>OZ005734.1:12518079-13735437 GCA_963930755.1 Eudasyphora cyanicolor
TAAATTACTTAAAAAAAATGTTGCTACAAAATTTCGTTGAAATTTAATTGTTTAGCATTTCGCCGAAATTTTCTAAAAAAATATTTTGAAGTAATTTTCTAGAAACAAAATTGAATTGAATTTTGGCATAATTTACTAGAAAACAGGACATTTTCAATAAAAAAAATATTTTTGACAAAATTGTAATTTTGACAAAATTTAAAAAATTTACAATTTCTATGAAATTTTCCATAAAAATAAATTTTTGCGAATTTTTAAAAGAAATCAATTTTAGCGTTCTCAATTCTATGAAAATCAATAAAATTGCAACATTTTCTATGAAAAATTTAAATCGGTTTTTTAATTTGCATTTTTCTAGAAAATTTTTCTATTTTTTTTAAATACAAATTTTAAGGAAATTGTTTTCAACATTTCGCCAAAATTTTGTAAAAAAAATATTTTGAAGTAATTTTCTAGAAATATGCAATTTCAACAAAATTGTATTGAATTTTGGCATAATTTACAAGAAAAAAACGGAATTTTCAATAAAAAACATATTTTCGACAAAATTTTCAAAAATTGCAATATTGACGAAATTAAAAAAAAATAATTTGCAACGAAATCTTAATAGAAAAATGCAGTTTTCAACGACACATCTTAGAAAAATTTTCTAAAATATGCCAATACTTGACATAATTTTCTATAAAATTCGATTTCTATTAAAAATATAAAATTTATTTTCGACAATAATTAAAAAGTGCCAATATGGCGAAATTTTTAAGATTTTTTTTCAATAAAAATACTAATTTTGACAACATTTTCTTTTTATTAGAAATCGATTTCTGTTAAATTTTTATAAAAAATTAATTTAGGAAAGATTTGCTATTAAAATTAAATTTCATCAATTTTGAAAGACACAGTTATAAAATTGCAATCTCTACGAAATTTTAAAAAATTGTTGTTATTTTTTAACAACATAAATTTTTACGATTTTTTTTAATAAAATTGCAATTTTTATTAAATTTTCAGTAAAAGTACAATTTCTATGAAATTTTCAGTAAAATTACAATTTCTATGAAATTCGTTTTCTATTAAATTTTTTATAAAAATCAAAAAAAAAAATCGACATAATTTTCAAAAATTGCAATCTTAAAATTTTTTTCTAAAATATGCCAATATTTGGCATAATTTTCTATAAAATTCGATTTCTATTAAATAATTAAAATTTATTTTCGACAAAAATTAAAAAATGCCCATACGGCGAAATTCTTGAAAAAAAATAAACTTTTAAGATTTTAAAAATAAAATGACTAATTTTGACAACATTTTCTTTTTATTAAAAATCGATTTCTGTTAATTTTTTATAAAAATTAAATTTAGGAAACATTTGTTATAAAAATTAAATTTCGTCAATTTTGAAAGACACAATTATAAAATTGCAATCTCTTCGAAATTTTAAAAAATTGTTGTTATTTTTTAACAACAGCATACATTTTTATGAATTAAGTTCATAAATTTTTATAATTTTTTTTTTAAATAACATTTTCAGTAAAATTACATTTTCTATGATACTTTCAGTAAAATTACAATTTCTATGAAATTTTCAAAAAAAAAATTAAAACAAATCAATTTTTAATTCTTTGAAATTTTCAATTAAATTGCAACATTTTCTGTGAAAAATTGAAATTGGTTTTTTAAAATTTTGTTTCTTTGTTTCTTTTCTAAAAAAACGTTGTTTCTACAAAATTTGAAATTTAATTTTTTTTACATTTCGTTAACATTTTTTAAAAAAAGTTATTTTGAAGAAATTATTTAGAAATATACAATTACAGCAAAATTGAATAGAACATTGGCATAATTTACGAGAAAAAAAGCGAAATTTGCATTAAAAATTCAAATTTTGCGAAATAAAATTTTCGATAAAATTCGTTTTCTATTAAATTTTTTATAAAAATTAAATTTTGCTTAAATTTTCGAAAAAAATGCAATTTTCACGAAAAAAAGAAATTTTCAATAAAAATCTATTTTCGACAAAAATTTAAAAAATGCAAATTTGCGAAATTTTAAAATTTTTTTTCAATAAAAATACTTATTTTGACATTTTCTATAAAAATCGATTTCTGTTAAATTTAGGCAAGATTTTGCTACAAAACTTAAATTAATTTTGAAAACACAATTATAAATAAAATTGCTATTTCTATTAAATTTTCAATAAAATTATAATTTCTATGAAATTTTCATAAAATTGCTATTTCTATGAAATTTTCAATAAAATTTTAAAAAGAAATAAATTTTTACGAATTAAAAAAAATTGGCAACGATTTTTTTTAGAATAAAGGCAATTTTCAACGATTTATTTTAGAAAAATTAAAGATGGGGATTTTTTAAAAATACCAAATATTTACAAAATTTGCTATAAAATTCGATTTCTATTAAATTTTTCGTAAAAATTAAGTTATGTAAAATTTTCTATAAAAATGCAAATTCCAAGAAAAAAAAATTTGAAAAATTGTTTTCGACAAAAGTTTGAAAAAATGGGTTTTTGAAAAAAGTGGCGACAATTTGCAATTTTTTAAGAAAATTTTATAAAAAATTTTCTTTTCGAGAATTTTTCAAAAATGATTCGAATTTTGAAAATATTTTCTATAAAAAATCGTTTTATGTTAAATTTTTATAAAAATTAAATTTAGGCAAGATTTGCTAAAAAAATTAAATTTAATTAATTTTGAAAGACACAATTATAAAATTGCAATTGCTATGAAATTTTAAATAATATTGCAATTTCTATGAAATTTTCAATAAAATTGCAATTTCTATGAAATTTTCGCTAACATTGCAATTTCTGGGGAAATAAAGAAATAAAAGCTATTCCGCAATGGACTTACGAAGAAAATGTATGTTTCGAAATTATAAAAAAACTTAAATAGATTGAATACTTTAAAAAATTTGAAAAAAGTGCTTAAAATAATCCCTTTGGTTGTCTAAAATTGCATAAATTCCATTAGACTCTATTATCTCATCAGACTAAGATCGAAGATGGGTCATAATGGTCCACTCCTTCTAGTATCCTATGGTTGAGGATATAAAATAAGGCATTGATCAAATAGACAGTTAATACGATTTTTCCTGGTATTAATTATTCAATAGTTTATACACCTATTTTTAGCAGATATTTTGTTTTATGTGTTGGTTTCCAAATGTGTTCCTCTTTGTGGCATGACTTCTTCCGAACGAACATGAAGTATTACTCACTTCTGTTATTTCAACAAAAAATCAATCAATTACCCCTAGTAATGTACATATCGTCAATCTAATTTAAAAAAGGCCTAACTGACATTTTAGAAGAAAAACTGAATAAAACTCATAATTTTATAAATTTAAAAAGGTTTTAATGCAGTTTGAGTTAAAAATCGAATATAAAAACAACAAAAAATTTTGGTTAAATTCTTCTTATATTTAACGAAGTCATGTTTGTAGAGAGGGGTTTTTATTTTAATTTTTTTGAAAATAAATGTGAGTTGGGGCTTTTTATGTCTACGCAGTTAGAACTTTCTTTTTTCTAAAGGTATATGAAAAAAACGTGTTTTCCAAAAACTGTTAACTCCGCCCGTTCTGAATTAAAAAAAAAAAATAAAACAAATCAATTTTCATTTCTATGAAATTTTCAATAAAATTGCAACATTTTTCATGAAAAATTGAAATTGGATTTTTTAAGAACTTTTTTCATATTTTCATTTTTCTAGAAAATTCCTTAAAATTTGTTTTTTTTTATAAAAAAAATATTGTTTCTACTTTAAATTTTTTCCAAAAAAAAAATCAATTTCCAACTAAATTTTTATAAAAAAATAGACAATTTTCAATTATTTTAGAAAAATTTAATTTATGGGTAATTTTTAAAAATACCAATTATTGAAAAATTTTTCTATAAAACTCGATTTCTATAAATTTTTTATAAAAATTAAATTTTGCTGAAATTTTCTTTAAAAATGCTACGTCTACGACAAAAATTAAAAAATGCCAATTTGCGAAATTTTTAAGAAGTTTTTTCAATAAAAATACTAATTTTGACAACATTTTCTATAAAAATCGATTTCTGTTAAATTTAGAAATATTTTAAAAATACAAATTTTTCAAAAAAAAAAAAAATTTTAAATTCGATTTCTAAATTATTTATAAAAATTAAATTTTGTGAAATTTTTTATAAAAATTCCAAGAAAGAACAAAAATTTTTTTCGACAATTGTTTAAAAAAATCCCATTTTGCCAAAATTTTGAAAAAAAAAATAAATTTTTAAGAAAATTTTAAAGAAGAATTTATTTTTAAAGAATTTTTCAATAAAAATTCTAATTTTGAAAACATTTTCTATATTTGAAATCGACTTCTGTTAAATTCTGCAAGATTTGGTAGAAAAATTCAATTTCATAAATTTTGAAAGATTCAATTATGTCTTTCAAACGATATATTCTGAATTAGGCTAACGATATATAATACATAGATATATGTATCGCACAAAAAGTGAATTTTAACCACTATCTTTTACAAAGGCTCTTATAATGTTTACATTATAATTTATTTGCAGCATATATTCCTCTGCTCCATTCCATTTTGAATTTCTACCTATAAACGATATTAACAAAAAATTAAATAAAAACTGGTTTTCTCAACATTTGACTTTAAATATTGTTTCGAAATAGATTTATCATTAAGATTGACATGTGTATCTATATATATATACGTTTACATGTAATATATAATAAATAATAATAATTATTATTTATAGATGATGAACATACTATAAAATTGAATAAATTAAATATTGTGATTGCAGTTGCGGTCGTGAGACTTACGGGAATGTTAGAACTGAAATATTGCAACGGAAATGAAATTATTGACTGTTTGTGCTTTAATCCTTGGCGTGGTGGTAAATGGAGGATATCGTGAGTATTTTCAAATATATATACTCGAATATCAGGATAAAGGACTAATTCTAACAAGTGAAAGCGGCGTTAAGTTCGGCCATATAATATATTCTTCACCATGAATCGCATGTGCAGTGTTTCGGATACAAATAAACGCGTATACCCAAATTTCAGGCCGATTCCTTCCAAAATATGTGGTTTTTGTTGCGTTAAATCTAAACATCTTTCGGTATGTTAAGCCTAATATGGAAGTCCAACAACACCAAGATAAATCTTTTCATTCAGACATGGAATGCTTCAACGCGAGATACGCACGCAGTGCAGGTGTCTGTCTGCGACGTATACTTAGGATATTCTGGCCTACAACTATCTCAAATGAACAGCTGTGGAGCAGAACCAACAAAATTCAATATCTACAACTTTGCTTCAGACACAAAAAAGATATTCCGTACGGTATACCGAGAAAAAAAATAGAAAGACAAATAGAAAGTGCTAAAATTCCACCTTGAGCAAAAAAAATCGTATGGCTATTAAATTATTAATTGAGCCAACTTGACTACACGAACGATGCAGAAGATCTTATTTTTGGGGCTTCTTTAACGTCGAATTCTCAGAATTGAGTCCCAAATCAATGAGCTGCAAAATGCTGTACTGTGTAATTTTTCTGCCTGGTAAACACTACAGTGATCACGTTGTATTTTTGCAAGTGATAGCTCAAGGTCCTCAGAAAAGACACCAAAGTCCACCTGGTTATTGAGTTTGGAACCGTCTGTACAGAAGTTATCGAATCTCCTATGTCCTGGAAAACGACCATTATATGGGTGCCGGGCCACAGGGATCTGCAAGGCAAATGAACTTGCAAGACTAGGTACTACCTTACAATCTCTGTGGCGATATGTGGGCAAGCTTCTAGCGACTTGCAAGCTTTCCTTGAGAGACAGTGCGCTTCAGGGAACTGCATACATACCAGGCTAATGTGGCCCGGCCTAGACTCAAGACGTACCAAAGCACTGCTGTCGTTGTCTGTCATGGCGGGACACTGTCGCATTGGACGGCACACAGACAGATTGAAAGTCTTGCAAGACAATGACTTTTGCAGAAGCTGTGGAGGCGAAGAGGGGGAGGAATAAATAGACCACCTTCTGTGTATGTGCGCTGCTCTCCCTAGAAGGCGGCATGCAACCTTAGGCTCTTATTTCTTTGGGGAGTTAGCTAATTTGGCTGATGCTGGAATCCCCCAACTTTTGAGTTTCTTAAATCAATTAAACTATCGGGTCCGTCAATAAGAGCGCTACAAAAGTTTTTTTAAATAAAACAAAAAGGGTTTTGGATATCAATGAAATTCTTTATTCCTGTGAAAGTACGTTCGATGCCATTATGTATGGAACTCGATTTCTTTTGCATGGCCACCACGGGCACGCTTGCAGAAGTCCAGACGCTGAACCCAATTTTCGACGGTTTTCAAGCATAAATCGGCCGACACTGCTGCATTTTCACGTTCGATATTCGTACGAAGTTCATCAATCGTCGCTGGCTTGTTGGCATAGACCATAGACTTGACGTAGCCCCACAGGAAATAGTCTAACGGCGTCAAATCGCACGACCGAGGCGGCCAATCGACTGGACCATTGCGTGAGATAACACGTTCTCCAAACTTGGTTTCCAATAAATTGACTGTGGCATTCGCTGTGTGGCTTGTGGGGCCGTCCTGTTGGAACCACATGTCCTCCAAGTCCATATCATCCAATTGGGGCCAAAAATATTCGGTTGTCATTGAACGGTAGCGATTCCCATTCACAGTAACGTGCCGGTCTTGATCATCACGGAAAAAGTACGGCCCAATGACGCAGCCGGCCCATAAACCGCACCAAACTCATCGCTGAAGATGATTTTTCGATCTTTCGCGCTCTTAACGTTGAGGCCACTGACTCCGAATTTCGGTAGTAAATTTTAATAATTTCGACTTGTTGTTGGCTCGTATATCTTTCCATCATGAAATGGTAAACCTTACTGAAGAGAAATGTCAAAAGAGCGGCAAAAAATATGGCGTCGTTTGCTGTCCCTGTCGGTCTACTTTTGTAGCCCTGTCCCTGTTGAAAAACCCTTTATTTCAACGAAAGGGGTTAGGGATAATTTATGTTTTCCGTTACGTCCCTGTGGTAACATAATCGACTGTAGAGTTTAAGTGAGTCTGTTTGCCAGGCTGCCACTCCTAACCTAACCTAAACTATTGTTCAGCATTGAGTAAACGATATGTAGATATACTGGCATTTGCCTTTCTAGTAAGTCTGAAAAATCTGGCATGTGCAGAATTCGTCCTACAGATAAATATGCGCTTCAAACAATTTGGTTCCGGGTGTGGGAAATGTATTAGGGGCCCGTGGTAGTACTAGGGACCCCAGTTGGGGAGTTACCAGCTATGTAAGCTGGTAACTGTGGCTGCCATCATAACCTACTTCCCTAAATTTGTGAAAAGGTGCCAGCAAATGAGGAACATCTTCGAACTTAGCCTGAGATAGGAGAAAATATTACGTTAGGTTACACAATTTTTGCAATTACATACACATACTTTACAGAAAACTGTTAAGACACATTACAATGACAATTTTTTATAGTGATCATAATGATAATCACCATGATGGATGTATATTTTCTATAAATTTTCTCATTTTAGCACCCAATTTTCCCAAATGCAAAAATGCTGATGAGGCATGTTTGGTGAAAGCAGCAAACGATGTCATACAACATTTCCCTGGAGGACAAGCCGACATCAACTTGCCATCTTTGGATCCCTTTGGGATTAAATTCTTTCACTTGGAACCAAATTCCCAAAGTCATATAAATATAGACATTATATTAAAAGATGTCGTATTGGAAGGATTCAAAACTATGAAGGTCGAAAAATTCCAGTAGGTTCTAAAAAACACAATCAAAGAAATAACAGCAAAGAAAATTTACCTCCAATTTCACAATCTCCAGTTAGAGCTAACTCACAGTTAAAAAATAAAAATTGCATACAATTTGACAGCTGTAACTGTAGGTTGGCTCTAACTGTAGGATAACCGTAGATTGTGGAATTGGCCGTTAGACAGAAAGGTAGTAAAATCTGTGACAATAAATTTGTTTGTCTAAAATTTCCGGTAGAAATAATTTTTTCTTTGCTTTTAATTCACCCTTATCGGGAATAAAATTCCACGCGGAATTTGTTTCCTTTTCAATGTGCAATTTAGGGAACAGGGAACAAATTCCGTGCGGAATTTTATTCCCAATAAGGGTGATTATTTTACTAAATACTAAAATGACAAGCATTTCATACAATTTTCATGACTTTAATTGTAGAGCCTTTAAAGCCGATATGACCGGTCGTAATATATTTTCGGGCATAATCTCCTCGTTGAAACTTAAAGCCCACTACACAATTGATGGCAAAATTCTGATATTACCTATCACAGGTGATGGACCAGCCGTAATTACATGCAGTAAGTAACTATTTGAAATGTAAATTTTACTATATTTCAATAATAATCTATAAAATAAATTTTAGAAAATATTATTTTCGATTATTCCTGGGATTTGAAAGCAGTCGAGAAGAAAGGCAAAACATACGCCACTGTGGAGCATGTCAAATTGAATTTTGACCCCGAACATGTCCATTTTATCTTGGATAACCTATTTAATGGAGACAAAGCTTTAGGCGATACCACAAATGAATTCATCAATAAAAATTGGAAGGAATTGTACAATGAATTACGAGAGGGTCTAACAAAAGTTCTCAGTTTGGTGGTTAAATCATTTATAAACAAATTTTTTGAAAAGCAGCCCTATGCAGATTTCTTCTTATAAATTCTATTTGAAAAAAAAGTTGAATTATTAATTAAATAAAAGTCAAAGAATTATTAATAAAAAACGAAGTATATTAAACAGAATAAAAAACATTGTTTAAATAATATCACTGTGCAAGCACTAAAATGTAACAGGAAGGATACCCTAAGGGTAAACCTATTTCGATCATACTGAATCCTATTTGCAGTTGAAGGCTTCTAAATATACGTTTCAGTCCAAAGAACGAAATAAAGTCAAATCGTCGGCATTTTTATTTGTTATATTTTAGAAAAATATTCTTCGAAAAAAATTACTTTGGGTTCTTTCTTTCCACGACTAATCGACGGTTTCCAAGAAATTTCGGTTTTGATTTATCACATCTTTATACCCTCCACCATACAATGGGGGTATACTAACTTTGTCATTCCGTTTGCAACACCTTGAAATATTGATCTGCGACCCCATAAATATATATATCGTCATCTGAAATCCAAAATAAGGTAACATCAAACAAATTAAAATGTATTTTATGATTGATTTTAGTCTCTTAGACTAAAATACACATTCCTACAAAATTTTAGAGTTAAATATCCAAAATTTACCATTTTATGACTGAAATTCGAAATGACGTAACAGCAAACAAGGTCATTAAAAAAGCGAAATAATTCATAAAATTTTATTTTTTTATTTAGAATGTACGCCACAACTAATTGCTTAAATTTGTTATTTGCTTTCTCCTTAATAGTCGGGAAATCCACAAATCTAGCGAAAAACTTAAAATTCGTTTACTTTGTTTTTTGCTTCTCCTGAAAAAGTATGAACATGTGGGTTACGTTACTTTGAATTTTAGGTGACGATATTCTTGATCGTCGTGAAATTCTAAGACGGTTCAGCCATGTCCGTCTGTCCGTCCGACTGTTGTTATCACGCTACAGTCCGTAATAATAGAGTTAAGTTGATCAAATTTGGTAGAAATACTTCTTATAGTTGTAGGTCGTTTGTGATTGCAAATCGGCCATATCGGTCAATGTTTTGATATAGCTCCCCTATAGAGGTCGCTCCAAAATACGGTTATTAAGCCATAGATACCACAAGCAATTTTGCTGAAACTTTCCAGTTTGTATTCTACTTTGACAAGAATTCATCACAGTAAAAAGTTTACAAATTGGTCGATATTTTGTTATAGTCACCCTGTAGAGGTCGCTCCAGAATAGGCTTATATTAGTCATAAATACCACATTCTCTAAGCATTTGAAGCGAATTATTTCAGCTTGTCTTTTATTTAGACAACAATTAATCACAGTAAAATTTTGTTAAATCAGTTCAAATTTTGTTCTAGTCCACCTATAGATGTCGCTCCCAAAAAGGCTTGTTAAAGCCATAAATACCACATTTTCTAAGCAATTTAGCTGAAACTTTGCAGTTTGTATTCTATTTTAGCAAGAATTCATCTCAAAAAAAATTTAGTCAGTTTAAATTTTGTTGTAGTCCCCGTGTATAGGTAGCCCTCAAATATGCTAATTTAAGCCATAAATACCACATTTATCACCAGTGAAAATTTTTCTATAAAAAAATTTTTCTATGAAAAATTATCACCAGTGAAAATTTTTCTACAAAAAATTATCACCAGTGAGTTTCTATAAAAAATTATCACCAGTATAAAAAAATGGGAAAAACAAAACCGAAATTTTTTTGAAACCGTCGATTTGTCGTGGAATTCCCCATATAATTTGTGTAGTTTTCTACTCATAACCGAAAATATTTATTGATATGTATTAGTTTTTGGCTAAAATTTTTGTAAATAATTTTTCGGTTAGTGTCTACTACATTACAAAGCTAATTTACAAATCCTGCGAAATTATGAAACCTATTGATTACCATAGTATTTTTTCGCGGAGAATATTTTTCTCAAAGACTCCAATAGGTTCACTGTGAACCTATTCTCTTTGGAATAGGTTCACTGAAAACCTATTCTCTTTGGAATAGATACACTGTGAACCTATTCTCTTTGAAATAAGTTCACTGTGAACCAATTCTCTTTAGAATAGGTTTACTGTGAACCTATTCTCTTTAGAATAGTTTCACTGTGAACCTATTTACTGTGAACCTATTCCCTATAGAATAGGTTCACTGTGAACCTATTCCCTTTAGAATAGGTTCACTGTGAACCTATTCCCTTTAGAATAGGTTCACTGTGAACCTATTCCCTTTAGAATAGGTTCACTGTGAACCTATTTCCTTTAGAATAGGTTCACTGTGAACCTATTTCCTTTAGAATAGGTTCACTGTGAACCTATTTTCTTTGTAGTAGATTCAATGTGGACATATTCTCTTTTGTAGAAGGTTCAATGTGGGCCTATATTCTCTTTAGAATAGGTTCACTAATTTGTTTAATTGTAGATAGTTAAAATGACTCTCACATATAGTTTAATTTTTTTATTGAATATTTCCTTCTGTATACTAGAACATCCCCAATATAGGACAAGTTTGTACATTCATCAAGATATACTGCATAATCGCAGTAAGTCCATTTCAATAAATACTTTTTAATTACATTCAAATTTGATCATGTTTATCAATATATTGCTTTAAATTCACCGAATAATTATCTTCCAAATCTAATTTAATGTGTTGTCAGAATTTATTTATTTATGTAATATTGAGGATAGCCAAATTGTTTAACTATAAAACTTTTTTTAAACATATTTTAAAAGACAAATTAAAATTCTATACCCCGCATATAAACAGTTAAAACACAGATGTTAATTCGCTATATACAAAAACTATTTAGTGAGTAAATCATTCATTGAATGTCAAACATAGTCAGCTAATTAAAGAAATTTAATTGTGGTCATTATACCCATTAAGATCTAAACTATAAACATTTCACAACGCTAAGGTGGGAGAAAACAAAAATAAAATACATACTTTGATTGTTTTAAATTTAATAGCAGAAAAAATAAGTATTATAAAAGCTGAGAAGTATTTTTCATACATCACCTACACAAAATGTAAATACACTAAAGAAATTAGCGATTGTATTACAATGACAAAAGTCAAGTTAACCTACGAGTGCAGTCCATGTCAAGTCGAATTTAAAGTACCCTATGCCACAAGAATGTATACTTCAAACGGCCGTAAGAATTGAACAATTTTAAACGAATTGATTTTCTTGAAATATATCAAAATGCGGAGAGTACAAAAAAAAACTCCCGAGAGTATAACAACATATTGCTGAGTAAAAAAATCTCTATTCGCACAGCTTTGTTTTAAAGGAGAGAGAGTGGTATAAATATCGGGAGAGAGTGGTATAAATATATGATGCGGAGAGTAGCGATCTTATTTGATGTGACTTTTCTACACATGTTATTATGACTTCTATCCTTTAATAAAATCAACCTTCAAAACTAATAATTTTATTAAAATAACTTTACAAAACATTTACAATTTTTTTTTTTTTAAATTAAGTCAATTTAATTTGAATCTATTTACGATTTTTAGCAGATTTTTTAGAACTATATATACAATTATGAAACAGGGTACCTAATATTTTTTTCGAAATCGTAATTTTTATATATTCTGTTAAATTTCAGCGTTTTCTATCATAATATGTAAAAAAGGCAATTTCGAAAAAAAAATCAGTTACGCCCTTTCAGAATTAATGGAACGGTATAGCATAATTGAAATCGTTCCCCAACGCTATTCAAAAATTCAACACATTTTATTACACTATAGGGTGGCGCAAAGTTTAGTTACTCGTTACTAGTAGTTGATTTTAAAGTAATTTAAAGACAGGAAAGAAATAAAATAACCAGAACGCAGTGTTTAATTGCAAATATAAATGACAAAAAAACCCACGCGATTTTCCGAGTGCGTAATAACAACTGTGTTGGGTATAAAAGTTAAAGATTATCAAGTAAAATATTGCATTTGTTAAACGAAAGTGAAGTGAATTGCATTGAATTGTTAAAGAAAGAAATAAAATGAAATTTATCATCATCGGCGTCCTTGTAACTCTGGCAGTGGTTTGGGCCGAATATCGTGAGTGTACCAACTAAAACGACAAGAAAAACTATTTTAAAGAACTAATGCAATCTAAATTTTATTTGTTATACCTTTATCTAATCCTAATCCTTCACAGGCAGGATAGAGAGCACACATCATTCTCAACGAAAAACCAACATAATTTCAGTCGCTTGAGCTTTATCCGTCCGTCTGTCTGCCTTCAGCACCCTATGACTCTCGAAGGATGGAGTGGAATAAGTTACATTTTTTCATGTGGTTTTATTTTCTCCAAACTTAGTTAACGTTTGAAGGTAGACCGTATTGGCCCATACCTTCTGGTTTCTCCCCAGCAAATGGACTACATTTTGTGACTGGACTACAGTTATAACTTAAAAAAGACATAACCGATTTTTCGTAATTTCAAACATAGTAATATGATAATTTTTTTAAAAAAATTATCACCAGTGACAATTTTTCTTTCAAAAATTATCAACAGTGACAACATTTCTATACAAAAAGATTACCAGTGACAGTATTTCTATAAATGCAGAAAAAATTATCAACAGTGACAAATTTTCAATAAAAAAATATCACCGGTAACAAATTTTCTATAAAAAATTATCACCAGTGACAATTTTCTATAAAAAATTCTCGCAAGTGACAATTTTGCTATAAAAACAATCACCAGTGACAATTTTGCTACAAAAATTATCACCAGTGAAAATTTTTCTATAAAAAATTATCACCAGGGAAAATTTTTCTACAAAAAATGATCACCAGCGACAATTTTTCTACAAAAAATTATCACCAATGACAATTTTTTAATAAAAAATTATCACCAGTGACATTTTTTCAATAAAACATTATCACCAGTGACATTTTTTCAATAAAACATTATCACCAGTGACATTTTTTCAATAAAAAATTCTCACCAGTGACATTTTTCAATAAAAAATTCTCACCAGTGACAATTTTTCTATAAAAAATTATCACCAGTGACAATTTTTCTATAAAAAATTATCTATAAAAAATTATCACCAGTGACAATTTTTCTATAAAAAATTATCACCAGTGACAATTTTTCTATAAAAAATTATCACCAGTGACAATTTTTCTATAAAAAATTATCACCAGTGACAATTTTTCTATAAAAAATTATCACCAGTGACAATTTTTTTTATAAAAAACTATAACTAGTGAAAATTTTTCAATAAAAAAACAGTGAAAATTTTTCCATAAAAAATTATAACCAGTTACAATTTTTCTATAAAAAATTATAACCAGTGACAACTTTTCTATAACAAATTATAACCAGAGACATTTCTATAAAAACTTATCACCAGCGACAATTTTTCTATAAAAAATTATCACCAGCGACAATTTTTCTATAAAAAATTATCACCAGCGACAATTTTTCTATAAAAAATTATCACCAACGACAATTTTTCTATAAAAAATTATCACCAACGACAATTTTTCTATAAAAAATTATCACCAAGGACAATTTTTCTATAAAAAATTATCACCAGTGAAAATTTTTCTATAAAAAGTTATCACCAGTGAAAATTTTTCTATAAAAAATTATCTCCAGTGAAAAACTTTCTATCAAAAATTATCACGAATGCAAAATTTTCTATAAAAAATTATCACCAAAGACAATTTATTATAAAAAATTATCAATAGTTAAAAATTTTCTTTAAAAAATGATCACCAGTTACAATTTTTCTATAAAAAATTATCACCAGCGACAATTTTTCTATAAAAAAATTATCACCAGCGACAATTTTTTCTATAAAAAATTATAACCAGCAACACAAAATTATCACCAGTGAAATTTTTTTCTATAAAAAATTATCGCCGGTGACAATTTCTCTATAAAAAATTATCACCAGTGAAAATTGTTCTATAAAAATTATCACCAGTGGCAATTTCGATAATTTTTTCTATAAAAAATTATCATCAGCGAAAATTTTTTCTAAAAAATTATCACCAGTGAAAATTTTTTCTATAAAAAATATCACCAGTGAAAATTCTTTCTAAGAAAATTATCACCAGTGAAAATTTTTTCTATAAAAAATTATCACCAATGAAAATTGTTCTATAAAAATTATCACCAGTGGCAATTTCGATATAAAAATCATCACCTGTGAACATTTTTTGATAAAAAAATTATCACGAATGAAAAATTGTCTATAAAAAATTATCACCAAAGACAATTTTATTATAAAAAATTATCAATAGTTACAATTTTTTTATAAAAAATGATCACCAGCTACAATTTTTCTATTTTTTATTATCACCAGTTAAAATTTTTTCTATAAAAAATTATCACAGGTGATACACTGACAAATCTTCTATCAAAATTATGACCAGTGAAAATTTGTCTATAAAAAATTATCAACAGTGACAATTTTTCCATAAAAATTATCAACAGTGACAATTTTTCTATAAAAAATTATCATCAGTGAACATTTTTCTATAAAAAGTTATCACCAGTGAAATGAATGATTGCCAGTGAAAAATTTTCTATTAAAAGTTATTACCAAAGACAATTTTTTTATAAAAGATTATCACTAGTGACAATTTTGCTATAAAATTTGTCATTCGTTTCTGTTTTTTAGAAGAATTTTCATTTGGCTGAAGAGCAATGAAACATTTTTTTGCGTATGTTATTCCGTGTATCTTAGGTGATTGATGATCTATGGTAAAATTGGCTCCTGAATTAGCTCAATTTGTTGGATCTTTTTTCCCAATTCTCATTCTCTTTGAGTCAACACAAGGCACTGAGCCAAAAACAAAATATTTTACATAATTCTTACATTTTCCCTAATAAATAGGTATTTAGGTCACACCTTCGATTTTTTGTAGAAAATAATATACCCTTTTGTCAAGTGAGGGTACAGCAAATAACAGAAACCCACAGTGTATCTAAAATTCTCCTATGTATTATTTATTAATTGCTTTAACATTTTTCTTTCCATAGCTGCCAATCTACCCAAATGTTCTTTGAACGATCAACCTTGTCAGATCAAAGCTGGACAAGAGTTCATAAGCAAGCACTACTCTGGCATCAGTGAAATAAATCTGTTACCTATGGACCCGTTGCATATCAAAAGAATGGTTCTCAAGAGAAATCCCTCGAGCCCAGTTAATATAGAAGTTGAATTCGAGGATTTGGATTTGATTGGTTTGAAAGCAATGAAAATATCAAAATTAAGGTACGTTTTAAAAGTACGAAAAACTATCAATGTGCATTGAAATCATAAACGCCAAAAATGTTTGAATTCTTGCAGAGTTTCTGATTTTGGTGCTCGCAGTGAATTTGAGGGTACAATACCGGAGCTGACATTAAAAGGCAATTACAAAATCGATGGCAAAGTTTTAATATTGCCTATAGTAGGCGAAGGTGCTGCAGAAATTAAATGTAGTAAGTTTGTTTTTTTAAATATCATGAATATTGGAAACAATGGTTTATTTTAGAAAACACCGTCGTTAAGTATTCCTTCGATATGAAACCTCTGGAGAAAAATGGTCAGACCTATGCTACCTTGGAACATGTCAAAATGGATATCAAACCTGAAAGTGTTCGCTTCCACTTTGAAAATCTTTTCAAAGGTGACAGCAGTTTATCTGACAACATGAATGCATTCATCAACGACAACTGGAGTGACATATTCCTGGAAATAAAGCCACAACTGACAAAATCGCTTAGTTTAGAGTTGAAAAGTATGTTGCAGAAATTTTTTAGTACATATCCATATGCCGAATATTTTCAATGAAAAGGTAATGGAGTGATAGATCACAACAAAAGAGCTTTAAACTCTAGTTAAATAAAAATAAATATATATAAATGGTTCAAAATTTGAAGAATAAATAACAAATGTAATTTAATTCCAAATACTTATACAACAACAAATAACCAATGTAATTTAAATCAAAAGTAATAATTAATTTTAATAAAAAAAGGACATTTCTACAAAAATAAAAAAATACACTGTATTAACCGATCTTATTGGGCCTTACTTTATATTTTAGAAAGAATTTAAACTAAGTTTTCCAATTCCACAATAGTTCTACCGTATCAAGTTTTGTCGCAATCGGTTGTCGGTTAAGAATCGGCAGACTTATTATCCTCTTTTCGGAATTCCTACTTTGTAATATGAGATTGCTAGCTTTAACCCGGTGCGCTTCGCAGCCACCATCATTTATTTATTTTCTGTTTAGGATACTGTAAAATATTAGAATTTGTTTTTATTCGACCTTTTGATATGAATTAATAGCCAATAAATAGTCAAGCTCGAGGTCATAATTTAATTGTTATTAAAACATTTTATTTAATTTCCAATATTTCGCAATTGCTTTAAATTGCTTCATCAGGGAAAACTACAATAATATATAAAACAGAAAAAATATATAAAAGAATATACTTGTAAATATCACAGTTAACTTATTCTAGATTAAAAAAGGTGTATAAGTACATTTAAAACGATCACTTACATAGAAAAAACAACAACACAATTTAAAAACTTATTCTACTGTAGTTTTACTACCATCGTCTAAGGTTGATATTGCACTGTTGGATGTTTTCTTATTGCACATATGATCGTTTGATGTTCTTTCCCTTCTCTATCAGCTGTCTATAGATTTTGGCATTTCCTTCTGTGTCTGTTTTGAAGTTTATTCTTTTCTCATTTGGTAAGTTTACAATGTGAAGCATCTCTTGTGTGAATCTCTTGTTGTAGTGTTGTTCGCTCGTTAGCACACGTACGTTGTCAAAGTTGGGAACATGTTTTTGTTTTGCACAGTGGGTTGCAAGTGCTGTTTTTTGTATTGTATTTAAACTTCTTAATTTTAAATCCGATTTGTGTCCCGAAATTCTTGTTTTTAACTTATTTTTTGTTGTATATTAGATAGATACTCTAGTAATTAGACAAGATACAATATTAAAACTTAATTGGTATCAAAAACCTACAGCATCGGGCAGGATAATTAACTTCCACTCAAAACATCCAAAAAAGATCATTATTAATACTGCCAAAAATTTAATAAACCGTGTATTGTCAATAAGTGATAAGGAATTTCATGAAGAGAATAGAGCCAAAATCTTTAATATATTGGAAAACAACAGTTTCCCCAAGAACCTCATACAAACTCTTATAAAAACAACAAAACTCGAACAAGACAAGAAAATAGTAAATAACGTAGAACCAAAAATATACAAATCTTTAACTTATGTTCCTGGAATTTCAGAAAGAATACAAAATTCAAAAATGTATAACAATAACAAGTTTACAATTGCACACAAAACAAATAACACTCTTAAAGGTCTTTATAATAACCCAAAAAACAAAATTCCAACTATGGAGAAACACAATGTAGTATATGAAATTACTTGTGATGGAAATGAGAAAGAAAAATGCGAAAAACTTTATGTCGGTACTACAAAAAATAAGTTAAAAACAAGAATTTCGGGACACAAATCGGATTTAAAATTAAGAAGTTTAAATACAATACAAAAAACAGCATTTGCAACCCACTGTGCAAAACAAAAACATGTTCCCAACTTTGACAACGTACGTGTGCTAACGAGCGAACAACACTACAACAAGAGATTCACACAAGAGATGCTTCACATTGTAAATTTACCAAATGAGAAAAGAATAAACTTCAAAACAGACACAGAAGGAAATGCCAAAATCTATAGACAGCTGATAGAGAAGGGAAAGAACATCAAACGATCATATGTGCAATAAGAAAACATCCAACAGTGCAATATCAACCTTAGACGATGGTAGTAAAACTACAGTAGAATAAGTTTTTAAATTGTGTTGTTGTTTTTTCTATGTAAGTGATCGTTTTAAATGTACTTATACACCTTTTTTAATCTAGAATAAGTTAACTGTGATATTTACAAGTATATTCTTTTATATATTTTTTCTGTTTTATATATTATTGTAGTTTTCCCTGATGAAGCAATTTAAAGCAATTGCGAAATATTGGAAATTAAATAAAATGTTTTAATAACAATTAAATTATGACCTCGAGCTTGACTATTTATTGGCTATTAATTACTGTAAAATATTTATACATCCTTCTTTCAAAATGACATGATTATTACATATAGTGCAAAATGAAGTAGATTTGATTACTTTTATATTATAAAATACGAACCCCATTTCATTTCTTGTTTATGTTCCAAGAGTTACCCTGACATCATGGTACAATATTTATTCCTTTCCCCACTGCACCTCTGAATGTTGAAAAACTATTTTTTTTATCATAAGTTAGCTTCTTTCGCCTAGTTTATGTTCCAATAGCTACATTTACATCCTGGTACAATATAAAGCCATGTTTGTCCCATAGTGTCTATAAAGGTACGAATTTATAAATCTAAAGCGAATAGCTCCACTGTACCTCAGTTAAGATTTTTGCCACAATTAATCGATTTTTAAAAATCATAGTTTATACGTCAAGATCCAAATTCGCAACCTTAGGCAGTATATAACCATTTTTTACCCTATTTGTGCCATGTTTGACTTTATACCATACCGTTCCTTATTTTTCTACACGTTTTAAGAAGAAGAACCTATTTGGAAAACAAAATTTCTTACCCTTAGTTTATACTGTAAGAGATACCTTTGCACGCTGGGACCACATTCTACCCTTTATGCACCACTGTACCATATTAAATTGTTATTTCACTGTGATTCGAAAGTACGAAATTTTATACATATCTGGAACTATTTTTTCTTACCAACCACATTTAACTATTTTGCCACTTTTGAAAAAACGCTTTTTATTTCATATTTAAGGTACCCTCTCTCTCCCTGCATCCATAGTTTTGCCCACTCTACTAAATGTACGCTTTTGGCCCGTTGTACCATATTTAACCCTTTTTGGTCCACTGAATCATACTTAACACCTTTTTGTCCCACTGTACTGTATTTAACCATTTTGCCCCACTGTACCATTGTTAATACATTTTTGGCCCACTGTTCCATACATAACGCTTTTTGCCCCACTGTACCGTATTTTACCCATTTTGTCCCACTGTAACAGTTTTTGTTCCACTGTACCATAGGGAACACATTTTTGCCCCACTGTCCCATATTTAACCCATTTTGCCCCATTATACCACATTTAACCCATTTTGTCTCTCGTTACCATATGTAACTATTTGTGCCCCACTGCACCATAGTTAACCCTTTTGCCCCACTGTGCCATATTAGATTATTTGTCTCACTTTACCATATTTAACAGTTTTTGCCTCACTGTACCATATTTAACCCTTTTTACCCCACTGTATTACAGTTAATACATTTTTGCCCCACTGTTCCATATTTAACCATTTTGGCCCCACTGTACCATATTTAACCCATTTTGTCCCACATTACCATATCCATATTTTCTCCACTGTACAAATTTTTGTCCACTTACATTTTTTATCCGATATTGGCCAACTGTGCTCCCAAAAGCATAAGAACTTTTCATATCTCATGTTTAAGTTTCAATTTTGCCAGATTGCTCCATTTTTGCCCCATGCACCATAATTAACCCGTTTTGTCCCACTGTGTCTCTTAAAGTTAGAATTTCTCAAAATCACTTCCATTTATGTTCCAAAAGCAACTCTAGCGCCATGGGACCATGTTTAGCATTTTTAACCCACTGTAACATATTTTACACTTGTTGCCCCACTGTGCCCCAAAAAGTTCGAATATCAAAAAAAAACTGATTACCCCGATCCGTTGACCTAAAGACAAAACGTCCCTCGCTTCAATTTTCGCGATTCTAATTCTATACGTTAAATTTGGCTGTGGTACCATATTTATCGCTTTCTGTCACACTGTGCCCCTAAAACATTCAAAAATCGCTTCTTGTTCTAGTTTACGTCTCAGGAGCTCCTCTCGCAGCAAATTTCTCGATTCTAGCTCTTGCCATTTATACCTCTTTACCCCACCGTCAATTTCTGAGTCTACCTCATAAGGGCTATCCTCACACCAAATTTCCAATTCTAGCTCATTCCGTTTATATTTGGCGGTGGTATATTTATCTCTAGTTTGCCCCTTTTTGCGGCTAATAGTACGAATTTCGAAAAATCCCATCTTATTGCACTTCTACGGGCTCCTAAGGGCTACCCTTCCACCAAATTTCATAATTCTAGCTTCAGCCGTTTGGTCTGGGCGATGATCAGTCAGTCAGCCACGCAACAATTTTATATATCGTCGGCTTAATGCTATGTTGGTCCATACGCCATTTTTGTGTTTTTTGAGTTAGGAGTTGATAATATGGGTTCCAAGCATGCAGAATCTGCAATCATTTTTTCCCTATCTCGCCTAGTTTTCGAGATATTGGTAGGGTAAATTTGTTTTACTCTGAATAACGGGAAATAATTTCGATATTTTTGTTCTATGTCTCAATTTTTCTATCGCCCTATATTTTTCACTCAGTATTTTACGTTCTTTCGATCACAATATGTAAATTAGTGTCCTTCCATACCGACCCTTTTTGTGGTCCATGTAATACAAATACGAAAAAATATTAAAATAAAAGTGGATATGGACCAAAATGCCAAGTACAAAAATTGTTATAACTTGCTTATTTTTGGATGTAATGGCATAGAAATGCATGAGAATCATACAAACACTGTTGGGAACACTATGGAATAAAAAGTGTGTATCTCTTCAGTCCCGTTTTTACTCAAACAATAAATTGCGTTTTTCTCCGTTCATAAAAAATGGCGTATGGAACAAAATAGCATTAAGCCGACGATATATAGATAATTCTGTGGTTTTGTGGAATAACAATCTATCGGGTCTGTTCTGAAATCACGCGATTTGATATCACGGTGAATTAGTATTATCAACGATTTTAAAATCACTCTGGGAGGGTTCGAAAATCGTCCAATTTTGGTATAGTTGGTTTAAATTGATTGTTGTTTACTTTAAACAATAAATCGTACCATTTCCGAGCACCAATAATGATTTTAAAATCGATGGTGTTTTGAAATCACCGTGATATCAAATCGCATGATTACAGAACAGGCCCGTATGTCAGAGATTTTAGCATAAATGTATCCAGCTAATCAAAATACGAGTATATCGAACTATATGTGACATACCTATTTATGTTAAATTATTTTAGACTTTTTCCAACATTTCGGCGCTCCTGGACATTTTGATTTTGTGAGATGTGCTGTTATTCCAGAAAACCACAGAATTATAGTCAAATATAGCAATTCAACTCAATTTTCGATATTTATTTTTCATCTCTATTAACTATTTTATATTTCCATTTGGAGTACCAGATACGTTTTTTTTCAAATTATTTTAATAATTCCTATTTACGAGTATATCGGAGACATAAACAAGTAAAAATGATTGTGAAAGCAAATACGCCTAAGTCGTAATGAATATTTATTATTGATTATTTCAATACTCAGCATTTACACTATTTCAATTGTAATTCGAAAAATATAAATTAGAATTAGAAGATTTCATTTTAAATTCAAATAACATAAAGTGAAATTCAAAATGAATTTTTGCACATAATTTCAAATGTAATTCGAAAAAAACCATGTAACTCATAAAGCATGGGAAAATTTAAAATGTTTATAGTTTTATGATTTTATCTTAAGGTCTGATCGGTCATGAATAAAATGAGCCCATTTTGAAGAAAATCGATGCATAACTTAAAAAGTTGTATCTACACGGGGCAAAATCGACTTCTTGATATGTTTGAATCGAAAGGAAATATATTTGTAACACAAATTTTTAAATATTATATATTTCTGAGAAAATAAATGTTATTTGAAAATCAATAAAATATATTTGGAACGCATATATTAATATATTACAACAAAATATCTTGAACATTAAGTTTCTCAATAAAATATACGATTTCAATTATTTTTATTTATATTTTTACGAACATTAAACATTTCTAAAAAAAAACTTTAAAATAGTAAAAAAAAAACACAACTAACGTATTTTCTGAATTTTTCAGTGCAAATAAATATTTGTTTCTTAAATAATAGTCCCAAATAAAACCAGTAAGGAAAGGCAGAAAGTCGGGCGGGGCCGACTATATAATACCCTACACCCCCCTAAGGTTCATTGCGATAATAATTTGGAATAATTGTAAAATGAATAGGAACATATTATCTAATTCTGAACCGATAATCGCTAAATTAAGCAATATTCGTTCCTAAATTGAGAAACATCTTTCTGGAAAATTTTAATGATCGGATGTAAAGTACAACTTCTACAGCGCTTTGATACCAAATATATGGAGGTTATTTGGGTCCGCCAAATAACTTTTTTTTTTGAAAATGCTATAAAAAAAAACTACTGAAAACGCATTGGATGGCTTCAACTCCTGAACCAATTGGACTTTGTATGGCGTCATACCAAGGTCTTTATGCAAAATTCGTCTCAATGATGTCTCCGAAATGTTCAATTGTTGAGAACGACGGTGAATTGATGTTGATGGCGCTTCACGCACACTTTCTGCCACAGCATCAATATTCTCGGGTGGACGCACTGTTTTTGGCTTTTCACGCTTTGGTTTATTTATGGTTAATCGATGACACAGACTCCTATTACACAGACGTTCCGTCGTGACTTTGTTTACATTTGCGTGAGTTACGAACGAATAGAAATGATTTTCAAACGCGAAAAATATAGTTTTCTGGAGAATTTTTTTAAATTTTTTGGTACATAACGATCGATATTAATTTTCTAAATGTGATAATAACAAAAAATCTCGGAAATCGGTCTTTAAATATGCAAAACAATCACTCGCTGAAATCAAATTTCTATTCGTTCGTCACTGATAGACTACTCGCTACTTGACGGAACTTCTTTATAAATTTATTTTCTTTGATCGATGAGGATGCCAGTTTCTTTCATTTTTTTCACAAGATAACGAACATACGGAGCTGACGGTGCTTCTCTTCTTCCAAAATCCGTACACAATTTTCGCACACATTCTGCAACATTACCATGATTTTCAAAGTAATGTCGCAATATTCGCAATACATATACACATATTCGTTCAGCGTAAGGATACAACTAATTATCTGTCAAATCAGACATGAGCTAAGTGTTACCATTCACGAAATAAGCACTAGTGGAAAAAAACGTTAGATGGCGGACCCTTTATATAAATGTGAACCGATTTTCCCTGAATACTCAATTATGTAAAAAGACCTCTTTCTGTCGAATTTCGTACTGATCGGACATAAAATACAGTCTCTTACAGCGCTTACATGTCAAATCGGGGGTAACATATATATGGGGGCTATATCTAAATCTGAACCAATTTTCTCCGAATTTGGCAGTGTTTCTTTGAGTAATAAAAAACCTCTTTCTGCCGAATTTTGCACTGATCGGATATAAAATACAGTTTCTACAGCGCTTACATGTCAAATCGGGGGTAACATATTTATGTGGGCTATATCTAAATCTGATCCGATTTCCCTCAAATTTGACAATGTTAATTCATGTAATAAGAAACCTCTTACTGCCGAATTTCGTACTGATCGGATTAAAAATACAATTTTTTACAACGCTTACATTTAAAATCGGGGGTAACATATATATGGGGGCTATATCTAAATCTGAACCGATTTTCCCCAAATTTTGTATTGTCTCTAAGTGTATCATAAGTCTACTCTCAGCCAATTTTTGTACAAATCGGTTCAAAAATGTTGCTTATACAGTGCATATATGCCAAATCGGAGGTACATATATATGGGGGCCATATCTAAATCTGAACCGATTCTGACCAATTTCAATACGGATGGTCCTTGAGCCAAAAAAGAGCACTGTGCTACATTTCATCACAATCGGACCATAAATACGACCTGCACTTTGATTACAAGAATACATGGACAGACAGACGGACATGGCTAAATCGACTCAAAAATTGATTCTATGACGATCGGTATAATAAACGATGTTTCTATTTCTTCTCTTTTTGGGCGTTACAAACAAATGCACAAAGTCATAATACCCTGTACCACAGTGTGGTGTAGGGTATAATAACACCGAAAAACACAAAAAAATACAGTAGATAGAACAGTAGGAATCACAACAAGTTAGATGCCATATATGGGAGCTATATCTAAATATGGACCGATATCGCCCATTTTCAATCCCAAGTTACCTGCAGCTATAAGAAGTATCTATACCAAATTTCAGCCACCTAGCTCAAGTATTATAGATTGTAGCGTGATTACAGCAGACGGACGGACGGACATGGCTAAATCGTCTTAGAATTTAAAGACGATTAAGAATATATATACTTTATGGGGTGTCAGATCAATATTTAGAGGTGTTACAAAGGGAGTGACAAAATGAATATACCCCCCCCCCCCATCCTATGGTGGAGGGTATAAAAAGTAAACATTAAAAGCTATGAAAGGATATTTAGGCATATTTTGATGTCGAGCAACAGAATATATGAATTAAGAGATAAACCCAGGAAAAATTTTGTTTTTGCCATTCAATTTATTTCTATAAAGACTATCGCTATGGAAAGCTTATTCGTTTTACAACAATAAGGCCCGAAGCCCTTACAGTCTGGTAAAAGCAAATGGAAGAATTAAAACATGCTATTCCTCCAGAATATCAAAATTTTTATGATAACTTAAAGCGACAAACTAATAGTAAAAACGTCGCAATATCCATTTCGTCACATTATTTTACTTCTAAAATTTATGTTATGTTGTTGTATGTTGAACTGAATGAAAATTGGCAAAATGTCATTAAAAACGTTAACGAGTTTACAATAAATCTTATTTATGTTTTTGTGCAATAATGGCTAACTGCTAATTTTATCTTTCATAGTGCTCATATTTAATATGAAAAGTGGTTATGACATATAAAAGCGCGAATAATAGGGGATTTTTAAAACTTTTAAATCGTAGCAATTACCGGGTTTTTGAATAAGAGCGCTACAAAAGTTTTTTTTAAATAAAACAAAAACGCTTTTGGATATCAATGAAATAATTTATTCCTGTGAAAGTACGTTCGATGCCATTATGTATGGAACACGCTTTCTTTCGCATGGCCACCATGGGCACGCTTGCAGAAGTCCAGACGCTGAACCCAATTTTCGACGGTTTTCAAGCATAAATCGGCCGATACTGCTGCAATTTCACGTTCGATATTCGTACGAAGTTCATCAATCGTCGCTGGCTTGTCGGCATAGACCATAGACTTGACGTAGCCCCACAGGAAATAGTCTAACGGCGTCACATCGCACGACCGATGCGGCCAATCGACTGGACCATTTCGTGAGATAACACGTTCTCCAAATTTGGTTTCCAATAAATTGATTGTGGCATTCGCTGTGTGGCTTGTGGCGCCGTCCTGTTGGAACCACATGTCCTCCAAGTCCATATCATATAATTGGGGCCAAAAATATTCGGTTATCATTGAACGGTAGCGATTCCCATTCACAGTAACGTGCCGGTCTTGATCATCACGGAAGAAGTACGGCCCAATGACACCGCCGGCCCATAAACCGCACCAAACCGTAATTTTTTCGGGATGCTATGATGACTCATGGAGTACGTATGGATTGCTGTCTGACCAATAACGCATATTTTGTTTATTGACGAAGCCATTCAGCCTGAAATGAGCCTCATCGCTGAAGATGATTTTTCGCGCTCTTAACGTTGAGGCCACTGACTCCGAACTTCGGTAGTAAATTTTAATAATTTCGACTCGTTGTTGGCTCGTATATCTTTCCATCATGAAATGGCAAACCTTACTGAAGAGAAATGTCAAAAGAGCGGCAAAAAATATGGCGTCGTTTGCTGTCCCTTTCGGATAATCATCTTTAGATTACGCTGTAGGGGATTGATTAATAGTTTCTCTTAAAACTAAGGAAAAAAACTGTTTTTCACCTGGAAAATTGTTTGTGTGTTTTTGTTATGTCTTTTGATTACAAGTCATCGACATATCAACCTATATTTCGCATTACACAATTGAAATGGTGTAGTTATAATTTGCTGTTGTAACAAAATATTATTGCATTGGCCGATGGGAATAAATATATAGCAATCAATGAACCCATAAATGCTACAACATCAAAACGGAATTGTATCATTAGAAATAAACAATGAAATTGCACTCTTTAAAATCAATCTAATTGTCATTAAAGCTTAAATTAAAATAATTTAAAATAAATTAAATTTCTAATCGCATTTAATACGTCATATGTATTTAGTACAGTTTTATAATTAACAGTGATTCATATGAAGAAAATATTGTTAGTATTATACATTTTTACTTTATCTATAACGCAATGCAACAAAATGGAAAATACTGTCGAATATAATATGTAAATTGATATTTTGTGTGGGAGATGTCATCCCCTTAATTTGGTGGAGAGTATAAAAATAATCGATTTAATTTTTTAAAAAATTTCGCGTATTTTCAATTAAATAACTAATTGATTCAATTAATTTCGTGATCTCTACGTCTAAGCCAATCTTTAGCACTTCAGTTGAAAAAAAATTGCTCAATTCAATTAATTTTTTTTTAAATTATTTCTGCCACTGAGTTGCGCTGCGGTTCATCTTTCTCAGTGGCACAAAACAATCAAAATGTTATAAGGAAACAAATATCTGAATCCGATTGGAAACAAAATATCTGAATATAAGGAAACAAATGTCTGAATCCGATTGGGATATTAGGCACCCTACACCTCCTAAATGACTACTCCACATTCATGGTTATGCCAAAACTACTATCGTATCAGGTTAACTTTCACATATTCCAGAATTGAGAGATGTTCCCTGACGATAAGACACTCAAAACATGATACACCGTCTGAATAGAGTACACCTGGTGAAGAGGGTAGTTGTTAAAACAGTCACATTACCTAAAATTTTGAGATAATGTAATTAAACAAAAAAGTAAACCCATAGCCTAATTGTTTACTTAATCGACTTTGAAAAGTATTTTTACACATGTCATAGGTACACGACATAGTCCATTTCGTTAAATATTTTGTATCGAAAAAAAATTGCTCAATTCAATTAATTTTTTTTTAAATTATTTCTGCCACTGAGTTGCGCAGCGGTTCATCTTTCTCAGTGGCACAAAACAATCAAAATGTTATAAGGAAACAAATATCTGAATCCGATTGGAAACAAAATATCTGAATATAAGGAAACAAATGTCTGAATCCGATTGGGATATTAGGCACCCTACACCTCCTAAATGACTACTCCACATTCATGGTTATGCCAAAACTACTATCGTATCAGGTTAACTTTCACATATTCCAGAATTGAGAGATGTTCCCTGACGATAAGACACTCAAAACATGATACACCGTCTGAATAGAGTACACCTGGTGAAGAGGGTAGTTGTTAAAACAGTCACATTACCTAAAAATTTGAGATAATGTAATTAAACAAAAAAGTAAACCCATAGCCTAATTGTTTACTTAATCGACTTTGAAAAGTATTTTTACACATGTCATAGGTACACGACATAGTCCATTTCGTTAAATATTTTGTATCGAAAAAAAATTGCTCAATTCAATTAATTTTTTTTTAAATTATTTCTGCCACTGAGTTGCGCAGCGGTTCATCTTTCTCAGTGGCACAAAACAATCAAAATGTTATAAGGAAACAAATATCTGAATCCGATTGGAAACAAAATATCTGAATATAAGGAAACAAATGTCTGAATCCGATTGGGATATTAGGCACCCTACACCTCCTAAATGACTAATCTACATTCATGGTTATGCCAAAACTACTATCGTATCAGGTTAACTTTCACATATTCCAGAATTGAGAGATGTTCCCTGACGATAAGACACTCAAAACATGATACACCGTCTGAATAGAGTACACCTGGTGAAGAGGGTAGTTGTTAAAACAGTCACATTACCTAAAAATTTGAGATAATGTAATTAAACAAAAAAGTAAACCCATAGCCTAATTGTTTACTTAATCGACTTTGAAAAGTATTTTTACACATGTCATAGGTACACGACATAGTCCATTTCGTTAAATATTTTGTATCGATCTTTTTTAAAAATGTTTATTACTTATCTATACGCTATAAGTTTATCTAATTATATGCCATAATTTATGAGGTAAATCATGATTTAAAAAAACTAGAATTTTTAAAAATGTTTATTGTTTTTCTATACTCTCTAAATTTATTTGAATCAAATTGTTAAATGAAACCCGAGCTCGAAGTCTCAATAAATTTAAATTACACTATGCACCAAAATACTATTTTATAAAACTAAATCAAATTTTTCTTTATGGTAAAGTATTTTTAATTTTTTTCTAAAATTCCAATTTTCACGGAAGTTACCTTTACGGTCTGTTTCTGTATTTCTAACGAGAGTCTCTGCGAACGAAAATCAGTCACTCACTTTCGTCAGGAATTTGGTTTCTCTAAGGTTCGTTCGCCTGGCCTTACGTCAATGACGTTAGCAATTTACCAATTGGAAAATAATGTAATTGCCAGGTCAATAATTTTACAACTTCCGGTTGAAAAAAGCACACATTTTCGTATGGTCGACCTTAGTAAATACACCTCTGTACTCTTTACACTAGCGGTTGCCAAAAAATCAACCCTGGGTGGGTCAGCTGAGCTTAATCAAGACGCTATTTTGTTTCTCTCTCTCACACGTCTCTCTCATTCTGCACTGATGATTTTTTTTCCATCTTAGCGAACTGCCAATGTTGACTTCTTTATGCTTAAATATGTATACAATTTTATTATTATTTGTTTTTACCATAATTATATTAATATCTACTCGTACTTATTTTCGCTTTTAAAAACGTTTTTTTTTTGTCATTGTTCCTACCAGTCGACAAATAAAATGATATATACCCTCGTCACACTAAAGTGAGGGTATAATAACGTGACTCGATCTGACATTTGTGTTCGCCCAGATGACAGCAAAGAGAGATAGAGAAACCAAAATTTACACTGAAATGTTTACGTTTTCGTACGAGTACATCATCGTGCGACTTGTCGTTGTGATGGTAGTTAGTGAAACTCAAATCAGCTGTTTGTCGTCTGGCAGGCGAACGAAAGCAAATTTTTAAGTTACAGAAACAGACTGTTAGTTTTGGCCCATTTGAAGTATGATCTCGATAAAGCCGGTATACCATTTGAATTAAAGGGAATTATGAGAGCTTGAAATGCTGAGGGATATATAATTGGATTTAAAAACAAATATTACATAAAAATGTTTGTGTCTATGTATCTCAGTTGGTAAACATGTGGCTCACAAATCGGAAGGTTCTAGGATCGATTCATATTCGGAGCGGAGGTAACATTTTATACATATAATATTGAACATTTTGTGTTTTCAATTCATAAAACAAAGAAGAAGAGATTAATTCAAAGAGCAAGTGGTAAGAGATTCCAACATATAAATTGAGGAGAGTGATGGAGGAGGTGATCAAAAATCGCAAAAAATATCAAGGACTAAAAAAGTCCTAGAAAAATTTTAATTTATTTAAATTTTCATAAATTTGTGTAAAAATTTACTTGCAATAAGGTCAAAAATATGCTGAATTTGCCTAATTTCAAGTCAGAATTTTTTAGTATTGCGTTCATTTTCCCTATTTTAATTTCAATAGTTAAGGTGCGTAGTAATAACGCCCATTTTTCTCAAGATGATAGCGACCAAGAAACTAATACTATGTGTGGAATTGTGAATGATTCTGAGTAGTAGTATAGAAGTTATGAGATAATCAATATTTCACTAAATTTTGACTCTTCGTGGAGGAGGTACTCGAAGGAGTCGACCGACATAGTAAATCGTGGACCTTAGTCTGAGATAGAAAAAAATATTGACGCATACCAAATTTGACGTCAATCGGTTAATCCTGTCGAAAGTTATCGCGCGCACAAACCAGACAGACAGACGGACATTGCTAAAATGTCTTAAAATGACCCAAAACGAATTTTCGCCAAATATTCTTGGGGTCTCTTAGGTCACTTCATCGATGTGTTACACTTTGGTCCCGCAGCATCTGATATATACCCTTGTTCAAAATAGTGGATAAAATTCGGACTATGTTGCAATTCTCTTATTTCTCTCTAAAAGTGCTATAATTTCTACATTTATCCATGGATGTTCTTCAAATAAGCACTGTTCTCTTCGTTAGGATTCTAGATTTCAAAAATTGACACAATATCATTTTTTTCCGATTTTCCCCCTATTTCTTATAGTTTTTTCGTGTAGCACAAAATTATTTTTCCGAAAAAATCATTTTTTTAATTTTTTTAGCGACAGTTACTAAACTTCTGTTTCCGCTCGAATGAGCCATTATTGACATTCTTAGTCCTCAGAATTTCCTTTAATTTAACGTGTATCACGACTTTGTTGAGCATATACTTAAAAAAATATGGTCCAAATACTAAACGCAAAAAAATTCAATTACTAAACTTCTGTTTCCGCGCGAAATTGCCGTTATTGACATTTGGAGTCCTCATAATTTCCTTTAGTACGAGGGTTGCTATATATACTTCTGTCCTGGGCAACACTATGCAAATTCCCTTGCGCCATCTGACATTTCCATTGGAAAGTTTGAAATTTTTTAGCATAAACGTACTTAGAACGTTTTGACGTACGACCATCATTTGTGTTGTTTTCGGTGACTTAAAAAAATCAATTTGACAAAAAAAATGGAAATAACTCGTGAACATTTTCGTTCGATCATTTTTCACAACTTTCGACGTGGATTATCACGACAAGAGTGCATCGATGAACTTAAATCTTTGTATGGCGAGGAAGCACCATCCTATAGCACTGTGAAAATATGGTTTAATGAATTCAATCGTGGCTGACGCTCGCTCAAAGACGAAGGTGGTAAAGGTCGTCCAAAAACGGCCGTTGTGCCAGAGAACATTGATGCCGTGCGTGAACTGATAATGCAAGATCGTCATGTGACATACCGTGAGATAGAGGCATCCTTGAGCATTTCTTCCACCAGCATACATTCGATATTGCATGAACACCTGGTCGTAAAAAAGGTTTGATCTCGTTGGATCCCGCACAATTTGACAATCGTTCAGAAAAAGGCTCGTGTCGATTAGTGCAAAGAAATTTTGAAAAAAATACGATCGAGGTGCTTCAAAAGACGTTTATAAGATCGTCACAGGTGACGAATCTTGGATCTATGCGTATGAGCCCGAAACAAAACAGCAATCGACCGTGTGGGTCTTCGAAGACGAGCCAAATCCAACGAAAGTTGTTCGTGGAAGAAGCACTTCGAAGCAAATGGCCGCCTGTTTCTTCGGCAAAACTGGTCATGTGGCGACTGTTCCGCTTGAGCAACGTACGACGGTCAATTCTGAGTGGTACAGCACAATTTGTTTGACTGAAGTTTCGGAGAAATTCGAAAAACGAATAAGAGAAGACGAATCATTGTGCACCATGATAAAGCGAGCTCTCACACATCGGCTCAAACCAGCGCCTTTTTGACCGTCCAAAACGTCGAATTGATGGGTCATCAGCCGTACAGCCCTGATTTGACACCCAATGACTTCTTCTTATTCACGCACATCAAGAAAAAACTGCTTGGTCAACGTTTTTCGACGCCTGAAGCAGCTGTTGAAGCGTTTAAAAACCATGTTTTGGAGGTGAATTTTCAACACACTGTAACCAAAACAATTCGCGCTCAAATGACAAAACGTTCTGAGTGAAGTTATGCTAAAAAATGCTTTCCAATGGAAGTTCCAGTTTTCATCTGGCAACACCAGCATTGCCATGACCGAAATATAAATAGCAACCCTCGTAAAACGTGTATCCCGACTTTATTGAGCATATACTTCAATATATACAAATATGGTGCAAATACTAAAGGCACCTTCCAAGAAAAAAGGAGTTTTAAAGAAAAATTAAAAAACAAGTAAGAAAGTTTCAGTCGGGTAAACCGACTAAGGTATACCCTCACTTTGTGAGTAATGTAATATTGAATATTACACAAATTATTCTGTCAATTTTTGTGAAAGGTACCAAACGGGGTTTAAGAAATACACCTATATTTCGCTGAACAGTAGATACTTTAAATACATTGCACTGTGCCGAATTGTAACCGTTTATATGGACTGGTATATTAACGTTGAGATATTAAATTGTGGTATAATATGGCCATTTTGTGTGGGAGGTACAAAAAGGGGCGTGGTGATAACGTTCATTTTTCACTGGACTATAGGCATTATAAAAGCATTACACTGTACAAAATTTCAATTAATTGTATACACTGATATTAATGTTATAAACTGTTAACTTTTGGTACAAATGGTACCTTCGTGGGAGAGGTACCAAAAGGGGCGTGACAATAACGCCCATTTTTCAATGGACTGTAGGCACTATAAAAACATTACGCTGTACAAAATTTCAAGTATTTTTATACACTGGTATTAATGTTATACGCTGTTAACTTTTGGTGCAAAATGGTGCATTTGTGTGGGAGGTACCAAAAGGGGCGCGGCAATAACGCCCATTTTTCACTGGACTGTAGGCACTATAAAAGCATTACACTGTACAAAATTTCAAGTATTTCTAAACACTGGTATTAATGTTATAAGCTTTTAACTTTTAGTGCAAAATGGTGCATTCGTGTGGGAGGTACCAAAAGGGGCGTGGCAATTTCGCCCATTTTCCTCGAGTTGATAGCGACTAACAAACTAATACTATTTGTGGAATTTCAGAAGATTCGAATACGTATAATAGCAGTTATTAAAGAATCAATATTTCACAACATTTTAACCCTTTGTGGGGGAGGTACCAGAAGGAGTGGACCAATATGGCCCATCTTCGAACTTAGCCGGAGATAGAAAAAAATATTACCACATACGAAATTTGAAGTCAATCGGTTACTCCTTTCGACAGTTATCGTGCGCACCAGCCAGCAGACAGACAGACAGACAGACAGACAGACGGACGGACATTGCTCATTCGACTTAAAATGACCCAAAACGGATTTCCGCCGAACATACTTGGGGTCTTAGGTCACTCCTTCGATGTGTTACACTTTTTTCCGTAGCAAATGATATATACCCTCGTCACACTAAAGTGAGGGTATAAAAATACCATTAACATTTTGTTAAATATTTATGTTTAGGACTCCATATTACACCAGAAAATGTTATGCACAGCCCTTCGACAAAAATTTGTTGCATAGTGTAATTATATGCCTTTATTTGTGATGTAAATCATGATTAAAAAAAGTCAATAAAATAATTATTGAAAATGGGATAGGTCTATAGCGTAGCGTATCGTAGGCATACTTCATACAGTGAGCAAGTCCATTTTTGATAAATTTTAAAAATCACAATTTAAATCGATTCATATCGTTTGATTTGAATTTATATATAAATTAATGAAGAAAAAAATAGTAATAAAAATTACGATAACATGTAAAACTTCTAATTGAAATTTCGATAACAAATTTTGAGTTCATTTCTGTGGAAATTGGCAAACAAATTGTAGAATGGAGAATGCTATTGATTTCTCATGAGAAAGCTAGAGAGAGATAGGACATATATTTATTTTTCCTAGATTCCGAAAATTTTCCATATTGAATATTTAATTATATATCTCACAGCCATGCACATTCCACTCGGGGCAACATTATAGAAATGACGAAACTGACTTTCCATAAAAAGTAGTACAATAGAACAAAGTTGCACAATAATTACTACTTTTTATCAATTAAATGAAAATGGATTATAAATAAATAGGCCTTCTGGTTGAGTATAAAATCAAAACAATCGATTAAATAATTTCATTTGTAAAGAAATCTCGGAACGCAATAGTGATCATCATTCAGAGGAAACATTGCGTTAAAAAACATGGAATATTTATTGCTTTGCATTGCCGCGGCAATATTGCCGATTACATTGGGAGAATTTCGTGAGTATATGATAAATCAGCAAAATAAATTGCCAAAGGATTAGTATTCAAAAGTGATTAAATAAACACAGCCTTTTCCCAATTTTAAATTTGTTTTACCTAAAATTAACAAATTTAAAAAAATTTAATTTTTATCTTACTGGTGCCAATATTTACAGTTTTTGCTAACAAAAAATTAAAAAATTTTGCTATTTACATAATTAAAAATTATAGTAAATGTTCTACTTACCATTCCTTTTCAGTTTCGGTGAAAGTAAATTTGAATTATTACACTATGCAAGGACATTTTTGTCAAAAGACTATGTATAACACGAAACAAATAATTACAAAAATGTTTATGGTAATTTTTTTTAAAAAAATTTTTTCTTTAAAATTCCCATTTTTTGGAAGGTGTCATTAGTATTTGGAACATATTTTTTTAAGTATAAGTATATAAGTATACATTTTTATAAGTATATAAGTATACGCTTTTATAAGTATAAAAGTATACACTTTGGATTAAAGCAAATTATGAGGACTACAAATGTTAGTAATAACACTTTCACTTGGAAACAGAAGTTTAGTAACTGTCGTTAAAATAATTAGAAAAAAAATTTTTTTTTTCAAAAAATCGTTTTTTGCTTGCCCCAAAAAAGCTGTAAAAATAGGAAAAAAATGCCAAAAAAAAATTGTTTGTTTCAATTTTTAAAAACTAGCATCCTAATGAAGAAAATAATGCGTATTTGGAAAAATCTATGGATATATGTAGAAATTATAGCACTTTTGGTAGAAATAAGAGAATTTCAACATAATCCGGTTTTTATACACCTACTATTGTGAACAAGGGTTTATATCAGATGCTGCGGGCCAAAAGTGTAACACATCGATGAAGTGACCTAAGAGACTCCAGGAATATTTGGCGAAATCCGTTTTGGCCCATTTTAGGTCATTTTGGTCAATGTCCGTCAGCCTGTCCGTCTGTCTGTCTGGTTGGTGCGCACGATAACTATCGACAGGATTAACGGATTGACTTCAAATTTGGTATATGTTAATATTTTTTTTCTAACACAGGCTAAGATCAAAGATGGACTATGTTGGTCCACTCCTTCGAGTACCTCCCCCTCGAGGGGTACTTTAAATTGTGTATAGTGTAATGTTTTTATAGTACCCATAGAATATTAAAAACGGGCGTTATTGCCACGCCCCTTTTGGTACGTCCCAAACAAAATTGTCAAAATAAAAAATATGAAAAATAATTTTTTTGAATTTCCCTATTTTTACAATATGGGTCATAATTTATACATTTATCTACAGAATTTTTCCAAACAGGCATTTTTTCTTCGTTAGAATTAAAAAAATGTAACAAACAATTTTTTTGACGATTTTGTTCTATTCTTATGGTTTTTTTCAGGAACCGAAGTGGTAAGCCCTTAACTTTTTGTGCAATATGGTCCATTTGTATGGGAGCTACCAAAAGGGGCGTGGTAATAACGTCTACTCTTTAGGTTAAAGCTTCAAAAAATATGTTAAAGATTTACTCTCCACAAAATTTGAAGTATTTGTATTGACTAAAATGAAAGTTATAAGCCATTCACTTTTTGTGCAAAATGGTCCCTTTGTATGGGAGGTACCGAAAGAGCGTCGCAACTGCGCCCATTTTTCCCAAAAATTTAAATTTTTAATTTGAACTACCGATTACCTTGCGGTTATATTATTATATTCAAATTTCGGCATGATCGGTTAAAAAATGCGCTCTCTAGAGCGTGAATATGTCTTATCGAAAGGGACCTTCGTGGGGGGCTATATTAAAGTATGGACCGATATGCCTAATTTTCACTAGGCACGATTGAATGTAATACACAGTACAAATATTTAAATTTCAGCATGGTCGGTTAAATAATGCTCTCTTTTGTGCGTAAATATGTCTTATCGAAAGGGACCTTCGTATGGGGGCTATATCAAAGTATGGACGGATATGCACTATTTTGTACAGAACGCTAAGGAACCGTTCCTTAGTGTTTTTTTCCGAACTCTGGTAAGAACATGATTTTGTTGAAATTCTCTTACTTCTACCAAAAGGGATATAATTTATATATGTAGTTATTCATAGATTTTTTTCAAATAGACATTGCATTTTTCAATAGCTAAAAAACGACTTTCTTGAAAAAATTTCAATGTTTTCTAATTGTTGTAACGAGAGTTACTAAACTACTGTTTCTGCGCTAGAATGATTTTGTGGCCCTAATACTTTACTTTAGTTTAGATGGTATCCCGGATTTATAGAGCTTATACTTCAAAAAATATGGTCGAAATACTAAAGGCTTTTTCCAAGAAAATCGGAAAGAAAATTTACCATAAAAAATTGTTTTAATATTTCTTTCGTGTTTAAGACACTATATTACGTCAGAAAATGTTATGCAAAGCCATTTGGCAAAAATGTTGTGGCATAGTGTGATTAGAAATTGCCCTTCAATATTCAAAGGAAAGAAAGAATTCAGTGAATACCCGAATCGCGTGAATACAAAATGCCAGGCTCTTTCTTATTCGTTCCTAAAATACATTTCAACAATATTGTTCAGTTAATTATTTACATTGTATTAATAAAACAATATTTTTTTTCTAGCTGCCAATCTTCCAAGATGTCATTTTAGAGACAACGAATGCGTAGTAAAAGTTGCCCAAGAGTACGTAGACAAATACTACTCCGGTATTCCCGTATTAGATTATGCATCCCTCGATCCCATGCATATTAGTGATTTTGTCATGAAAAAAAATTCCGCAAATCCGATAAATGTTCAAACTGAATTCAGGAACATTACATTATTCGGTTTGAGAACAATGAAAATACTATCGGTTAAGTAAGTATTGACAATATTTTCATAAAATAGATTAAACTATAAACAATCCGATAACAGTGTGAGCAGCAACAATCAATTAGAGACAAATGGAAAGTACTAATCTAGCATATTTAAATCCTAACTGGGTTTTCCCAATCCGATAACAGTGTGCGCAGCAACAATCAATTAGAGACAAATGGAAAGTTCTAATCCATGAAAAGCTTAAATCCTAACTGCTTTTTGAAAAGTCAAAGAAGGTCCACCGAATTTAAATGAAATTTACTTAGTCAGAATTTATTTTGGTTCGAGACCATATGTTTCAATTACAAAAAAGTAATAGAAACAAATACAGAAATTGGTAGAGTTTTATTTGCTTGGTTGGAATAACAAAAACACAGACCAACAATAACAACACATTTACTGTTTACTTCACAAATTTATTCTTCGCTAATTCAGAGATATATTTGAGTCTGAAGAAAGACGACCCTCGAGCTTATATTCTTGTAAGTCTCCCCACGCTCGCCTTATAACTGCTAAGAAATCTTCAGTAAAAAGGAAAATTTTCAAATTTCACATTCGGAAATATATTTCATGTGCTTAAGCTATGTACACACGGTGGTCAGATCTTACGATGTTTTCAACTCTGTCAATGTGATACCAATGTACATGCAATGACAGATTGTTAGCAATAGGTGAATTGTCAGTCCAGATGATTGCAAGAAAACTTTATAAATATATTTTGTAAATATTTATATGCAGAATTGTCAATAAAAATATTTTATACACAGTGTTGCCACTAAAATGTACCAATGTATATACCAACAGTGTACACCTTCGAGAGGAACTACATCACTATAATACCAGCCAGAGATGAATGGGTTGGCAGAATACCAAGTTAAAGGAAAACATCTCCACTTCTAATCAGATATTTCGAAGTTTTGATGAAGTTTGATTTGGCTTCGGAGTACACTGTGAAGAACATAGTTGGGATATAGCTCACCGACTACCAGATACCTGCATGTTCTATCAAGCCGAAAAAATTAAAATATGGGAAGTCGCCAAGTGGCTCAGTCGCAACATAGTAACTAACACTCATATAGTCAGGCTGCCATCAATTGTCTGGAGGCCACATCCCTAAATTCCCTAAATTCACAGACCTCTATTTGTAGATCTCACAACGAGATTGCTGAGCAGTTTAATATATATATACATATCAATTTGGTGTTGGGCATAGTGATATCCCGGAGAACTGCAAAGCTGATGTGTTTGCTAGTATATACATATTGGTGCGCCACTATCCATGTGCAAGCTGTGGCTTAGTCAAGAGGCAATCAGACAGTCCAAAGAAAGATGGACAACAAGTTGGTTTCGATAACTTAACCTAACCTAACCTAACCTAACCTAACCTAACCTAACCTAACCTAACCTAACCTAACCTAACCTAACCTAACCTAACCTAACCTAACCTAACCTAACCTAACCTAACCTAACCTAACCTAAACTAAACTAAACTAAACTAAACTAACCTAACCTAACCTAACCTAACCTAACCTAACCTAACCTAACCTAACCTAACCTAACCTAACCTAACCTAACCTAACCTAACCTAACCTAACCTAACCTAACCTAACCTAACCTAACCTAACCTAACCTAACCTAACCTAACCTAACCTAACCTAACCTAACCTAACCTAACCTAACCTAACCTAACCTAACCTAACCTAACCTAACCTAACCTAACCTAACCTAACCTAACCTAACCTAACCTAACCTAACCTAACCTAACCTAACCTAACCTAACCTAACCTAACCTAACCTAACCTAACCTAACCTAACCTAACCTAACCTAACCTAACCTAACCTAACCTAACCTAACCTAACCTAACCTAACCTAACCTAACCTAACCTAACCTAACCTAACCTAACCTAACCTAACCTAACCTAACCTAACCTAACCTAACCTAACCTAACCTAACCTAACCTAACCTAACCTAACCTAACCTAACCTAACCTAACCTAACCTAACCTAACCTAACCTAACCTAACCTAACCTAACCTAACCTAACCTAACCTAACCTAACCTAACCTAACCTAACCTAACCTAACCTAACCTAACCTAACCTAACCTAACCTAACCTAACCTAACCTAACCTAACCTAACCTAACCTAACCTAACCTAACCTAACCTAACCTAACCTAACCTAACCTAACCTAACCTAACCTAACCTAACCTAACCTAACCTAACCTAACCTAACCTAACCTAACCTAACCTAACCTAACCTAACCTAACCTAACCTAACCTAACCTAACCTAACCTAACCTAACCTAACCTAACCTAACCTAACCTAACCTAACCTAACCTAACCTAACCTAACCTAACCTAACCTAACCTAACCTAACCTAACCTAACCTAACCTAACCTAACCTAACCTAACCTAACCTAAACAAATTTCACAAGCAGAACCAAAGATTTCTATTTAAAAAAACAAGTAAGAAAGTTTCAGTCGGGTACCTCACTTTGTGAGTAATGTAATATTGAATATTACTCGAATTATTCTGTCAATTTGTGTGGGTTTATCAAATACACCTATTTTTCGCTGAACATTAGATACTTTAAATACATTGCACTGTGCCGAATTATAAGCATTTATGTGCACTGGTAAAAACATTATGAGATATTAAATTGTGGTATGATTTGGGCATTTTGTGTGGGAGGTACAAAAAGGGGCGTGGCGATAACGCCCATTTTTCACTGGGCCATAGACACTATAAAAACATTACACTGTAGAAAATTTCAAGTATTTTTATACACTGGTTTTATGTTATAAGCTGTTACTTTCTGGTGTGTGGGAGGTACCAAAAAGGGCGTGGCAACAACGCCAATTTTTCCCTTGACTGAAGGCAATATAAAAGCATAATACTGTACAAAATTTCAAGTTTTTTTATACACTGTTATTAATGTTATAAGCTGTTAACTTTTGGTGCAAAACGATGCATTTGTGTGGGAGGTACCAAAAGGGACGTGGCAACTTCGCCCATTTTTCTCGAGTTGATAGCGACTAATACGCTAATATTATGTGTGGAATTTCAGATGATTCGAATAAGTAGTATAGCAGTTATTAAAGAATTCATTTTTCACAACATTTTAACCCTTTGTGGTGGAGGTACTAGAAGGAGTGGACCAATATGGCCCATCTTCGAACTTAGCCGGAGATAGAAAAAATATTACCTCATACCAAATTTAAATATTACCTCATACCAAATTTGAAGTTTATCGGTTACTCCTTTCGAGAGTTATCGTGCGCACCAGCCAGCAGACAGACAGACGGACGGAAATTGCTCATTCGACTTAAAATGACCCAAAACGGGTTTCCTCCGAACATACTTGGGGTCTTAGGTCACTCCTTCGATGTGTTACACTTCTTTCCGTAGCAAATGATATACAGGGTGGCTGATATGTAATGCAACAAAGTAAAGCGCTTTATTTTTTATTTTTTTTTTTTTAATTTTATTGTTCAAAAGCAAAAAATGTCGGAAATAACATAAAATTTTAGAAACAGCTTAGATTTGTTCGAATTGGCCACCTTTGGCACGAATTATGGCCTTCAAAAGGCCGACAAAGCCATCACACGCTGCACGAAAGTGGCTCTGGTATCTTTGGTATTTTTTAGTGCGAACCTTACTCTCTAAAATTCCCCAGGCGCAAAAGTCCAACGGATTGAGATCCGGAGATCTTGGTGGACCTTGTGCGGTAGAAATGAAGCGAGGAACCTCCTTTTTGAGCCATTCTTGGTTGACGCGTGTTGAGTGCGATGGTGCTGAGTCCTGTTGGAATGTCCATGGTCAGCGGCCGAAATGTTTGTCTGCCCAAGGCTTCAATACTGTCTTTAGGACATTTTCCCGATAATATTCGGCATTTATTTTGACCCCATTGCCGATGAATACGAGCGGGGAGCGACCATCGGCAGTTACGGCGGCCCACACCATTACCATCGGCGGCGCTTGAGTTCTGGTGGCCAATCGAAGGTGTAAATTTTCAGCTGACCTCTTTGGCAAGTAAACCCGATCATTTTGTTTGTTCACAAACTGCTCAATTTGGAATGGCTTCTCATCGGAGAAAACCAAATTCGGTAACTGGCCACTTTCGTGCAAGCGAAGCAACTCCTTGGCTCTTTCCAGTCTAACTTTTTTTTGTGCATCGGTGAGCTCGCTCTTGCACTTTTTGGAACTTCAATGGCTTTAGTCCAAGCTCATTTTTATACCCTCACTTTAGTGTGACGAGGGTATATATCATTTGCTACGGAAAAAAGTGTAACACATCGAAGGAGTGATCTAAGACCATAAGTATGTTCGGAGGAAATTCGTTTTGGGTCATTTTAAGTCGAATGAACAATGTCCGTCCGTCTGTCTGTCTGTCTGTCTGTCTGTCTGTCTGTCTGTCTGTCTGTCTGTCTGCTGGCTGGTGCGCACGATAACTCTCGAAAGGAGTAACCGATTGACTTCAAATTTGGTATGTGGTAATATTTTGATCTATCTCCGGATGAGTTCGAAGATGGGCCATATTGGTCTACTCCTACTGGTATCTCCCACACAATGGGTTAACATTTAGTGAAATATTGATTCTTTAATAACTTCTATACTACTTATTCGAATCTTTTGAAATTCTGCACATAATATTAGTATATTAGTCGCTATTAACTCGAGAAGAATTGGTGAAGTTGGCATGCCCCTTTTGGTACCTCCCACACAAATGGACCATTTTGCATCAAAATTTAACTGCTTATAACTTTAATACAAGTGCATAAAAATGCTTGAAATTTTCTACAGTATAATGTTTTTGTAGCGCCTATAGTCCGGTAAAAAATGGGCATTATTGTACAGCCCCTTTTGGTACCTCCCACACAAATGGACCGTTTCGTACCAAAAGTAAACGGCTTGTAACTTTAATACCAGTGCATACAAATACTTGAAATTTTGTACAGTGTAATGCTGTTATAGTGCCTATAGTCCTGTAAAAAGTGGGCGTTATCACCCCGCCCCTTTTTGTACCTCCCACACAAAATGAACAAATCATACCAAAATTACATAGCTCGTAAATTTAATATACCAGTGCACATAAACGCTTATAGTTCAGCACAATGCAATGTATTTAAGAATGTACTGTTTACCGAAAAATATGTGTATTTGGAAAACCCCTTCTGGTACCTCCCACACAAATTGACAGATTTATTGGTGTAATGTTATATATTACATTACTCACAAAGTGAGGGTATACCTTAGTCGGTTTACCCGACTGAAACTTTCTTACTTGTTTAATATGTGTTGTGTCCGTTCTCGCGATATGTTCAGCTCACGAGCAATTTTTGTACCACCTTGGCGTGGATTTCGATCAAATCTGGCCTTCACTTTTCGGATCATTTCTGGTGTTGTTACCGTTTTTTTTCGTCCACTTTTTGGACGCGATGCAACACTGCCAGTATCACGGTAACGAGCAATGGTACGAGAAACAAAAGATTTATTCACATTTAAATGCTGGAGGGCTCTAACGATAGCCACTTGTGTTTTTCCACCCAAATATAAAGCAATCACACTATCACGCTTGAATTCCATCACGAATAACTTTTTTTCTGAATCTGGAGATCAAAATGCTTTTGTAAGCTTGTAAAAAATAAAATAAACTGTCGCTGAAATAAATGTGTCAGCTATCAGACTAGCGGTTTAGAAATGATATGGTTGCAATACATATCAGCCACCCTGTATACCCTCGTCACACTAAAATGAGGGTATAATTAAAGCAACAGAACATTGGGTGATTACTTTTAACAAACCTTTAAACAAAGTCCCAGAACAAAATTGGAGTTAATTACCATTTCACATAATTTCATTTCCTGGTCCTGTTGCCTTTTAAAATGACTTCAAAGCATCAAAGGATTTCATTGAAAACGCAAATTTTTTAACAAAGCAAGAAAATGACGCAGAAATCTATTAAAAGCTTTTTTTCGAATACGGATTGAAAATATTTTCTTTTAATCGTAAAATGGTTTCATTAGTTTTTTTAAAGCATTCACTTAATTTGAATTTGTTGATTCAGCTTAATTTTGTTCGTGGGAAATCTGATTATGTATAGAGCCGCCGATACGTCAAAGTTGAGTCGGCTAAGCCGACAAGCCGCCGCCGCCGACCAATAATTTCATCCACAAGCCGCCGCCGATCATTTTGGGTCGGCTTCGTTGTCTGTTCGGGTCCTACGATATAGATATAGCTGTCAAATTAAAGGGTATAATTTTTGCTATTTCAAATCTGCTATGATATATTTTTTGAAAAAAAAAATATGGCGGCTTGAAATTTACGAAATTTTTAATTGCTCTTTAAAGGCTGAACTGAGTTTTACAAAGTTTAAGTCGTTTGAAAGACGAAATTTTTTTGTGGATTTTTAAAACTTTAGTTAAAAAAAATGCTTGAGTCTCCAAAATTCCAATTACTGTTTTGTGTTTCTGAGAGGCTGATGCATATTCTGTCGAATAAAATCGACTGCGAAGCTATTTAAAAAAAAAAGATTTTAAAAAATTTTATAAGATAAAAAAACAACAAGTTTTCTGCAGCACCTCCTGGAGTCCAACGCAGATCAGGTGGCAGTCCAATATGGGTCCGACGCTCTTGGGTTTTCTGATTAGGGGTTCCACGGAGGCATAAGTCTCATATTTGCTAGTCTCTTGATAGCATACCCTGTGGGGAATACTTAGTTAATGGCGGTATCCACGAAGCTGGGTCTTCGTCAGACATATCTACCATTTTGGTCGGGGACTGATTATTCTTCCCAGCTGACTCAAATATCTGTAGATTGTTTGCTTATCCCTTACCTGCTGACCCCGACAATAGCTTGAACTTAGCCTTATCGCACATGACTACCGACACTTTTAACAATTTTTTGATGTCGTTTTTAGAATCAAGGGTCCACTTTAGTTTGTTCGTCGACATCTGCTGACTTATTAACTTCATTTACTGATGTGAGAAAAAGAGTTAAATTTTAAACTAAACTTGTAGGTCCATTTAAAATCACGGTAGTAATACTTTAATTACGGTTGATATTATATTTTTATATTTATATATTTGTAGTATGTGCCTCCAAATACTAATATTATCGAGTATTGAAAATTTCAGTAACAGCGATTTAGGTGGTCGCTGGGAATTTGAAGCTACGATCCCGGAATTAATACAACAAGGCAATTACAGTATCGATGGCAAAATTCTAATACTACCCATTGCCGGCAAAGGCTATGCTGAAATCATATCAAGTAAGTTTATTTTCCAACGACTCGTATAAAATTCACTACACGGGGAAAATTGCCAGTTTTGATATGTTTGAATTGGACAAAAATATACTTGGAACAGAAAATTTTTAATATTATTTATTTCTGAACAAATAAGTTTTATTTGAAAATCAACAATATTTATTTGGACCGCATATTTTAATATATTAGAACAAGATATATTTACAAATAAAATATGTGTTTAAATACATATAACAAATTATTGTTTAGGAATTTCTCCAAATATATTTTATTTAAAAACGAATTTCTTAACTTTGCAGAATTTTTCGAAATACAGTTTTATATTTCCATTTCTATCGAATTATACCTTAACAAGTAAGAAAGTTCAGTCGGGTAAACCGACTTAAGAATCCCCTCACCTCGAGCCTAAATGTATTTATTTTTTTTATTTTAATTAAATTATTATCAATTTAAATTGCTTTAAAGTACTTGCTGGTATTACAGTTATAAGTTATTAACTTTAGGTGCAAAATAGTCCATTTGTAAGAGAGGTACCAAAAAGGACCTGTCAACGACGCCCATTTTCAGTGAACTATAGGTACTATAAAAGCACTACACTGTACAAAATTTTAAGTTTTTGTGTGCACTGATATTGAAATTACAAGCTGTTAACCATTTTTTACAGGACTGTAGGTACCATTAAAATATTACACTGTACAAAATTTCAAGTATTTCTAAGCGCTGGTATTAAAGTTATAAACATTGAAGTTTTCGTACAAAATGTTCCATTTGTGTGGGCGGTACCAAAAGGGGCGTGCCGATGACACCCATCTTTCACTGGACTATAGGTACTATTAAAGAATTACACTGTACACAATTTCAAGTATTTATATGCACTGGTATTAATGTTATAAGCTGTTAACTTTTGGTGCAAAATAGTCAATTTGTGTGGGAAGTACCAAAAGGGGCATAGGAACTTCGCCCATTTTTCTCGAGGTGATAGCCACTAAAAAACTTATACTATGTGTGAAATTTCAGCAGATTCGAATATGCAGTATAGAAGTTATTAATGAATCAACATTTCACTAAATGTTAACCCTTTGTGGGGCAGGTACTAGAAGGAGTGGACCAATATGGCCCATCTTCGAACTTAGCCGGAGATAGAGCAAAATATTATCGGATACAAAATTTGAAGTCAATCGGTTAATCCATTCGAGAGTTATCGTGCGCACCAGCCAGCAGACAGACACACAGACGGACGGACGGACGGACATTGCTCAAATGACTTAAAATGACCCAAAACGAACATACATGGGGTCTTTGGTCACTCCTTCGATGTGTTACACTTTTGGCTCGTAGCAAATGATATATACCCTCCTCTCTAAGGTGAGGGGATAAAAATGGCAAATGTAACATTGACTTTGTTTAAAAGCACTTATTTTTAATTTCTAAATATTTCAGGACATCATTTGTTGTCAATCCTTCACGCAGTTTATTATTTTTACAAGCATTAAAAATTTCTGAAAAATTAACTTTGAATTACTGAAAAACTTAAACAATTTAATATATAAATCTTGTTCCGGAAATAATAGTCCGATAAAAAAATAGAAACAAAGATTTGTTAGAACAACATTCTCCAAAATCATAAAATATATGTTTGTGCCAAATATATATTTGAAGTGTACCCTAAACATATATATGTTTTAAGCAGAATATGCTTGGGCAAATATACTACCGAAACGATAACTTTCAGCATGTGAACATTAATTTTCCTTCTACGCGACAAACTGTTGAGAGAATATTTCTAAAACTTATATTTATATTTTATTTTCATAAAAGCATGTGAACATTTACATAAAAGAATGAATTTAATTTTTTTATCCATTTCTTAGAAAATAACTATTTCAAATATTCCTACGACTTAATACCCGTGGAAAGGAATGGCGAAACGTATGCCACATTGGATCACGTTAAATTGCAGTATGATTCGGAAAATGTTCATTTCCGCCTTGATAACCTTTTTAACGGTAACAAAATTCTCAGCGATAATATGAATGAATTCATTAATGAAAACTGGAGAGATCTATACCTAGAAATCAGACCACCTTATACAAAAGCTCTCAGTCTAGAGTTTAAATCGATCTTCAATAAATTCTTTGCTAAATATCCATTTTCGGAGATATTCCTATGAGAAATTTAACCAAAGACGAAAGAGGGCAAAATTATAATGTAATGTAAATTTTATGTGAAAATGGTAATAATAATTAAATGACAAATAATGAATATTCTATGTCTTATTTTCTGTTTTTATTCGAGTCTTTCTTAATTCAATTTTGGTAAATAACAGTAAGTATAGATTCGAGCTTGGCTATTATGTATGTACTTGGCTTCCACAGTCTACATGAACAAGGAAATAAATTCGATTGAAGCCAACTATATATGGACAAAAGTCACAAGTTTTTAATGTTAGAGTAACAAATTTTTCAATATTTTTAAGGGGGCACATCAACCAACGCCTTTTATCGCAGACGAAAATAAAAGTATACGAGGGTTGCTATATATATTTCTGGCGCCATCTGACATTTCCATTGGAAAGTTTGACATTTTTTAGCATAAACGTACTCAGGACGTTTTGACGTACGACCATCATTTGTGTTGTTTACGGTGACTTAAAAAAATCAATTTGGCAAAAAAAATGGAAATAACTCGTGAACATTTTCGTTCGATCATTTTTCACAACTTTCGACGTGGATTATCACGACAAGAGTGCATCGATGAACTTAAATCTTTGTATGGCGAGGAAGCACCATCCTATAGCACTGTGAAAAAATGGTTTAATGAATTCAATCGTGGCTGACGCTCGCTCAAAGACGAAGGTGGTAAAGGTCGTCCAAAAACGGCCGTTGTGCCAGGGGACATTGATGCCGTGCGTGAACTGATAATGCAAGATCGCCATGTGACATACCGTGAGATAGAGGCATCCTTGAGCATTTCTTCCACCAGCATACATTCGATATTGCATGAACACCTGGTCGTAAAAAAGGTTTGATCTCGTTGGATCCCGCACAATTTGACAATCGTTCAGAAAAAGGCTCGTGTCGATTAGTGCAAAGAAATTTTGAAAAAATACGTCGCGGTGCTTCAAAAGACAGGTGACGATCTATCTTGGATCTATGCGTATGAGCCCGAAACAAAACTGCAATCGACCGTTTGGGTCTTCGAGGACGATCCAAATCCAACGAAAGTTGTTCGTGGAAGAAGCACTTCGAAGCAAATGGTCGCCTGTTTCTTCGGCAAAACTGGTCATGTGGCGACTGTTCCACTTGAGCAACGTAGGACGGTCAATTCTGAGTGGTACACCACAATTTGTTTGCCTGCAGTCTTCGGAGAAATTCGAAAAACGAACAAGAGAAGACGAATCATTGTGCACCATGACAATGCGAGATCTCACACATCGGCTGAAACCAGCGCCTTTTTAACCGGCCAAAACGTCGAATTGATGGGTCATCCGCCGTACAGCCCTGACTTGGCACCCAATACTTCTTTTTATTCCCGCACATCAATAAAAAAAATGCGTGCTCAACGATTTTCGTCGCCAGAAGATGCTGTTGAAGCGTTCAAAAACATTGTTTTGAAGGTGTCTCAATCGGAGTGGAAAAGGTGCTTCGACAATTGGTTTGAGCGCATGCAAAAGGGTATAAATCATGCTGGAGAATACTTTGAAAAACAATAAAACCATTTTTGATGATAAATAATCGCATTTTCATTATTAGACCAGAAATATATATAGCAGCCCTCGTATTACAAGACATTATTTAATTGTGTTTTTTTTGCACTGTGTTTTTGTTGTTCCATTTCTTCACATTAGGCCACGGCAATATGTATAATGACAATTCAATATGATTTGTATCCACTCACCTTAGAGAGGAGAGTATATATCATTTGCTACGAGCCAAAAGTGTAACACATTGAAGGAGTGACCTAAGAACCTAAGTATGTTCGGCGGATATCCGTTTTGGGTCATTTTAAGTCGAATGAGCAATGTCCGTCCGTCTGTCGGCCTGTCTGTCTGTCTGCTGGCTAACCGATTGACTTCAAATTTGGGGGGATCTACGAATCCTATAGTTCCCACCTATTCTCAGGGTGGGGACTGGACAGTGATCCCAGATTGGATCTACAAGTCCTATAGCCCTCATCTATTCCCAGGACGGGGACTGGACTGTGATCCAGATTGGATCTACGAATCCTATAGCCCCCATCTATTCTCAGGATGGGGGCTGGACAGTGATCCAAGACTGGTCACCAGTCCTAGATTTTCTGGAGTCTAACTGGTAGTATCTTCGGCTACGCAGTCTGACCAGAGCACTTAATCTGGTACCACGGGAGTCAGGAAAGCCCTCGGTACGCAGATACCGGCCTGACTATTGGTGAGGACCCTGTTGGGTGCAACGTGGTGGCTTTGGTTTAAACCAAAATCGCTGGGAGAGAATGGTCTCGGATGTGGAGTTGCAAACCAACCGGGCGCCATGACCCTAGAATGGCAGGAGTTTTAGATGGGCTCCGCTCCTAACCAAGGAGGAGGGAAAAAGTGGCCAGAAACACGGAATTGATTGGAACTCATGCACATTGTGCGTGGGGGCGCTGGTCGACGCATGTATTCACCCGAGTGTTTAGAGCACGGTGGAGTTAGGCCTTAACGGCAGGAATCCACCTAAATCCAAATACTCACTGACTTCAAATTTGGTATGTGGTAATATTTTCTTCTATCTCCGGCTAAGTTCGAAGATGGGCCATATTGGTCCACTCCTTCTAGTACCTCCCCCACAAAGGGTTAACATTTAGTGAAATATTGATTATTTAATAACTTCTATACTACTTATTCGAATTCTCTGAAATTCTACATATAGTATTAGTTTATTCGTCACTATTACCTCGAGAAAAATAGGCGAAGTTGCCACGCCCCTTTTGGTACCTCCCACACAAATGGACAATTTTGAAACAAAAGTTAAAAGCTTATAACTTTATTACCAGTGCATACAAAGACTTGAAATTGTGTACAGTGTAATGGTTTAATAGTACCTAAAATACAGTGAAAAATGTGCATTATTGCCACGCTCCTTTTGGTACCTCCCACACAAATGGACCATTTTGTGCCAAAAGTTACCAGCTTATAACTTTAATACCAGTGCATACAAAGACTTGAAATTGTGTACAGTGTAATGGTTTAATAGTACCTAAAATACAGTGAAAAATGGGCATTATTGGTACGCTCCTTTTGGTACCTCCCACACAAATGGACCATTTTACACCAAAAGTTAACAGCTTTTAACTTTAATACAAGTACATACTCGTACTTTAAAGATATTAAAGGCAATTTAAATTGATAATAATTTAATTAAAACAAAAAAATAAATAAATTTACTAATATTTTTTGGGACTCAAGATGAGGGGATTCATAAGTCATGAACTGAACATAAGACTGAACTTTCGTACTTGTTCTTATTAGTTTTGCCATTCATAATAATGACGAAAAAGTACAGGGTGGCTGATGAAAGCTGCTACCAAAAACAAAAATTAATAACTTTTTTTCTATTTAATGAATCTGGTTAATTTTTTTTTATTTTGCAGATTGATTTTTAGATTAAACAAAAATGGATAACTGGGACACTGAAACAAGAATTTGGATTGTCCGCCGCTATTACGCACTGAAGTCCGTAGTTTCGGTTCAAAGAGAGTATAGGGGCACGTTCGGCGGCAATCCTCCGAGCAGATGGACCATAAAGAGACTTGTTAAAAATTTTTCCGAGCATGGGACAGTCAACAGAAGACCTTACCATCGAAACCCTTCAGTTCGGACGGAGGAAACAATCGCTGCTGTAGCTGATGCCATACAAAACAATCCAAGAGTTTCGACAAGAACCTTATCTGCTCAAATGGGTATAAGCAGACAGTCATTGCAGTCAATTATGCACAAAGATTTGGAGTTATTCCCATATAAAATTCAAATGGCCAACAAAGTGAACTCAGCAGACTTCCCGATTCGCTTGGAATTTTTGCCAGAAGATGCTTCAAATGGTGGAAGAGGACGGAAACATGTTGAACTGTCTTGTCATGTCTGGCGAGGCCCATTTCGATTTAAACGGCAACAGAAACAAACAAAATTGTCGAATATGGAGTGCAAACAGGAAGTGTATTTAAAATTTGAATGAACTAAAGCAATCCATTCGAGAAACAATTGCGGCTATTCCCGTCTCAACTCTCCAAGCAGTAATGAACAACTTTTTGGTAAGATGACGCACATGCATCAACGAGCAGGGGGGGCATTAAATTCCATTATTTTTAAAACTAATTAAGCTATATTTAATTAAATTTAATAAGCGTTAACACGAATAAAAAAGTTTCTTAATGTAGCAATATTTTTTTTCATACACTGAAAAAAAAAGTTATTTGAGTTTCTTAATGTAGCAATATTCATCAGCCACTCATCATGTGTATTTGAAAATACTCCTAGTACACGACTAAAATATTCGTACTCATGTCGATATCTTCATTCTAAAACATGCTATGTTGACTTAGAATGTTTTTTAGGGAAATTGCATTTTTAATTTCTAAATATTTCAAATTATATTCAGTCAAAAGTTGGTGTTTATCCGTCAACAAAATCAAAAGTTATTCACAAAACAGTAAAGGTCATTCGATTTGCATTATAAAAGAAATTCCACACAAATTTAAAAAAATGCATCAATCTTTAGTCGCCTCTCCTGAAAAACTACCTTTTGCACATAGCATTATTTATAATAGAGGTATCGATGTGTACTCCACGTTTACTCCATACACTAGGGATGTAACGAAAGTGACTTTAGCGAAAGCTAATGCGAAAGCGAATATTGAAATATATTTCTTGCGAATGCGAAAGCGAATAGTGAAATATGCATTTTTGCGAAAGCGAATGCGAATAATAGTTTGACCCTTTAGTAACAACAAAATTAAGGAACTAAATTGATACTTTTCCAAGATATTCAAGTATTAAGAATTTTTTCCATATTTTTACCTCCTGTTACCACAAGGACAAGCATATTTTTCAACTGTTTTGAAGAGAAGTGGAAGAGGTTTTCATTGGTATTAATATCTTAAAAATGTGTGAAGCGAATAAGAAGATATAACACTTTTAACAAATGGAAGCGAATACTGAAATATATTTTTGCGAAAGCGAATAATCCAAAGATGGTTTTTCCGAAAGCGAATGTTAAAATGATGCGAATAATTCGCGTTCGCATGTGCGAATGCGAATATTCGTTACATCCCTACCATACACCATTCACCACAATATATCGCACAGGCGATTTTGAGTTCGTTATGAGTGGTGTGTATCTGCTATTCCAGCAAGGAAAATTGCTGTAACCATTTTGCCATTATGGCCCTATGATCATCGATGGATCGAAAGGGAACTAATAATAATAATATAATAATTTTGCAATTTAATTGTTGTTCATAATCTACTCTAAGACCAAAACTATGATGTTATATTCTTCTTTCATTTCTGTTGAATGAGCAATTGGGGTTGAAGACTATTTCATGCCATTGTGTAGAATAACACATTTCAAACTTCGCTTTGAGCTGCCAATAAATAGGCGTCAATCATCTGGAAAATATTCAGGAAGAGCCATTATTCCAATAGTCCTATAATTTCGTGACAAAATTCAACATTGTCGTCTAGAGAGAAGAATGGTAGCAGATCCTTTTCTCTTGTGCGGTAAAGAAAACTTTTGGCTTCTTGTTCCAGTAAGATTTTGTCTTCAACCTAGAAGACAAATATTCAGATGCTTCTTTTTGCAGGATGAGATCTCCGGTAAGGTAATTTAACTGATTTTGGCTTAAACGTTGGGATCGGTACTTTCTCTGAGTGAGGAACTTGGCGTCTTTTGGGCCATTTCGTCTGGCAATACTGTCTGAGCTATTGACCCCATTTTCGTTTTTCTGTGGTCAGTTAGAAGCGATTTATTTAGAATGCTTTATATTTACTAGGTGCTTATAAAGAGTCTATCAAAAGGGATTTCCGAAATTTGACTGTTGATGGAGTCTATTTTGTAAAAGCTACGTCTGGCAAAATAGCGGACATTTATTCTGTCCGCAAAATCATCATGGACGATTAGAGCGTTCAACAACACGTGGAAATCTTGGGGCAACGTTCCACGCCCTGTGACAAAACTCAATTTCCGTAATAAATGGAATAATTTTTCACAATAATTACTACTGTTTAGCATTTAATTGGAAATGGATAATAAATAAATAACCATTTGAGTTGAGTATAAAATCATATCAATCGATTAAACGATTTCATTTGTAAATAAATCGCGGAACTCAATAGTGATCATCGGTCAGAGGAAACATTACGTATAAAATATGAACTTTTTATTGCTTTGCATTGCTGCGGCAATACTGCCGATTACATTGGGAGAATATCGTGAGTGCTTGATATACGGACCACCAAAATAAAATGCCAAAGGATTAGTGTTTAGAAGTGACTCCTTTTTCTCATTTTTTTCAAATGTTTCCTAAAATTAAAAAATTTTATTGAATTTCAAATTGAATATATATAAATAAATTGGTAAAAAAAAGTATCCAACACTTCAGTTTCGGTAAAAAAGTGTATTTGAGTTTTTACTTGTAGCGGCGAACAATCAATATATCTTGCTGTTTCTTAAAATAAATAATTTTCATCATTCAAACAATATTTTTTTATTTACTAGCTGCCTATCTCCCAAAATGTCATATTAAAGATAACGAATGCCTGGTAAAAGTAGGCCAGGAGTACGTTAGCAAATACTATTCTGGTATTCCCGAATTAAATTTTGAAGCACTCGATCCCTTGCATACTGGTGACTTTTTCGTTGATAAAAATCCCGCAAGTCCAATTAATCTTCAAATGGAATTCAGGAATATTACATTATTTGGTTTGAAAGCAACGAAAATATTATCGGTTAAGTAAGTATTAACTATATTTTTCTGAAATATATGCATAATTAAGAAACAAAAATCAAAACCTTTGCGGCAACAATTAGAGACACATGTAAAGTACTAATCCCGTATATTTAAATCCTAACTGGATTTTCCTAAATCAAAGGCCCAGCCAATTTGAATGGATTTTTTTGTTAAGCTCACAAATTGTATCTTCACTTATTCAGGGAAATATTAAACATCTCTTGTAAATGTTCAAATTTTAAAGGGATATGTTGAAGATCAATCAAACTGTCATTTTTGGATAGATAATTTTATGTCATTAATGTATATACATGTGCTGAGGGTTCAGATAAGAGTGCCTGGGGTCAGATAGAGTGCAGGTCGACAATAAAGATTTTTTACGACGCCTCTAAAAGGGCAAGTTTGATAAATGACAAAACAGAAAATTTGACTTTTATGTCCGAGAAATCGCAATTAAAGTGAAATTTTCAGATTATAAATTCAGGAATATATTTGCCTGTGAACGTTTATTATAGGACCTCTCTCATATTTTTTACGAAAAATTAGCATTCATCACATTTAACCGATTTCCATCGAAACGAACTGTGTTGAAAACAATTCCTAGAAAAAGCCAAGTCAAAATCCAATTGAATAATATCGACATTTTACACAAACGAATTATACACAAAGTTTCATATTCATAAACATTTATTGATGGTTTATAACCCAAAATGTATAATTAGACATCTGTTGATTTTTCATAATACATGTTTTGAAATGAGTTATTACACTGATCAACATTTTTGAGAAAATGTTAATCATATTTAAATATACGCGTAATAAAAATATCGAAAAATGTTCAATTAATAATTTAAATTCTTATTTTATTTCATACTTTCATTTCTATGATGAAATACTGAAGCGAGAATAAAGTAAAATATTATACTAGTAAAAGGCTGTATGGCCACGGTGGGGCCTCTTCTCTCTTAAAATCGTCCATTAGATATAAAGGGTAGGTCATTTAAAATTTTAAATTTGAACTACCGATTACTTTGACTTGTGATTAGAGCGCTTTGGATTATTTTTTTGTGGGGACCCATTAAGGATAAATGTTACGCAAAGCATCCAGAGACAATTGAAGCGTTGAGACATGAACTCGAAGTTGCAATTGAAGAGATTCGACCCGATACAATCGAAAATGTACTGAAAAATTGGGTTGATCAAATGCGGTACTGCCGAGCCAGTTATGGTAGTCATATGAATGATATTGTGTTCAATTATTAAATGACAAAGGTCAATCTTTCAAATAAAACCTGAAATTTGAAAAAATTATCAGTAGTTTTTTATAGCCGATTCAAATTTAAAATGTTAAATGTCCCACCCTTTATATTTTCAACAAATTCGCATAATTCGCTTAAAAATGCCAAAAATTATGTCGAAATTGGCCCGTAATGTCGAAACCACCCATTATAAATTCTGAAATAAATTTCCCAGTGAAAATCGACATCATATCAAAATAATATATGTAATGCGTACAGCTGTTTATATTACTGCGAAATTTTGTATAACGGTATATTTTACACCTATAAAATTCTGACAATTGATGCCATTTGTCATAATTAAACGAAACCAACTATGTTGAAAACAATTCCTTGAAAAAAATCAAAATCAAATCAGAGCATATCGAAAACAAACGAATTATACTTATATTCACAAGGATTTTATTCCCGATAAGGGTGAATATAACCCTTATCGGGAATAAAATTCCACACGGAATTTGTTCCCTGTTCCCTAAATTGCACATTGAAAAGGCAACAAATTCCGCGTGGAATTCACATTTTTTAAGCTTTATACAACATTTTAATGTTGAAATCGGTTTTATAAACCTTCAATATGACCCAAAAGGTATAACTTGATATCTTCTGACTTTTCGTAATAAAAATTGTGAAAGGACTTATAACACTGGTCAACAGCACATGCACAGGGTTTCGCAGCCGATTTGGATACATGAGATAATACAGTTCTATTCTAAGCCTAAAAGGTAGTGTCTTTGAATAAGCTCGCGATTTGCAAAGTAGAGAATTTGAGACACATATTAGGTAAGGAAAGTTTTAAATAATCCAAAGTAAGGAAGCATTCAACTTCTTCTAATACCATTTTTTATAGCGATAAAAAACTTATTTTTAAGAAAATTTGAATAATTTTAAAAAAAGCTTAATAAAAACATCAAGAAATGCTCAAATATTACAATTTTATTATTTCACCGTAAACAACGGTCGGTCATGAATACAACTAAACCATTTCGAAGAAAATGGATGCACAACTTCAAAAGTAGAGAGAAAAGAGAAGCGCTTTTTATGGGATTTTCTGCAATTTTTTGATAGGGACAGTGTCTTAAGGTGAGCATAATTTCGGGTTAGATTTGATAAGTTCGCTACAACATTTTAAGCTATGCATTGATTTAATTTGGAATGGTTTTATCATATTCATGACCGATTTGACTTTATGATAGAGTTATAAAAATGTAATAATTGAGCACTTTCGATGTTTTTATAACGCGTTTATTTAAAAATTATTTAAATATCTCGAGTTATGCTATAATATGTGTCTCAGCCCTCCTTTTTTTGCAAATAGCGATTTAACCGCGAGAACTAGAGCTAATTCAAGCAAGAAAAAAAGTAAAATGTTATACTAAACTTTTAGTTCCATTTTAAATCACGGCATTCCAATTGAAGCGCCATTTAGGACTTTACTCTACTGTGGTAGTACTTGCATTACGACTTGTCAATTTCTATTTGTTGATCTTGTTTAATGGGTTGACGTTGAGAATAACATGTTTCCTAAAACTAATATTAGCGAATATTGAACATTTCAGTGGCAGCGAATTAGGCGGTCGCTGGGAATTTGATGCTATGATCCCGGAATTAATACAACAAGGCAATTACAGTATCGATGGCAAAGTTCTAATACTACCCATTGCCGGCAAAGGCTATGCTGAAATCATATCAAGTAAGTTTATTTTCCAACGACTCGTATAAAATGTATTGACCATTTAATAGTTCTTCTATGCAAGATATATAACTTTTGATAACACTTGTTTCTATAAATATAAATATATATATATATATATTTTTTTCATAAAACAAAACTCTTATACATACATCTGTAATGCATTTATTTTTTTGCACATTTCTTTTCCGCCTAGAAAATATCTATTTCAAATATGGTTTTGACTTAAAACCTGTGGAAAAGGATGGCAAAACTTATGGCAAGATAGAACACGTTAAATTGCAGTATGATTCGGAAAATGTTCATTTCCGCCTTGATAACCTTTTTAATGGTGACAAAATTCTCAGCGATAATATGAATGAATTCATCAATGAAAACTGGAAAGATTTATACCTAGAACTCAGAACTCCTTATGAAAAAGCTCTTAGTCTAGAGTTTAAATCGAAATTAGGTAAATTATTTGCTACAATTCCATATTCTGAATTGTTCCTATGAGAAATTCATCCAAAGCCGAAAGAGGGCGAAATTATGTATAATATAGAAAGCATATTTTATATGAAAATGGTTAATTAATTATTTAAAATGGCAAATAGAATATAAAATGCACTATTTTTTCTATTCGAGCTTTTCTACATCCAGTTTTGGTAAATAAAAGTAAGTATATGGGCATGTTCTGTAATCACGCGATGTGATATCACGGTGATTTCAAAACACCATCGATTTTAAAATCATTATTGGTGCTCGGAAATGGTACGATTTATTGTTTAAAGTAAACAATAATCAATTTAAACCAACTATACCAAAATCGGACGATTTTCGAACCCTCCAAGAGTGATTTTAAAATCGGTGATAATACTAAACCACCGTGATTTCAGAACAGACCCGATAGACTCGAGTTTGAAAATAATTTATTTGGCAAAATTAAAAAAAAATATAAATATTTTTTATCTTCAACCGCCTCAAAAATTGTTTTATTTTTCTTTACTTTCTTTTATTATTGCATTTAATTATTATGCTTGTGTTTATGTTTAATTTTTTTTAATAATTTGTTGTTTTTTTTTTGTATACATTTTTTTCACAGTGAGTAGATTTCCTATTGTTAATTTCTGCATAAGTTAGGAGGAATTTAGTTACGGCTTTTTATAACTCTTGTTTTTTGTATTATTTTATAATTAAGTCTATTGATACATTATAGATATTTACTTCGATGACAACAAATAAATAAAAAATAAATAAAGATTTCAATTTAGTCGGTTTTATCAATGGCTAAAGAGACTTCCCTCTTACAATTTTTTCGTTGATCTGATGCAAAATAAACCTTCTATAGCCCTTAGAACCCAAATCGGAGGAAAATATATTTGGGAGCTAAAACAAAATCTAAAACGATTTCCACTAAATTTAGTAACGAGTGAAGAGATTTATCTCGGCCAATTTTTTTCTCGATCTGGTGTAAAATACGCCTTCTATAACCCTTAGAACCAAAATCGGAGGAAAATATATACATATGTATGGGCGCTTTATATAAATCTGAACCGATTTTCACCAATTTTAAAAGGGATCTTGCTAAATATCCACCCATGTGATGACAATCGCGTGAGTTCAAATCGCAAAACGCAAAAAAATTCCCTTTCAATTTTAATGGTCTTCCAAATTAAATTTTAATAAAATGCACAGATGGGTGTAGTTATTTTTCACTATAATTAATAATTTGATTTTAATAAATGCAAATTGTTGTGCTAAAAAAGAATTCAGAACATGCATTTTGCGACTTGAAATCACAATCTCCAATTTTAGGGGAAATGCGATTGCCATCACATGGGCGATCATCGCAATCGAATTAAGACCTACACTTTGATTACGAGGATACATCTACAGACGGTTGGATGCACATGGTTAAATCGACTCAGGAAGTGATTCCAAGTCTAACGGTATAAAAAGCGATGGGGGTATCTCTTTTCCTTTTGAATGTTACAAACAAATACACAAACTCATAATACCCTTGACCACACTGGTGTAGGGTATAAAAAATACTAAAACCTAATACACAATCGTTTAAAAAAGGACAAGCATAAGTTAAATATTTAAAAACTCATAGTATAAGAAAATCGTCGGTGACTATGGTATACTACCATTGTTTCTTATTCATTCGATATCATTAAAAAAATTAGTATACTTACTTACCACTTCACGTTGGTCACTTGATCCACGTTTATAGATGAGAAACCTTTAAAAGAAAGAAATGAAATATTTCTATTATTTTAAAATATATAACATAAACTTACTTACGTTTTTACCAAAGACAAATAGAATATAAGAAGACATTCCTTCAGGCCGAAACGTCAAAATCTATCAGTCACGAACGACTAGGAATGAATTGTAATACGCGAAAAAACAGTATTCCGCGAACATTGATTGAACTTTTTTTGCACTTATCGATTAATATTTTAATTGTGATAATTACAAAAAATTCGGGAAAAACGGTCTGAAAATCCGCGAAAAACCTCACTCGTTCGAATCAAATTCCTATTCGTTCGTAACTGACAATTACTCGCTACAGGAAGGAATGTCTTCTTAAATTATATTTTTTTGATTTTTACATCAAATAAATGATGAAAAAAAAAAAAACAAAAATACAAACCAATGACAAGTCCAAGCAATACATAATATTTCAAACAAAGATAAAAATATAAAAAGTTTTTTTTTAATTTTTTATTTAGGTTAAAATAACAAGAATAACTTAAAATAAATTCATTGATAATAAAATCAAAGAAATATAAATTTAAATAATAGAGTGGACATGGAGTAAGAATTCATTGAAATCAAAGGAAATCTAATAATAATCACAGGAGGTTAATTGGTATTATCAAATGTATATATAAATATGACTGTTTATATAATTCAGAGTATTAAGCAGTTTGCAAATTACTATTGGAATTAAAAAAATTGATTATATTACTTGGTATTCAATTAAATTAAAATAAAGATTACATGCTTATATTTAAGACAGGATACTAAAAGAAAATTTTAAAAGGTATTTTGTGTAATTATCAGAAACTGAACTTAAAACAGATTGAACAGTCTATTAGGAATTATAAAATTTAAGAAATTAAGTAAAATGTTTGGATCTGCAATCTAAATAGATGCAGAATACATGGATTTTAGTAATGTATTTTTTATTTTTTTATTCTTTGTTGTTGATTTTTTTTATTTTATTTTTTGTTTATTTTAGTTTTATTGTCGTTTTAAAAAACTGTTCCCGGTAACAGTAAATAATTAAACTTAAATCTATATCATCAAGACTGGAACTGGACTGGACTTCTAGTGACTGTGAAATTGAAAATTGAAGCAATTCTAATAATTCATGTCATTATGACAATAATAACTGTTGTCTTATTGACGAAGTATAACAATCGTTTATACGTTTATAATATGCAAATTATTTAAATCAGAGAATTAACTAAATGCTTGATATTATAAACGTCACATTAATAATATAAGAGTAAATTGCAATTGATCTTGTTTACGTAAAAAAATCAAATACTTATTTAAATTCATAAAGTGCACTTCTAATTTATATCAAGAATCTGGTTTTTCGTATTGCAAAATCATGTTTTGAAATACATTATTTTACACAGCCAAGTATGTACTTAGAAATATATATCATTTAAAATGAAATGTTGTTGAAAGAATTGGGAAAAAGTACGCTTGAAGGTTTCAATTATTAAATTCGAGTGGTTCACTTATATTTTAGGTTCTTAAAATACAAATGTTATTTAAAATAAAATTTTTGTTAAAAGAGTTGAGAAAAAAGTTTGAAGGTTATTTGAAGAATTTTTGCTGTGTATTTATACAGCTGTATACTTAGAATCAACTCAACTTCTTAAAAATATATATTACATTTAAAATGTAACTTATTTAAAATAAAATTGGGAAAAATATTCCAAACAAAGAAATTAATTTAATTTGTATATGTTTGTAAAGAATATTTCGTTTACATATTTGAGAAACTGTTTTAAATCTCCCAAAAAATAAATGTATCTTAAAAATTGTCAAAAACAAATTATGTGTTAATGTTAAATAAAAGCAAAACAAGGAAATTGCTTCCACGTGCAATTAAAAACGAAAAATAGTTAAAGTATAATTAATAAAAAATGAATTAAAAGTGAAGTAAAGAGAAAATTAAATAACCTAAATTGGTGTGTATAAATATTGGTTTCTATTGCAAATTATTTACAAATTAATTGTATAATTAATCACAAAAATTAATTCAATTTATAGAAATAAATGCAAAGCAATTAAATTGCAATTCAGAATAATTTAGAACAGGTTTTAGAGGGTTATTGCTCCTTTTATTTGATAAAGCTGTGCTCTAAAAAACCGCTTCCAAATTATTATGAATATATGAATAAAACAAGTTATAACAATTGAATTGTGTTCAAAGAAATCTTAAAATCCAAAAAGTAACCTAACTAAGATATACAAACAAACTATACTAAAACAATGACTAAAATTAAAGAAATAATTTACAGAAACATATATATATACAAACATATTTTCAATAAAAAAGATATATAGAAAATAACCATCGAAAAAAATTGATGAAAATTAATGAAAATTAATTGTTAAATTAAACAAATATAAATAAATGCTTAAATATAAATTTTGTGTATAATCAATTGAAAAGAAAACATTTTTTTATATAAAACAAATTCAGTGGGACTAGCAACTTTCCAGTAAATCAATTAGGAAAAAAGAAAACTGATTTTTTTTAATTAATAATTGAAAACAAGCTCATCTTCAGTCAGGAGAAAAGCTCATCTTAAATCAAAACGACGTGTCTCGAGGTTTATTTCAATTTATTACAAATAATAACGAAACAAAATTCGTCAAATGAGTGAATAATAAACTTATAAAATTATTATTTGTTGAGACTTTAAATCCATCAAAACTTTACAATATTAAAGAAATAATAGAAAGTTATTCATCAAAAGAGTGAATAAAGTTTATCACACATGAGGAAAATTAATTATTTGTTGAGACTTGAAATAAAATATTAAGAAATTAAAGGCAATTATGATTTCTTTAATTTTGTAAAATATGCATACATATGTAAATGTATACATATAAATGGAACTAGGACGTTCTCCGTTTCTAGTTTAGATATCAATAGTTAATAATATTAATTTTTAAGGAAATAAGAGATTTTGTAAGGCTCATTCTAAAGTAAAAATATTTTTAGAAATCTGTCATAAGATTAAAGAAAACAATTTAGTTCATTTATTCTTTGAGATACAATTAGGAAATAGTTCATTTCATCCGATACATATATTTGCTTATTTAGAATGGGCCGAAATTTTGTTGAGTCCATAGAACTTATAAATTCAAAGCGCAAAATAGAAAATTGAATCATAACACTGGTCATAAATGACTTGGAGTCGAATGTAACGTAGTACTTTTCTCTAAACATTAAAATTGTCATATAAGGTATGGTATTATTATTTTTTGAATATATAAAAAATAAGTTTCACAAAAAGTCTTAACATTTTCTCATGATCAGTAGATCTGATCTGATTGGAATTATTATTTTTTAATTCGAAGTAAAGAATCTCCTAAAAAATGAATTGGATCACAACTGGAAATTTTATTCAATTTTGTATTTAAAAATCGATGTATAAAATTGTTTGACAAAAGATAAATACATATTTAATTTCTAGCAGAACAACATCTCGAGAAAAATACCATTCAGTATTATTCAGGTTTAATAGCACCAATATACCAAAGTCTAACCCTTACATAAATATTTTGGCAATGGACCAACATTTTTTAGAAATTCTTTTAATTATGACCATCGCCCCTGTTTTTTATTCCGAATGTGGCTTGAATCGGAATTTTCCGCTCGTAATTAATTTTTTCGAACTATTTCTTTGAACCCAAATGATTGCGATTGTATAAAATATGCTTCGAATTCGAACGGACATTTTATGTCCATTACTCGTAAATATAACGTTCGGATTTAATCCGCTCTCGGAATTAAAAACGGGAACGAATATTAGGATCCACTTCAAAAGATGTTAGCTCCTGAATCCGAATGTGACATACTTTACGCTTCAAGTTTTTATAAGAAGTCGGCTTTTTTAAAGTATAACTACAAACATTTATTGAGCATTGATTACACTGTGCTCGAAATGGACACTTTGAAAATGTAACAGAAAGGAGACCCTATGGATTTACATTTCGACCATGCTGAATCAAGTGGTATTAGACGTTTTTCTATGTTAGCTCTTTTACTCTTCTCCACTCCAGGGGTGCTCTTTATTCGTTCTTTGGACTGAAGAGTGTATTACGAAGTCTGAAATTTCAAAGTCACCACCAAGTTAAATAACCTGTCAGATTTCCTATCAAACTTTGTGATCGAATATCGCGAAACAAGAGCTTTTTGAATGTAACGAAATTAGCTTTAGGAATCGGCAAATCAATATCTAAAGTAGTTAGTCTGTTTGAGGTAGTACAGCCACAAATATAGCCAAAACTCAATATTTTCAAACATCAATCTTAACACATCTCAAAAAAGCAGTTCTGATGTCATATTCGGATTCAGTCAGACAAAATCTTTTGAAATGGACTATCATTCATCATAAAAAAAACATTGACTTCAGCTGATTTGCGACCAAATGACAGGCATCTGGCAGTATGTTTTCATTCGCTAGGTCGCAAATCTGGTTTTCGGATAGAAATCATGCGAACGTTAACGTTCGACTTGGTCAGGCTGTAAGAATAGTTCTAATCTACCTGTATCCTGGAATTGGTGTTAAAAAAGAGGAAATATCGAAAAATGAGTATGGGTTGATTTTTTTAAATGAAAAAGTCTTTTGTGCATATGCTCAAGCGATAAAATAAGATTTAGTATAATAACAAACAAATATTAATAACTACTTAATTTTTGTGTCCAAAAATTTTAAATGTAAAGTTGAATAATATCTTCCCCAGATGTGATCCGAATGGGAGTGTGTGAATGCTTCTTTTTTAGGAAATTTTATTAAGATTTTAATAAAATGTATACCAATCTGAACAAATATACTGTTTATAAGAAAAATATGAAAAGTGGATACACGATTTTTTAAAGCTTTTAGGAATTTATGCATAAACGTTATTAGAGATTTATAAGCTGATTTAAAGTGCAAGAACGTTCTACAAAACTTCTATAAATCATCATGAGAAAACCTTAAACCTTTAAACATAAACAACACAAACCAAAAATAAGTTATCTTGATTTTGTGGTTTGGCGACAGATATATGACATACATAAATCAGAAAAACGTACTGGAAGTTCTGCGTTATATATTTTGCCAATTTCAATGTGTTATCTATTTTTAGCGCTTTTGAAATGTATTATCCTGACGTCAACAAACAAATAAATCTTTCGACATTCACTTTAATTGATAAAACATGTTTGGTAAAATCAATTAATCATTTCAATTAAATGTTCAGTAGAATATTACGTTAGGAAAAAAATTATTTTCAAAACAACTGTTTTGAATCGACAGTATTTTTGACCAAAAATAAAATATCCAAAGCGTTTCTCTAATAAAGTGAAACTGATATTGTACGAGAGATTATAAATGGAAAGTAAATAATTTAAATAATTAAAAAAATTGAACAAATGCTACTTAAAATTATAATATATACAAATCTCTCTCGAAATTGAAAGAAATAAAAACAAATGCTTACAAAAATTGATAAATATAATTAAAAAAAATTAACACAAATTTGAAAAAGCCAGATTCGTGTTAAAAGGAAGAAATAAATTACAAGCTAAATAAAGTAGTAAACAAATTGTAATAAAATTAATCAGATAAACAAATTAAGGTTTGTATAAAAAACTAAAGGGTATACGAGTACGTACATTCGTAAATAAATGGTTATCTATTTAAAACAAATGAAAACATGTTGTTTATTTATCCAATATAAAATACCGGTTGACGGATATGTGCATGCGAAGCAGCGGTCATGGTTGCTGTAGATTTTGGCAAACATTCAGTAGTAGTAATGATGCAGTCGTTGGTAGTTACACCGGCAGCCTCAACAGCTAATTCCTCATTATTTGCACTTTGTATTATATTCATTAGCTGCGGTGGTTTGAGGTTTGTTGGCTGTGGCTGTGGAACTGTGGTCGCGGATGCCACCGAACAAATTGTTGTTTCGACTGTTGCATTTGCCGTTGTGGTCGTAATTGTTGCCGTTGTTCCAAAGGTTGTTGCTAATGCTGATGTGTGGGCCGAATTATCACACATTTGAAGTATTTCATTAATTACGCCAATCTTAGATCGTTTTATGGAGCTATTAGAATCGTCTTGAATTACTGATTGGGATTTATTTAGTCCGGTTTCTCGGCGGTAATTTTTACCAATGTACCAGTCGAAAGCAATGACTCTCAGATGTACTTCACGTATTTGTCGAGTCATTTGCTCCATTAGCTTTTCCAAATGCTCAGCATGTGCTAAAAAAAATGTGTTAACATAAGTCGATAAGTCTAATTTTTTTATTAGAGTTGAACTTTTTTGAATTTTTATCTTTCTTTTAAATACAAAAAAACACTCTTCAATCCATATATGTTTGTATGTACATATATAAAATGGGTACAAAATGACATTATATGAATCCCTATTAGTGTTGCCAGAAATGACATTTATCGTTATTTTGACGGTTTTTAAATTTTTGCCTCGAAATTACGATTTTTTATGATATGAAGGAAAGTAAGGAAAACTTAAAATTTTTTTCTTATATTAAGAATTTTTTTTTAATTATTTCGAGATACGAGTATAATTTAAATTTGTCTTTTTTTTAAATAAAACTTAGAAATGTTAGAAACATTTTTAAATATTATTTATTGTATCATTGATACATTGGTGGTAGATTCGATCACATTCAAAGTCAAGAGGGAAATCTCTGGAATTTTATTAAATCGGTAGAGGAAAAAGATGTTAAAATTTTTAAGTAAGGTAAGTGATATCTATATCAATACTTGGAACTAGGTCTTTTTTCCAACGAATGGTTTCAGTCAAAATAAATGGCATATTATAATTTTTTCAGCCCAAATGGTAGGAATTTATATTTCTTCTGGACCAAAAAGTCAAATCGAGTCGGGCCTAGGTTAAAATATGGACCAATGTTGTCACTTGCTCCTTGAAAAGGTTCTGGGTATCATAAAATACCAATTGCGAATTTTAATAAAATCGATTGTGGTTTCAAAAGTCAAATCGGGAGGGGGCTATGCCAAAATGTGTACCAATGTGGTCATTACTCTATTTATTGAAAAAAATTAAACGCAGATAACCAAATTTCAGTTCAATCGGTTATGTGGTTTCTACTTCAAAATGTTCAAATGAAATAAATATTGGCAAAATTCAGCTTAATTGGATATACGTAAGAAATATCTGTGGTCTCAAGGCATAACAGCATATGTGTGTTTTAGCAAGTTTTCTGGAGAGCATTTTAAAGGTTTGAATCGATATAGCAAAAATATTTATAAACTTATTTTGAATTTTACACCTGCAATTTCTCAGGACTTGGAAGTGAAATGAATTAATACGAACACATTTATATAATTATTTTGTTTATAAATGTTATAGGCTAAAATAAAAACTGTTTTATGCTGTTATTCCCTTTTTAAATAAATTAAGTTACAAAACACACAACTCGAGTTGTGTCGTTCTTAACAAATGAATTTTATTATATATTGTAGAATATATCGACTTATGCTGATAAATCAAAGGATGATTTCGAAATTAACAACATTCAGTAGTCAATATTAGATTTTGGTATAACAGCATAAGTAGAGTTATGCTTTTGTGCTAGGCCTTAGTTCAATTTGGAATAATAACACAACTCAGATATGCTGTTACGACTTCATACAATTTACATCTTTAATAGTCCAAAGATAACTGGGGAATAAAAACACAAGTTTAGTTTTCAAAGGAAAAAATGTGAGATATGCCGTTATGTATGTTATGAAATGTAGTGACACAGAGAGATGTGCTAATAAGTCTTGCCTTATATCTAAACAACTAAACAAGGTATCATCACCAAAATTTGTCACAATATGTAATCGAATATGGGGAACCTCGTGGCATCAAAAACGCAATTTAGCATAACTCAAGTTATGTTGTTATGCCTTGTGACCACAGATATGTAAATTTTCGTCCCAATCGGGTGCCGTTGCCGTTGATGATGAAAAAATCATGTAGCTCGTATTCGAGCAATGCCGGCGATATTGCCGATTAGTTATTATCGCAAACTTCTTTTAGAAAAAATCAAAAGGAATCAATTTGGAATCGAAATCATGATGGGTAATAAAATGTCTTTACTAATTTAATTTAATAATCAATTTATTTAAATGGAATAGTGATAAAAAATTATTGTAAGCGGTTTTCCAATAGGGATGATATGATTTTGAAGTGACGTTTGGGCCATTTGTAATATGTCATGATCTGTCATTTGTTTTTCATTGTATTCAGTAGTGTTTACAATTTCATCATGAAGAGATATACGCAAGAACAACGTTTATAAATTTTTCAGTTTTATTATCAAAATGATAGTTCTCCAATTGCAACTTTTCGTGCGCTAAGTCCACCTTTTTAATATAAAAAAACACTTTTTAGTCTAACTACGACCTTGACACCAATGGGCTGTATTTTAGCTCTCGTTAAGAGCTATATTTTTGCCATTGACCGATTGTGGCTACGTGCCGTGCCACACAGCAAATGAAACAATTGAATTGTTGCGAGAAAATTTTGGAGATTCGATTATTTCAAGAAATTGTGATATTGAATGGCCTCCAAGAAATTGTGATTTAAGACCATTTCGAAATAAACCAGGTTCTCTTCAAGCTTTACAAGTCTATATTGAAAGTGCCACTCATGACATACGACTTAATTTAGTGGAAAAATTGCTCGAAAATTGGGTTCATCGAAGATGTCGTGGAGGCCATTTGAATGACGTTTTATTGAGAACTTAATTGTATCGATTGTACTTCACATTAAATAAAAAACTTTTGAATTTCCTTAACAATAAGTGTTTTTTTTTTTAAAGAAATCATATCACTCTTATTGGAAGTACTTTTGGTAGAACACACTGCGCCAGGTAATATCGAAATATATATCGTCATCAGAAACGAAAAAGGGCCTATCATCATGTTCGAAAATTTTACAGGAGAAGCAAAAAACTAAATAAAATGAAATGTGTTGCCGTTAGAAAAACGTGGTTTTCAGGATAATATCTAAACACAATGATGTATATATAAAATCACACAAACATGATTTCTAACTTGTTTGTGAAAATTGCGTTAAATGTGATTATTTTAACAATGAAAAAAGAATAATTTGTTGTTAGGCCCTTTTGAATTTCGTTAATAAATTCTCCATTTTTAATAATTTTGATGCAGGTACCGAAATCTATCAAAAATTGAGTTTCAATTTTTCTTGTTGTTGCGCCCTTTTTCGTTTCTGATGACGATATGCACATATATATATCAACATCAATTTCCCCATTTTAATAGCAATAATTCTTGACCCGAAAAATACCGTGGTTCAAAATTTCATCACGATCGGACCATAAACATGACCTGCTCTGGGATTAGAAGAACACATCTACGGGGTGAACGGACATATATATCTAAACCGTTTCAGAAAGTGACTCTTATGTTCATTCGGCTGTTATACAAAGCGAATACACAAATCGATAATCCCCTGCACTACATAGTAGTATATATGGTATAAAAAAGGATATACATTTAATACCAACTTGTACAAAATACAAAGTAAATTACTCACCACAAACTGTTTCATTAATAAATTGTCCTCGCTTATGTTCCAACTCTAGAAATCTATACATTTCGAATTGGGCAAATATTTGACGTAATTTGAATAAGTGGGTTTCACATACTGCAGCCGATTTGTGGTCGTACACCACATTGATGGCCACCAGATGTTGCATGTTGCTTAGAAAGGTTAGTATTTGGCCAATGGCATGTTTCACCTGACACTGCACATTCATGGTGCAGGGCATAATTACTCTAGGCAATGGTGCAAATGTGGCTACATAGGCACTTTCGGCCGAAGATTCCAGTACCGGTGGCACTTCGGCAATTGCATTCTGCAAGTCACGAAAGAGAGCAAAAAGACGCAAAACAGGATTGGATTCCTTGCTGCAATAGATAGTTATTTGAAGAGTTCACCAGTCGGAAGAGGACGAATCCTTAAACTTACCCATCTTTCGATATGCCAAGAACAGAGAGATCGACAACAATGCTGTCGTAGTCGTAGGCAGCAGAACTTGTACTTTGCATTCTGGAATATTGTTTAAAATGTGGTTTTGAATACTTTCTGAATGGTCCAGATTGTGGAAAACATCCAGAGTCATCTCTGGCTGTAGAAATGGAAATCAAGGGAGGCGATGTTACATTGCCAACCTCGGTTTTGGATCTCAAATAGTGAAATTCATATTTCGGCACGGTTGAGTACTCATTGGTGGTCGAGTAATTATAGCTTCCAGCATAACTGTAATGTGTTTGCAAAGCAGGAGTCGAAGCCATCGCTTGAGACATATGTCCTACATCATTATATACGACATAAGGATATGTGGTAGGTATGGTGGTTTGCAACTTGACCGAATTGTTTGGGTACGCCGATTTGTGGAAGGTGTTGTTGGAGGGAGCAGTATAACAAGTGGTGTGACTAGTCGGAAGAAATTCACGTTCCGTTTTTGGTTGGTACGCCATTGGTTGTTGCTGTGATTGCCGCATATTTAATTTTGCCTGTTCTTGGATGTGAGTCGCACCATGAGGAAAGTTGGCATTACACTGTTGCAGTTGAGGACGCATTGTTCCAAAATCTTTTTCGCAGTTGATGATGAGATCGTTTAATTCTTTGGAAACCATTTCGATGTTCATTTGCAGCATGTCTTTTTCGGGATTGTGGTTGTAGAAATTATTTACTGACATTTCTTTATCTCTACGAAAATTTACAAAATGAGAACCTTAATCGAATATATGGAAAACGCATTAACATATTTTCATTTCTCGATTCTTGGCTTACCTCTACTTTTTAGAAAATTGGATTAAGTCTTCCTCCGTCCGAAGTCGAAATTGTAAAGAAAAATAAATCCTTGTCAGGTAGAGATTGACCGTTTTTTATTTCAAACTACTAAATGTATACACCCCTGAATGAAAAATGTATTCATGGCAACACTCTCTTTGACAATACTGTGAGCTCCCCTTGCGGACTGTAGCAGCAATAGTTTGTAATTGTTAATATGGGATTAGCGGCATAAACGTATCGTAACGTTACACGTAATGACATTACATTACGAAATAATAAGAATAATCGGCCGATCAATTTAATGAAATGTAATACAAATGTTGTAATATTTGTTTTGTCCTGATTCACACAAGGACATTTTTTCCAAGCAAGTGTCTCTATCCAAAAAATGTTGATACTTGCTTGGAAAAAATTGTCCTGTGGGAAGCAGAATTTTGCATTTAACTTTAATGTGGGACAAATTGCCGCCGTTAGCCGAAAGAAAGGAAATTGTACGACCAATCTTTAAATTTGAACTGCCCATCAAAATGTGTCATTTTTTATCTGATTCGCAATAAAAATTGTTTTCACATTGAATTTAAATGCTGGTAAAATTGTCCTTCCCAACGTGGTAAAAAATCATTTGTTTTTTCTGCAGCAGCTTTGAAAACCATATAAAATAGCACTGAAATATTCTGTCGAAATTATACATACTTAAGAAAATATTTTATTTTTAACAAAGGGTTATTGAATCGAAATAACTGCTGTATACAAAATGGTTGTAGTTTATTTTTAATGTTATCACATATTATTCTTGTTTTCGTGAAGCTCTACCGAAGGGCTTCCCTACCCTTTCAACCATGCCGCTCCCCTCAATCATTTTAACATTCGTTTAACAACCCGCAAAAAATACATTCGAAATTAAATTTTTCTACAAAATTTTTTGAAATTGCATTTCTCTAACAAATTTTATTCGAATTACATTATCTACAAAATATCCTCGAAATTAAATTCTTATCCCCGTAATGTGCATGAAAAATCGTCCCGATCAAATGTTAAATTAAAATGTTAATAATGAGTGTATGTGTGTTTTTTAGCCGTTGAAGCCACGTATATAAAGGAGATTATTTATATGAAAAAACAGAGTTATTCTTTAAGTTTTTTGTTCAATAAAAGTGTATTTTTCAAAAATTAATAAATACACATTTATTAAAATTAACGCTAATGCTGTTTAACTTGTATATTGGATTAGAATAATCCCCGGAGCTTGCTTTAGTCGCCCCAGCACGTTCTTTAGTCATCCCTAGCACTTGCTTTAAATTAACCCCAATTGGTGTTGATTTTGGAACGAAGCGTTGTTGATGCTTTATTCATGCACCGCCTTGCTTGAATTCGTCACATACGCGGTTGGTTCATTATCATCAACGAATGTGCTCTGATTAAGCACGTACGTGTTTGTTTCTCGCTGGGAGTAGAGAAATTCAATTTTGAAGAAATTTTATTGAATAATGCAATTTTCACCGAATTTTTTAGAAAAGTTATTTTTGACGATTTTTTTAAATATCTTTTTCCTATAAAACTGCAATTTCTATTTAATTTTCAATGAGAATTCATTGTCTACTAAATGTTCTAAAAAAATATATTGTGTTGAAATTTCCTAAAAAACGTTTTTTTTTTAATTTTCTAAGAAATTTTCTAAAAAATAAATTTTATTTAAATTAATTGAATGAAATGAAATTTTATATTGAAACTTTTTTGTCCTTCGTACAAAATTTGACATGATTTTCTAGAAACTAACGAAATTTTCTATAAAATCGGTTTTCAAAATAAAAATTATACGCATCTTTCCAGAAAAATTCAATTTTTTCATTTATTTCATACAAACTTGTAATTCAAAGCCGTCTGGCCAATTAAACATAAGTTACAATATGCATAACTAAGCCTTTTAACCAAGGGTAAAAAACTACTCATTGGTAAATAATGATATGTTGATTTGTTAAAACCTACTTAATATATAAGGAATAAATAATATAAATACAGATTGGGTATACAGAAAAGTATTTAGGATAACTAAATAGCTACTCAGTTTGCGAAACAAACATAAGTAAAATCCTAATATAAGGAAAAATGTATAAAGTGTTCCATAAAATAGAAACATTATTTAAAGATTTTTTACGTAGCTTTAATTAAGGCAATTTTGCATAACAACAAATAAAAATGTTATTGAAAGTGGTGAAGTAGCCTATTGAAGAGTGTAGGGAGCGAAATGCTAAAATTTTTCATGTCATTGGGTAATGAATTGTAAAGTCGTGCTACTCTTACTAGAAACGATTCATTCATTAGGTGGACAACCCAAGGAATAAGAAATTGATTTCTCCTAGTTGAATGGCAAAACACCATTGATTGGCACAAAAAAAGAGGAGACTGACTTTTAATCAGTTTATAAAAAAACAGAAGTAAGCGTAAATTTACAAATGCATCAAAATTACAGCCCAACAATTTCGTTACATAGGGCGTCACACGAACACGCCGGTTCAGTCCATATACATACCGCGCCACCATGTTACCCTGTATAGTGCCAGAATACACTTCTAAACACTATAGAACTGTGGGTAATAGCAAACCATGTGCCAGCCTCTCTTTAACAAAAAGAGGCAAAGACAAATCGGTACCATAAAGATTTTTTTTGCGAAAAATTTATTCTAGAAATTAGCATATTAATATGCTGTCCAAAACTCAATTTATCGTCTAGCTTGACACCCAAGCACTGTAACTCACGGACAAATTCAATATCTATACCATTGTATCTAACGTGGATGTTGTTATGGACGCTGGAGGAAAAAAGAGGGCTTTCGATTTTAATGGATTTACATTAAGCTTGTTAAGCAACATCCACGCATGCAGAGTTTCCAAAACCAAGTCAATTTTAGATTGCAGAACTATTGAGGCTCTAAAACCACACTGAGCATCATGAAGCATATTATTTTGCTCCAAATAAAATGACATTTGAGACTTTAAAATGTGCTCAACTACTTTTGAAAAAATAGGCAAAATCGAAATAGGACGGTAATCAGTTAAAGCCTGCGTAGAGTCTTTCTTTTTTACAGGTACAATTTTTGCTTCTTTCCAACCAGAAGGAAATGACGACGTAAGCAAGATGGTGTTTGCAAGTTTCAGAAAATGGCAAGACACAAGTGGGTATATAATTTTGAGAAATTTTAAGGTAAATCCATCCAAACCAGCAGCATTCGGCACGGCATGAAAAGCTTTACCCAACTCCCACAAATCTATGCAATGAAAGGAAAAATCCCCGTTATTGTTCCCCAGCGCTCTAAAATCACAAATATTACCAGGTTCTTCTAATTGGTTCCACGAAACGCAATATTAAGATCTTCGACATTTAAATTACAGTCGTAAGACTTCGAATCAGACAATCCATTGGATTTAATCAATCTCCACAAATCCTTACTACTCCTATTAACTTCAAACAGGGATGCATGAGCTTGCTTTTTAGCTTGTCGAACAACAGATATCGCCTTATTTCTAGCTCTGCAAAAAATACTCCAATTAGCTCTAGTTATATTTTCCACATATGCTGTAAAGGCTAAGTTGCGAATGGAAATATAGTAGGAGATTCGAGGAGACTTATACCAATTATCGTCCCATTCACGTATCATTCTGTGCCTCAAAGGAAAAATGGAGAGTACTGAAGAAATGCAAGACTCAAAACTACTCCATTGAAAATCCACATCGTTCGTGGAGTACATAATTGAAAAATCCAATGATGAAACAGTATCTTCCAAGGTCTCCTTACTTACTGCATCATAGTCTATATATTCATAGAACTGATTCTGACATCTGACTGAAATATCCAGCGACAAAAAAATGAATGAGTGTTCTGATATACCAGGGCAGATAAACTGGTTTGACGCAATCACGGACGCTTCATCACTAACAAGAAAATAGTCCAATAGAGATGTTGTATTGTGTACTACACTATAATGTGTAGGAATAGAATTGTGACGAATATTCATATTCAGCCGCCCACACAATTCTCTAATATTCATTGAAGTCGCAAAGTCAAAGAGGTCGTTATTAAAATCCCCCATGATCAACACATCGGAATATCGCACCAATAGGTCCGATACATCACTTTCAAAAGCTTGAAAATCATCATGAGGAAGATACACAACCCCAACAAGAATTTTACGCCCGTCATGCAACAACTCCACAAACAAACTTTCGGAAACACCGTAACGACAACTCTTATAAACAATATTATACACTTGACTTAGAAATGAAAAGTGCTACACTCCCTCCTCTTTGATGTGGGCGATCATTTCTACAGCAAGAGTAGCCAGATATAGCAACTTTACTGGACGGAACTGATGGTTTTAGCAACGTCTCGCTGACCCCAACAACTTTCAACAAACTGTTCTCCACCACATTTCTGATTTCAGAAAGTTTTGAAGACATCTGAAATATTGAAGCTTCGACAATTAAAATGTCCAATATTTAAATTATTGCTCATCGCACTTAACGAAGAAGGTAAAAAACTATTCATAATGGTAAAACGATTCATCGATAAATTAATTTAGTTAAATATGTATATAAGTAAGTCCCATAAGCCGCATCTCAGGTGTCACAAACGCTGCACTACATTCATCGGTATCGAAGATTTTTACCAAGCCATTTATTAGAGTAATTCGAACTTTGGGTACATCTCCATTAATTAGGGCGAATTTTAGAATACGCTTTTGCTCCCGCAACTTACGGCAAGTATTAACAAGCTTAGTGGCAGGGGGTGTGAGGTGGTCATTTAAATACACCCGGGATTGCACTTCCGAATCGATGACATCATTTAGGCGCATAGGCCTTGACCGGGAGTAATTCGCCATAATTAGATCCCTTGTGTGTACTGACCAAACTGTTTTACCACCAAAGATATAACAACAGTGCTGGACATCTGAAGGCACAATTTGAACGTTGCAAAGCCTGGCTATTTTCACAACATGTCTGCGAAGATCAACAATGCCATTTGGCAAGCCATTTATTAATATATCTGCTCTGTTAAGACGCCTTTGGCGAACACAATTTTCAAACTCAATGTCCTTTAATTTATCTTTCAAATCCTTTTCAACACTAGATATTTTCAGTTGACAGACCACAACATCAGACTTGACCTTGCGCAGGGCTTCAATAAATTCGGCGCGAAAACTGCTTACAACATCGTCAATCATGGCTTGGAATTCATGTATACACTGCTTCATCTGTTCATCAAGTTTCTGCCTCATTGACGCAGCAAAATCATCAAACATATCGTCGGCTTAATGCTATTTTGTTCCATACGCCATTTTGTATGATCGGAGAAAAACGCAATTTATTGTTTGAGTAAAAACGGGACTGAAGAGTTACACACTTTTTATTTCATAGGGTTCCCAACAGTGTTTGTATGATTCTCAATGCCATTACATTCAAAAATAAGCAAGTTATAACAATTTTTGTACTTGGCATTTTGGTCCATATCCACTTTTATTTTAATATTTTTTCGTATTTGTATTACATGGACCACAAAAAGGGTCGGTATGGAAGGACACTAATTTACATATTGTGATCGAAAGAACGTAAAATACTGAGTGAAAAATATAGGGCGATAGAAAAATTGAGACATAGAACAAAAATATCGAAATTATTTCCCGTTATTCAGAGTAAAACAAATTTACCCTACCAATATCTCGAAAACTAGGCGAGATAGGAAAAAAATTATTGCAGATTCTGAAAGAGCATGCTTGGAACCCATATTATCAACTCCTAACTCAAAAAACACAAAAATGGCGTATGGACCAAAATAGCATTAAGCCGACGATATGTTGAAGATTGCTAAACGCGTCGTCAGTGACCCTTGCAGCCACGTCACTGGCAGATGACTGGATACGACCCACATTCAGAGAACGAAGCCGAGGCAAAATTGTCGGCGGCGGCGGCTTGTCCAAAAATGGATCGGCGGCGGCGGCTTTTCGGCTTACGATTTATTGTGCAACATAACAGATACACATTTATTGTACAACTTAGTTGGAAGTACGAGCACAGTGTAAAAATTGATTTTTCCCTTAAAAATTAAATCGAGCAGAACAGAAATAATAAAAAAATTGTCTGAAATTAAACGTGTTTGCTGTACAAACGTATATCTGACAAATTCTCTCTTAAATTTGCCTAATACTTTTACTAGTTCGTTGATCGAAAAAAGTAAACACAAAGTTAAATTAGTTTTCTAAATTTTTTCTTTTTTATAAAAATAATTATTTTTTGTTATAGTAAAACTTGAACACATTTTGAACACAAAGCTTAATGCTGATATACACATATTGTAATGCAATACAATATTAAATTTATATTTGTAAATTTTTGATATTAAATACCGATTATTTTCATTCCACCGGTCGACGTGTAGAATTTGTAAAATTTGTAGAAAGTGTAAATTTTTGGTTTCTTTTTTGTTACTAATAAAGGGATAAAATGTTTTGTTTGCTAAAATCTATTTTGTTGAAATTAGAGCAAATTTTCGAATTTCAAGAAAATGGAATTGTTTTCCTCGCTACATTTTATATTATACATCGATTTTCTTCGGAATGGTCTCATTTTACCGATCAGACTTTACTATAAAATCATAAAAATATAACAGTAGTGCGTTTTTATGAGGCCTTTATTTAAAAATTATTAAAATTTTCAAAAAATGGGATTTTTTCGCAATATTTTGTAAGATATTGTGGAAACCGCTGAACGGATAGAAAATTGTATGGTAGGAAGTTGAATACTTAATTTGATTTTTTTCCGGAACCAATTAGGAGAAATGGTTCTCTAGTTATGCCATAATATGTGGTTCAACCTCTTTTCTTTCTTAGCCTATAGGATAACTTCTTAGATTTCTCGCGATAAATCGTTATATTGAAAAAATGATCCGAATTGGTTCAGGAAAGTGTTAAAGAATTCAAACTTCAACTTCTTTCATTCCATTTTCCATCCGTTCGGCCTTTTCGAAGTTGTAAGCTAATTTAGTAAGGTTTTAACTTTAAAACATTCTTATCGATGTAAAATTTTCAAAAACAAACTTTAAAACTAATAATGGATATTTTGGAGTTTTTTTATGTCATTAAAACAGAAACCCAAGAAAAATTAGTTTTTGTCGACCGGTGTTATTTCAGTTTTCACTGTTTTACTTGTCGTAACTAATCAACATCTTACATAAATACATAAAAATAAACGTTATATAACGCACCACTTATGTTAAATTGAGTGTATTTAATATTCTTTTGTTATTAAATGTATGTATATTATTTGTATACATAAATATCACAATGTATAAAAAATATCAGAATGATGCATACAAAACATGCAACTTTTTTTAGTCTCTTTTAAACGTTTAAAATTTTAATTATAGTTGTAACTGGGAATAACCTGATAGCATTTTAAACGATATATCTATGTACATATATATTTATATATGAATTATACGTGTCGAATGTGTAATGTAGAATGTGTAAAGAAGTATAAAGCAAGTGAAACTTTTTACATAAAAATACACCATATACATGCACACATATAATTTTAATACATATGAATATACACAAACATGTAAGAGTTTGGTCACATATAAATGAAAGGAGTAATTAAAAAATTACAACGGCGGGGATTTTAAGCCGGTATGAGCCGATGATAACGGCGGCGATTTAAAGCCAATTTTAGCCGAACTATCGGCGGCGGCGTGGCTCAACAAAAAAAAATCGCCTTCGGCGGCTTATCGGCTAAAACCTGGCTGGCTTCGTCCTCTGCCCACATTGTTTGACAGCTTAGAATTATTGCTGGCACTTAACATGTCAGTATTGCTGCCATTATATGATTGACTACCTTTACTGGCAAGTGAGATGTCGTGGTTAGTCACAGCTTTCTTGGATGAGCCAGTATTGCTACCCCTCAAGGTTTGGGTACGATTGCTAATATTGCTTGTCGGCTTTAGACGACTGCCATTAGCAAGATTTAGAGTTTTTTGGGAAGAGTCAGTGCAATTGTTGCATGTAAAACGGAAAGACTTGTTTGTCCTTATTTCGCTGACAGTGACATTTATGCATTTTGGGTGGAAAAAGTTTGGTCACGCAGTGCAACCAATACTGTAAACACTTTTTCCAACAGTTTTTTCACAAACTGGACACTTCCAAATTTTGGCGCTGCTGTTGCATCTTGTAACAGGACCAGGACTCATATTTTCGAGGCACAACAGATCAAAGGTATATATATAGTTTTCTCAGAAGGCACCTCAGATGAAGAAATTTATTGAAAAATTAAATTTTCAACGAATTTTTTTAGTAAACTACATTTTGATTGATTTTTTTAAAAAATGAATTTCCTATAAAACTACGATGACTATTTAATTTTCACTGAGAATCCATTTTTTTTTTCTAAAAATCAATTTTGTGGAAATTTTCTAAATAAATCAATTTTAAAGAAATTTTCTAAAAAATCAAACATTTTTTTAAAATTTTCTAAAAAAATATTTTTTCAAAAATTGAATTTTGTTGAAATTTTCTATAAAAAAATATATTTACTAAAAAATCAATTTTGTTTTTTTTTTGTAAATATTATATTTTGCTGAAATTTTATATCGAAACTATTTTGTCTTAAAAATTGCACAAATTCCATTAAAATCGACTAATCTATTACTTTTCGTAAAACACTATTTAATTTTGAAATAGTTTCTAGAAAAACGAAATACTCGATAATTTTGCGATTTAAAAAAAATCTAAGAAACTTTATAAAAAATTCAATTTTGAAGAAATTGTATTGAAAAATGCAATTTTCGACAAATGTTTTTAGAAAAATAAATTTTAACGATATTTTAAAATATTTCCTATAAAACTGTTATATTTATTATATTGGATGAGCCAGTATTGCTACCCCTCAAGGTTTGGGTACGATTGCTAATATTGCTTGTCGGCTTTACACGACTGCCATTAGCAAGATTTAGAGTTTTTTGGGAAGAGTCAGTGCAATTGTTGCATGTAAAACGGAAAGACTTGTTTGTCCTTATTTCGCTGACAGTGACATTTATGCATTTTGGGTGGAAAAAGTTTGGTCACGCAGTGCAACCAATACTGTAAACACTTTTTCCAACAGTTTTTTCACAAACTGGACACTTCCAAATTTTGGCGCTGCTGTTGCATCTTGTAACAGGACCAGGACTCATATTTTCGAGGCACAACAGATCAAAGGTATATATATAGTTTTCTCAGAAGGCACCTCAGATGAAGAAATTTATTGAAAAATTAAATTTTCAACGAATTTTTTTAGTAAACTACATTTTGATTGATTTTTTTAAAAAATGAATTTCCTATAAAACTACGATGACTATTTAATTTTCACTGAGAATCCATTTTTTTTTTCTAAAAATCAATTTTGTGGAAATTTTCTAAATAAATCAATTTTAAAGAAATTTTCTAAAAAATCAAACATTTTTTTAAAATTTTCTAAAAAAATATTTTTTCAAAAATTGAATTTTGTTGAAATTTTCTATAAAAAAATATATTTACTAAAAAATCAATTTTGTTTTTTTTTTGTAAATATTATATTTTGCTGAAATTTTATATCGAAACTATTTTGTCTTAAAAATTGCACAAATTCCATTAAAATCGACTAATCTATTACTTTTCGTAAAACACTATTTAATTTTGAAATAGTTTCTAGAAAAACGAAATACTCGATAATTTTGCGATTTAAAAAAAATCTAAGAAACTTTATAAAAAATTCAATTTTGAAGAAATTGTATTGAAAAATGCAATTTTCGACAAATGTTTTTAGAAAAATAAATTTTAACGATATTTTAAAATATTTCCTATAAAACTGTTATATTTATTATCAATGGGAACACATTTTCGACTAAAATTTTTTAAAAAAAAATCAAATTTCTAAAAAAATAATTTTTTTAAATTTTCTAAAAAAATTTCCAAAAAATAAATTTAGTTGAAATTTTTTAAAAAAAATTTTATTGTTTAAAAAATCTATTTTGTTGATTTTTCTTTGTAAAAAATTAAATTTTGCTCAAATTTTATATTGAAACTATTTTGTCTTAAAAATTTCACAAATTCCATTAAAAACGACCAATTCATTACTTTTTCGTAAAAAATTGTGTAATTTAGAAATAGTTTCTAGAAAAAACGAAATATTCAATAAATTTGCGATTATCCAAAAATTCAATTTTGAAGAAATTTAATTGTAAAATTAAATTTTCAGCAGAATTTTTTAGAAAACTATCTTGACGAATTTTTTAAAATGTTTCCTATAAAACTTTTCTATTTGTTTAGCTATCAATGGGAACTCATTTTCGATTAAATTAAAATAAAAATATTTAGAAATTTTCTTTAAAAAAATGTTTTTTAAAATTTTCTTCAATCGTATCATTATTTTTCCTCTACATAAAATTTTGCAAACTGTATCTAAAGCTTTGTACACACGGTGGTCAGATCTTACAATATTGTCAGCGAAATGTCAAAAAATGCAACCCTGCGAACAATCGTTGTCTTGCAACGGAGGCAGAATAGTCATCGTAAGTACATTGCAACCCATTGTAAGATGTGCGGAGTTTATGCATCTGACAATGGCGCCATTGTCAGAGAAACATATTATTGGCAACTCTATAAAATAATTTTATTGGCAATCCTGCATATAGATATTTACAAAATATATTGAAAATATATAAAATTATAAGGTTTTCTTGCAATCATCTGAACTGAAATGATCTGGTGTATAATAACAAAAAATTCATTATGTTACCCAAAATAAATATTTTAACTGATGTTCTTACTTAAAAATTTACAAATAAATATTACATACACGTTGCACCCAATTTAAATATTTAGAAAATAGCTAAAAGTACCACTGTGCGTTGGTATAGATGTGTGGTTAATAATTTAGAAATGTCATGAAATTATTCGACTTAATATGCATCTGGCAACACTCAAGAACATTTCACAATTTTAATAACAGGGTATACACGAAATTCAGCCAAATCAGATTTAAGAAATTACCAAAATGGGTAAGTAAATCGCAGTGTAATTAAAAAAAAATACAAATAATGTCTAAATAACAATTTCTGTACCATATTTAATGCTTTTTATCTCATTTATTGCATTATTTACAGTGAAAATGTTAGGAAGTAGCAAAAAATTATCTTTGTCACCCCTTCGCGACGACTAAATACAACTCTGTCTACTATGAACTGGTAGATGGCGTTGCGTGCCGTTGTGGTGAAATTGTCATTGTATATAAACCACATCTAACTTCGCTCGACCATAATCTACTTCCTTTTCCGTGTTAGCTGTGAAAGAATAAACATGCCGGTGGGTGAAAATTTTCAGAAAAATGCCTAAAATTTAACTAAAAAATTGCAAAATTGTGTGGAAAATGTGCACGCAATGTCACCGAGTGAAAGAGCGATATGAAAATCCTTGAGAAATTACAAAATGCCTGTGAAAAGTGCCAGAAATTGATAAATATTAGTTTGTGCTGTGGTGCAGAGAAGTGTGTGTGTGGACGAGTAAAAGAGAGGGAAGAATATACACATGGCCAGTTTTTTTTGTGTGACAAATGTCATCAATTGGCTCGAATGAGACGATAAGTGAAAAGTTGGAAGGAATGTTTTCAAGGAGTTGTGAAATTCCCCAATTGAAGTTCTTCTACTCCAAATGAAGAAATGGAAAAAATTAAAACTTGTATAAAAAATACCAGGAGCCAAAACAAACATTGCCTGGACATAACCTCTCGCATTTTGCAATTTTTTTTGTTGTCATCGTATTTTTTTAAGGCGTGGAGCTGCGACTAGCATTCTACATGGAATATGTTTTTAATTTGTTTTCCCGTTTGTTTTGCAGCTAGCCAAAGATCTGTTACACCCATTGCCCGCTCAAGAGAAGCGTAAGCACAAGCTGAAGCGCTTGGTGCAACACCCCAACTCTTATTTCATGGACGTCAAATGCCCCGGCTGCTACAGAATCACCACTGTCTTCAGCCACGCTCAAGGCGTTGTTGTATGTGCGGGTTGTGCTACAATCTTGTGCCAGCCAACCGGTGGTCGCGCTAAGCTCACAGAAGGTAATTAATATTCCTGTTTTTCCCCCAGAACACTTCTCGTAGAATTTATGACTAAATCTTTTTCTTTCTTTGTATTCCTTTTTGCAGGTTGCTCTTTCAGAAGGAAGCCTCAATAAAATGTGACGTTTTAGTTTTTTGCTGCCTCCATTAAAAATTTTGTCAAATTTTTATTTTTTAACATCCAGATAAAAAAATCAATAAAAACCTTTTCGTTGCGAAAAGTTACAAAGAGATGTGAACAATACAATATTGATTGGAACAAAAGTTGATCAACACAACGTTGGACTGTGCTGCTTTAAGTGCTGTCGGTTGTTTGTTTATCACAGAGGAGGATCGCAACGCAAAAGAATGTTAAATTTTCCAAAAGAAGCGCTTTTTTAATATAGAAAACTACACAAAAGTACCACTTGTGTTTAAATGTTGCAATTGTTGAGAAGTTTACGAAACTACATTAAGTCATGTTTTCAATAATACCAAAAATGATTTTTATATTTAAAAAAGGCTAGCAACTAATTGGACATGCAAAATGTTATTCAAATTTGAAAGTGATTTAATATCCGCTTAGTATCTTCATTAGAGCTGTCTTGTAATGCATCTTCCCAGCAAATGTATATTACCATGCTCTACTTCTCCAGAAGGCATTTGTGCCAGGAAAATTGACTGTATCGCAAAAGATTTGCTTAATGGCCGAAATAAAACAAAAAAACAACAACTTCAAATTTAAAAACATTTTCATCGTAAAATCAATTAGTTACCAGTTCCTTTTTTTTTATATAAAAAAATTTTAAATGTTGATACGACACGCCCATGAAAATATTACACTTATCATATATTACTTATTGGTGTAAAGCAGTAGAAAAAGAAACAACTCTCAAACGATATTTGCTGACAAGTATAACAATTTAGGCTAGGCTATATCAAAGTGTATTAAAAAGATCAACGAACACTGAAGAAAATTTCAGTCCGGTAAACCGACTAAGGTATGCCCTCACTTTGTGAGTAATGTAATATGTGACGTAGGGTGGGATATGACAAAACGTTGGAAAAATGTTTATTCTTTGTCAGTCTATAGTCATTGGAAATGTTCTCTAAAATGAAAAATGCGAAAACATTAGATGATTGCTGCATAAGTTATGGGAATGCCGTGTTCGAATGAATCTGTCAATTTGTGCGGGGGTACCACAGGCGGCCTGACGAAGTTCTTCCGCTACGGCTTTCGAGAGTTATCATGCGCTTCAAGCAGAGTATATTCGGTGGATTTCCGCCGAATATACTTAGGGTTTTAGGCGCTGAACAGTAGATACTTCAGACAGTGCAATTCACCGAATTGTATGAGTTTATGTGCACGGGTATTAACGTGATGGGCCATTTTGTGTGGGAGATACCAAAAGGGGCGGGGTAACTTCGAAAACTTTTCTCAAGGTGATGTTAGAGAATCACTTCACTACATTTAAACCCTTTTTCAGGGAGGCAACAGAAGGAGAGATAGAAAAATATATCACACCAAATTTGAAGTTCATCCGCTACGGCTTTCGAGAGTTATCATGCGCTTCAAGCAGAGTATATTCGGTGGATTTCCGCCGACTATTCTTAGGGTTTTAGGTCACTTCTTTGATGTTTTACACTTTCGGTCCGTATCAAATGTTATTAACAGACCCCCGCCTCCCCTACATTTCAGGGCATAAAAAATCGAAATGTCAATTTCGGACTCTCTTCTAAGGAAGTGCCACATATTTTCGTTGCTTAGCAGTTTTTTTAATGAATAAGAATTGGCTGAATACTAAATTTTAAACACCCCAATAATTTGTTATGAATAAACTCTTTATCTTTCGCAGAAAAAAGATTTTATGTTCTATTTTGATAGCACTATCATATCAAATGTTCGCCAATTGGCTTATATGCTTTGCAGTTCATGTACAATCATATTTTGTGCTCTTCGTTTTCCGTGAAACTGGATTTGAAAGATGTATAAATCAATCTCTTGACATATTGCTATGTGTATGTTCATAAGAAATCTACACCATTTTCAACTGTAATTCAAAAAATCAATTCAATTTCGAATAAGATAAATTGAAATTCTAAAAAGGTCAATTGAAATTCAAAGATTTCATTCGAAAATCGAATAACATAAATTGAAATTCGAAAAACATCAATTGAAATTCGAAACACGTCAATTGAAATTCGAAACACATCAATTGAAATTCGAAAAACATCAATTCATATTCGAAATACATTAATTGAAATTCGAAAATTTAAACAAATCTGTACATTGGATTGGTTAGAATTTATTAAAATTTTTTTTGCTGACTAAATCTTAACGTATAATGTGACGAACAAAAACATATAGATATCTTATCTTTTATGAATATTTATTCAAAATTAGTTGAAAAAAACCTAGGTATTTAAAATTTAGTATTAAAGGTTTAAAGCAGACACATTTTATCACTTAAATGCTACCTCAACTAATATTCAACATTGATTTTGTTTACATTTTTCGAATTTTAAACGAGGAGTTTCGAATTTTAATAGATGTTATTCAAATTTCAATTGATGTTATTCGAATTTCAAAAGATGTGTTTCGAATTTCAATTGATGTGTTTCGAATTTCAATTGATGTGTTTTGAATTTCAATTGATGTTTTTCGAATTTTAATGGATGTGTTACGAATTTCAATTGATGTGTTTCGAATATCAAGTGATGTGTTTCGAATTTCAATTGGTGTTTTTCGAATTTCAATTGACCTTTTTCGAATTTCAAATGGAATACTCGAATTTCAATTGATGTTTTTCGAATTTCAAATGGAATCTTCGAATTTCAATTGATTTTTTTTCGAATTACAATTGAAAATGGTGCAGAATTATACTTTTTATTTTCACTTGTCAGCACGAGATTTCGATGCTAAATTATCGCCACTGTTCTGTATTCAGAGAGCGGCTTGAATCTGAATTCATTGCTTAGAAACTTGCCTGCAATTTCTGTTCGCGGACTTTTGAAGATTCTCTGTAAATACAGATTGTCTTTATTTTCTCATTCGAAGCGTATTTTATACAATCAGTGTCATTACTTCTTAAAATCAGAAATTCGAACGGTACCTCGTTGATAACACGCTGTTTTAAAATGCTTTTAATTTTTTAATTAATTTTAATTTATTTGTTTTCATCGGAGTAACCGAGCCTATAAGGCCATATATGATTACAAAATACGACAATAAATATTCTACTCGAAAATCTTAAATATCTATAATGTATCAATAGACTTAATTATAAAATAATACAAAAAACAAGAGTTTTAAAAAAGCGTAACTAAATTCCTCCTAACTTTCACAGTATTTATAAGCAGTTATGCTGAAATCAACAATAGGAAAAACTACTCACTGTGAAAAAAAAACTTGCAACACTTGCTTAGATAATTTTAAAACGCTTTTCGTGGTTGATTTACAATGCTTTGAAAACAATTGTTTGAGAAAAATTATTCCGTTTTGAAAATGGTATTTAATTTCGAGCCAGGAACGCAATTCTATCGCAAGCGACAAATAACAAATTTTACAGGACACGTTTTTTTGTTTATTTCGAACCACAAGTAACAAAACTGAAATATTTTGATGCCCAAATTGGACAGTTTCTCTTTCTTATCTGACGGCAACAAAAAACCACAACCATTCATGTATTTTAATAAATTTTTGTTGCTTACGATGAAATGTACTTACTGGTTTTTGCATATGTGGGGATAAATGTGTCACTTCCGATAAATTTTATTAATCGGGTCTGTTCTGTAGCTAGGTGATTTGATATCACGGGGAATTTTAAAATCACCGGCATTGTTTAAAAAATCTGAAACAATAATTTTTATAAAAAATTAAACCTTTCAAGGCCGTAAACTTTTTATTTGATTGATGGCCCCTAATGGGTTAAAGCGAATTAATTGCCATAGGAATGATCCTACACTCATTATTATAACCTCAAAAGCTAAAATTTTAAGAAGTTGGACATTTTGTGCATTTTTCTATAAAATTGTTCATATTCAAGTGAAAATAAAAATTCTAAGTCGATAAATATAACAATTGTTTTAGATTATGGCACATATTCGAATAAAATCTACAAAATGTCTATTTTCGTGATAATTTTAGGTTTTGAGGTTGAAATAATCTGTGTAGAATCATGTTTATTGCTATCAATTCGCTTTAAACAATTTGGGACCAAAAATCAAATAAAAAGTTTACGGCCTTGAATGTGTTAATTTCTTATAAAAATGAAAACTAGAGATCAGCAGTTCTATAACAAGCCATGAAAAGTGAAAATCGGACCAAAATTATGGAAATTGTTTCCAATTTTTAAAAAAATGCACTAAAAATTGGAATAAATTCGAGAAAAAAATGAGTTAACATTGCAATTTTTTCATGAAAGTCACATCGCCCTATAAATAATGGTCCAGATTTTAACGTCAAGTGTTCAATTAATAAAAGTTGACAATATTTTTAAGGGAAAATCTGATTTTTAGAGCTTGTTTCAACCGCAAATAGACCCTAATTTCGCGATCGCAGAAACGAAATATTTTGCTTATATACTTAAAACAAACCAAATTTTCATATAAACTTTGATCGACGCGATTTTTTTTGACGCCACTCTTTTGAATATACAAATTTTTAGTCAAATACAATTTTTTTGAAAAACAATAACATCATAATAATATTCACACAGAAAAAGGTTTTAACTGGAAATATCTTTGATATATGTCTTTGGTGGCAGTCTACGTGATTGGTCCAAAATTGTCAGATTTAGACCAATTAACGTAAACACTGCTAGAGAACCATTGCCAGTGCGTGACTCAACAAAAATGGTAGATAAAGGATAAGAGGGCGTGAACGCGACTTAAACGAACAACATATCGCTCACTCACATCACGACTGTCATAATTCAAAATTTAAAATTTTTGAGGAAAAAATTAAAATCGAAGTGTACCGGGTCAGCTAGTCTTTATATAAATGAACTGAAATGAATGTATACCCTGGTTTCGATTGGGCCTCCGCCATGTTCAAATATTCATACCAAGTGTTTAATTAGTAAACAATTACTTAAAACGAACTGATCTATTTTAACGCATCTGCTAAAACGTCTAAAAACATTTTTATATAAACTATTGGTAATATACATAATTACGTTTCGTCCCAATATTTTTATTGGAGTCGTGAAAAGAAGACAAAGAAAACGGTATTAAAACACTTCATGAAAATGCTTGTGGTCCAGCCAGCAAGCATTTTCAAACCTGCTAAAGCGTTACTCAAACCTTTTTTAACTTTTTATGAATAAGGCCCTTAGAATTCACAAGCCAGTTTTTGAATTTTTTGGTCTAGATAGTCAAAGTCTAATTTGGTCTGGCCTTCACTCGTGGGAATCCTATTCGTTGGAATTCCCATTCAAAGTCTAATTTGGTCTGGCCTTCACTCGTGGGAATCCTATTCGTTGGAATTCCTATTCGTTCGTACCTGACACTTAATCGATCGGGATTGACTTATCTTCTTACTTTATAATTTTTGGGCCCCACGTCTTTTCTCTTAACGCACTTTCTCTCATTCCAATAATGTCTTTCAAGTACCAAACAATAAATTAATAGTGTAACGGCAATATTAAAAAATTATTGAAGGTTCAATCTTGCAAAAATTTTATGATTGAGGCACCTACTTTTTGGTTTAGACGTTTAAAGAATTATTCTGTTGTAGTTCAATTTTCTTTTTGTCGATGCAAAGTTGGCCGGAATTTATATACTTCTGTTATTAATTGGGATTTGATCATTTGTGTAAGAGGAGACCCAAGGGTTAGAAAAATGTTTGAAATATTTTAATGGAGTCTCTCAATAGCAAAATCATTCTGAACTACTAAATTTGAGAACTTACAACCGTTTTTTGTAAATCGTTTTCGTTCGTCTATGAAAAAACGTCAAAATTTAATCTATTACACTATAAAACAAAAGAACATTTTTTGCAAAATACTCGTACACGGAATTAGCAGGTTCGATTCTACTACCAAAGGGTAGTAAAACCCAAAGAAAATAAATTTATAAAGAAGTTCCGTCCAGTAGCGAGTAGTCTATCAGTGACGAACGAATAGAAATTTGATTTCAGCGAGTGATTTTTTTATGTATTTTAAGGCCGATTTTCGAGACTTTTTTTTAATTGTCACATTTAGAAAATTAATATCGATCGTTTAGTACCAAAACAGTTCAAAAAAAGACTCCAGAAAACTATTTTTTCACGTTTAAAAATCATTTCTATTCGTTCGTAACTCACGCAAATGTAAACAAAGTCACGACGGAACATCTGTATAATCGAATGTCTGTGGTATAACCCTATACTCGGTTTGGCGAAATTGGTGACCAATTTTTTATGGGTATCAAAATATTCTGAAAATCTGTGGGCCCCTCGAAAAAGTTTGGCAAAGAATGAGCAAAATTTATCCAACGGTTCTGATATCGTATACACACGCAGGGAAGGGCTATGATCACCGCCATCATATTTTATATTAATTTAATTGTGAGGTAATATGTTAAGTTATGCGAATCTAATTTAATAGAGAAGGACCAGTACACATATATGTCCTTATCTGTTTAGGAAGGACCAGTATCCGAACAAAATATTGGTTCACATTGGTTTGTACGCCAGCTTCTCACCCACTAGGTTTAAAACTCGTTTTATTTTGTTCATTCCCGATTCCTGGTATGTTGGTGGCATCATTTCCGAGCAAAAAACTTCGTCTTCCTCAAAACATACAAACATTAATCTGATCGCAGACTAAAATAAACATTGGAGACCCAATTTTTTCGGAATTATAAACTTGAGGAGTACTTGTTCCTTACAGGTACATATATCAAGTGTACTTGGTAAGGATTCATTCGTATTCTGATGAAATATATCATGGATATAAATAATAGCTTAAGTTTATAAAATAATGCACTTACTGAATTTTTTTGCAAAGTTTTCGGCGCAAACACATAAGCTCTCCAATATAAATGGTGTAATATTTTCACTTTTGTGACGCAAAATACAAAATATTTAGAAAACTTTTAAGCACAAACATAATTTTTTTGATTGCAAACTGAAATTTTCGCGGAAACTTTAATGGTTGATAAAAGTAGTACATTGCTCAATACGATTTCTTCCACCCTGGTACTACTACCTATTCAAGTAGAGTGTGAATTTGCGTGTCGACGCAAATGAAATATTTGCAATACATTTTGCCACGTATTTCTACAAGGTTGGTCTTGAGCCGAGAGAATATATAAGTTTAAATCATTTTTGAAAAAATATATATCGACGGTATGTATTAGGTACGAGAATTATTGTTATTTATGATTGTATTTTCTAAAAGCATATTTATTCAGTATAGGCATGTTTTCGTTACAAGCTAGCAATTTTAGTTTAGCACTTTGCAACGAAAACAACTGACTTCCACTAACTGGCACATAAGCAATAAGTGGCGGATTTTCACTATCTGGTAGCAATGGTGTCATGAGTTGCGAAGAAAGAACAGTGCGAAACAGACAACAAATTCGTGAAAAGTATTTATAAAACATATATTTACTTTTCTATGTTCAATTGTTTACACTCTTTTTGCAAATATTAAAATAATTTCTCAGTTCTGCTCTTCTTCTTCCCGTTAATTCACAATAATTGATAAAATCTCCCCAAAAATGGGATGCCATATTGCTAAATATAGGGTGCCCAATCTGGCAACATCATACTCGTAAGACAGGAACACAAGCACCAAACTTCATCGGGAACTAATAGTGCTTAAAAGTGCTTAGCTCCCCATACAAATTAAGCACTTATGGTGTAACGAAAACACGCCTAATATATAGTTATACCCAGCGTTACCGTTGTGCGACTAAAGTGGCATATTTGCCCCTTTTTTCAGCCGTGCTACTTTCGCGCCCCTTTTATTTTTTGATACTAAATGTGCCCCTTTTCGATTTTTTGTGCCACTTTTTGGCTTTTGTAAAAAATCTGCTTTTTATACTCTTACAACAACACTTTCGTACTAACGTACGGAAATGCCTCACGCGCTGCTTTCTGAATTAGGTTATTTAATGGGATATACGCAGTGTTACCGTTGTGCGACTAAAGGGGCAGTTTTGCCCCTTTCTTCCAGCCGTGATACTTTTGCGCCCCTTTTCTTTTGGGATACTAAATGTGCCACTTTTCACATTTTTGGTGCCACTTTTATACACTTCTGCCATTTTTTTACAAAATTATATTTTGGCACTATTTAAACAGCAATTTACGTACTAATGTACGTAAATAACGTATGAAGACAATAAATTGCCAAAAAGTAATGGTAAATAAAAAAATAAATGTAAAATATATGATATTTCATATATTTACTTAGATAGTATACATCACAAAAAAGTTTTGTGTAGCTTTTTTAAATTTGTTTAAGAGTAAAACACAGGTACTATTATCGAAATATATAGCATAACCCGTTCACGTCCATTCCGATATATGGACATATCACATATGCCGTTCGGAAATTCGTAGTTAAAAGCAGAAACTGTGCGAATAATTTATTTTTCATTTTTTTAAAAAAATATATAAACATGAAAATTGCAGCAGTTTAGCAATAAAAATAATTTAGCGCTTTGGATTTCATTATAATAAGCTCTGTGACAAGGCCCATAAAATGTAATGTCATGTACACATATAGTTTTTTTTATAAATATCTTTACAAATTTGTAGAAAATGTGTACATGTTTTGATTTTATTGTATTTTGCCTTATATAAGAACCTTAAAAAGCATGCCACTTTATTTTATGAACGTGTGCCCCGTTTTTCGGAAAAATCCCCTTTTTGTGCCCCTTTCTGAAATTTAGCAACGGTAACACTGGATATACGCTTAGTCCCCATTTACATGGTACTTTTTTTTTAAGTAACTTATCGGCTTATTCTCTTTTGAAAAAGTATTTACGTTCACACGCGTACTTTTTTTTTCAATACTTAACTTATTTTCATTTGTTTTGTTTCGGCTTTTCCTGTGTGAATTGTTGTTGTTTCCAAGTGCGAACGAAAAACACAAAACGATGAGTACGATAAGTACGAGTACGGCATACTTTTTGTCCCCCCGTTTCCGACTGCCTCTCTCGCCCACAAAACGCCGATAAGTATGCTTAATACTTAAAAAAAAAGTATCATGTAAATGCAGACTTATGCTAAAACGATTTACATTTATCTTTTGTGTGTGTATGCATATGAGAATTTATTTCCACCGTTTCATCTTATTGGTGAAAATTCTGCGAATAGGTCGGCGTCTATGCAACAATACAAATAATTTGAGTGATTTCTTAATTTGAAAATTGTTTTTTTCGAATCAGTCGGCGTTTATAAAAAAATCCAATTTGTTTTGCTTGTGGTTTCTTAAATGTAACAAATATATGGATAAGTATTTTTCATTAGGTTGATGTACATAAACATATAAGTTTTTTTCTAAACAGATTTATTGTGAGATCAAAAAAACTCAATACAAAACACATCTGTCCCAAGCACAGATCTAATTAGAAAGTATAAAAAAGAAGTTACAAAAAAGTAACTATAAATAAAGAAATGTATGTGACAAAATATATTTAGTATACATTATAAGAAGTTTTCTATAACATTGTATTTTTTGTTTAGTTTTCGTGTAAATGAATGAATTTTTTAATGTTACCTACTTATTTTTTATGTAAAGCTTTGTTTTTTATTGTTGTTTTCTTTAAATAAAAACCTTAAAATTGATCCCCCTTTTTTAATGATCAGCTGCCCCTTTTTTCGAAAAAATCCCCTTTTTGAAATTTTCCAATGGTAACGCTGGTCCTGTGCCTTCTATCCTCCAAGGCATAAACAATTTCGCCTTTTCGGGAAATATTAAACCGATTTCTTTCTTTAGCCATTTGTAAGCATGGTCGACGCTGTCACCCGTAATAGTTTTACTAATTAAAATCATTTGTAATATCTTCTTTGATGGATGTGATCTCTTTGCCAAAAAGATTTCTTTACTCCGCCAGTGGGATGTGCAAATTAACAAACAGAAGGAAAATTTCAATTTTATTTGGCGTCAAATATTTTACACTTCAAAGCGTGCTACTTAAATAGCCGACGTCGACGCACGATGTCTGTCAAAGAGAGCTACTCTTGAATGTTAGTGAAAGCATATTACGTCTGTCAATATTTTTTGATATGCGAAATTTAATATGCATGTTTTCGTTACAAGCTAGCAATTTTAGTTTAGCACTTTGCAACGAAAACAAATGACTTCCACTAACTGGCACATAAGCAATAAGTGGCGGTTTTCACTATCTGGTAGCAATGGTGTCACGAGTTGCGAAGAAAGAACAGTGCGAAACAGACAAAAAATTCGTTAAAAGTATTTATAAAACATATATTTACTATTCTATGTTCAATTGTTTACACTCTTTTTGCAAATATTAAAATAATTTCCAATTTTTGTTCTTCTTCTTCTCGTTAATTCACAATAATTGATAACAATCTCTCCAAAAATGGGATGCCATATTGCTAAATATAGGGTGCCCAATCTGGCAACATCATACTCGATTAAGACAGGAACACAAGCACCAAACTTCATCGGGAACTAATAGTTCTTAAAAGTGCTTAGCTCCCCATACAAATTAAGCACTTATGGTGTAACAAAAACACGCCTAATATGAGATTTTGTCATCTGCACAAATATGAACATATGTATAACTTATCACAAGCACATTTTAATGGAAAAAATTGGTTTCAATGGCAAGGAATATAAATTTAACGGCGCTTCTTTTTTAATTTTATTTTTTCCGTAAGTTCAGATTCACACGAGACAATTTTTTCCAAGCAAGTGTCAAAATTTGTAGGAGAGAGAGGCAGGCGGAAAAAAATCTCTGCCTCTCTCTCCTGCAAGGTTTAGGTTTAGGTTAGGGTGGCAGCCGTATTTTTTTTTTACAAGCTCACATAGACCAGTTTAGGTCCCTAGTGTTACCACGGGCTGAAATGCCCCTCATCGAAACCAACCTGTTTGATATATAAATTTATCGATAGTTCGAATATCAGTACTGGAAAGATCTGTTAGGCTGCCTAAAAAGGCCGACCCCAGTATATCCAGTCGTCGTTTACTCAAAGCGGGACAGTCGCAAAGCAAGTGCTCAATGCTCTCCACTTCTTCCTCATCTCCACAGCTTCGGCAGAAGTCATTGGAGTCAATACCCAATCTTTTGGCGTGTTCGCCGATCAAGCAGTGTCCCGTCAGAACCTGTACTAACGTAGACAATCGTTTCCTCTCTAGTGCGAGGAGATATTTTGACCTTCTCAGGTCATACCTTGGCCAGATTTGTCTAGCTACCCTGCAGGTGCCGATTTCTGTCCATCTATCGTTGGACTGCCTGATTGCCTCTTGCCTAAGCCAAAGCTTGAACGTGGATAGTGGCGCACCAATATATGCAAATTCTTCGAGAATTTGTAATGTCGTCCCTTTCCTAGCAAGTTCATCGGCTTTGCAGTTCCCCGGGATATCCCTATGCCCAGGCACCCATATGAGGTGTATATTAAACTGCTCAGCCATCTCGTTAAGAGATCTGCGGCAGTCGAGGGCTGTTTGTGAATTTAGGGATGTTGCCTCCAGAGAATTGATGGCAGCCTGGCTGTCCGAGTAAATGACAACGCCATTGTTGGTTACTATGTTGCGACTCAGCCACTTGGCGACTTCCCATATTGCCATTATTTCGGCTTGATAGACACTGCAGGTATCTGGTAGTCTGTGAGCTATATCCAGACTAAGTTCTTCACAGTGTACTCCGAAGCCAACCTTTTCATCAAGCTTCGAACCATCCGTGTAAAAGTGGAGATGGTTTATATTACCTGGTATTCTGCCGACCCATTCATCTCTGGCGGGAATCATAGTGATGTAATTTCTCTCGAAGGTGTACACTGTTGGTATATAGTCCACTCGGTCGGTTACCATAGCACTACACTTTGATATCCTCATGTGACCATAGTTCTTGTACCTCCACATTGATAGGCAGTTTAATCTTATTGCCGCTTTGGTTGCAACTTCTCTCGCCACAATATTAATCGGCAGTATATGGAGTAGGGCTTGTAGAGACTCGGTCGCTGTAGTCCTTAAGGCTCCGCTTATGCTCAGGCAGGCAGTCCTCTGAACCTTTGTTAGTAGGTTGGTAATGGTTAGTTTGTCAGTTGCCGTCCACCATACCACAATACCGTATAACAGTATTGGACGAACTACTGCTATATATATCCAGTGGACGATTTTCGGAGAGAGTCCCCACCGCGACCCTACAGCCTTTTTGCAGGAATATAAGGCGACGTTGGCCTTCCTTACACGTTCCAATACGTTAAGTCTAAATAACATTTTCCTATCTAGAATTATTCCTAAAAATTTTGCACTTTCAGAAAAGACTAGATCTGTTCCATTTATCCGAGGTGGAGGGTCCACATGTGGGACATTATTCATCCTAGTAAAGAGAACCAATTCTGTCTTGTTGGGGTTAACGCCCAAACCGCTGCTTCTGGCCCATCTAGCCAACTTGTTCAGAGCCACCTGTAGGATGTCTCTGAGGACGTTTACGAATTTGCCACTCACTGCGATTGCCACGTCGTCCGCATATGCCACGACCTTGCAGCCACAACGTTCTAGATCTAGCAGGATTTCATTCACCGCTAGGTTCCAAATTAGTGGAGACAATACTCCTCCTTGCGGGGTCCCTCTGTTTACATACCTTGTTAGAGTTGTGGACCCTAGACATGCTGTTATGCGTCTTCTGGTGAGCAGACTTTGAATTAGTCTAATCAAACTAGTGTTAACTTTTAGATGTGAGAGTGCCGCAATTACCGCATCGGAATGAATGTTGTTAAAAGCCCCTTCTATGTCAAGAAATGCCACCATGGTGAATTCCTTGAAATGCAGGGACGATTCGATAGTGCTCACAAGTTCGTGCAGGGCTGATTCAGTAGACTTGCCCTTGTTGTAAGCATGTTGGTTCCCCGACAGGAGTTTTGTATCCAGGTTTTCCCTAATGAAATGATCTAAAAGTCTTTCCAGACCTTTCAATAAGAACGAGGATAGGCTAATTGGTCTGAAGTCTTTTGGCCTAGTGTGTGATATCTTTCCCGCTTTAGGTATGAATACCACTTTGGTATCCCTCCATCGATTCGGGACGTATGAAAGCCTGATACAGCCTACATAAATTTTCTCCAGCCAGGGGATAATGTACTTTAACATTTTCTGCATTTCTGCTGGAGTGATGCCATCTGGTCCAGGTGACTTGAAGGGCTCAAAGCTGTTAATAGCCCAGCTTATTCTGGATCTCTCAGTCAAGAAGCTAGCGACGCTCGCAGTCCACTCGCACTCTTGTTGGTCCTGCTGATCCTCGGGTTCTGTTATAGAGTTCCCCGGGAAATGTGTGTCGAGCAGTACATTGAGCGACTGCTCGCTGTTTTTGGTCCAGTTATTTGCTTCATCCTGTAAATATCCCACTGTACAGGGTGAAGCAGATAATATCTTCCTCAGCCTAGCGGCGTCGGAGACCTTTTCCACTTCACCACAGAAGGTATACCAAGAGCGCCTTTGCGCCTTTCTAAGCTCCTTCTTATAGATCTTGAGGTGCTCTTTATAGGCATCCCAATCATTAGCGACCCCAGTAGATTTAGCCTTATTGAATAGCTTGTTGCAGGTCTTTTTCATAGCCGTTAGCTCAGAAGTCCACCATTGGGGTTTAGTTTTACCCTTGTACCTTGTTTTTGGACAGGCTTCTTCAAGGGATCTATTGAATGATATGGTGATATGATCGACCAGATTATCCAAACCGGCTTTGTCATTCGGTTCGTACGGAAGTTTAGAGTTGAGGACTTTCTTGAAATTCTTCTCATACAGATGCCACTTTGTCTTCCTTACATTTCTGTGGACGGCGGGTTTAGGCGCTTTTTCCGCGAGTTTGAACTCAATATAATGATGATCTGAGAATGAGTGGTCGTCCAGTACATTCCACCCAATAATTTTGTCTGACAGCCGGTCAGTAGCAAACGTTACGTCGAGTACCTCTTGTCTGTCTTTAATTGTGAAGGTCGGTTTATTACCTATGTTACAAATACTAAGATTGGTAGTTAGAATAAAGTCAAGAAGCGAATCACCCCTATTGTTTATATCCGTACTACCCCAGATAGTATGATGAGCGTTCGTGTCTGCGCCAATAATCAGCTCGAGCTCGTCAGACGTTGCTTCTTCTACTACTTCCCTGAATAGAGCAGTCGGTACTACAGATTCATAAGGCAAGTAGCTGGAGACCACCCAATATATGCGATTACCGATCTCCAGGCTAGCAGCTGTTTGGTCTTTACCACTTAAATTAGTCAGGAGAAAGATACTTAGATCTTTCCTGGCCAAAATGCAGGTTCTTGGAGTGCCTTCACAGTTGGCCACAAGCAGTTTAAAGTTGGGTGTCCTAATACCGCACACCCTTCCTCCCACTACGTAGGGCTCCTGTATCAGGACGATGTCTACTGCGCCTGTGGACAGGCGCAGCAATAGAGCCGCTGAGGCTGCTTTAGCGTGATGGAGGTTAATCTGTAGAATTCTTACCATCATTGGTAATTGACAGATTAACATCCACCCCAACAAGGGTGTTATCGAACTCTTCGTCCGTATCGTCGAGAAGCATGTCCCCGCCAGATGCATCAAAGAGTCCGGAGACTCCCCTCAGCCCCTCTGTGTCAGAAGTAGAGCTTTCGTCCTCAGAGTAGGACGTTACAGATCTTCTGTTAGAGTTGGAGTCACCAGAAATAATAGGCGTGGCTACCTCCGCACTTACAGAAAGTGCCACGGTGGACGACTCACCTTCTGCAGTGGGAGCTATATCCTGCTTGTATATCTTCAAGATTATAGTCTCGAAGCCATATTGTAGGGTTGCACTCGCACTTTGTATATGGGAGGTGGATTCAGCGTTTAGGATAAGATTGACCTGCCGCTTTTTACCATCCGCCTCACCCACCTTGCTGATTCTCCAATTATGCGCCGGCAGACCAGGATTGGAATCTTTTATTATTTCTAAGATGTCAGCCGGGTTGGAGGGCTCTTCTGTAACCCAGGTGATGGCTCTAGGGTGACTAGGGATGTTGTTTTTTTCGACAACATCCAACTGGGCACCCGGCCACACCTCACCCGCTCGACTCAGAGCAGCCTTATAAAGGTCTACTGATCTGGCATCACCGAAATATAAGAGCTTTACTCTCCCCTGATGCCATCCTGCATCGTTGCAGATTGGTGGTTTGCCCGGCATTTCTCTACGGACATCGAGGTAATGAGCCATAATGGCTGATTGTACATGACTCCATTTGTCCTTGAGGATGGATCCATCCTCACTACTTCTGTCTATAACAGCCATCACTAGACTCTCCTTCGCCACTTCATTGAAGGGCTTGGTGAGTGTCCTGTTGATGGTGACATTAGGGCCTCTTGCCTTTTTCGAAGGCAGGGGTTCATCAGGTGATCTGATTCGTTTTACTTTATTAGCCGTTAACACAGCTGAATTTGTGGCTCTTTCAGCCGACTCATTGGCCTTAGAAGCATCTATGACGCCTTTAGCCCAGGTAAGTGACTCTTTTTGTTTTTCGGTAAGAGCCGAAACCTCAACAGCCTCCAACTTCGTCAAAACTCTGAGCGCTACACGATGCTCATTGTGCTTCCGTTTTGACGGTCGGACATGACGTTTTCCCCTCACCGCACCACCTGTTGTGAGTACTTGGGGGAGATTTTCACCATTTTTGGTGTGGTCGGCTTTGGCCAAGACCAACGGACGGACAGTCGGACGATTGGGGAACCGCGCTCCATCGGAACACGAAGGCATCCCCGTCAAGAGAATTTATTTTAATTTTGTCTGTATTAGACCGTAATAGGTACTACGATGCAGGCCTTACAGACTTTGTACAGATTTTTGCTATTGCGTAATAGGTACTGGTAACTATCCGCTATGTGATAAACACGTCCGTTCACTGCGAATGATCAGCAACGAAATCCTCTCTCCTGCAAACTATGACACTTGCTTGGAAAAAATTGTCTAATGTGAATCAGGACTAATGATGCATGTCTATGTCTCGATTCACGCGAGGCAATTCGGTGTTTGTAGAAGATAAAGGCAGCAAAGTGCGAATAAAACACACAAAACGGTTTGCCAGTACAAGAATCTACTTTCTATATTATCTTCCGCATGCTTCTCTCCTACAAACAACGAATTGCCTTGGAAAATTACAACGTGTGTTGATGCGGTCTATGTTCTTCCCCCTTTACACGAGGCAATTTAATCAGCGGCTTAACGGTGTTTGTAGGGATGGCAGTTGGAAAGGGAGGGGAAAAACCTCCTTGGAATCAATCGGACGTTTTGTTTTTCATTCGCACTTTGAAACAACAACAATACAATCAGGAATAGGAATGCAAAGGCAAGTTCAAAAGAGAATTAGAGAATTAAAAATCGCCCCGTCTAAATCGGAACTTTCCATTTCAAACCGAAAATTTCACAAGTATTTGCCGTCCTGTGGTCTTGTGTTTTTGCATACACAAGACCTAGTCCTGCATCCCACGAGGCAATTTTTTCCAAGCAAGTGACCAAATTTGTAGGAGAGAGAGGCTGGAGGAAAGAGCTCTCTGCCACTCTCTCCTACAAACTTTGACACTTGCTTGAAAAAATTGCCTTGTGTGAATCAGGACTTTATAAACATTTTTAAAAATCGCACTGAAAATATTAATGTTTAGCTTTGGGTTCATTAAAATGTAAAACATTAGAAAGTAAAATCTAAACGCAATAGATTAATTTTAATTGTATGTCCGGTACTTAGATTTGGAAATCGCTCTATTTCCACGTCAAATCATATTCGTTATCGATTTGTGTTTTACTTTTTGCAGTTTTATTCGACTCCTATTTCCAATATTTATAAAATCCAATGAAAAAATAAAAATATTGAGAACCGTAAATCGGAAGATAGATATTGCCGACAAATTATTTAATTTTTTCAAAATATACTTTTCTCAGCGCTCGAATGACCTTAACATTTTGGATTTTCAATGGTAGTTGAACTTTATCATGTAAATTATTGCATTATTTTCACATATTTTGATTAACAGCAAACATTTTCAGCATACTGCAAATTTTTCAGCAGTGCGTTTGCTAATGCAAAACTGCAAGCTTTTTGCTATTATAGCAGAAAATTTGCTGTATTAGCAGAAAAATGTTTGCTGAAAATTAGCAGACGTTGTTTGTTATTAACAGCAACATTTTTTTTTGGGTGTATGGTTTTCTTTCAATCGTCTGAACTGTCAATTCTAATGCCTAACAATCTGTCATTGCCCGTACATTTGCAGCACTTTAACAGGGTTGATAACGTTGTCCGATCTGGCAATCGTGTGTACTTTCCTTTAGTTTGTTAAAAATAAGAAAAAAAATTTGTGTGACGTAGGACAATAATGAAGACAATACACATTTTTATGTACAACCGAAAAATATTTAAATAATATTTACCAAAAGCTCAGATAAAATAAATTTTTCCAACTTGAAATAAGATCCGAAATTTTATAAAATTTTACTCACCTTAAAGGTTTTCAAAGGAAATGTTTAAAATATCAACAAAACTATTTATTTTAAAATGTCAACGCAGACAACTGAGTAGTTTTCGGCTTCGTTGATGCTTACTAGAAACTTAAACTTAAGTATTTCCTTAAGTCTATTTCTATTACAGACTTCGTTCCGGCATATATCCGATTATCGCGGGAACCTTATGTTGTTGTCATTTGGTGTTTATATGAGAGTTTTTGGTGTTTATACGATAATTATTGTTATTTATGATTGTATTTTCTAAAAACATATTTATTCGCTATATTTAGTTATACCAGAAAAATAAGAACTGTACGACTTTTTGAATTCTACGAAAATTGATGCAGGCAAGGTAATTGTAAACGTTTCTAATAGAATTAAAATTTGTAGTGAAAAATCATTTAATATATCTTTAAAAGAATTCCCATGAAAAATGGAGCAAATGTATTCTTTGAAAATTATTTTCCTTATATTATTATTCAAAGAATTAATTTAAATAAGGGCAGGGTTACATCAATTCAATTCATGTTTATTATTTCGAAAAATCCTTATTACAATGGGTAAATACGCTAATAGATAACATTTTTCATTATTACGAGATAACTTACATACATTAGGTATCTTACAACTTATATATATCTAGTTTCTTAAAATTATGTATTTCTACATTTCACTTATACTAGTTACAATGCTTTGTCGATATATTTAATATTTTCCCAAAAAAACGAATTACAAAAAGGAAGCCGGTTTACATCTAAACGATCTGTCACGTGACTTTCCGGTGAGAATTTGCATTTGATCCTCTTCCTATTTTTTCAAAATCGTACGTAAAATCCTTTTCGCAACAGACAAAGTCGTACAACAAGCAGGACTGGAAAAAGTTAGTACTTTATTACTTTTTTCAGTATCTTTACACTTTCAAAAGTACCAACGTATCCTCACGAACGTTTCAGTACTATTTTATTTTAAAATCTATTGTTTAGAAATTATTTATATACACAAAAATCAAATGACATTTTGTTTCCTAATTCACACACTCTCAGCGTATGTTTTATATCACAACTTATTTAATTAATTTGAAAGCAAATTATGTCGATGGTAACTAGGTACGGGAGACATCACTTTCTAAAAATGTGTTTCCATTTTTATTTATATGAAGCGATTTTTATTATTTTGCATATAGGAATAGAAATCACAATCTAGGAATAGAGATCACAATTCTCTAAAATTATATTTAAAAATGCTATAAGCGGAATGCCTAATTATAGTTGTTGTAATAGTATAAAAACGCAAAATCATATAAAGACAAATTATCTCTAAAAAGGAGCAATTTCATACTTCGAAAGTTATTTTCCTTGAATTAGTACCACTTGCGCTTTTTTTTTGGGTTGTGATGCGAATTTGGCAGTGTATCTGTACACTATATGCCAGTTTGGTACTTCGATTGATGCTGTCCCAAACCACTTGAGCTTAAAAAGTATTAGTTTAGTACTTTTCAAAAAATAATTTTTCATCCCTGCTTGTAATTAGATGTAAATTTTGTCGTGCGATCCTCGTTTACACCTAAAAATCTAGTCGCCCAGTGATATATTTTTGACAGATCGCATCATTTTAGTACTTTTCCAAAAATAAATTTTTCCATCCCTGTAACTCTGTGCACGATCTTACATTATGCGACTCAAGGCTGAGTTAGGCAAACGTAACTATAATGCCTCGTAGCGTAACGAATCAGCTGATTCAATCTGACATGTGGAAATCAGTGTAAACGATTAGTCGCTATATCCCCATTTGCATGGTATTTTTTAAGTAAAGCTAAAGGTATGTTTAGACGATTGCCTGATCGGACAACATTGTCCGAAAAATGGCGGAAAAATGCAACCCTGTGAACGTTCAACCGTGTGAACAAACAATTTTTGTCTCGCAACGTTGGCAGAAAAGTCATTGTGAGATAATTTGCAGATTTGTTGATGTGCGAAGTTTATGCATGTGACAACGGCGCCATTGCCAGAAAAACTTTTTATTGGCAACACTGTCTATAAAATATTTTAATTGGCAATCCTGCATATAAATATTAACAAAATATATGAAATTTGAAGGTTTTCTTGCAATCGTCTGAACAGTCAATTAACATTTGCCTAACAACCTGTCAATTCCCGTACATTTGCAACAATTTAACAGGGTTGATAACGTTTGCCGATCTGGCAATCGTCTGTACACACCTTGAGTATAGACGATTGCCAGATCGGCAAACGTTATCAACCCTGTTTAAGTGCTGCAAATATACGGGCAATGTCAGATTGTTAGGCAAAGGTAAATTGACAGTTCAGACGATTGCAAGAAAACATTACAATTTCATATATTTACAATATATTTTGTAAATATTTATATGCAGGATTGCCAATAAAAATACATTATAGACAGTGTTGCAAATAAAATGATTTTCTGGCAATGGCGCCGTTGTCACATGCATAAACTTCGAACATATAACAATCAGCAAATTATCTCGCAATGACTTTTCTGCTAACGTTGCAAAACAAAAATTGTATGTTCACACGGTTGTAAATTCACAGGGTTGCATTTTTCAGCCATTTTTCTGGCAATGTTGTCCGATCTGCAAATCGTCTGTACTTACCTTAACTTATCGACTTATTCACCCTTATCGGGAATAAAATTCCACGCGGAATTTGTTCTCTTTTCAATGTGCAATTTAGGGAACAATTCCGTGTGGAATTTTATTCCCGATAAGGGTGATTCTCTTTTGAAAAAGTATTTACGTTCACACACGTACTATTGTTGAAAACTTATACCATATTTTTGTTGCTGTTTCGGCTTTCCTGTGTGAATTGTTGTTGTTTCCAAGTGCGAATGAAAAACACAAAGCGTTAAGTACGACAAGTACGCGTACTGCCTCTCTCGCCCACATAACGGTAGGCATGCATATATATAAATAATATATAATTAAGAAGGAACAAGTACCACGTTCGATCATTGGGAGAATACGAATTAATGTTAAAAACTGTTGCCCGGATTTAACGTCCACGGACATAATATCCAATTTATTTTTGTCGTGTGACGGCACTTTAACAGGGTTGATATCGTTTGCCGATCTGGCAATCGTCTATACTCAGCTTAAGTATACACGATTGCCAGATCGGACAACGTTATCAACCCAGTTAAAGTGCTCCAAATGTACGGACAATGACAGATTGTTAGGCAAAGGTGAATTTACTGTTCAGACGATTGCGAGAAAACCTTACAAATACATATATTTACAATATATTTTGTAAATATTTATATGCAGGATTGCCAATAAAAATATTTTAAAAACAGTGTTGCCAATAAAATGTTTTTCTGACAATGGCGCTGTTGTCACATGCATAAACTTCGCACATATAACAATCTGCAAATTATCTCGTAATGACTTTTCTGCCAACGTTGCAAGAGAAAATTTTATGTTCACACGGTTGTAAATTCACAGGGTTGCATTTTTCCGCCATTTTTCTGGCAATATTGTCCGATCTGCAAATCGTGTGTACTTACCTTAAGTCGTACCCTAATTTTGACAAACCGTCATCTACAAGCACGAACGTTAACGTTCGACACCGTGGGTCAGGTGGTAAAAAACAACCGTTATATATATTATGGATGATCTATATAATATATCAAAAAGTAGTATATCGCACCTGTTCCACAAAAGGGTAACAACTCAAAATTTAAAAAATTTCAGTAATATTAATTATTAATTAATTATTTAATATTAATTATTAATATTAATTAATTATTTCAGTAATTATTAATTTCCGTTAATATTAATGATATATTACAAGAAAAGAATATGTCGTTGCAAGAAAATATCATAGAAAAAATAATATCAAATTAAAAATTATCATCAAAAGAAAAATCTGATTTTCGAGTTAAAAAGTTCCCATTTAAAGCACGGTACTATGTTCCGGTTTCACGCTGAAATCCCATACAAAAATCAAAGTTGTGAAAAAATGAGTGAAATTTTTTCATTTGTGGTACTATGTTTTTTCAACGTGAGAAATTGACATTTTGCGCCGCTACAAATTAATTGAACGCCGCAACAAATTGAATGCCGCCAGCATGGTACTCTTATTTATTTATATTCATGTTTGTCCGCGAGAAATTCAATTGTTGTCAATCTTAGCGATAAAATTTCCTAATAAAGAATACAAAATTAAATTATCTGAAAGAAAACTAATGCAAAGCTTTGGAACAGAAAATAATTATGTATATTAAAAAAAAGCAATATTGAATATGTAATAATGTGGAATTTGTCTTATAATTACGTATGTACATTTACGTTTGTATGTTTAGAACAATCGTGACGAAACGCCTGGAAAAAGGTTGTGGACGGCAAACGCTACCGAAGCAGTAGGACAATGGTATTGGGCAGTGCCTGTGATCTCGTTTTTAAATGGTTATAAAGAACATAGTGAGTTCTTGCCAGCCATAGGAGTTGGAAGAATAAAATCCGTTTATGGATGGAAGTATAGTTTATATATGTCCACAAATATAATGTAAATCCTCAAAAATTGTATTACCTGGCTTCTGATACCTCACAAGCATCGCCATCGTATCAACACAAAATAAATTATTTATTTAGTTATAACATTAGCACAATTATCTTCAACCATATTTCCATTCTGCAATTTAAATTAACTATTTTCTAAGTCGGCATTATTCAATTTAATTGCTTATTGATTGTAATTTAAACTCGTGTTTGTTTTCAAGAAAAGCAAAAAGGAAAAAATGCACATACTTATACACACACATACATATAAAAGTGACATTTCGACACACACACTTCAAAAATGCAATGCGACCTTATTAAAAAAGCGTTCCATTTTTCAACTTGAAATAACATTTTGTGGAATTTTTTCAAGCTGAAAAAAACATAGTTCCCACCTTAAAGCGTGGTACTATGTTAATTTTTCGCGTTGAAATCCCATATAAAAACAAAGTTGCGAAAAAAACTGCGAAATTTTTCGTTTGTGGTACTCTGTTTATTTCAACGCGAAAAAGTAACACTTTGCGCCACCACAAATTTAACGCCGTTACAAATTGACGCCGCAACAAATTTATTTTTGTCCGCAAGAAACTCAAATGGTCTATATATTAGAAATAAAATTTCCTAATAAAGAATAATAAATTAAATTATCTTCCGAAATAAAGAAAAAGAATGCAAAGATGTGATAGGAAAAATAATTATGTTTATGGAATAAACCAGCAGAGCGAAATTCCAATTGGATTGCAGTACAAAAGCAAACAAAATGTGCAAAACACTGGAAGGACATGTAACTAAATGTAATAATGTGGAATTAGACTTGTAATTAGATATGTACATTTATGTTTGTATTTTTAGAACAATTGTGTGCAAAAGCCAGGAGAAACATTATGGACGGCTAACGCTACTAAAGCAGTAGGACAATGGAATTGGACAGTGCCTGTGATCTCGATTTGGAATTGGTTGTAAAGAACATACATAGTTAATTCTTGCCAGCCATAGAAGTTTGAAGAAGATATTCCGTTTATGGATGGAAGTATAATTTATATATGTCAACAAATATAATGTAAATGCTTAAATATAATAATAAAACATATTTTTCGATTAATCAAAACATCATTTTATTTATTTATATTCGTACAACAGTAGGAAATTATTTCGTTATTTATAACATTGTACTACCCTGACTTTTCATGTCTCACAAACATCACCACCGCAAGAACACAAAATAAATAATTTATGTATAACATTAGCACAATGATCTCCAACACTATTTCCTTTCTGACATTTAAATTAACTATTTTCTAAGTGCATTTTTTCTAACTAAAGCATTTAGACCAGACAAAATTCCACGTAATTTTGGGCCACACGAAAAAGTGGTAAACAGTAGGGATGTAACGAAAGTGGCTTTAGCGAAAGCGAATGCGAAAGCGAATATTGAAATATATTTCTTGCGAATGCGAATGCGAAAGCGAATAGTGAAATATGCATTTTTGCGAAAGCGAATGCGAATGCGAATAATAGTTTGAGCCTTTAGTACCAACAAATTTAAGGAACTGAATTGATACTTTTCCAGGATATTCAAGTATTAAGACTGTTTTCCATAGTTTTACCTCCTGTTACCACAAGCACACACATATCTTCAAATTGTGTGAAGGGAATAAGGAGATTTAACACTTTAATAAATGGAAGCGAATGCTGAAATAAATTTTTGCGAAAGCGAATGCGAAAGCGAATAATCCAAAGATGGTTTTTGCGAATGCGAATGCGAATGCGAATTTTAAAATGATGCGAATAATTCGCGTTCGCATATGCGAATGCGAATATTCGTTACATGCCTAGTAAACAGTTCCAACGAACTGCTTACCAAAAAATTGACATTTACAACATATAAATATTGTACGACGAACCGATCGAGTGTCTTTTTTGCGTTTCATCTCAAGTTTTAGAAAAGCCAAAACAATATTTAAAAATGCCTAACATTAAGATTGTAATGCTCTTAATTTAAATTACTAATTACAGTTTATGTCTGCACATTCCGAATAACAGTATAATTATCTAAAAGTTGTCAAAAAAAATAGAGGAATAGGATTTTTTAGATGGAGATATACAGGGTTTACTAACAAGAGGTGTTATTTTGAATCACCCGGTATTTCGGTAGCTGTCACTTTTGAAGCTTTTATTCTTTGACATTTGACAAGTAGAAACTACGCCATTGGAACGATATACGATTCAACAACGCATTGAAATTATTAAAATTCGAAAATCTTCGAAAAATCATCTTGACTGATGAGGCCCATTTCCACCTCGGTGGCTACGTCAACAAGCAAAATTGTCGCATCTGGGGCTCGAAAACCAAAGAGTTATTTTTGAGAAGCCTCTCCATCCTCAACGTGTGAATGTTTGGTGCGGTTTATGGTCCGGCGGGGTCATTGGTCCTTACTTTTTCGAAAATGAGGTTGGATCAACAGTTACGGTGAATGGATTGCGCTATCGAGAGATGATTAATGATTTTTTATGGTCGGAGTTGGATGGTATTGATCTGGACAACGTTTACTTTCAACAAGACGGCGCTACGCCACATAAGCAACGAAACCATTGCTCTGTTACGGGAAAAGTTTCCGGACCGTGTTATCTCTCGAAGAGGTGATCACAATTGGCCACCGAGATCTTGTGATTTAACACCTTGCGACTTCCTTTGGGGTCACGTGAAAGATAAGGTCTCCGCCAATAGCCCAGCGTCGATTCAAGACCTCAAAGATAGAATTCGTGCGTTTATCGAGGACATAGGGTAGCCAATTTGCGATTTGGTTATGGAAAATTTCATGAAAAGGATTTGGTCCTGTAAGCGTAGTCGTGGTGGTCATTTGGCTGATGTTGTTTTTCATTATTAACGGCATACCTTTCTCTTTATTATGAAATAAACATCCGATCATTTATCTCAAAAAATTGCATTCTTCTTGAATACCAAAGTAACACCTCTTGTTGGAAAACCCTTTACTTAATCAAGAATTCGGTATTTTAAAACAACAAATGTATGAAGAAAAAATAATTAATACAATTTTATGAATTGATTATAGAGGAATTCAATATTATATAATAAACATAAAAAATAGCGGAATGGAATAAAATATAAATAAGAATTTTAATTACTTCTTCTACTCTTTAATAAAAACAAAAGGAATATCACTAACAATTTTACTACTTCGTTTTCGATATTTAATATGGCCAAATTTCAAAATCGATCTTAGTTCATTGTAGATCTTAGTCATTTTTTAATTAGACGCGTCGCAACGTCGTCCTACACAGCCAGAAGATTTGGGTGGAAGCCTTTTTGCAACTTGCAAACCTTTAAAAGTATTTCGATAAATATTTAAAAAGATTTTGTTTTTATTCGATCAACCTTTTCTTTCTTTGATTGGCTTATTGTCATATAGAGTTTTGAAGATATTTTTAGATATAAATTTTCAGGATACTTCTGTAAATATCAATAAATTCTGAAGTTTCGTTCAAAGCTTTACCAAACAATTTACTACTTTAGCTAGTAGAGAATAAGGCCCAAAATGTTTTTTTGCGTTTTTAGTTAATGAAGACTGATTATGACTTCGTAAATTTCCTAATGAGGGCTTACAATTAAATGCTGCTATATTATTTTTTTCCAAATCACTATTTTTATGCTAAAATTTTCTATTTTACGTCGTTCATCCATGGTGCTAATTTGAAATACGCAAATTTTCTATGACCTTTTTTAGCGATCTCATTTTAATGCATTTTTCGAATACATCGAAACCATCAATAAGACGGGAATCATGGGGGGTAATTATATTTTCCAATTAGGGTAATACTTTCGAAAAAAAAATGAAAAATCATTTGAAATTGCCCGATTATCAATAAAACCTGCTTTGACATCAGAAGGTTTCGGTCGATTGCCAATAATACGTCAGATTTGTTAAATTATAGTTCATTACATTAGTTTATTGTGCTATTAAACCCCATTAATGTATTTTAAATATCGTTCTTATACACATGGTTTTATTTTCAATCACTTGAGCTGCTCCAATATTCCAATAGATTAAAAATAAATTTATTCAATCTCGTTTATAGTCACTGCATTTTGACCCATATACATAAGTATTTATCTATAGAAAATCTTTTCCAAGGACTCTTATTGTCTAAAGCAAACAAATTCTATTAACGGAAAATAAATCGATTCCAGAAATCCATTATAATAGCAGACAACTTTTATCCAAAGAATGAGAATAAGAAAAACAAAAATATCATATGGAAAAAAATCAAGATGGTTTCTTGGGGAGATGATATAATTTAAATGTCATGATGACATTATAATTTTTCTAATTTTCTATCCTTTGTTATTTTGTAATGCTGCTGTTGTTGTACTCTGCTCTGCCCTGCTGCTGGTTCCTTTAGCATTTTATCCGTTTTAAATGCATTTCATATTTTTAGCCACAAAAGTGGTCGTACTACTAGTTCAAGTTCGATACTGATATTAAGGTGGTGCGATTATGACGGATTATTGATTTTACACCATACATATTATACCATCTATATGTATGTTTCCGAAAAATTTGCAAAAAAAAACATATGTAAGTAGAAAGCAGACTACAAACTCCATTCACGGTTCAACACTTTCAAATTGGCTGTATTGAAGGTTTGTGAATGTTGCTGGAAGCTTTGTTGCAACCGTCCTCCAGTCTCTTAAAGACGTATGCGAAGTAATGATACTCATAAAGCAAGATTTTGTTTCCAGCGTAAAGCCGCATTTAATTTTAATAGATTCTAAGGCCAAGGAGGTGAAGATTGTGATATTCGGAATTTCTAGAAATGTACAATATTTCTCCCCATCTTAATAGATACACTCAAAGAATTTTGTGCGTATCATTAGCAAAAATGTTTGTTGTTTCAACAGTCTGTGTCTGCTGAAAAAGGGAAAGCAGACTTCGTCTGTTATTTTAGCAACCCTATGGTTGTTATTTTAGCACATAAATTTGCCTGCTACTGTAGCAAACTAGAACAGTCATTTTAGCAAACAATTTTGCTATTATTTAACAGAAAAAAGCGGCTGGGAGAACAAACTATTTTTGTTATTCTAGCATACGTTTCTTTCTTTTTTATTTTAATAAAAGAAATACAAATTTTATATTTTCCTGATATTTGAGAAGAGTATATCAACCAGGACTCCAACCTGAAGTTATTCAGCCCATGTATTGATAAGCGTTTCGAACTGTGAAATCTGTATGTATGCTTGATCTAAAAATATAAATGAAAAATAAATCATTTAATAAAATTGAATAGCAATAGGATTATCTACAAACAATACTTACCGGTCACTGGCACTAACAATTATCTTCTTTTTGTCCGAAGGATAAATATAAAGAACATAAATCGTACGACATCGACGCGTACTCTGTCAATATTGGCCAATGTGTTGGGTTTACCCTATAGACACGGTATCTAATTGTACATGTCCAGAGCCATATCATTGGGCAAAATGATCTTAACCATGGATTACATCCAAATTAGACTAAATTATCCTGAGTTTTTTGGAGCCAAAAGGTTGCTTCGTGATTCGGATATTAGCGACCATCGTTGGAACATATAGAGTAAATAATCAATGTTGCCATTTCGGTAAACAAATCACAAAAAGGAAAAAAATACTTACGAGTTATTGCAGGTATTATCATTAGGGTCACACTTCCAAGAGTTGTATGCGATTTGAAAAAGTAGACAAGGAAATAAATGGTTAGTCCATCCATGACACAAGTTATCTGAATTTATACATTGTAGTTGCTACGAAATTTCAGATCATCTTTTATACCCGTATTTTAATAGGACACTGCTTGGTGAGAATCTTGAAAACAAACAGAAATAAGTCTTATAATCATAGTACATTTAATTTTCAATTTGTGTACGCTTACCTGTTGCGTCTTGATTAATTGATAACATGGTCCTTTATGTGCATTTGTGTACGCTTGATCAAAAAATATAAATCATTTAGAAAATTAAATAGGAGCATCTACACACAATACTTACCGGTCACTGGCATTTTAACTATCTTCTTTTTGTCCGAATGATAACAATAAAGAACATACATCGTACGACCTTTGGTTATATTTGATGTTCTCCAAGACCTATGATGATCAGTGACTCCTACGCGTTAGCCAATTGGGTTCACCCATATACACGGTAATTGTACATGTCCAGAGCCATAGAGCTTGCTGAGAATCATGAAAACAACCTGAAATATGACTTACACAATCATAGAGAAATTTGCAATTTGTGTACGCTTACCTGTTGCAACTTGATTAATTGATCCTCTAAGGCATACACAATTTCGCCTTTTTTTCTTTAGCCATTTGTAAGTGTTGTCGAAGCTGTCCCGGAACCGTTTTACTTATTAAAATCATTTGCATTATATTCGCGGAATGCTTTTTTAATGCGAATTAACAAACAAAACGAAAATTGCAATCCAATTCAATTTATTGGGCGTAAAATATTTTATTCTTCAAAGGGTGTTACTTAAATTGCCGGCATCGGTGCACGATGTCTGTCAAAGAGGCAATCTTGAATGCTAGTGAAAGCATATTACGTCTGTCAATATTTTTTAATACGCGAAATAAACATTTTATATGAAATTTTGTCATCTGCACAAATATGAATATATGTGTAACTTATCGCAAGCACATTTTAATGGAAAAATTGGTTTCAGTGGTAAGGAATATAAATTAAACGCCGCTATTTTAATTTTCTTTTTTCTATGTCCCGATTCACACGGGGCAATTCGGTGTTTGTTGGAAATAAAGGCAGCAAAGTGCGAATGAAAAACACAAAACGGATTGCCAGTACAAGAATCTACTTTCCCCATTGTCCAGATTCACACTCGGCAACTTTTCCAAGCAAGTGTCAAAGTTTGTAGGAGAGAGCTCTTTCCGCCCGCCTCTCTCTCCATCAAATTTTGACACTTGCTTGGAAAAAGTTGCCGAGTGTGAATCTGAACATTATCTTCCGTATGCCTCTATGTCCAGATTCACACCCGGCAACTTTTTCCAAGCAAGTGTCAAAGTTTGACAGAGAGAGACGCCGAATTATGGGGTGAGTTGAGGTGTCTATGTTCGTCCCAATTTACACGAGGCAATTTTATCAGCGGTTTAATGGTGTTTGTAGGGGAGGCAGTTGGAAAGGGAGGGGAAGAAACTCTCGTAGGAATAGCCGTGGAAACCGTATAAAAATCGTCTTTGCACAGAATGATACAATCTTGCGAAATTTTCTCTTAATACTCACCCTAATCCTTTAGGAATTCTCTCGTTTTTTTACTTTTTTTGCATACACAATACTTAGTCCTAGATCACACGAGGCAATTTTTTCCAAGCTGAAAGTTCTCTCTGTATCTCTCCTACAAACATTGACACATGCTTGAAATAAAATTGCCTTGTGTGAATCAGACTTTATAAACATTTTTACAAATCGCACATAAAATATTAATGTTTAGCTTTGGTTTCATTAAAATATAAAAAATTAGAAACTAAAATCTAAACACAATAGATTAATTTTAATTGTATGTCCGGAACTAAGATTTTGAAATCGTCAAATCATATTCGTTATCGATTTGTGTTTTACTTTTTGCAGTTTTAATCGACTCCTATTTCCAATATTTTTAAAATCCAATGAAAAAATAAATATATTGAGAACCGTAACTCGAAAACAGATATCGCCGAATAATTATTTAATTTTTTTTTAAATATACTTTTCATATCTCACGAATGAACTTTACCCTTTTTGATTTTCAATGGTAGTTGAACTTTATCATGTAAATTATTGCTACTTTTGTCTTATTTTCACATATTTTGATTAACAGCAAACATTTTCAGCAAACTGCAAATTTTTCAGCAGTGCGTTTGCTAATGCAAAACTGCAAACTTTTTGCTATTACAGCAGAAAATGTGCTGTATTAGCAGAAAAAATGTTTGCTAAAAATTAGCAGACGTTGTTTGTTATTAACAGCAAACAATTTTTTTTGGGTGTAGATATTCTGTCTGTACATACTATATATCCTCTTATTCTGCACATTCGGATACATACACTGCAATGGCTTAAGTTTTATTATGCCAAGAATGCAACTACAACTAAATCAACTGCGACAGCAGACGCCCACGCCACTCTCCTCCCCATGGAACACCAGCAGGACTTTACTCTCATTTTCGTCCTTACCAACAAGAAGAACTATCTTCATGTGACTTTGTAAGTGTGTGCATTTTTTTATTCTGTATAGAAAACTACTTAATATACATACATATACATTTATGCATTTCTTATAGTTTTATGGACATTGGGAAATAAAGCCGCGCCGATAGCGGTGATGACGAGGGTGATGTGGAGGATTGACGCGACGTCCAGTGTGGCGGGGGGAGAGGGGTCTGTGAGCACTGTAATATATGAGTATAATAATAACATTTTGGTTATTTGCCAATTTCCGGTTTTTCGTCTGTTGCATTTTTTCGTCCTGAACCCGAGGAAGAAAAAAAACTTGGTACAATACTCATAGCTCGTCGAACATTGAAGGCACACGCGAGAGGGTGATGTGTGATGAAAGGCTATTATAGAAAAAAACGGCGAGGGTGTATACATGACGGTGTTAACAGCAACCTAAATAGCCTATAAGGACGGACTTATAAAAATCAAACTTAAATTAAAAAAAATATAAAAACTAATTTTTTTGGTTCTAGATAATTAAGGTTGTAGTAAGAATATAAATTTAAAATATAATAAGAGTTTTCTGGACGTGCATTGAAAATCGGAATACGACTTCAAATCAGATATTATCATAGGCCCTATAATGACTATTAGCGTTGATCCAAGAACAAACTCTTTGCTTGTTTTTTACTATTTCTAGCAAATGACAGTATTTTAGCAGCAAACCGAGAGTAAATCGAAATAAAAAGAAAAAACTTTAGTTGTTGAAGTTTCTATTGTAGCCTTCACAAAAATCAATCCATCTAAAAAAAAATAGATTAAACAACGATTTTTTTTGGTTCTAGGTAATTAACCTATTAGCAAGCAAAATATGAAGAACCCATTTTTTGGTTCTAGATAATTAAGGTTTTAGTAATAATAGAAATTTAAGATATAGTAAGAGGTTTCCGGACATGCATTAAATATCGGAGTACGGCTTCAAATCAAATATTATAATAGGCCCTATGATGATCATTAGATTTGATCCAAGAACGAACCATTTAATCGGTTTTTACTATTTCTAGCAAACGGCAGTATTGTAGCAGCAAACCGAGAGTAAATCGAAAAAAAAATGAAACAATTTTAGTTGTTGAAGTTTCTAGAAAAACCTACATAAAAATCCATCCATCTAAAAATAGATGAAACACCGTTTTTTTTTGGTTCTAGGTAATTAAGCCTTTAGTAAGCAAAATATGAAGAACCCATTTTTGGTTCTAGATAATTAATTTTAAGTAAGAATAAAATTGAAGATATAGTAAGAGGTTTCCGGACATGCATTGAATATCGGAGTACGGCTTCAAATCAAATATTGTTATAGACTCTAGGATGATCATTATCATTGATCCAAGAACGAACTATTTGATCGGTTTGTACTATTTCTAGCAAATGGCAGTATTGTGGCAGCAAACAGAGAGTAAATCGAAATAAGAAGCAAAAACCTTATTTGTTGAAGTTTCTATAAAAAGCTCCACAATAATCAATCCATCTAAAAAATAGATTAAAAAATGATTTTTGGTTCTACACAGAAAAAAATTGAGTAATCTGTACATGAATCAAGCCCAAGCGGTGTCAAAAGTACGGTAAGTACGGTTTTTCTTAAACCAAGTACAAAATACTTGAATCAAGTACGGATTTTTAAGCCCGATTGATTTAAGAATTCTATGGAATTGATTTGAGTGCGCAACGGGCTTCAATGAAGAAAATTTTGATTGAATTAAGCCTGCCCAATAGTTGATTTAAGCCTGATAGTACTTGATTTAAGACTGATAATACTTGATTTAAGCCTGATCAGTTTTTGATTTAAGCCTAACAAATACTTGATTCAAGTCTGATCAGTTCTTGATTTAAGCCTAACCAATACTTGATTTAAGCCTGATCATACTTGATTTATTGTGCTTTCCTTCGTTTTGTATCGATATACCATCTATATTGATTATACCATTTTTGCCACTGTATTGCAAAGAATGCAATTTTTTAAAATGGTATGTCAAAACACTATTGCTTGACAGCAAAAGAAAAAGTTTTGCTGTAATTATTCGATTAAAATATGAAACATAAAAGGAATAGCATCAACGAAACGAACAAGAATTATTAACAACTTCACAAAACTTAAATAAAAAATATCACGCCATGTAATGTATTTGCAAACACCCCAGCAAAATTTCTCATTACCAAATAATCCGACGAGTAAGTAAAGTTCGATAATGGTAAGTACTTATTATTTAGCCACTTTTCTCATTATTTTAACATGGGGATGTCATTGGAGGAAAGTACTTCCCAAAAGCATACAATAAAGTATCATAATAAGTACTTATTTGTAGCATAGGCATACCACATAAATATGTGCTTATATATTCACGATTTTAAGTACTTGAATAAGGCACCAATAAGTCATAAAATAAGTAGTAGATATGAAGAAATGGCCATTTAAAGTGTTTTTTGCATACTGTCGCGCATTCTTGAAACAAATAATTTCATCATGCCAGATTCGAATTTCTGAACCCAAACCCCCATGTGAACAATTCTTCAACGGTCTACCATTATACGATATACGTAAATATTTATGGTATTTTCATTCAAATCTGCACGTATTATTTGAAAACATGTTGAAAAATAAATAAATCTTGTACAATAATAATATATGTACAATATAGCCAAAATTGCATTATGTATATCAAAAATTGCCAAAATGATTTTAATAGCAAAAAATCACTTATTTCTGTTGTTATTGGTAAGTCATTATTAATAAGCCGAAAGTAATGCAGCGAATAACGAGATGTCATTACTTGGTAATGGAGGGAATAATGACTGGTACTTACCAAGATTTTGCTGGGACTGCTTGAACGAAAAACGACTTGGATATGGTTGCGCACAAATGTTTATACATATATGTACATCTCGTCGATTTATATGCGTGTGTGTTTGATTTTGCGTCAGCCAAAATTAACCACTTAAATGAGAGTGGTTGTGCTCTATAATGGTTCTGTCTCTTAGAGATTAAATTAAGCTTTTTCTTCTTACTTTAAGCCATATTACGCTTAATATTCCTTTTCAAGAAATGTTTACTACATTTTAAGCATTATATTCTTATTGTAAGCCTTTTAGCGCTTGATTTTGACAATTTAAGCCGATTTATACTTGTTTCAAGAAAAACTTAGTACGAACGTACTTAAATTTTTAAGTGCGATTTCGGCTTAAATTAAGAATTTTTTACTTGAATTTAGTATGGCATTTTTCTTTCTGTGTAGGTAATTAAGCCTTTAGTAAGCAAAATATGACTTCAAAAATTGACTGCTCAAAAATTTCCCCAAATTCCCTATAATGACAAATTCCTTATAATGACTCTCATAACCCTATAATACATGCATCAAATTGTAGAGTGCATCCAACAAACCAAAAGTAAGACGAAATAAAAAGAAAACAGAAACAAACAAACTTTAACGGACACACTACTTTAGCCAAGACATTTAGAGAGCAAGAAACTACATCGACGACGAAAAGTAAAAACTAAAAAGAAATAGAAGAAACGATACAAAAAAACAACTCACGATGCGAAGGAGGAAACGGAAACCGAACCCTAACAGTATTTTGGTAAGAGCTCTTGCATGAAAACGACGACGCGGCGTTATGTTTTTCCAGAAAAAAACGAAAAAAAACAACGGCAACCGAATCCGAAAGCCACGAGTGCTAACTGTTGGTATTTTGACAGTAATGTTTTTGCTGAGTTCTGCACAAAATGCCAACTAACACAGCTATGTACCAACAACTCTGACTAGAAAAGCAGAGTATTAAAAGGAATAAAAAGTACGAAATGAAATGGGGAAAAAAGTGTAGGAGAGGTATTACATGGCATTGCAATTGCGACAAAAGCAACAACTAACTCCCATGGTTTTATAACTGGCATTCTTGTATGTATTAATATCGTCCAATATTTAGAGTAGAGTATTTTAGAATTTAGTTGATTTTTTTAACGCTACTTATGCACAGAAATTCATCTGCCACAAAAAACTGAAATTTCACATGATTTTGATGTTCTATGTTCCTTATTCCCAATAACATTTAATTTTCGGTCTATACAATATTTTCTCAATGTTCACCGACGTTTCGAAACTCTAAAACGTATAAGTTTGTACTTAATAAAAACTATAATAGTAAGTAAATTAATTCATATTTGTAACCTTTATTTGTTTTTCGTCCACTGTTCAGGGCTTCAAAGAATATTTACACGTAGATATGCGCTAAACTAGGTCTAGGTGCACTTATCATGGTTGATATATATTTAGTTGTTGCTGGCACAGGCACGACTTTGTTACAACAACAAAATTGTCCTTAACTTACATTTTGCTGCAAACATCCTCTACATGTTTTATACCCTATTCACCAGCCTTCGTTTCCATTTCCTGTATATGTTCGGAGTTTTTTTTGCAGTCTTGTTTTTCTGTGTCTTTGGTTATCCCTATTAAAGACAGGTATCCAAATAAGGCCAACATGATACGAGAGCAGCAGACTTGCAGGGGTTTTTTACAGGACAGACTATTTCATAACGGATAATCGCTATTACGTCTGTGGTCACATTTGAAATGGAAAAACGTCAGAAAACTAAACTACTTCAAAGGAATTGTCCTGAAGAGTTTTTGCGCATAGTCGTGAAAAAAAAATGTAGCAAAATCATGACTAATTGCAAATCGAAGAACAATTTGAAATTTTTAACTGACTTTGAATAATAATAAATTTATTTTCCTGCGTTTGTATACCCTTACTTTACATATCCAAGGAGTCACTTGTATGTATGTACGAGTATATGTCTGGGAGAAACCCCTTTCAAGGCATTTAAAGTCATTTGAGCTATTTCCTCCGTTCATTTGACTGTTGTGCATTGTAACTACAAAGAAATGCCCGATGGACTTCAAATTTTGTACGTGGAAATACTTTAACCTATTCCAATCTCAATTCGAAGATGGCCACATTGGTTCCCCTCACATTATGGCCACAAACGTTGATTCAAGAACAAACTCTTTGATCGGTTCTTACTATTTCTAACAAATGACAGTATAGCATCAAACTGAGAGTAAATTGAAATAAAAAGAAAAAACTTAAATTATTTGCGCCTCCATAAAATCAATACATCTAAAATTGTATTAAACATTTATAAAATCGATTGCTTTTGTTCTAAGTAATTAATGCTTAAGTATGCTAAATATGAAATGAAAATATAATAATGGAATGCTGGACTAAGAACTAAAATCTAAGTGAGGCTTCAAATAAATGGAATCCATCATAACACTTAACCGAATCTTCTTAATTTCACACATAGTAATAGTTTGTTTGACGTTATCATCTCCAAACAAATGGGCGTAACCGTCACACCTACATATGTTGGTTAATATCATAGAAAAAAACATTTTGTACCAAAAGTTAACAGTTCATAAAAAGTACAATACAATTTTATGGAACCACCTACAGCACAGCGCAAAATGGACGTATTTTACAAAATCATACCAGAATAATTTGCTCATAACTTCTGCAGCAACCATCCATGTCTCCAAATAGTCGGATAAGGAAAGAAATTTTTTTTATATTTATCTTAAAACGTATTAAAAATGTAAATTTTTTAATCATATTTCAATTAACGGGCAACCGACATTAAATTATTATTTTTATTTGAAATATGTTAAAAAACCCAAACAAAAATCCTATCTAAATTGATTCCTAGAAATTTGGATAATATCGTAAAAAAAGTATATTGTTCGTTATTCAATTTTAGTGTCAATTTTTGAATGCACGGGGCAAAATCGCCTTTTTTGATATGTTTGAATCGAAAGAAAATATATTTGGAACACAAATTTTTAAATATAATATATTTCTGAGCAAATAAATTTTATTTGAAAATCAATAAAATATGCTTGGAACTCGTATATTAATATGTTACAACATATAATATTTACAAACTAAATTTCTCAAATAAAATATGTATTTGAATACAAATAAAATTATTGTTTAGGAATTTCTCCAAATATATTTTATTTAAAAAAGATTTTCGAAACTTTTGTTGAATTTTTCGAATTTCATTTGGTTTTGGTTTCGAATTAAACCTTCCAGTTATTATACCAAATGCAGCATTAAATTATGATTTAAATCAATTATTTAAAATTTCTGAGTATTCCAAGCCATCATCAGTTGTCAATCCTCCAATTAATATATTTCGATCCAAGATTATATGATTTCAATTATTATTTATTATATTTAGGTTAGGTTAGGTTGAATAGAGGAGACGTTTGAAACGTCTCATGTCCATGGACATACACTTAAGCCAGTGGTTCGGCCTGTTGTGCGCTCCTTATTTATGATTTTCATACCCCACGGATTACAGAAAATCGGTACTAGACACGTATTTTCTCAGTATCTTCCAGTCATATCCTCTGAGATGAGTCAAGTCTGGCAATATGTCGGAACCGAAATATCGGGATCTTGCATGTGTGAAAGCTGGGCAGTGACCCAGAAAATGTTCTATCGTTTCGATGTTTTCCCTGCATGCCCTGCACTCGTCGTTTTCTGCTAGTCCTATGCGATGAAGATGTGCCTGTAAGCTTGAGTGTCCCGTTAGAACACTTATCATCTTACTAATCTCGATCTTGTTTAGTTTCAGAAAACTACTGGTTTTCTTCTCATTTGGGTCACCCCACAGTATCTTTGCAGTTGCTCCTACAGTTGCTCTATTCCACACAGTTTTGTGAGCCATCACTGCCCAATGCTTCAACTCATCCTTCGTGGCTTCGAAAGGTTTCCAATTTTCCAAGTTTATTACTCGAAGTTCTCTGCCCTTTGAAGCCAAGCTGTTTGCTCGTTCATTTCCAATCACTCCGTTGTGTATCGGTACCCAGAAAATACGCAGTTGACCATGGACTGAGTAATTATTTATCGTTCTTTACAGTCTAACACGGTTCTGGATTTGACCTTTTCCGATGTTTTTGCTTTGATCGCCATTTGGCTATCTGTGAATATGTTGGCATATTTAGGCTTTGTGGTATTACTGAGCCAGTTAACACACTCCGTGATTGCTCGAACTTCTGCTTGAAATACTGTGTTATGGTCTGGGAGGCGGAAGTAAAGTTCGACTTCTGGTTCATCAATAAAAAGTCCCAGACCCGTCCTTCCTCCTAGCCTGGACCCATCAGTGTAGCAGCTGGTTCCCACTGGCGCATGAGCAAGTGTTCCGTTTTCCCAGGAGCGTCTGTCTGGCACGAACGATTCACAGGTAGCTGTAAGCCGCACTTCAGGAATGCGGTCGGAGATTTCCGTTGTTTGAATATGACCGACCAGTGATTGTAATATCTTCTGATGGTACGACTTGTGGTCTCGATTTATCCATTCACCCATCACTTGTAGACGTCTTGCTGTGTGGGCTGCCTCATACTTTATACGGATATCTATTGGTTGGATGTGCAGTATAGTCTCCAACGCTCTTGTTGGTGCGGTTCTAATTGCTCCGCTTATGCCTAGACAGCACATACGTTGCACTTTTTGCAATGGTATTACGTTGTACTTTTTGTCCATTGATGTCCACCACACTACAGAGGCGTAGGTGATTATTGGTCTAATCACGCTCATGTAAAGCCAGTGTGTCATATTTGGACGCAGTCCCCATTTTGAACCTATAGCTCTTCTGCACAACGACCAACATATGTAAGCCTTTGTAACTCATTCTTCAATATGATCTTTCCAGTACAGTTTCTGATCCAAGATTACTCCCAAGTATTTTATCTTTTTAGATATGGCAATATTCTTATCCAGGAAACGAGGCACGGTAAATAGACATATTTCTGTTTTGTCTGGATTGACATTTAGTCCCCTTGGTTGTGCCCAGTTATATGCTATGTTAAGTGCCTCTTCAGCTCTGCTGCATAGTTGGTTTGGATGTGTGCCCCTTAGAAGTATTATAACGTCGTCTGCATAACATACTGGTTTAAGTCCTTCATTGGTGAGGGCTTTAAGGAGACTGTGTATCGTCGTAACCCATAGGAGAGGCGATAAAATGCCCCCCTGAGGTATACCACGATTTACCTTGTCTCGGATTTTTACGTCATATGACCCACAAATAATCCACCTATTCCTTAGCATATTGTTGATCCAGTTTATCAACGCCCGGTCAACCTGAAACTCGTCTAAGGACTGGATAAGTGTATCGGTCTGAACGTTGTTAAAAGCGCCCTCAATGTCTATACAAACGGCAAGTGTGTACAATTTTTCACTGAAGGACTTTTCTATGTGGTGTACTACCTCATGTAGAGCTGTTTCCACTGATCTTCCTTTAACATATGCGTGTTGCTTAAATTTTAGCTTGTCATCGGCTATCTTACTTTTGATCATGTCGTCAATTATTCGCTCCATTGTTTTTAAGAGGAAAGAAGTTAGGCTACTAGGTCGATAAGCCTTTGGGATCGTATAACTCGCCTTGCCAGGCTTAGGTATGAAGACCACCCTTGATTCCTGGCAATTTTTTGGGGTATATGCATGAGTTAGGCATGCAGTGAAAACGCCAACAAGATGAGTTGATACCAGATCCACATCATTCTGAAGAAGCGCTGGAAATATTCCGTCCGGTCCCGCAGCCTTATAAGGAGAGAAGCTTTTTATTGCTTCTTTAACCATAGCATCCGTAATAGGTACTTGGTGCATTACATTTTCGGTCTGTAACTGTTCCTCTATTGGCCCAGCATTACCACTCGGAAAATGAGTTTTCATCAAAAGCCTTACGGTATTATCTATAGTTTCCATCTTTTTACCCGTTTCATCCACCAGTGTTTCGGTTTGGATATGAGTTTTTGAGAGGAACTTTTTTATTTTGGACATGCTGGTAACGCTGTCTACCTGCTCACAGAAAAGTCTCCAGGAGTTACGTTTCGCCAGTCTAATGATTTTATTGTATTCTTTGAGCATTCTGTGGTAGTCATCCCAATATACTGATAGCTTTTTACGTCGAGCTCTGTTGTAAAGTCTGCGGACATCCTTGCCAATCGAGCGAATTTGCCCTGTCATCCAGGGTTTCTCATAGGCAGATTTCCTTTCTCGAAGAGGGCATCTATCTTCGAATGATTTTACAAGAGCCTCCGTAATCCTCCTCACATTGATATCAATGTCTTCTGTACTTGGATAATCGTGTTTAGGCTGGCCCAATCGATTTCTAAGTAGATTGCCGAATTTGGTCGGTTTTAGCCTTATTACGGAAACTTATTGGGCTAGGCGGTGGTCGTGCAATTTTAAACCTTATATAACGGTGGTCCGAATAGGAGTGTTCATCCGAAACCCTCCACTCATGGATCTCATCAATGAGGTTTTCCGAGCATATCGTTATATCTAATACTTCTTCCCTAATTTTGTTAACAAAGGTAGCCTTGTTCCCTATGTTGAGAGTTAGGAGATCGTTAGTATTCAAAAATTCTATAAGGGCTTGTCCCCTTTTATTGGTGTCACTACTACCCCAAGCAATATGGTGTGAGTTGGCAACACAACCAGCTAGTAACACATTACTTGTATTTTTGGATTCCCTTACCAGACGTTGTAATTCCGACGTACCTAGGTGGCAATGTCGGCGCATCGAATGGCAGGTATACTGACGCCAGATACATACTTCCATTACCTTGTATCAGCACAGTTGCGTCCGATGTTGACAGCTCTGGAGAGAATAGATAGCATAAGTTTTTATGGCACAGAATACAAGTCCTTGGACGAGTACCTGTGTTAACGTAGAAAAGATTGTAGTTCACATGGTTTAATCCAGTAACTTTGTTACTAGTAGTCCACGGTTCCTGGACCAAAGCAACATGAACCCTGCCTTTATTTATTATGTCCATCAGAGCAATGGATGCCATTTCGCTCCGGTGGAGGTTTATCTGGATGACCTCAATCATTGTCTTTCCAGTAAAAATTTCCTTTGGGAGTCGTCTATCCTATTTGGTTGCACTCCCTCTTTATTTGGTAGTGAGTCTTTCTCCTCCTTTCGTTTACTACCTATTACACACTCTTCAAGTAGACCTCTTTGGGAGGCGGTGTTACTTTTTGTCGTTCCCTCTTTGTTTTGATTCTTTATGTACCTATTCCTATCACCACTCTGGGAACATTCTGCAAAATTGGTGATATTATCGACAATTTGGTAATGTTATCGACCTTTTTTTGGAAGGCGGTGTTGTTTTTGTCGCTCCCTCTTTGTTTTGAGTTTTTGTGCTCCTCTTCATATCCTTATCACCACCTTTGCTGGGAACTTTCTGCAAAATTGATGATGTTATCGACAAATTGGCGATGTTATCGACCACTTCCTTCACTTTTTGGAATTGTCTCACTCGCTTCATTCTGTTCACTATTTTCGTTTGCCACTGCAGGCGGTACGTTCGTGTTTGGGCTCGACTTAACTGTCCTGCCAATGGGGGTTTTTCCAATCTTAAAGAAGATTTTCCAAATCCCGAAAAATGCCACGCCTTTTGTCTTGACAAGGCTATCCCTGGAATACGGGTCTATGCCTACCACCAGGAGAGAACCATCGGGATCATTTTTCCTGTGGAAGACTTCCCACTTCCCCACTTTAAGGTTCGAATCTTGTTTGCCAATGACGCTGAGTATGCGCTCTGACGGTACCTTACTAGCCCATCCTCTGACATAGAAAGATGTTTTTATGAGTACAGGGATATCGCTTTTCCTTACCAGTTTCAGCTTTGCGCCGTCCCAAGGTGAGGGGATGCTCTCCACTAGTTTTCCGAGGACATCGACACAGCATTGTGATGCCAGTTTCAGCATCAAAACGCCCCTCTCAAACGTGCAACTCATTACTTGGATTGTTGGTCCATCATTAGATTCGAGAATGTGGTCCAATACCTTTGTGTAGAACAAATCTTCGAAGATGCTCTTTTGCTCTTCGGGAATTCTGCCAGACGCACTACTGCTATCAATTATGGCATAGTGTAGTTCGTCCTGAATATGTTTTTTGGCTATTTGGGAATAAGATGGTGTTTCCTTACCCTTCCTTATAGCCACCTTGCTTTTTCCTTTAGAATGGGTCTTTTTGTTTGAGGCCCCCTCTTTTATGGATGGTTTGGTGGAATTACTCACCTTCTCAACAACAAGATCAACTTCTCCTCCCACCATTAACGGATTCTGACTAGAAACTCCTTTTTGGTAGATTGAATAGGTTTCTTCGAAGTGCTGGATGTCGGTGAGCTTTTTTTCTTCTTAGTTGATTTCGCATGGCTATGCTCTTCGGGAGATCTGACTCTTTTAGTAGATGTAGAAGAGTCAGATTCATCCTGTAATATCTTCTGCCGGTTCATCTTATTCAGTTTCCTTCTTTGTGCCCCTGACAGTCTTTTCCGATTTTCAACAATAGTAATATTGTTATCACTTGATGATTCAGAGTCCGAGTTCCCACTAGCTTTTAAAAGCTGGGGTTGCTTAGAGCCCCCCCTTGGGTTTTCTTTATCTTCCTCATCGTTTATTTTGCCAAAGGCTAGATGTGCGCTTGTATCTGTTTCGACTACGGAATCCGAGGCACCCAACCCCGTAGAAGTTACTTGCTCACGTTATCAAACGATAACGACGACACGTGACTCGCGAGTAAATCAACGCTTTCCGCCGGTACTGGGTTTATTTTTCCCTGCACCGTAATATCATTCACTTCATCAGGGTTAATCATAAATTCATTTATTTATTATATTTACGACAACTTTGAATTACTAAAAAATTTAACACAATTTAGGTATTTTCTGAATACTGAATAGTCCAAAGTAAACACAATTGGGATGTAAACAAAGATTTGTTTAGAACAACATCTTCCCAAATATATAATTTTTGTGTGTACCAAATATTATATGTTTAGAGTGTACCCTAAAGATATATATGTTTCAAGCCGAATATGTTTGGGACAATATACTACAGAAGCGATTTTTTTCAGCGTGTGGCTACTATTCACTGTTGTCACTTTTTGAATAATAATCCAAAATTAAATAATTTAAATTTTTTGGATAACTTACATCTGGATAATTTCATCCTAAGCTAATATACGATACATATGTACGATACAATGTAAGTTATTTAATTCATAATGTTTCGTAGTTGATTGCAATTTAAACATGTAAGAACAGTTCAGTCGTGTAAATCGACTAAGGTATTCCTGGGTGATGTGAGAACGTTGAAAAAAAGTTTATTCTTTGTCGGTCTATTATTATTTATTGATTTCTCTTTATTCCTTAAAGAAGCATAGGGACACAAGAAAGTTATTCCATTTAGATCTATTGTCTGAAATACAAAATATGAAAACATTTAGATGAGCCATTCAATTTTGGTATGTATTGACCATTTTGTGAGGGAAGAAGCGGGGCCACTTTGCCCATTTTTCTCAAGTTTATAGGGACAAATATGTAATCTATTAATATGTGTTGATTTACACAAGGTTCGGATAGGTAGCATACAAATTATTAGTCCGCCTGACTGGCTGCTGGGCCAGACGGACGGACATTGATCAAGTTACTTTAATGTCTTAAAACGTATTTCCCCCGAACATACATAGGGTCTCACGTCACACCTTCGATGTGTTATAGTTTTGGCCCGTAGCAAATTATATACATATACCCTCATACACTAAAGTGAGGGAATAAAAATAGCCTAATTATTCCCCTTTAGTATCTCATCCAAAAAGGTGTTACAATTAGGAGGAATATTTATTCTCTAATAACTTCTATATTTCTTACTACTACAGGGTGACCCAAAATGACCGAAGGGGTTTGAGTTCATTATAACTTTTTATTTAAGACATAATTTTTATTTTTTTTAAATACAGTATATTATTGAAGAATAGTTTTTCCTGTATGTATACTCGTACACACGCTGAAAAAATCGGTTCTGTAGTATATTGTCGCAAATATATTCTGCTTAAAATATACAAATGTTTAAGGTACACTCGAAAAATATTTCATTCGCACACACGAGTATTATATAAAGGGTTTTCCAACAAGAGGTGTTATTTTGTTATTCAAAGAAAAATGTCATTTTTTGAGATAAATGATCGGATGTTTTTTTTTTTTCATAATAAAGAGGAAGGTCTGCCGTTAATAATGAAAAACAACATCAGCCAAATGGCCACCACGACCACGCTTACAGGACCATATCCTTTTCATTAAATTTTCAATAACCAACCGCAAAGTGGCTGCCCTATGTCCTCGATAACCTCACGAATTCTATCTTTGAGCTCTTGAATCGACGCTGGGCTATTGGCGTAGACCTTATCTTTCACGTGGCCCCAAAGGAAGAAGTCGCAAGGTGTTAAATCACAAGATCTCGGTGGCCAATTGTGATCACCTCTTCGAGAGATAACACGGTCCGAAAACTTTTCCCGTAACAGAGCAATGGTTTCGTTGCTTGTGTGGCACGTAGCGCCGTCTTGTTGAAAGTAAACGTTGTCCAGATCAATACCATCCAACTCCGACCATAAAAAATCATGAATCATCTCTCGATAGCGCAATCCATTCACCGTAACTGTTGATCCAACCTCATTTTCGAAAAAGTAAGGCCCAATGACCCCGCCGGACCATAAACCGCACCAAACAGTCACACGTTGAGGATGGAGAGGCTTCAATAATAACTCTTTGGTTTTCCGAGCCCTAGATGCGACAATTTTGCTTGTTGACGTAGCCACCGAGGTGGAAATGGGCCTCATCAGTCAAGATGATTTTGGATTTTTCGAATTTTAATAATATCAGTGCGTTGTTGAATCGTGTATCGTTCCACTTTTAGTAATGACGTAGTTTCTACTTGTCAAATGTCAAAGAATAAAAGCTTCAAAAGTGACAGCTTCCGAAATACCGGGTGATTCAAAATAACACCTCTTGTTGGAAAACCCTGTATTTGGGAAGAAGTTGTTCTAAACAAATCTATGCTTCCGTCCTAATATTTTCTATTTCGGTTTTTCAGTAATTCAACATAATTTTTTTCATAAATTTTAAATGTTCGTAAAATTTATTTTTAATTGAAATATTATCATCTTGCAGAATGATACATTGCTTGATGGGTTGACAACAATTGCCGATTTGGAATAAATAGAAATTAAAAATTAGAGCATTAAAACAAAAGATAATTCTATTTATGTCATTTTAAATTGTAAGGTATAACTGGGAATCAATGAGAAATTAAAAACGATATTCGAAAAATCTGCTACGTTTTGAAAAGATATTTTAAACAAAATATATTCGAAAAAAAGTTGTATTGATTTTCAAATAAAATTTATTTTGACTCAAACTTATCAAAAAAGGCGATTTTGACCCGTGCAATGTGATCCAAAATGACCGAAGGGGTTTGAATTCCTTATAACTTTTTTAATATTTTTTTTATTTCTTATCATTATTTTGTAAAAAAGACTTGGGGAATTTAAAATAAAAAACGCCACAATTGAACAATGTGCAACAAAAAATTAAAAATAAATCTTTTCATAGTTTTGTTTTTGACTATTGAGTTCGAGATCGTCGGGCGGGGCCGACTATATAATACCCTACACCACTCTCGTAATATTGAATAACTCTGATATATAAATTTTGTAATTCATGTATAAATTGTTTAAATAAATTTACTTTTGGGACATAGGGTATAAAAACGATTGGATCTAAACAGCCAAATCGGATGAAACATATATATGGGAGCTATAGCTAAATCTTAACCGATTTTCTTCAAATTCGGCAATGTTGGTTCATGGATCAAGAAACTCTACCATTCTAAATTTCAAAACGATTGGATGTAAAATACAGCTTTTATAGGACTAAAGGGCCAAATCGGACGAAACATATATATGGGAGCTATAGCTAAATCTTAACCGATTTTCTTCAAATTCGGCAATGTTGGTTCATGGATCAAGAAACTCTACCATTCTAAATTTCAAAACGATTGGATGTAAAATACAGCTTTTATAGGACTAAAGGGCCAAATCGGACGAAACATATATATGGGAGCTATAGCTAAATCTTAACCGATTTTCTTCAAATTCGGTAGTGTTGGTTCATGGATCAAGAAACTCTACCATTCTAAATTTCAAAATGATTGGATGTAAAATACAGCTTCTTCAGGACTAAAGAGCAAAATCGGACGAAACATATGTATGGGAGCTATAGCTAAATCTTAACCGATTTTCTTCAAATTCGGCAATGTTGGTTCATGGATCAAGAAACTCTACCATTCTAAATTTCAAAACGATTGGATGTAAAATATTGCTTCTATAGAACTAAAGGGCAAAATCGGACGAAACATATATATGGGAGCTATAGCTAAATCTTAACCGATTTTCTTCAAATTCGGTAGTGTTGGTTCATGGATCAAGAAACTCTACCATTCTAAATTTCAAAATGATTGGATGTAAAATACAGCTTCTTCAGGACTAAAGAGCAAAATCGGACGAAACATATGTATGGGAGCTATAGCTAAATCTTAACCGATTTTCTTCAAATTCGTCAATGTTGGTTCATGGATCAAGAAACTCTACCATTCTAAATTTCAAAACGATTGGATGTAAAATACAGCTTTTATAGGACTAAAGGGCCAAATCGGACGAAACATATATATGGGAGCTATAGCTAAATCATAACCGATTTTCTTCAAATTCAATAGCGATCTTAACAGCTGCGAAGTAATCTAAACTGCAAAATAATAAATCGACTCAGCTAGTGATTCTGAGTCGATCGGTATACTTTAAGGTGGGTCTTGCTGTGTTATTTTCAGGTGTTACAAACATCTGTCGTGAAACAAACTTATAATACCCTGTACCACAGTGTGGTGTAGGGTATAACAATTCTCCATTAATACTGTATTTAAAAAATAAAAAAAAATAATAATTATGTCTTAAATAAAAAGTTATTTTTGGGCCTCCCTGTATTTTACTATAGTTATCACTTGACAAAAATTGACGAAATAGCCACGTCCCTTTTGGAACACCCATGCAAAGTTCCGTATTGTAAAAAAATTTAACAGCTTATAATTTTTAGAAAATTCCATACAAATACCTGTAATTTTGTGCAGAGTAATGCTTTTAGAGTACCTACAGTCCATATTTTTTTAAGATTCCCGGTACTATCACTCGATTTTTCATTTATATTTTCATTTCAAATTACCCAACTCTTATTTAAAATCATTTGAAATACATAAGAAAAGCATATTAAAATAATGAACATATTCAAAACCCCGTCATTTATTTTGCGCCACCCTGTATTTCCCCATAATCATTGCTGTGTTTAACTAAAACTTATTTTGCCTAATTTTTAGGCCTTTGGACAACTTTTGCAGTTTTAACACTGTTACAGTTAGTTTCGAAATTGTCCAAAGAATTCCACTCTTGTGATACTCTCACAAGAAAGATCGAAATCTGCTCCCACATTTTCTGCACAATTATACAGAAAATCTTCAGATTGCATCATATTTATCCGAAAGTGAAATCTTTTTACTTCTTAATTTTTTTCTGTTGAGTTTTCTTTGAAATTCCTTTGCTTAAAATTCCAGCACAGCTGTAGGCAAATGTACCTTTCTGACTTCGCTAAGTGGTTAACCTTTGTGGTTGGAAGGTTTTCTGTTTTTCTTTGTTGTGGTGACCCACTGACACAAAAATATGGATCTCCTTGATTCCATGGGGGTGTCATTCCATTCATATTAATTTCCTTACACTCATAAAAGTGTTTTCGCCTCGGCTCGCTTTGTTTTTTGTAGTCCTAACTATAGGTACGAGGCGAAATGTGTACGAGTACAATTTATGATGTGTCTCTGAGCATATGAGTGTCGTCCCTGTGTCTGTTTGCGATTCAATGAGTGAACAATTGTGTAGAGTTGAATAAATGTCAATAAATTTGAAAGCCACTTCCGGTTCCGTTTCCGCATTTACACGATGAGTAGACACGAGGAAGTATGCCGACCGTTGGTTTGCCGTTTTTTCTTTCATTTATTGATTTAATGACCACAAATTTTCCTTAATTTCATATCATACTGGGACAGAGACAAACGGACATGTGAAGCGATTTCCCAGGACTACTCTCCTTATGTGAGTGTTCGTCCGTCTTCGTTTAACCTTTGGCAATGTTTACTGTCTATGTGATTCCCATGCATGAGTGTGTATGTATATGTCCGTGTGAGTGAGTGAGTGTATGAGTGAATGAATGTGAAGGCGAATATGTGTTGAGCTGTGCATGTTTCACGTATTGTAAACATATCGTAAAATGTCCTTACAAGCTGTTGCAAGAATATATGAGGGACATATGTGCTGCTCACTCATACATTCTCGTACATGCTTGCATATACGCAGATATGTACTTACATTCATCTGTGTGTATTATCATGTCTGTGTATGATTGTTGATCATCAAAATGCTTAACCAAAATGACCCTTTAATATACACACATCCACAAAGCTGACAAATTTCTGGAACATATGTTGGAAATTTGTCAGTTGTTGTCTCTCTGTTCTGCTCTGCTTCTGTTGTTTCAATCAAAATTGTTGTTCATGTTGTTGGTACTTTTGTTGTATTTGACTTAAACTGGCGAGAGAAATATCATTACATTCGTAACCTTTTCCTGTTTTCTTTTATCCGAGAAAATATTATGAGCAATTGTTTGTCAGATGTTATGTATATGACTTCAATATTGTGACCCCTCATATTGGAGTAGAGGAGTATATATAAAGGGTTTTCCAACACGAGGTGTTATTTTGGTATTCAAAGAAAAATGTAATTTTTTGAGATAAATTATCGGATGTTTATTTCATAATAAAGAGGAAGTATTCCGTTAATAATGAAAAACAACATCAGCCAAATGGCCACCACGACCACGCTTACAGGACCATATCCTTTTCATGAAATTTTCCATAACCAAATCGCAAAGTGGCTGCCCTATGTCCTCGATAGCCACACGAATTCTATCTTTGAGGTCTTGAATCGACGCTGCCAAAGGAAGAAGGCCCCAAAATCTCAAGTATTTATATGCACTGGTATTAAAGGAATAAGTTGTTAAATTTTGGTGTAAAATAGCCCATTTGTGTGGGAGGTACCAAAAAGAGCGTGCCAAGTACGGCCACTGTTCTCTAGGCTCTAGGTACTATAAAAGCATTACACTTTACGAAATTTCAAGTATTTGTTTGCATTGCTGTTATCTTTTTGTACAAAAAGGTCCATTTGTGTGGGATGTTCCAAAAGGGGCATGGCAATAACGCCCATTTTTCGCTAGACTCTAGGTACTATAAAAACATTATACTGTCCAAAATTTCAAGTATTTGTTTGCATTTGTATTAAAGTTATAAGCTGGTAACTTTTGGTACAAAATGGTCCATTTGTGTGGGAGGTACCATAAGGGGCGTGCGAATAACGCCCACTTTTTTCTGGACTCTAGTACTATAAAAGTATTACACTGTACAAAATTTCAAGTTTTTGTGTGAACTGATATTAAAGCCATAAGCAGTTAACTTTTTGTGCAAAATGGTCCATTTGAGTGGGAGGTACCAAAAAGGGAACGACCACTTCGCCCATTTTTCTTGATGTGTTACTGACTAGCAGTCTAATACTATATGTGAAACTTCAGAAAATTCGATTAAGTAGTACAGAAGGTATTAAAGAATCAATATTTCACTAAAAGTTAACCTTTTGTGGGGGAGGTACTAGAAGGAGTGGACCAATATGGGCCATATTCGAACTTAGCCGGAGATAGAGAAAAATATTACTCTTTCTCGTGTGCGTTCTATTAATTGGGTTATATAAAATACTTTTAACACATAAGAGTTATATCATTCAGTTCCCGAGATATCCGCATTTAAATATTGATTTTTTATTTTTTTCCCGACCCTGTGATAGAATTTTGTTAATATAGGAGCAGTTATAACTTATTTTCTGATGTTTGAAAAAATATTTTTTTTTCGAAAAAAGTCGTGTTATTGAGTTATAGATGAAGTCATATATCTAGATTTGCGTTTGTCGAAAATGTAACAATGTTTAAAAATTTTTGTAAAAAATTGTGTAATTTGGAGAAGTGTGACAGGAATATTTTATGGCAAAAATTGTTGACCCATCATTTTTTTCCGAAATTATTCTTCAGGAATAATATATGTTATATTTCATTTTTATAACATTCTCTATATCCCCAAAATTTTACACATATGGGTGATTTCATGTCAATTGAGTCATTTTTTAAAAGCGATGTCTTCTGATCGGTATGAAACTTGCACCAAGTTTATTCCTATTTGATAGAAGTTATGACTAACAATTTCCACGAGATCGGTTATGGACTGTCTGAGTTGGATGGTGTTAAATTTTGAAATTTTGGTCAAACATAATTAATTGGCAGCTACAACTTTTTAATTATACGTCGATTTTTTTAGAAAGGTCTCATTGTATTCATGACCGATCAAAGTTTGCGCTAGAGAAATCTTTGGTAGGGCAGGGTCAAGAAAACAATGAAAAATAAATTTTCAAATGCAGACAGAAATGTAATTACGCTCTAAAATATTTAAAAATTAATATAGAAATCAAAATAGATTCGATTATTTGAAGTAAATCTCACATTTCCCAAAATAAAATATAATGAGTCTTTGATTTCTAAATGATAATCATATAATGATAATTTTAATCAGGAAATTTTCAGTAAAATAAAGCCTTCAAAAAAAAAATTTTTTTTAGAATTGCAAACCCCTAGAAAAATATTTGTGTAAAAAACTTCCGAAAACTCATACAACGATTCCAAAAATGCCGTTCCAAATTGAATTCAATGTCGTTGTAATCCTTTTTACGTTGTCACTTACTTTATTTTCGTAGAATATAAGACATACGAGTATACCCTTACTCTCTAACATACGTTGTATGGTTACGACCACATAATCGATTTAATGGCAAATAATTGTATTACACGATTCGTTACTTGTCCAACACCACTGGCTGTCGAATGAAAATGCAACGTAACCTAAAGTCAGTGAAGTTCTTTTGATCCCTAATACGATTTGTTAAAAGCAGCAGCAGCGGCAGCAGTAATGGTTAAACTGTTCAAAGTTATTGGATATCCTTTTTAAGAGTTTACAGTTGAGGTGACCCACAGAATGTGTAACTTTTTGCAATGTTCATATATTTGCTTTTTTCTTATAGTATATTTTACATATTAACATATTTATAGATATTTTTTTTGGTCAACGCATATGGGTTATTGCGGATTAAATTTGTCCGTAAATTTAATGAAGATTAAAGTATAAAGTATGAGACATACTTATAAAAGGGTTCGTTTTAATTGCAAAGCGAGTATCTTCATCAATGAATGCTCTGATCTTTAATTACAGAGAAATGTGAAAAGAGGGAGAGAGAGCGACTGACTGATGGACAGCAAAACGGCAGAGAAACGGTAGAGGAACAGGCAGATAGACCAAGTCCCATATTTACCAATATACTCGTACTCGTATTGTACCTAAACATCTGTATAATAGTTGAAAGTTTACATGTATTTTGTTGCAGACACACACACTTATGTCTACATATATACAACTATATGTGCAAGGATATTTGAACATCTTTGTGTATTTGTTGAGTATATCTGGATATTTTATTGGTGTTTGTCTTTGTGTTGTTGTCTTTGTCCAAGCAATTTGTTGCTTGTCAAATGCAGTTGACTTTTAGTTGTATTTCATAGATCGAATGTGAACAAACGAATGAGGGAATGAAAAGAAAAATGAAGTTTTTTCAATCATTTCTCTGCGTATTTTTTTGACGACTATTAAATATACATATGTACGCTCATGTTCATGGATAGAGAAATGTTAGATATTTTACGCTTATGTTATGGGACTGCATTTTCCTGTAGATGTAGGGAGGAAGGGGAGGAGGGGGGTAACTGTGGCCGAGAAGAGTTATTCTTTAGCTTTGTGGTTTATGTGCTCGAACGAATTTTATTTAATGAAATATTCTAAACCCAAAGATTCATTGAAATAATTGCAATCTTTGGCACGTTCAATTGAAGGATGTTGTGGTTTTCCTGAAGAGAGAGAGGGAGATCGGTATACATGGGATGTTGTATGTAATATTTAATAAAATTAGTTAAAATATACTTTTTGATATGATATACATACATATGTAAGGGGTTTTCCAATAGGGATGATATGATTTTGAAGTGACGTTTTGGCCATTTGTAATATGTCATGATCTGTCATTTGTTTTTCATTGTATTCAGTAGAGTTTACAATTTCTTCATGGAGAGATATACGCAAGAACAACGTTTACAAATTATTCAGTTTTATTATCAAAAAAATCGTTCTCCAATTGAAACTTTTTGTGCGCTAAGTTCATTTTTAACTTGTTGGATGTTTTTATTAATTGAGCTCGAGGTCAAAGGATTTTGTTTGTTAAATTTTATTTATTTTTTCAATATTTCGATACTCGTTCTGGATCATCTTCAGGAAAAACTAAAAAAACGTAATATCACATACATTAATTACATTAGAAAGACACGTACATTAATGACGTTTCCTTACGAAAATTAAATAAACAAAAACTTAAAATATACAACTGCATGTCGACCTTCCTTCATCTCATCTGGTTTGACACTGCCGTTGTTGGTTGTTTTGTTTTCTGTTTTTTCCAATTAGAAGTTTATAGCTCTGTGAAAGGTTGTCAAGATCGGTTTTTGCATTCATTCGTCGTGTTGTGTGTGTCGTCTGTATGTGAAGCATCTCGAGAGTCATTCGTTTGTTGTAATGACTCTCACATTGTATCACTCTTGCGCTCTCTAGGTCTGCACAGTGTTTTTCCTCTATACAATGGTTGGTGAGTGCTGTTTTTGGTGTTGTTCTGCTGTGTTTTAATTTTATATCGGATTTGTGACCGGCTAACCGAGTTCGTAATTTATTTTTGGTGGTGCCTATATAAACTTTGTCACATTTTGTAATAAAATCTCCGTTGCATTTTATTTCATATATAATATTGGATTTATCCATTTTGTCTGTCTTCGATTTCAGATTTGTAAATAATTTTTGAAGCGTATTTTGTGTTTTTGGTGCTATTTTGTACTTGTGTTCATCTATACATCCTGATTTTTCAAATCTTTCAGACAGATGTGGCACGTAAATGACTGATTTATATGTTTTTGGTTGTTTATCATTTTGTGTTTTGCGGTTACGTTCACGTAGTAGTTTTTGGATAGATTGTCGAGGAAAGCCGTTTTGGTATAAAATTTCGTGAATCTTTATAATGCTTTCTTTGTGGAACTCCGAGTCGCTTATAGATAAAACTCGGTCAATGAAATTTTTAGCTTTTTTTTTAATCCAAAAAACACTTTCCAGTCGACCTACGACTCTGACACACATGAGCAATATTTTAGCTCTCGCTGAGAGCTATCTTTTTGCCATTGACCGATTCCCGATCCGACGCCGTTAAGGGCTAGAGCAAAAATAAACTTTCCGTTCACATTTGAAAATGATGCCAGGTCCATTTTTTTAAATTAAAAAAAAACACCTTCTAGTCGATATACGACCTTGACACTCATGAGCAATATTTTAGCTCTCGTTAAGAGCTCTCTTTTTGCCATTGACCGATTGTGGCTTCGTGCCACACAGCAAATGAAAGTTTGGAGATTCGATTATTTCAAGAAATTGTGACATTGAATGGCCTCCAAAAAGTTGTGATTTGACACCATTAGACTATTTCTTGTGGGGTTATTTGAAGTCATTGGTCTTTCGAAATAAACCAGACTCTCAAGCTTCATTGACTTCAAGCTTTACAAGTCAATATTGAACGTGCCATTCATGACATACGACTTGATTTAGTGGAAAAAGTGCTCAAAAATTGGGTTTATCGAATTTGTTCTTGCAGAAGAAGTCGTGGAGGCCATTTAAATGACGTTTTATTTAGATCTTAATTGTATCAATTGTACTGCACATTAACTAAACAACTTTTGAATTTCCTTAACAATTTTCAAAGAAATCATATCACTCTTATTGGAAAACACTACACGCAAAGAAAAAATTCGTTTCTGCGAAACGAAATATTAGACAACTACAATTCTCGTTTACGACGACTGAAATTCTTTTCAGTCTTTTCTTTTCAACAAACGAAATTTCAGTTCCGGCAAACGAGAATTGTAGTTGTCTAATATTTCGTTTCGCAGAATCGAATTTTTTCTTTGCGTGTATACTTATAGAATAAAGATGAAATTAAATAGAAAGGTATGAGTGCAACACACGATTCAAAAACTTTCGGCGTTCATTTTTTAATTTTTCTATGTATTTTATGTACCTGTAGTAAGGCTACGTGGAATTTTTGAGATTTTTCCTATAACTCGTTCAGAAGATATCGATATTTAAAAAATAGTTAAAATATAACTCAGTGTAACGGGTTTATTGGTCATAGCTTCTTCAATTATGGTCCGATTTGAAAAATCTTTTTGAAATCTTAGTATTTTTCCATACCGTACCGTTCCTTTTTGACATTTAAATGTAATTTTTTATACTATTTTTTGGAGAATTCTTGTATATTTTTATACCCTCCACTATCGGATGAGGGGTATATTCATTTTGTCACTCCGTTTGTAACACCACAAAAAAATTATCTGAGACCCCATAAAGTATATATATTATTAATCGTCGTAAGAATCTAAGACGATATAGCCATGTCCGTCCGTCCGTCTGTTGTAATCACGCTACACCCTATAATACTTGAGCTATATAGCATCTCCCCGATTTGACTTCTTAACGTCTTAGAGACCACAAATGTCAACTGATCGGCCTGAAAATTGGTAACTGGGGTTTATTTATACCGGGTATCCTTCACACGACCAACAGTAGTCATAGGTCCATGTTTTGATGTAGCCTTCATACAAAGGTCCCTCCAGATTTGACTTCGTAACGCCACAAAAACCTAAAATTTAAACGAATTGGCCTCAAATTTGGTATAATGCGTTTAGTAGTACCCATTCCCATGCAATCCATGGTGGAGGGTATATATGATTCGGCATGGCCGAATTTAACGCTTTTACTTGTTAACTTTTATTCATTCTCTTACATATAAGATTTGGATGGAAGTGGACCTAAAATTATTGACGTTTTTTCAAAAAATTTTACAAAAAATGTGCTGCAAACCACTGTGCTTGCGGTTGGAAGGCTTAGGAGGGTGGAATAGATGTTCCACGTAAAAAAAATAAAATAAAGGAGACACATCAGGAAGTATTTCTACCAAAACTCCTGACGCCCTTGATTATCCCCTTATCCCTGATAATTTTCCTACAAAAATAATGATATATCAAACATTTTAGAAATCGACGGATTTATTGGGTGATGTATTCTATAAAAAGATTCCTTGTAAAAAAATCGCTTGTAATATATTGTATTTGTTGGTTATTTTTTAACAATTGAAAATAAAGAAACATTTCAATATCAGACAACACTCAATGCGTAATCAAGTGGAAAGTGAATTCTGTCGAATACATCACCCACAAAAAATGCATTCATTTCTACGACTTTTGGTAAACAATTTGTAGGGGAACGGGGTGTTGGGTGTTTTCTGAGAAATACTTCCTGAAGCGTCTCCTTTATTTTGTTCTTTGACGTGGAACCCCTATTCCGAAGCTTTCTACACTAAAATTGTTTCAGAATTTACTAACATCGACGTTATTACCACGCCTCCTTCTTAACTTCCACAATGAAAAAATAATTCTATAAAGATGTAACTTCGACTAAATTTTCTATACATAAATTACAATTTCGACAAATTTTGTCAGATAAACTCAATTTGTACCAAATTTTCCAAAAAAAAAAAGTAAATTTCGACAAAAATTAAAAAAATATCCTCTAAATTTTACAAAAAAAAAAATACAATTTCGAAGGAATTTAGAAAAAAAATAATCTTTAACTACATTTGCATAAAAGTACAATTTCTAAAAAAATTTCACGGGAATTTTCTATGAAACTATAATTCGACTACTTTTTCAATAAAAATACAAGTTCGTATATGTAATTTTGACGGAAAAAAAATTAATTTCGACATTTGCTGAAAAAAATAATTTTGACGAAATTTGCTAAAAATATATTTATTTCGTCGAATTTTGCTGTAAAAAATTAATTTCGATGAAATTTGCTGAAAAAAATTAGTTGCTGAAAAAAAATTCGACGAAATTTTCTGAAAAAAATAATTTCAAGAAAATTTTCTGATACAAAATTATGTTTTTGACTAAATTTGCCGAAAAAATTAACTTTGACGAAATTTGTAGACAAAATTAATTTCGACGAAATTTGCTGAAAAAAATAATTTCGACGAAATTTGCTGAAAAAAATAGTTTCGACGAAATTTGCTGAAAAAAAATAATTTCGACAAAATTTTCTGATAAAAAATTATGTTTTTGACAAAATTTACCGAAAAAAATTCTACGAAATTTGCCGAAAAAATAATTTCTACGAAATTTGCTAAAAATATATTTAATTCGACGAATTTTGCTGTTAAAAATTATTTTCTACGAAATTTGCTGGAATAAATTAGTTTCTACGAAATTTGCTGAAAAAAATAATTTGGACGAAATTTGCTGGAAAAAATAATTTCGAAAAAATTTTTAAAAAAATAGGTTTTGGCGGAATTTGCCGAAATAAATTAATTTTGACGAAATTTGTAGAAAAAATTAAAATTAATGTCGACGACAGGGACGTATCCAGGATTTTGGTTCGGGGGGCCCAACCTTTTTTTCACAACAATTAATAAATCGCGTTTATTGTGTAGGTAAGGGATGTTAAGTTCCTTAGTTTTTTATTCGAATTTTATTCCTAAATATTAGTACGAGATCATTAAAACTTAAAACTTTTTATAATAAAATACGTAAGAGTTAAAAATGTCATCTTCGATTTGTTGAAAGAAATATATCAATTATTTCACTCTCAGCAGAAATGTGTGGCTGTTTGGTCAGTCCAGTAAATCATCAAAGCAGTGACGACAAGAGAGAGTCAGAGTAAAATAAATTTTACTTAGCAACAGAGCGTAGGCCAGTGCTACCATGTAAGTGCTTTTGCATTAACTATGCTGTTTTTATACCCTCACTTTAGTGTGGCGAGGGTATATATCATTTGCTACGGAAAAAAGTGTAACACGTCGAAGGAGTGACCTAAGACCCCAAGTATGTTCGGAGGAAATCCGTTTTGGGTCATTTTAAGTCGAATGAGCAATGTCCGTCTGTCTGTCTGTCTGTCTGTCTGTGTGTCTGCTGGCTGGTGCGCACGATAACTCTCCAAAGGAGTAACCGATTGACCTCAAATTTGGTATGTGGTAATATTTTTTTCTATCTCCGGCTAAGTTCGAAGATGGGCCATATTGGTCCACTCCTTCTAGTACCTCCCCCACAAAGGGTTAAAATGTTGTGAAATATTGATTATTTAATAACTGCTATACTACTTATTCGAATCTTTTGATATCCCACACATAGTATTAGCTTATTAGTCGTTATCAACTCGAGAAAAATGGGCGAAGTCGCCACGTCCCTTTTGGTACCTCCCACACAAATGCACCATTTTGCACCAAAAGTTAACAGCTTATAACATTAATAACAGTGTATAAAAATACTTGAAATTTTGTACAGTGTAATGTTTTTATAGTTTCTATAGCCCTGTGAAAAATGGGCGTTATTGCCACGCCCCTTTTGGTACCTCCCACACAGAGGTACCTTTTTGCACCAAAAGTTAACAGCTTATAACATTAAAACCAGTGTATAAAAATACTTGAAATTTTTTACAGTGTAATGTTTTTATAGTGTCTATAGCCCTGTGAAAAATGGGCGTTATTGCCACGCCCCTTTTTGTACCTTCCACACAAAATTCCCAAATCATACCACAATTTAATGTCTCATAACGTTTATACCAGTGCACATAAATGCTTATAAGTCGGCACAGTGCAATGAATTTAAAGTATCTAATGTTCAGCAAAAAAAGGTGTATTTGATAAACCCCTTCTGGTACCTCCCACACAAATTGACAGAATAATTCGAGTAATATTCAATATTACATTACTCACAAAGTGAGGGTATACCTTAGTCGGTTTACCCGACTGAAACTTTCTTACTTGTTCAGACTCCTAAAACGCAAAATTGTCTGGCTAGAACCAATCAAAAAGTCGTAAAACATGCACTTTTCTTATTTTTAGTTGTTATTACTTTTACTGTTAAAATTTTTTACGCTTTTATATCGTTTTTTTTAACTGCCTTCCAAATATTTTTCGTGTTTTCTTTTTTTGTGATTTTGAAAATTGTAAATAGCTTGTGCCTATGTTTAAAATATTCATGTCGTACTCTTAAAGCCAAAATGAATTTAATTTCAAAAGTTTTATACAAATGAATTTAATTTGAAGAATTTTTGTTTTGGCCAGAACTTTTTTATTGTCATACAACGATCCTGAAATGTCAGATTTCTATCTCTCGAAACCAAGTTTCAAGAAAAAATGACAATTATACTAAATTTTATTAAATTCAACAAAAATTAAGGATAATGAGGCGAAATTTATATCAAAATTGTCGCGTTTTCGAACTCTCTTCCACTTTTATTCAAATATTATTAAATCGAATCAGTTAGTGATTCTGAGTCTATTGGTATTCTTTTACGTGGGTGTAGCTCCAGTAGTTTTACTGCCACAAAACATACTTATAATACTCTGTACCACAGTGTGGTTAAAGATATAAAAAGATACTTGTCAAAAAATCCATTTATTTCTACGACTTATGATAAATAATTATTTTTGTAGGGAAATTATCGGGATAAGGGGATGAACGGGGTGTTGGTTGTTTTGTGAGAAATACTTCCTGAAGCGTCTCCCTTATTTTGTTCTTTGACGTGTAACTCCTATTCCGAAGCTTTCTATACCAAAATTGTTCCAAAATTTACTAACCCTTTCTTTACCCAGCAAACTATCTGGATAAACACGATACATTTAAAACACCACTGGGTTGTCATCAAAGTGTATTGTGGGGAACTATAGTGATTTTTTACAATGAATATTTTTGTCGATTACCCAAAAATCCATCGATTTCTACGACTATTGATATATCATTATTTTTATAGGGGGATTTTCACGGGTAAGGGAATGAGCGGGGGTTTATGGTGTTTTAAGAGAAATACTTTTAGAAGTGTCTCCTTTATTTTGTTCTTTAAAATGGAACATCTATTTCCAAGCCTTCTTTACTAAAATAGTGTTTGAATTTACTAACCTCTTTTCGTTTACCCAGCCAACTTTGTGGCTAAATATCTATCTCGAAAACGCGATGTCACAGGAAAAACGGCTGATGTCATTCCATTTAGCGTGTCGAAATTATACATTACATACATTTTTAAAGTGCATTTTGCACACACCGTCTTATTGGTTTCGAATTAAATGATATTCACTTTGCTTTAAATGTAATTGAACCCAACAAGTGCCATATTCTCCTTCGCCTCCACGAAGCAATAAATCTCTCTCATCTTTTATTCGTACAATAATTAGAATTTGATACTTAATACATTCATGGACGTTTTGTATATTTGTTTTTCAAATATTTATATATCATTCTCTTGAATATTAGTGTGACATTTAAGAGACCTTCTACTGCCCAACCGAGTCCTAAGCAGGCCATTTCTTTGCCGGATTCCTCGTTTAGGTTGTCACTTATCAACGACAATTCTGTTTTTTTCATTTAGTCAATGGACTGATTAAGCAGAAATTCATTCATTCTTTGCGACATTGGCTTTTGTACATTATTCGGTCACTTAGTTCATCAACAATTCTAAGAATTCTGAGGTCATTTTATATCAAATGTGTAAGTAAACAACACACGACAGAGCGTATGAGCAATGCCACCCAAACATAAGGCATAAATTACTCATACGCCTACGTTGAAATGCAGACCTAAGCGAGATAAGAAGGCGGCATAATTGGAGTCAGACAATATGCCACAAAGCCATAGACAATGAAGCAGACATAGAAATATGTACATTTAAAGTGATTTTCCTCGAAAGTAGTTTAAGGGTTAACTGGTTTTAAGTTGTATTTGAAAATGTTATTTTTTAATTATCCTTGAAAATTTAAAAAATAGGAAATTAACACTGAGCTGAAGTCAATCATTTTATAGTCACATATCATAATTTTATAATACCTATTGTATATTAAAGGGATAAGGGATTACAGTGGAAGTATATCCAACAAATTCATTCATTAACTAAACGAATAAGTGTGTGGGAGTGCTAATATTTTCTTTCAAGTATTTGCGAATTTTTGGCTATTTAACTTTGAAAAGTTTTGTCAAATAAAAACACACCCATGGGAAGCGGATAAAACAAAAACCAAAACAACACAGCACAAACTAAAACAAAGCATAAACATGAAAAGGTGTGGGAGAGTTGAAGGCGCTCTAAAGCATTCCACGACTGTGAGAAAACATAAAACAATGAAATGCGAAAAAAACACAACAACATATTTCATGCAGTGGGAAATGTCAGTAACCTTCACATTTAGCCAACAAAAACACTAACAATACTGAAAAATCAACTAATACAAATAAAATAAAGAGCCAGCTAAAAACACACAGAAACACACCGACACACAAACACTCACGCAAAGCTTGGGAAAAAGGGAAAACAGACACGAAATACAATACAATCAAATAAATATAAATGGAAAGGACGAAGCGAAGGACGGCGACGAAGACGACGACGATGACTACGTTGAAAAAAGAAATCATAAAATACACAGACATCGACATTGGGAAAATACATACCAGAACCTAACAACAACAACAACATACTCACAAATAATTACATTAGAGACCCGCCGATTAGGCGTATTCGGTTTTGCTCAAAAACTCAATAAACAATGAATTGCAATTAGAATTGTTGGCATGTCTATAAAAATTCCAATTTGAACATGATTTTTGGTAATTATCCCCTCACCTTAGAGAGGAAGGTATACATATATCATTTGCACGAACCAAAGTGTAACACATCGAAGGGTTATTTTAAGTCGTTTTGGGTTATTTTAAGTCGAATGAGCAATGTCCGTCCGTCTGTCTGTCTGTCTGCTGGCTGGTGCGCACGATAACTCTCGAAAGGAGTAACCGATTAACTTCAAATTTGGTATGTGGTAATATTTTCTTCTATCTCCGGCTAAGTTCGAAGATGGGCCATATTGGTCCACTCCTTCTAGTACCTCCCCCACAAAGGGTTAACATTTAGTGAAATATTGATTATTTAATAACTCCTATACCACTTATTTGAATCCTCTGAATCTCTACACATAGTATCAGTTTATAAGTCACTATTACCTAAAAAATGGGCGAAGTTGCCACTCCCCTTTTGGTACCTTCCACCCAAATGGACAATTTTGAACCAAAAGTTAATAACTTATAACTGTATTACCAGTGCATGCAAAGACTTGCAATTTTGTAGAGTATAATGGTTTAATAGTACCAATGCAGTGAAAAATTGGCATTATTACCACGCTCCTTTTGGCCTTTTGGTACCTCCCACACAAATGGGGCATTTTGTTCCAAAAGTTACCAGCTTATATCTTTAATACCAGTGCATACAAATACTTGAAATTTTGTACAGGGTAATGCTTTTATTGTACCTAGTGTTCAGAGAAAAATGGTTGTTATTGCCACGCCTCTTTTGGTACCTCCCACACAAATGGACCATTTTACACCAAAAGTTAACAGCTTATAACTTGAATACCAGTACATACTTTAAATTTATTGAATGCAATTTAAATTGGTAATAATTTAATTAAAACAAAAAAATAAATAAATTTACTAATATTTTTTGGGGACTCAAGGTGAGGGCATTTATAAGTCGGTTTACCCGACTGAACTTTTTTTACTTGTTTTTCATATTTTAGGCATACATTTTTGGGTCAGCATTTATTTTGCATTTTGAATGTTTTTTTTGTTTTTATAGACCAATATTTACATGTGCAATTTTTAGTATTTTTGTAGCTTATTTTTATAGCTTTGGGAATATACAATTTTTTCGGGATTTTTATATATTTATATATATTTTTTTTATTTTTATATAAATATATTTATACATATAGACAGAAACGTAAATACGGCATAAAATTCTTAAAAATGTATATATTTCAATGAATTTTTTTCTTAAGTTCTTTATTTTGATATTAGAAATAATAATCAAACGCAACAAGTGGAAATTTCAAATGGAAAATCCCTCAATTCCCAAACAATACATCAAAAATCCCCAAAAATGTGGATTCTAACAGATTCTGTAAAATTATATGGTAATTTTTTTTAATTCCCATTTTCTTGGTATGTGCCTTTAGTATTTTCTGAAGCATAGTTAATATTTAAATATATATAAATAATATATATTTAATTTAAAGGAAATTATAAGGACTACAAATGTTAATAATGACACTTTCGCTTGGAACCAGAAGTTTAGTATCTGTCGTTAAAAATATATAAAAGTATTTGATTTTTTTTTTTAAAAGGAACAAAAAAACATAAATAGAAAAAGTGCAAAAAAATAGTTTGTTCCATTTTTGAAAGCTAGCATCCTAACGAAGAAAACAATGCCTATTTGAAAAAATCTATGAAATTATAGCACTTTTGGTAGAAATAGGAGAATTTCAACATAATCCGGTTTTTATACACCTACTATTGTGACATACAAGGGTATATATCAGATGCTGCGGGCCAAAAGTGTAACGCATCGATGGAGTGACCTAAGAAATCCCAAGAATATTTGGCGGAAATCCGTTTTGGACCATTTTAAGTCATTTGAGCAATGTCCGTCAGGCTGTCTGTCTGGTTGGGGCGCACTATAACTTTCGACAGTATTAACCGATTACACTAGCCAACAGTCGTTCTGTTATTTGGTTCTAGCATAGTTTTTCTCATTGATTTTGACCTACTGAACACGAAAATGAGTTTTAAAAATTTTTCTGTCGATTGGTTTTCGAGATACAAATTTTTGAACTTTTTTTTTTAAATTTTTGGAGGTACACTTACAATTTTGAGCATATCTTTCGTCTTCTTTGACGTATTTGATCCTACTACTACTCAAATTAAAGCAAAGCCGTCTACATCTCATTCTCAGAAAATTTTCAAATCGGGTGAGTAGTTTTGATGTTGGCGGCTTAAAAAGGTTAAAAAACTGCGTTTTTTTAGTAAAAATGTGGCAGAAAAATTCATATAAAATATAAAACGCGATGCTAACAGCGATTTTGGTTTTTTTACGTATAGCTGGCATTTTTCCAAAGAAAATAAGCACTTACTTAACAAAATCTGACAACAAATGGCGGACTTATAATTTGTTTGGTATAAGACCGAAATTCCGCTATTTCACGATATTTTGATTTTCATTATTTGCACAGCTAACCTACTAGGAGGGATCGAAAAAGCAATCCTTTTGGAATAGAACGGAACAGTTGCTCCTAGACATAAGTTACTTCTGCTCAAAATTTCACCACCCTGGGTTAATGTCTTCTGTTCTGGCAAGGGACGTGAAATTTCAAAAATTTAGTGAAATCAGCAATTTTTTTTTTTTGGAAATTTTTTTCAAATGTCACAGCACTTTGCAGTTTTGATAAAATTTTTAAATTAATATTAATAACACAAATATTTCATAATTGTAAAAAACCTATTTACAATACCGTAGGGACGTTTCGTCGAAAATGGTATAATGAAAATGCAGAACATAGAAACACAGGTGCATTTTACGATACGAATTTTGGCAAACCCACTTTACATGTACAAAATTGTTTGGAAAAAACGTTTACGTAATTTTTATGATTCTCAGAATTAAAAAAAAATAAGTAATACACAAATAGTTATTTAATTTTTATGATTGTGGTTGCAGAGTAATATACGCTTCTGAATGTGCGTGGACGCTCTTCGTGTTCCTTTATGACTGCTACTCCGTTCACAGTCAATTAAAGGGAAAAAAGGGAATTACACATTTTATTGATGTGTGTTTTCCCGAGTAAAAGACTACGTGTGTTCGAGTGTTTGAACAATCCAGACAATTTCTGCAATGTTTGTGGCGAGTTTATAAAGAATAATCACGCACACACGTTTACTCCAGCAGTGCAATTGCACTATTTGAATTATTTTGGTATTTCACCAAATATCACAGAACCATGGACACCTAAGTCGCTATGTGATCTTTGCTATATAATCCTAACCAACTGGGCAGCTGGCGGAAGGTAAGAATTTTTATTTAAACACATTAAGCAAAGCAAATATAGTAATTTATTTTAATTTTAGGCGCCATACGAAATTCGGTACACCAATGATGTGGAAAAAGCCGCTATGCCATTCCACAGACTGTTATTTTTGCCTCACCACAAACAGTGGGGTAGGGAGATTTTTAAAATGGAACTACGCTCAAGTGGGATCGTTTGCACTTCCAGTACCACATTCGAATGATGTACCATATCCAGTGTGCCCTGGTGCATCTCTTCAAAAAGCAGAATCGTCAGATCAAGAGTCCGAGTCAAGTGCAAGCGAATTTGGGGCGTGCAGAAAGCAAAAATTACTGTCACAGGCCGAACTAAACGATTGGGTGCGCGATTTTGGTCTCACTAAGGAGAAATCCGAACTTTTTGCGTCTCGGATGGTACAGTGTGGATTTGCGGATTCAGAAGTGAAAGTAACAGCGTACAGGAAGCGTCACCAGCAGTATGCAAAATTTTATACAAAGAAAGACGAAATATGTTTTTGCAGCGACATTTCCGGCTTGTTCCAAGAGCTTCACCAAATTCACAACCCCAATGACAGCAACAAAGAGAGCTTGAAGGCAGTTCTCTTACATAATGGGAATGAAAAGCCATCTCTTCCTATTGCTCATGCGGTTCATTCAAAGGAGAACTATGAAACTATGAACATTTTGCTGAAATGCATAGAGTATAGCAAATATAATTGGAAAATATGCGCCGACCTCAAAGTTGTGGCCATTCTGTGTGGACTCCAAGGAGGCTATACGCGACATTGCTGTTTTCTGTGCCTTTGGAATAGCCGCGCTGATGATCAGCATTGTATTCAAAAAAAATGGCCGGAACGAACGAAACCTGTAGTTGGAGAAGCGAATGTTCAGCGCAAACCACTAATAGAGAACCGTGAAAATATAATACTTCCGCCGCTGCACATAAAATTGGGTTTGATAAAAAATTTTGCCAAAAAATTGGACAAAGAAGGTGAAGCTTTTGCCTATTTACGGTCAATTTTCCCTTACCGTTCGCTGGTAAAAATTAAAGAAGGAGTCTTCGCAGGACCCGAGATAAAAAAATGTTGAAAGATGAAACATTCCCGAAGCTGTTATCACCCATCGAAGCCGCAGCATGGAATTCCTTCAGGCTTGTTGTGGAAAACTTTATAGGAAACAACAAAAGCGATAATTATAAGGACATAGTTGAGGATCTGGTAAAGAACTATGAAGCAATGGATAGGTTTTTTTTGAAACAAATGTTAATTTAAATAGCGTTTTAATTCTCTTTTTTTTCATTTTTGGGTAGGAGTGCACATGTCACTTAAAATACACTTTCTGCATTCTCATTTGGATTTTTTCCCTGAGAATTTAGGAGACGTGAGCGACGAACACGGCGAGCGCTTTCATCAGGAATTGAAGGCTATGGAACGACGCTATCAGGGCATCTATGACACGGCTATGATGGGTGACTACATTTGGACCCTAATACGTGAGACCAATTGCAGCGAATACAAAAAACAAAGAAGAAGTCAGCTGTTTTTCCACATGGCATAAAATGTACAGTTATATCTTTGTTTCTACTCATTTTTTTTGGGCGTTGATTTGGTTAATTTCGTTAGTTTAGCTAACCTGGCACATCCATTTCTAATTGTGCCATACATTGAGTATGTAGTGCTCTAAATAAATTAAAAAATAATATACTAAGACTAATTTGTTTATTTTAAATTAAGTTCAAATGTATTTATTCGTTTGCGTTGGGTAGGTAAGCTGTGCAAATAATGAAAATCAAAATATCGTGAAATAGCGGAATTTCGGTCTTTTACCAAAAAATTATAAGTCCGCCATTTGTTGTCAGATTTTGTTAAGTAAGTGCTTATTTTCTTTGGAAAAATGCCAGCTATACGTAAAAAAACCAAAATCGCTGTTAGCATCGCGTTTTATATTTTATATGAATTTTTATATGAATTTTTCTGCCACATTTTTACTAAAAAACGCAGTTTTTTAACCTTTTTAAGCCGCCAACATCAAAACTACTCACCCGATTTGAAAATTTTCTGAGAATGAGTTGTAGACGGCTCAATTTGCTTTAATTTGAGTAGTAGTAGGATCAAATACGTCAAAGAAGACGAAAGATATGCTCAAAATTGTAAGTGTACCTCCAAAAATTTAAAAAAAAAGTTCAAAAATTTGTATCTCGAAAACCAATCGACAGAAAAATTTTTAAAACTCATTTTCGTGTTCAGTAGGTCAAAATCAATGAGAAAAACTATGCTAGAAACAAATAACAGAGAAAATTTTGTTATTTGTGACCTGGTGTTATAGGATCATATTTTGAATATCAGTTCATACAACGACTTGAAATGTTGTGCAGTGTAATGGTTTTATAATACCTACAATCCAGAGAAAAATGGGCGTTATAGACATGGTCCTTTTGGTACCTCCCACACAAAGGTACTATTTTGTACGAAAAGTTTACAGCTTTTAACTTTAATACTAGTGCCTACAAATGCTTACAATTTTGTACAGTGTGATGTTTTTATAGTACCTAAAGTCTGTCGAAAAAAGGGCGTTATTATCACGCCCCTTTCGGTACCTCCCACACAAACGTACCATTTTGTACAAAAAGTTAACAGCTTACATATATCGTGAATATAAAGATGTATTTATATGTACGCAAAACTGCACAGTGTATAGTTTTCAAAATTCCTACAGTCCTGTTAAAAATGAGAGTTATAACCACATGATTTGGACAGTCTGTGTGGTAGCTACAAGAAAGGGGCGGGGTGTTACCGCCCATTTTTCATAGGGCTATAGGTACTTTAAAAGCGTTACACTGTGTGCAATTTTGTAGTATTTTCGTGAAATGGTTCTCACGCTATAAACTGTTAACTTTTTGTACAAAATGTTACCTTTGCGTGGGAGGTACCAAAAGGGGAGTTGCAATAACGCCCATTTTTCACGGAACCGTAGGTACTATATACCATTCCGCTGTAAAAAATGTCAAGTATTTGTATACACTAGTATAAAAGTTATAAGCTGTTAATTTGTGTGTGGGAGGTACCAAAAGGGGCGTATCAATAACCCCCATTTTTCGCAGGTTAGTTGGCACTATAAAACCATTACACTGTACAAAATTTGAAGTGTTTTTGTTCACTGGTATTAAAGTTATAAGATGTTAACTTTTGGTGCAAAATGGTTCATTTGTGAGGGGGGTACCAAAAGGGGCGTATCAATAACCCCTATTCTATTTGTGTGGGAGGTACCAAAAAGGGGCGTAACAAATTCGACCATTTTTCTCATGGTGGTAGCGACTAATGAACTAATACTATGTGTGGAATTTTAGAGGATTCGAATAAGTAGTATAGAAGTTATTTGACATTTAATATTTCATTAAATTTTAACCCTCTTTTGGGGAGGTACTAGAAGCAGTGAACCAATATGGCTATCTTCAAACATAGCCGGAGAAGATAAAAATATTACCACATACCAAATTTTAAGTCAATCGGTTACTCCTTGCGAGAGTTATCGTGCGCACCAGCCAGCAAACAGACAGACGGACGTACGGACATTGCTCAAATTACTTAAAATGACCTAAAACTGATTTTCGCCGAACATACTTGGGGTCTTAGGTCACTTCTTCGACGTGTTCCACTTTTGGGCCGTAGCAAATGATACTCGTATATACCCTCGTCACACTAAAGTGAGGGTATAAAAATAATGTTAGAGACCTGGGGATTTCACGTAAATATTGAGTATGGTTAGTAGAATACGATAGCATACGAGTATATAACTCTGTTTTTTCTTAAGTCGACTTAGGCGGATATCGATTGTGACCACACAATTTTGTTATTAATGTACTATATTTTGCATTTATGTATATAATAAACAATTTTTTATTTCAGGTTAATTTTTCTGTTTCTGATATACCCTTACTTGGTAATCAAAAAGGTAAGGTAAGTAATGTCTCACATTTAAACATTTATTTTGTTTTTATGTTTCGGTTTTGAAATTATTTTTTTTTACCGGAATTCGGTGATAATTACACTTCGGCTGTTCTCTAATATACACTCATAGCTACATACACATGTATAGATACGTAAGAAAAGTGACAGCAGACAGTTGAGATTTTTTGATATAAATATTTGAAAAAATACACACACACACACTCAGAGAAACACACGTTTAGAAAACTGAACTGCAAAAGGGAGCGGTTTTTTGTTTAGCTACAGGATTAAACAATAACAAAAACAACACCATCACCCACAACAACAGCAACCACAACTCTGTGATATATACCCATTTACTCGCATAAACACATAATCGTGAGAATAGTAAAAAAGGAAAACTGTTGAGTTTTAAGGTAAACTTTAAGCTCAAGAGCAATTTAGGGACAACAACAGACATAGAAAGAGAGGGTGAGAGAGAGTGGGAGAGAGCTAGTGTTTAAGAGTGTAAGAGTTTTAACGCCGCTTGAGTTGTTTTTGCGGTTTGGCATTTTTGGAGCAACACTGCTTGAACTCCAATAGTAAAACCCGAAATTGAGCAGAGAAGGACAAGAGCGACAGAACACTGACGGCCAATGATGGCAATCATGAATACTGTTTAACTATCGCTTTCATTTGGTATTGTTGTTATTTTTTGTTTTTTTTTTTGTCGCCTACTGAGCTGAGACAACAACCCTCTCATGGATTGGGAGTGAATGAGTGAGTGATTGAGTGTGTTTGAGAGTTTGTTCATGGGAATAGATAACTGTGCTGTTTGTATGAGTGAGTGAGTGTGTGTGTGTGTGCTTTTTTGCGGACCAAGTGAAATTCGGTTAAGAGGTTATACAGGACTTTAATAGTACAATCTAAGGAATTTCACATTTAGTTTTGGTTTAAACGTTAGACAGACACGAAAGGATAATACGTGCGCGTAACGTGTCAATAGCTTTCCTCTCAACTAGAACAACAACAACAAAAATAACAACAAACACACATTTACACACAATAAGTTTACTTAACTAAAGAAAAGTGAAAAAAGTACAAGCAACAACAAACCAATCAACAGCAACAACAACAACCAAAGTTATTTGAAACCAACAAAAAAGGATAAAAGAAAAGCGATAAGAAGAAAAAAAGAAATAAAACGGGAATCTCTCAATTGAAAAAAGTAATAAATCATTTGAAATTTTTGAAAAAAAGAAAATCCCCAAAGTATAAAAAATTAAATGTTTTATGAAATATTTAAGCCAATAAAAATATACATATGTATACAAAAATGTTCCTTTAATTTGCCAATAGAGTTACATAAAATTTTACAAAAATAAAACAACTGAAAAAAGAAAATTAAAAGAAAAAATAAATATACCTAAGAAAATATAAAAATAAAATCTCAAACAACCAAAATTAACTTTATAATACCCCTGCTGGGCCTGCTGCTGCCTCCAATGACAACGCTGACAACTTTGGCAGTTCTTTCAGCGTAAAAGTAATTACTTTCCCGTGTTGGCGGGGGGAGGGACATATATAGAGGGACATTTTTAAAATTAAAACTAAAACCAAACGTAATCTTAACTAATTTTGCTAATGAACTTGACATAAAAGTCGTCCGTGTTGGAAAACATATGAGTTCATGCACACACGCATATACATACCCATACATACATATGACAATGTGTATGTGTATAAAGACTACACCCATTCATATGTATTTCAGTCATATCAACAATAATAACAATAATAAAGCCGAAAAACAGAAGAAACAAAAAAAAAACATAATAATGCCAACAACAACTCTAGCACAATACTCGCTACTTTCTCTCAAAAAACACAAACATACACACATACACTTGCTTTACCAGCCATTCGTAGAACTTACACTACCTTAGGTGCCTTTTGTGGGCTCATCATTAGAACTTTGTTGGATATCATTTAAGGTGTACGAGTATGTCTGTTTGTAGGTACATATTGGTGTGCGGGTGTAGGAGGTGTGTGTGTTCGTGTGGGAAGAGTTCATAATCATCATCAAGTCTCTCTGCTGCTACGACAACTACGGCGTCTATGGCGACGATTCCCCTCTCCTCCTCCCCTTCAGTAGAAGACGAATACTATTACGACTACTGCGACAAACAACATCGATGTGTTGTTCATGATTATTCGCAAAAAAACAAACACACACATACACACATGTACTCACGCACCTACTACAAATTCTAGTAATGCACAGTGGGTGTAAAGAGATAATATTTTAAATTCATAATTAGTAGCTTTTAAGGTGAACCAAACGCATCATATAAAAAATTTAATATTTTTCGCTGTTGTGTTTACATAATCTGACTTTATTCGGGGGTTCAAGTCGGTTCAATATAATTTTACCTAGGTACAAATTAAAACATTTAAAAATCCAAATAAGATGAAGATCTTGAACAAATTTAGTTCGGATAGATTTGCTAAAATTACTACAATAGTTTAAATTATCCACAGATTTTCTTCAGATATGACTCAATATATCCATAGATCTGGCATCATGATTCACAAAATTTTTGTCAAAGGGATGTACATAACATTATCTGATGTAATTTGGTACCCTTAACAAAAAAAAGAATACGGTACATTTTTTTTAAATGTTTATTTAAAATTCCAATGTTATTGTAAGGTGCCCCTTTATTTGGACTATATTTTTTGAAGTATGGATATGGATTCAATTTAAGGGAATTATGAGGGCTACAAAGTCATCAAAAAATAGTTTTTGGCTGTCACAAAAAAATCCGTAAAATATAGAAAAAATCGTAGAAAAATAATTGTATTCCATATTTTTATGACTTTGCGCATTTGTTTGTTACACCCAAAAAAGAGAAGAGATAGAATCATAGTTTATTATACCGATCGACATAGTCGATTTAGCCATGTCTGTCTGTCGGTGTATTATTGTGATCAAAGTACAGGTGGTAATTAAAGTGCGATTTCAACGAAACTTTGCACATATCGCTCACTCAATTCAAGAGTGTCTTAACTCAAATTTAATTTTTTTGTGGTTGCCTTACAGAAATGCGAATTTTGCAAATATTCATAAATTAATATTAGCGAAATTTAGGTTAGGTTAGGTTAGGTTGAGAAGAGGAGGCGGTGAAATTCCGCCTCATGTCCTTGGACATACACGTAAGCCAGTATTCGGCCTGTTGTGCGCTCTAATTGTTATTATTTAGAAAGGTCATTGGAAAGTTATTTTAGGAACTCTGTACTGTCGACATAGTCCTTAATCTTCTTCCAGTCTACGCCCCTAAGTTGGGTCTAGTCTGGTAAGTATAATTTCCTAAGAAACGTGATCTATTCTTCGCGAACGCTGGGCAATGGCAGAGGAAATGCTCCAACGTTTCGTCATCCTCCCCGCATGCCCTACATCTACAACTCCTATCCTATGTAGGTGTGCTTGTAAGCATGTGTGTCCTGTAAGGACAGCCATGATCTTACTAGTTTCTACCTTGCTCAATCTCAGTAAGGTCTTGGTCTTGTCCTCGTCTGGGTCACCCCACAAGACCTTCGTTATCTTCCCAACGTTTTCACTATTCCATAGCGTGATATGGGCGTTCTTCGCCCATATTGTTAGTTCAGAACGCGTAACTCCGAAGGGTTTTGCGTTCTCTAATGTTGTTGTTTGCAAGTCTCTGTCTCTAGATGCCAAGGCGTTTGCTTTCTCGTTACCCCTTACTCCGCAATGAACAGGCGCCCATATGATGCATATAGTGGCGTGTTCGGAGTAGGCGTTAATCGCCATCTTACAATCTAAAACTGACCTCGACTTCACCGTTCTAGACGTTATCGCCCTGATAGCCATTTGGCTATCTGTGAAAATATTCACTTTTGTTGGTTTTGTGTTAGCCCCAAGCCAGCTCACACATTCTGTAATTGCTCTGACTTCCGCCTGCAGGACTGTGTTATGGTCTGGCAGGCGGAATAAGAGTTCGGTTTCCGGTCCCTCGATGTAAAGTCCTAGCCCCGTTCTCTCCCCTAGTTCCGATCCATCTGTATAACAGCAATTTCCAGATGTTGTCTGTACTACGGTTCCATCAAACCAGGATTGTCTGTCTGTCACTCAGCAACCATTGATCTTTCAGGTATTCTGTCGGATACTGATGACATGTCAGTTAAATCTACCGTCACTACCTTAGCTATCTTTTGATGATATGACTTGCCATCGCTTTCGATCCATTCGTCCATCACTTTGAGCCTCGTCGCCGTGAGGGCAGCTTCATATCTAATCTGTATTTCTATTGGTTGGATATTCAAGATCGTCTCCAATGCCCTACTGGATGTGGTCCTCATTGTCCCGCTTACGACGAGACAACACATTCGTTGGACCTTTTGTAATATCATTATGTTGCACTTATTCTTCATTGATGTCCACCACACTACTGATGCGTAAGTCAAAATAGGTCTGATTACGCTTTTGTAGAGCCAGTGTGTCATACTTGGATTAAGGCCCCATTTTGAGCTAATGGCTCTTCTACATAGTGCCCAGCATATGTGAGCTTTGTTTGCTCGTTCTTCTATGTGGCACTTCCAATTTAGTTTCCTGTCCAGGATTACACCTAAGTATTTAACCCTGTTGGAAACTGGAATTGTTTTGTTTAGGAAATGTGGGTCATCATATTGACCAATCTTCGTTTTCCTTGTGAACAGACATATCTCTGTCTTTTTTGGGTTTACATTTAGACCTCTCGGTCGAGCCCAGTCATATGCAATTTTTAGAGCACTTTCGGCCCTTCCACAAAGTTGATTAGGATTCTTCCCCCTCAGAAGTATTATAACGTCGTCTGCGTAACAGACTGGTTTAAGTCCTTCATCCGTTAGTATCCTTAGGAGACTATTTATAGTAGTGACCCACTGGAGTGGTGATAATATACCGCCCTGTGGTGTTCCCTGTGCTACTCTGTCTCTTATTTTTATGTCGTGGGACCCGCAATTTATCCATCTATTCCCTAGCATGTGGCTTAACCAGTCTCGGAGAGCCCGGTCCACCTGAAACTGGTCTAAGGATTGGATGAGTGTGTCGGTCCGTACATTATTGAACCGCAAGTGTATACATCTTTCCATTGAAGGATTCTTCTATATTGTGTACTACATCGTGTAGGGCGGTGTCCACCGATCGTCCTTTAACATAGGCATGTTGTCTAAATTTTTGCATTTCGCCTGGTATCTTACTTTTAATCATGGTATCCACTATACGCTCCATGGTTTTGAGTAAGAACGATGTTAGGCTAATTGGTCTATAAGCCTTAGGTGTTGCATAACTTGCCTTGCCGGGATTAGGTATGAAAAATACCCTTGCCTCCTGCCAGGCTTTCGGTGTGTATGCGACATGCTGTGAAAATAGCGCCTAGATGAGTTGATATGTAATCCACCTCCATCTGTAGTAGTGCCGGAAATATTCCATCAGGTCCTGGTGCCTTAAATGGTGAAAAGCTTCTTACGGCTTCTTTGACCATATTTGTTCTTCATTTTCACTGTAGTTCGGTATCTCAGTCTGGCCCGTCGTACCTTGCGGAAAATGGGTGTTCATCAAAAGCCTTACCATCTCTTCGGTTGAGTCCACTCTTCTGCCCATATCGTCTACCATTGTCTCGGTTTGGGTATGGGTTTTTGAGAGGAACTTTTTAATTTTAGAAACATCGTTAACGCTATCGACCTGTTCGCAGAATAGCTTCCAGGAGTATCGTTTTGCTGTTCTTGTGATTTTGTTATATTTTCTGAGTCTTCTATGGTAGTCGTCCCAGTATACTGGCGATTTTTTACGGCGTGCCCTATTGTAAAGTCTACGGACCTCTTTCCCAATGTTGCAAATCTCCCCGGTTAGCGAAATTTAGTTTATAAGTGATTTTTTTTTATATATTTATACCCTCACTTTAGTGTGACGAGGGTATATATCATTTGCTACGGAAAAAAGTGTAACACGTCGAAGGAGTGACCTAAGACCCCAAGTATGTTCGGAGGAAATCCGTTTTGGGTCATTTTAAGTCGAATGAGCAATGTCCGTCCGTCTGTCTGTCTGCTGTCTGTGTGTCTGCTGGCTGGTGCGCACGATAACTCTCGAAAGGAGTAACCGATTGACCTCAAATTTGGTATGTAGTAATATTTTTTTCTATCTCCGGCTAAGTTTGAAGATGGGCCATATTGGTCCACTTCTTCTAGTACCTCCCCCACAAAGGATTAAAATGTTGTGAAATATTGATTCTTTAATAACTGCTATACTACTTATTCGAATCTTTTGAAATTCCACACATAGTATTAGCTTATTAGTCGTTATCAACTCGAGAAAAATGGGCAAAGTCGCCACGTACCTTTTGGTACCTCCCACACAAATGCACCATTTTGCACCAAAAGTTAACAGCTTATAACATTAATAACAGTGTATAAAAATACTTGAAATTTTATGCAGTATTATGCTTTTATATTTCCTACAGGCCAGGGAAAAATGGGTGTTGTTGTCACGCCCCTTTTGGTACCTCCCACACAAAGGTACCTTTTTGCACCAAAAGTTAACAGCTTATAACATTAAAACCAGTGTATAAAAATGCTTGAAATTTGTACCGCCCCTCTTTCTACCTCCCACACAAAATGCCCAAATCATACCACAATTTAATGTCTCATAACGTTTATACCAGTGCACATAAATGCTTATAAGTCGGCACAGTGCAATGAATTTAAAGTATCTAATGTTCAGTAAAAAAAAGGTGTATTTGATAAATCCCTTTTGGTACCTCCCACACAAATTGACAGAATAATTCGAGTAATATTCAATATTACATTACTCACAAAGTGAGGGTATACCTTAGTCGGTTTACCCGACTGAAACTTTCTTACTTGTTTTCTTTGTAATTTAGTGAAGATTTTCAGTTATTATAATGTAACTTCTGAACCAAAGCCGTTCCCACTCCAAAATTTACACCATCGGTAGAGTACATATGGACTATTTTTATCCCCTCACCATAGAGAGGAGAGTGTAACACATCGAAGGAGTGACGTAAGACCCTAAGTATGTTCGGCGGATATCCGTTTTGGGTCATTTTAAGTCGAATGAGCAATGTCCGTCCGTCCGTCTGTCTGTCTGTCTGCTGGCTGGTGCGCACGGTAACTTTCGAAAGGAGTAACAGATAGACTTTAAATTTGGTATGTGGTAATATTTTCTTCTATCTCCGACTAAGTTTGAATATGGGCCACATTGGTCCACACCTTCTGGTACCTCCCCCACAAAGGGTTAACATTTAGTGAAATATTGATTATTTAATAACTCCTATACTACTTTTTGAATCCTCTGAAATTCTACACACAGTATTAGTTTATTAGTCACTATTACCTCGAGAAAAATAGGTGAAGTTGCCACTCCCCTTTTGTACCTCCCAAACAAGTGGACAATTTTGAACCAAAAGTTAATAGTTTATAACTTTATTACCAGTGCATACAAAGACTTGAAATTTTGTACAGTGTAATGGTTTAATAGTACCTAAAATACAGTGAAAAATTGGCATTATTGCCAAGCTCATTTCGGTACCTCCCACACAAATGGACCATTTTGTACCAAAAGTTAACAGATGTTAACTTTAATACCAGTGCTTACAAATACTTGAAATTGTGTATAGTGTAATGCTTTTATAGTACCTAGAGTCCAGAGAAAAGTGACCGTTATTGGGACGCCCCTTTTGGTACCTCTCACACAAATGGACCATTTTGTACCAAAAGTAAAGAAATGATAATAATTTAAATAAAACAAAAAAATAAATAAATTTACTAATATTTTTTGAGACTCTAGTGAGGGGATTCATTAGTCGGTTTACCCGTCTGAACTTTCTTACTTGTTTATAAGAAAACGTAAGGAAAAAAAATTAGATCGATTCTGAGATATCGCAATTTAAATTTTTATTTCCGCGAAAAGTGACCGAAATAAACTGTTTCAGATAAAATTAGTATTTTTTATGAAAAGAACGCGGAAAAAGCTTTAAGAAATGAAATTATCTATTTCAATTTCTTATGCTTTGTAGCATTAAAACTATCTTCAAAAAACCATTACAGATGAAAAAAATAAATTTTCTGAACTTTGACCTCGCCTCATGCCTCAAATTTTCATTTAATTTTTAAATTTGTGGGTCATTACTCCCACATACTAGGGAAACAATTTCTGAGAATTAGAGAAAATCAAATTTTTGATCTGTGACACTTGAGAAAGAACTACCCATAAATACTATGTCCTGCCTATTTAGTATTTAAGCGCTATTGAAACTGTAGTTTACGTCCGATCTTTATATTATTTCTTTATCTATGAAAGAATACTGCGCATTCCAAGATTATCGTTTCAGATATAGTTTATTATGATCAACATTTTCAACTCCTCCTTGGAATAAGCTTTGATTATGAGGTGGAGCTAAGTACTTTCTTAACATTTTCGCATTGTTAGGGAGGTGTCAGGTATTATATAGTTGGCCACGCCCGACTTTCTGACTTTCCTTACTGGTTTTTATATCAGACCAAGATCGAATATGGACGATGTTGGCCCTATCCTTCGAGTACCTCTCCCACAAAGAGTCAAGATTTAGTGAAATAGTGATTTTTGAACTACTTATCGGAATCTCCCGCAACTACACACATAGTACTATTTAGTTTATGAGTAGCTATTAATCACCTTGATAAAAATGGGCGAATTTCGCACGCCCCTTTTGGTACCACTCATACAAACTGACCATTTTGTAAAAACATTTTTTAACATTGAGTATAGGTTATACAAATACCTGAAATTTTTGGCGGCGTAATGCTTTTACAATACCTACAGTCCCGTGAAAAAGTAGCGTTATATCAACGCCCTGTTTGGTACGTCCTATACAAATGGACCATACAATTTTAATTTCATTTCAGTTCATACATATACTTGAAATTGTTTGCAGTATAATGCTTTTATAGTAACTGCAGTCTCGTGAGCGACTAATAAAGTAATACTATCGAAGTTATTCATGAATCAATATTTCAATAAATTTTAACCCTTTGTGGTGGAATTACTCGAAGGAGTGGACCAATATGGCCCATCTTCGAACATTGGCTGAGATAGAAAACAAATTTACACATACCCAATTTGAAGTTAGTTGGTTAATTCTTTTGAGAATTATCATGCGCACCAGACAGACAGACGGACAGATGGACCGACATTTCTCAAATGATATACACTCCTTCGATGCGTTACACTTTTGGCCCTTAGAAAATGATATACATATACCTTCGTTCACAATATTGAGGGTATAAAAATATGATTTTATTGAAATTCTCTTACTTCCACTACGACATTTACCCGTAGATTTTTTTCAAATTGACATTGTTTTCTTTGTAATGATGCTGGCTATTGAAAAATTAAATAAAATAGGTTTTCTGATTTTTTATATTTTTTGGCCTCGTTTGTGCCTGAAAAATTAAGTTTTTTAAACAAAAATTAAATTTTTTGTACAATGTTACAACTATAACTAAACCGCTGTTTCTACGCGAACGATATATTTCCAGCATTTGTAGCCCTTATAATTACCTTAAGGGCGGTAACGTTTGTAATCCTTTTTTTCTTAATTTTTTTTTTGAACGGAGAACCTCTTCTTGTTTGAAAATTTTAGATGAATCGGAGCAAAACCAACGAAGATACAGCAGTCTAAGCAACAGCGCTTCATAAGTGACTTAATACACTAGAAAAAATTTAAAGGGCTTTTCCCACAACCCACGTTTTCAAAGTCGGTGTCCATCATAACAAACTACGATAGTTTTGAAATATTTAACATTATTTCGGAACATAATTTATGTGGTAACGCTGGAGAGTTGTTTTTTAAATTTTTTAATATTTTTTATTTTACAGTAACAAATTAGACGATTTTTTTTTTAAGTAGCGTTTTTCGCTTCGAAGTTTTCCCAAAAATTTAAGTACAAAAATAGCAAAAAACCCTCCCAGCGTTACCAGGCGAAAACAATTATGTATCGATATAATTTTGATGATTTTTTGACCCATCACCGAGACGCTTCCGAATAATTGCTGTCACTGCCATGTTTTTTAATATTACTTTATTCTTTAAGTGGGGAACTCGAAATTAATTTTTGAAATATGGTTTCTTGGGCAAAATATATTGAAATGACCCAGAGAACAAGAATCGCGATGCGCCTTTGACACGAAAAAAATTTACCAGCCCTTGTAAATATATAACTTATTTCAACCATTTTTTATACCCCCTCCCTATTGAGAACAAGGGTATATATCAGATGCTGCCAACCAAAAGTGTAACATATCGATGGAGTAACCTTAGAGACCCCAAGAATATTTGAATGAAATCCGTTTTGGGCCTTTTTAAGTCATTTTAGCAATGTCCGTCTGTCTTGGTGCGCACGATATCTTCCGACAGGATTAACCGATTGACTTAAAATTCGGTATGTGTTAAAATTTTTTTTCTATCTCAGGCTAACGTCAAAGATGGACGATGTTGGTCCATAATACCTCCCCCACGAAAGGTAAAAATTTAGTAAAATATAATAATATTTATCCCATGACTTATATACTACTACCCAGAATCTTTCACAATTCCACGCATAGTATTAGTTTATTAATCGCTATCATTTTTAGAAAAATGGGGGAAGTTGCCGCGTCCCTTTTGGTACCTACCATGCAAATACCATTTTGCACAAAAAGATAACGGCGTATAACTTGGATTGCTGCACATACAAACCCTTAACATTTTGTGGAGTGTAATGCTTTTACAGTACCTATAGTCCCGTAAAAAATGGGCAAAGTTATCACGCCCCTTTTGGTACCTCCCACACAAATGGACCATTTTGCACAAAAAGTTAACTGCTTATAACTTTGATTAAAGTCCATACAAATACTTAAATTTTTGTACAGTGTAATGTTTTTATAGTACCCATAGTAAGGCGTTTTCCAACAAGAGGTGTTATTTTGAATCACCCGGTATTTCGGTAGCTGCCACTTTTGAAGTTTTATTCTTTGACATTTGACAAGAAGAAACTATGCCATTACTAAAAATGATTTTTTATGGTCGGACTTGGATGGTATTGATCTGGACAACGTTTACTTTCAACAAGACGGCGCTACGTGCCACACAAGCAACGAAACCATTGCTCTGTTACGGGAAAAGTTTTCGGACCGTGTTATCTCTCGAAGAGGTGATCACAATTGGCCATCGAGATCTTGTGATTTAACACCTTGCGACTTCTTCCTTTGGGGCCACGTGAAAGATAAGGTCTACGCCAACAGCCCAGCGTCGATTCAAGACCTAAAAGATAGAATTCGTGAAGCTATCGAGGACATAGGGCAACTACTTTGCGATTTGGTTAGGGAAAATTCCATGAAAAGGATATGGTCCTGTAAGCGTGGTCGTGGTGGCCATTTGGCTGATGTTGTTTTTCATTATTAACGGCATACCTTCGTCTTTATTATGAAATAAACATCCGATCATTTATCTCAAAAATTGCATTTTTCTTTGAATACCAAAATAACACCTCTTGTTGGAAACCCCTATTTATATTTAAAAATGGGCGTTATTTCCACACCCCTTTTGGTATCTCCCAAACAAAATTGCCAAAATAAAAAATATGATAAATTATTTTTTTGAATTTCCCTATTTGTACATTATGGGTCATAATTTATACATTTACCTGTAGAGTTTTTCTTCGTTAGGATGCTAGCATTCAAGAACGGAACAAACCATTTATATACCCTCACTTTAGTGATACGAGGGTATATATGATTTGCTACGAACCAAAAGTATAACACACCAAAGGAGTGATCTAAGACCCTAAGTATATTCGGCGGATATTCGTTTTGGGTCATTTTAAGTCGAATGAGCAATGTCCGTCCGTCCGTCTGTCTGTCTGTCTGATGGCTGGTGCGCACGGTAACTTTCGAAAGGAGTAACAGATTGACTTTAAATTTGGTATGTGGTAATATTTTCTTCTATCTCCGACTAAGTTTGAAGATGGGCCACATTGGTCCACTCCTTCTGGTACCTCCCACACAAAGGGTTAAAATTAAGTGAAATATTAATTCTTCAATAACTTCTATACTACTTATTAGAATCTTCTGAAATTACAAACATTGTATTACTGTATTAGTCGCTATGACCTCGAAAAAAATGGGTAAGGTTGCCACGTTCCTTTTGGTACCTCCCACACAAATGGACCATATTGCACCAAAACTTAACTGGTTATAACTTTAATAATAGTTCATACAAATACTTGAAATTTTGTACGGTTTAATGCTTTTATAGCACCTAGATTATAGTGAAAAGTGGGCGTTATTGGTACGCCCCATTTGGTACCTCCCACACAAATGGACTATTTTGCACCAAAATCTTGTTCCTTTAATACCAGTATACTTTAAAGTTATTAAATGCAATTTAAATTGATAATAATTTAATTTAAAAAAAAAATAAAAAAAAAGTAGGAATATTTTTTGGGACTGAAGGTGAGGGGATTCATAAGTCGGTTTACCCGACTGAACTTTCTTACTCGTTTTTCTCCTATTCAATATCTACAACTCTGCTTCAGACAAAAAAGAGATATTCCGTACGGTATACCGAGATATAACCGTGTTAAAATATAGAAAAAGTTCTAAAAATCCACCTTGAACAAAAAAATCGTATGGCCATTATATTATTAATTGAGCCAACTTGACTGAACGAATGATGCAGAAGTTCTTATTTTTGGGGCTACTTTCACGTCCAATTCACAGAATTGAGTCCCAAATCAATGAGCTGAAAAATGCTGTTCTGTGTAGAAGGACCTTTGTTTGGGGCTATATCAAAACATTAACCCATGACTACCGTTGTTCGTGTAAAGGAGTCTGGTTATAAATAAACCCCAGTTACCAATTTTCAGCCCGATCAATTAATGTTTGTGGTCTTTATGTCGTTAAGAAGTCAAATCGGGGAGATGCTATAAGGTATATGGGGGCTACATCAAAAATGGGCCGATAAGATGTATATATATTAAATTGGTGTCACCTAGCTCAATTATTGGTGTCTGTAGCGTGATTACAACAGAAGGACGGACGGACATGGCTAAATCGTCCTCGAATACAGAATATTTTATTAGTCTTTTTTTTTGAAAGTGGCGTAAACGCCATTCTGCTTTTATACAAGAGTAGGTGAATAATAGAAATATATTATTTACATTCAGTTCATCTCAAGACTACAATGTTTCTGTATTAAGTGAAAATGTTCGCATTTTGTGTTTTATTAACCCCCTTATTGAATGGTTAATCTAGTAAAGCAGAATGACGTTTACGCCACTTTCAAAATAAACAGTTCATTTATACTTGATGGGGTCTCAGATAAATATTTAGAGGTGTTACAAACGGAGTGACAAAATGAATATACCCCCATCCTATGGTGGAGGGTATACGAACGAATATTTTCCTGTAAAACTAGAAATCATATTTTTTGTTGAAAGTTTAGGTCTGTAAGGCTTTTACTGCATCTCAATAAACCTATGGGAGCATTGTTATTCCTAGTGAATGATTGATATTGTTTCCATAGCTTATGTATGTATGTATATCATCCAAATTCTGGAGCAGATTGCTGCAAATATGCGCAGTATAGGGTGCACAAAGGGTATACTTACCACATACATACATACGTATGTATGTACACACTTCAATAGTACATGTACTCGTATTTACGCGTTAGCAAATAAACAAATAACAAACAAACAAAACGACAGTCGTAGACATTTGTGCTTTTTAGTTGAGCTCAAACGATGAATCCTCGTCATCTCTAAATGTTGTTGTCGTAGTCGTGTGTGAGTGAGTGTAGGTTGTGATGATGATTTGTTGTTGCTGTCAACGATGGCAATCACGATGCCAATGACGACGACGACGACAACGAGGACGATGATAATAATGATGATGGCACGACAACTACTTCGACAACAACGTCGACGTCAACATCGACATAGACTAAGACTTTGACGGGAACGTTTTTTGAAATTTCTTCGTTAAGAAGGGGACGGAAGGGGGATTTTAATGTTTTTTTTTTTGCTTTTTGTTGTTGTCAAGAATTTCTCCAAGAGTGCCTAGAACGTCTTAAAGATTTCTGCTGCTGCCGGCGTTGTAGCTGTTTGTATGTGGCAGTACATATCTACTCCTGTTTGGTGGTCTTTGTTTTTGTTTTCGCCATCAAAATGAAAGAGTATTAGAAAACATAGAACTCATGGAGACTCTTGGGCTCGTCGTACGTACTTTTGCACATTCATTCACACACATTTATATATACATACTTCTAGACATGGGCAACACATCCTTCGAATTTGCCAAGAAAGTAAATTTGCTTGAAACGGATCCCACACTTTTTCCTTGAATGGTTGGTTGGAGCGCTCGCTCGTTCGCTCACTCACTCGCTCATCGGCCAGGAGACGGCTGTTGTCTCTTGGTATTCACAAAGCCACGCGACATTGACTCAATGTGTTTCTTTGCCTTGGAATTTGCTGTTGTTGTTGTACGCTTTTTTTACTTCTTATTTCTTTTAATTCCTTTGCTTTTCCATCTTTTTTTAGTTTTATTTTTATTTTGTTTGGCTCTTTTTGCGCTAACGCTGTTTTTGAAAGAAACTGAAAAAAGAAAAACTTGTTCAGTTCAGTTCTGTTTTGTTGGTGTTGACGTTTTGTGTTTTTCTGTCGTCGTCATTTTCTCTCGCCTCGTTTTGTGCCTTTTGCGCTTTATGTGTATAAATTTTTTGTTTGGTTTCCTTTGTGAGGGTGTTTTTGACTTAGTCTTTGGTCAGTGAGTTTGTGTGTTGTGTGCGTGAGTTTATGCGTGCGTATATACTTGCGGTGTCGTGGCAAAAATATTCCTCTGTGTGCGGGTGTGCGTGCGTGTGTCTGAGCCTTTTTTCTGCAATTAATTGGTCGTCTTTTGTGTGCGGTGTTCATAGAACTTTTGAAAAAAGATTCCTGATGTTGTTTGAAGAAATTGGCCCATAAAACATTTCGAACATATGCTGCTCAGACTTCCGGCAAACAAATGAAACAACTGTAGTATAGTTTGACCTGCTGCCCCCGCCGCTTCCTTCCCCCCCACAAAGCCCTTTGCGTCACTTGTTATCCTTTTTCCGCTGTTAGAGTACAAACATTCCTTGCTGCCCTATGGCATATTGGGTAGCTGAGGGGTGGGGTGGTATTCTTAAACAAATACGCATTAATCATACGTCTAGTGGCACATTGACAAACAAACATGGGAACAAATGTTTGTTTATCTACTCCGTTGCTCCCCGGGAAGAAGGCATTACTTTCCATTTCCAGCGTTGTTGAGTGAGTTTACTCTCTCTCTCTGCAGTTGGGGGGGGGGCAATAACAAATTAAGCCGTATGGCTGCCTGGCGGCCGCCATGGCTTAATGGAAAAGGTGTATGTAGTGCGGTGTAGTGATTAGGCATTGCAAGTCACTTGAATATGACTTTATTTTATACACTCTTTCACTTTCTCGTTCGTTCACTCACCCTTCCTTCCGCACCACAGAGAGATAGACAATTAATTTCCACTTTTGGTCTGTCCTCATTTGTTGGATATGGGTCGCGTAACATTTAAGTGTGTGTGTGAGTTTTTGATCGGTGAATAGGACATTAAGGCGATTGTCAATACTGCAAAATACCTCTACTTGAGGTTTGGTTTATTCAACCTTTTTCGTGTTGTAGGCTTTATATTTTTGTTTATTTAAATAATCATTTACCTAAAGACATAATTTTTAAATTTTTTTTAAAAATTCTTCAAAACTTTTCAAGTTTTTTTTTTGTTTCAAAATAAAAATATTCGTGATCAAATCCATTGCAGAATAGCTTTATCGTCTTTATTTTTAAATGGGTTTGCCCTTCGGAAATGCTATTTATTGATTACTTTGTTTCACATTTTGCTGGGTGTAGGAGTCCTGCTCTATAAAATTTCGACGAAATATGATTTTATTGAAAATTTCAATTTTATAGAAAGTTGCATCGAATTGTACTTTTAAAATGAGGTGCATCAAAATTGACGAAATTGATTTTTTCTAGAAAATCATGCCTATATTAATATTTTCTTGCATAGTTCATAAAAATTGAATATCTATGGTAAATTTAGTGCAAATTAAATTTTTATTAAAAATTTCATCAAATTTTAATTTAAAAATTTTGATACAAATCGAATTTGTATAAATTTTTTCTCAATATTTCGTCAAAAATTTTTTTTTTCTAAAAAAAATTTTACAGATTGAATTTTTCTAAAAAAATTCAATTCTAGAACATATTTTTTTAAATTTAGTGGAAATTTAATTTTTACTGAAATTTCATCAAATTTTCATTTAAAATTTTTTATAGAAATCGAATTTGTATAGATTTTTTTTTTAAATAAAAATTCTTGCAAATTTAATTTTTCTACAAAGAAATTTAATTCTTGAAAATTTTGCCTATATTAATATTTTCCTGAATAGTTCGTGAAAATTTCATTTCTATTGTAAATTTAGTGGATATTTAATTCTTATTGAAAATTTCATCAAATTTTTATAGAAAAAATTCTTATAAATTTAATTTTTCTAAAAAAGTTTTTTTTTTTAAATTTTCTATAAAAAATTTGTTTTTAGTAATTTTTGTAGAGAAATGCAATTTTAACAAAATTTCCTATAGAAATGCACTATAAAACAATTTTGCAGACAAATGCAATTTTAACGAATTTGTTCAACAAAATTTTTTGGAAAAAATTTGTTTTTAATAATTTTTCTAGAGAAATTCAATTTTTACAAAATTTTGCAGAAAAATGCAATTTCGAAGAAATTGTCATAAAAAATGCAATTTCAACGAATTTTTTTAGAAATACTGGGTTTTCCAACAATAGGTATTATTTTGGTATTCAAAGAAATATGCAATTTTTTTGAGATAAATGATCGGATGTTTTTAATAATGAAATGCCGTTAATAATGAAAAACAAGATCAGGCAAATGGCCACCACGACCACGCTTACAGGACATATCCTTTTTATGCAATTTTCCATAACCAAATCGCAAAGTGGCTGCCTTATGTCCTCGATAGCCTCACGAATTCAATTTTTGAGGGCTTGAATCCACGCTGGGCTATTGGCGTAGACCTTATCTTTCACGTGGCCCCAAAGGAAGAAGTCGCAAGGTGTTAAATCACAAGATCTCGGTGGCCAATTGTGATCAGCTTTTCGAGAGATAACACGGTCCGGAAACTTTTCCCGTAACAGAGCAATGGTTTCGCTGCTTGTTTAGCACGTAGCGCCGCCTTGTTGAAAGTAAACGTTGTCCAGATCAATACCATTCAAATCCGACGATAAAAAATCATTAATCATCTCTCGATAGCGCAATCGATTCACTGTTGATTCAACCTCATTTTCGAAAAAGTAAGGTCCAATGACCCCGCCGGACCATAAACCGCACCAAACAGTCACACGTTGAGGATGGAGAGGCTTCTCAAAAATAACTCTTGGGTTGTCCTAGCCCCAGATGCGTCAATTTTGCTTGTTGACGTAGCCACCGAGGTGGAAATGGGCCTCATCAGTCAAGATGATTTTTCGATGATTTTCGATTTATCGAATTTTAATAAGTCCAATGCGTTGTTGAATCGTGTATAGATCCATTTTTAGTAATGGCGTAGTTTCTACTTGTCAATTGTGAAAGAATAAAAGCTTCAAAAGTGACAGCTACCGAAATACCGGGTTATTCAACATAACACCTCTTGTTTGAAAACCCTGTATTAGATTTGAACAACATTTTTTAGAGAAATATAAAAATTGAAGGAATATTGTAAAAAATGAAAATTTTAAATTTTTAACGACTTTTTTAGAAAAAAGACAATCAAATTGCAATATTTTTCTAGAAAAATTTATTCAATGAAATTTTGCAGAAAAATTCTATTTTGAGTAGTATTAAAAACGAAATATATCATTAGTTTACACAAATTTTGCTAAAAGGGCTTGTCATAACAATTTATGGTATTATTTTTTATTCTAAACAAACAATTCTAAACATTTTTTTAACAGTCATCCTGATGATGTCTTTCGAAGACAAAAGACAAAATATTGAATGAAAATAATAAAAAAAAAACCAACATAGACCTCGAGCTCATTTTTGATAAATATCAAACAACATTTTTTATACATATATTGTAATTTTTTCCTTTATTTATTCCACTTGGGAACATAGGACTTCTATTAAATGATTCCAACTTAATATATTATTACATATTTGTTCGTTTATTGTAAATTTAGTGCAAATATTCATAAAATTTTCTAGAAAAATGTAATTGCAACGAAATTTCTATAAAATGAAATTAAACGATATTTTGCCAAAAAATACAACTTAAGAAAATTTTGTAGAGAAATGTAATTTTGAGGACATTTTTATTAGCCATGTTAAAAACGAAATATATCGTGAATATTTGCTAATTTCTCTAACCTTTCTTCAAAATTAAAATTTTCTAAAAAATTTCGTAAAAAATGCATTTTTTCTACAAATTTCTTCAAAATTGGATTTTTCTAGAAATTTTCTATGAAATTGCGGTATTTTAGAATAATTTTCTAGAACAAATTTATTTTCAATAATTTTTGTAAATTCAATGCAAAAAATGCAATTCAACGATATTTCTAGAAAAATTCAACTTTAACAAAATTTTGCAACAAAAAAATGAATTTTTGAGAAATTTTCATGAAAAATCTAATTTTAAAGAAAATTTGGGAAAAAATTAGATTTCAATACTATTTTTTAGAAATATACAAATTTGATGGAAATTTTTAGCAAAATCGAAATTTAAAGGAATTTTCAAAAAATGCAATTTCATGAATTTATTTTAGAAAAATGTAATATTTTTATAAAATTTTAATTTTTCATAAAATTCTCAAGAAAAATTAATTACAATTTGCAATTCTATTCGTCAAAATATCAATTCTTGAAGATCTTGTCGAAAATAATTTTTTTTTAGAAAATTATGTCAGAATTCAATTTATCTAGAAATTTTTTGGAAATTGAATTTTTCTAGAAAATTTCCGGAAAATTCATTATTTTAGAAAAAAATTTGTTCAACAAAAGTATCTATAAAAATTATTTTCAATTATTTATTTTCAATAATTTTTTATTTTATTTTCAATAATTTTTTAGAGAAATGCAATTTTTCAAAATTGTCTAGAGAAATGCAATTCAACGATTATTCTATCAAAAATCAGTTTTAACAAATTTTTTCAGAAAAAAAAATTGTAGAAAAATTAGATTTCAACACAATTTTTTAGAAAAATACAAATTTGATGGAAATTTTTAGAAAAATTCAAACTCAAAGGAATTTAAAAAAATGCGATTTCTAGATATTTTTTTATAAAAATATAATTCAACGATTTTTTTATAAATATGGAATTTTCACAAAATTTTTCAGAAAAATTTTATTTTGACGAAATTTTCAAGAATTTTAAAGATCATCATTAATATTGCAATTTTCTAAAAAATTTCGTAGAAATTACATTTTTCTGAAAAATTTTGCTAAAATTGCATTTTTATAAAAAAAATCGTTTAATTGCATTTCTCTAGAAAATTTTGTAAAATTATTTATTTATTTATATGAATTACAATACAAAGTAAATTTATATTCTAATTTTAAGGTCCAGGGAAAGGCCGGGTTACAAAGACCATATGGCTGAATTTCGCAGCGACAGACCAGAGCCTCTGGTGGGAATCGAACCCACGACCCCCAAACTCATAGGCGAGTACGCTACCAACTCGCCTACTGGGGCGCTCTTGTAAAATTATATTTCTCTAAAAAAATTATTAAAAATATTTTTTTTTTGAAATTTTTGTTGAAAAATATATGTTATGTTTTCTAAAACTCTCCAGAAAAATCAATTTCGAGAAAATTTTCTGGAAAAAAATTTTCAATAACAATTTATTTCCGACAAGATCTTCAAAAAATGTTATTTTGACGAAATTTTCGCAGCAAATGCAATTTTAATGAAATTTTATAAAAAATGCGAAATTTCGTTGTAATTATTTTTTCTAGAAAATTTTATAAATAATATTATCATAATTAAATTTTTCTAAAAAAATCCTGAAATTGCATATTTTGAGAATTCCTTTAAATTTAGATTTTTCAAAAAATTTCATCATATTTGTATTTTTCTAAAAAATTGAGTTGAAATCTAATTTTTCTACAAATTTTCGTTGAAATTGCATATTTCTTGAAAATTTGTCAAAATTGCAATGTCTTGCAAAACTTTGCATTTGAAATATTTTTTTAATTTTGTCGAAAATATCTTTAACTGACAATTTTTTTTCTACAAATTTTCTTTGAAAATGTATTTTTCTAGAGAATTTCTCGAAATTGTATTATTTTGAAAAATATTTTTTCAACAAAATTGTTTAGAAAAAAATTATATTCAATAATATTTGTAGAATAATGCAATGTCAACAAATTTCCTAGTGAAATGCAATCTCAATAAAATTTTGAAGAATGCAATTTCAACGAAATTTTGTTGAATACAAATTTGAAGGAATTTTCTAGAAAAACGCTAATTTGAAGCAATTTGAAAAAAAGTGCAATTTAATTTTTTTTTAGAAAAAATAATTATGATGAAATTTTTTGTAAAATTATATTATTAATAAATTAATTTTATTATAAATTATATATTTTCTCGAAAAATTTAACTTCAATGAAATTTTCTAGAAAAATTTAATTTCAATGAAATTTTCTAGAAAAATTTAATTTCAATGAAATTTTCTAGAAAAATTTAATTTCAATGAAATTTTCTAGAAAAATTTAATTTCAATGAAATTTTCTAGAAAAATTTAGTTTCAATGAAATTTTCTAAAAAATTTAATTTCAAGGTATTTTTCTAGAAAAATTTAATTTCAATGAAATTTTCTAAAAAAATTTAATTTCCTTGAAATTTTTGAGAAAAATTAAATTTCAATGAAATTTTCTAGAAAATTCAATTTCATTAAAAAATGCCATTTCAATGAAATTTCCTAAAAAAATGTAATTTCACAAAAATTATGCCAAAAAATAGAATTTCAATGAATTTTTTAGTCATGTTAAAAACGAAATATAACATTAGTTTAGAAAAATTTTGTCCAATGGATGTGCATAACATTTTCTGGTTTAATTTGGCAAGGTAAACACGAAAAAAACTTTAAAACAATTGTTTGTTAAATTTTTTTGGAAGGTTCCTTTCCTATTTCGACTATATTTTTTGAAGTATAATCCGATAGAGCCGGAATGGGATATGCGTTTATTTTATGGAAATTATAAGAGCTACAAATGTTAGGAATACCACTTTCACGTAGTGGTTTAGTAACAATAACTAAAACAAGTAAGAAAGTTTCAGTCGGGTAAACCGACTAAGGTATACCCTCACTTTGTGAGTAATGTAATATTGAATATTACACAAATTATTCTGTCAATTTTTGTGGGAGGTACCAAAAGGGGTTTAAAAAATACACCTATATTTCGCTGAACAGTAGATACTTTAAATACATTGCACTGTGCCGAATTGTAACCGTTTATATGGAGTGGTATATTAACGTTGAGATATTAAATTGTGGTATAATTTGGCCATTTTGTGTGGGAGGTACAAAAAGGGGCGTGGTGATAACGCTCATTTTTCACTGGACTATAGGCATTATAAAAGCATTACACTGTACAAAATTTCAAGTAATTGTATACACTGATATTAATGTTATAAACTGTTAACTTTTGGTGCAAAATGGTACCTTTGTGGGAGAGGTACCAAAAGGGGCGTGACAATAACGCCAACTTTTCAATGGACTGTAGGCACTATAAAAACATTACGCTGTACAAAATTTCAAGTATTTCTAAACACTGGTATTAATGTTATAAGCTTTTAACTTTTAGTGCAAAATGGTGCATTTGTGTGGGTGGTACCAAAAGGGGCGCGGCAATAACGCCCATTTTTCACTGGACTGTAGGCACTATAAAAACATAACGCTGTACAAAATTTCAAGTATTTCTAAACACTGGTATTAATCTTATAAGCTTTTAACTTTTAGTGCAAAATGGTGCATTTGTGTGGGAGGTACCAAAAGGGGCGTGGCAATTTCGCCCATTTTCCTCGAGCTGATAGCGACTAACAAACTAATACTATGTGTGGAATTTCAGAAGATTCGACTACGTATAATAGCAGTTATTAAAGAATCAATATTTCACAACATTTTAACCCTTTGTGGGGGAGGTACCAGAAGGAGTGGACCAATATGGCCCATCTTCGAACTTAGCCGGAGATAGAAAAAAATATTACCACATACGAAATTTGAAGTCAATCGGTTACTCCTTTCGAGAGTTATCGTGCGCACCAGCCAGCAGACAGACAGACAGACAGACAGACAGACAGACAGACGGACGGACATTGCTCATTCGACTTAAAATGACCCAAAACGGATTTCCGCCGAACAGACTTGGGGTCTTAGGTCACTCCTTCGATGTGTTACACTTTTTTCCGTAGCAAATGATATATACCCTCGTCACACTAAAGTGAGGGTATAAAAATAGAAAACAGTTTATTGCTGGCTCGAATAATAGGAAAAAATTTATTTATTTCTTTTTTTTAAACTCCAGCATTTTAACAACAACGACAACTTGAAAAAATCTATGAATAAATTTAGAAATTATGACGCGTTCGCAGGAGTAGAATTTATCAAAATCATGTTTTTATACCCTCACTATTGTGAAGGAGGGTACATATCAATTGCTACGGCTCAAAAGTGTAACACATCGAAGAAGTGACATAAGACCTCAAGTATATTGGGCGGAAATCCGTATTTTTATATGAATAAAATCAACATATTCTTCTTTTTAAAGGCTATTACTAAACCACTGTTTCTACGTGAAGGAGATATTTGCAACATTTGTATACATCATAATTGCCGTGAACTTTACTCGTATTCGGACTCTATCGGAACTTTACTTCAGGAAATATAAATAAAATACTAAAGGCACCTTCCATAAAAATTGGACTTAAAAAAAGATATCATTAAACAATTTTTGGTTTAGATTTAAGATCTCGTAAACAAAAGAAATGTTTTTGCACAGTGTACTTATCATATTTTTTGTGGGAAGAGGCATGCATCTTTTTTACATTGTTGTGTGGTTGTAAGGCGAAGCCTTAAACTAATTAATACATACGAGTACAGCCTGTCTACTTTTTTGCACTCAGAGACACTCAGTGCGTATGAATAAAATAGGATTAATGTATATAACGTATACGCAATAATTTTAATTTAAAAATTTACTTAAAAAAAAACATTCGAAGTAATGTTGAAGATTTATGTCTAAATTCCCAGCAATTCCTTAAAATATTTTCTTCGACAATGTTAATTTCATTAGCCTCCCAAAAAAAGAGTATAATGTTCAACTGTTATTGTCTTAATATTTAGTTTTAATATCATTTAAGTTTAATATTTTTTAATTATATTGAAAAAAAAGAAAAGTTTTCCATCATGATGATGACCTTCACCTCGTCCGTTCGTCCATTTCATTTAATTTGTGTGTATGGTGTGGTTACAACACAACACAAAACGTACGTATTCGTGTTTTAATTAAATTTAGTTTTAATGAAAGATCTTTTCATTTTAGTTTTGTTTTCGTGGTTTTCGTTGCCACCAAAATTGTTGTGTTGTGGCAACAATTCAATATTAAACGTTAACATGCAAGTGACTCATTTTATGGCCAACTGTTGGTTGGCTCGTTGGTTGGCTCGTTGGTTGGCCACTTCATTGGGTTTGCCAGAGCTGTTTTCCACGTTTGGGCCTACAAACTGTTTTACTTTGTGGAATCAAAGGGAATGTGTATGTGAAATTGGAAATAATTTCAATTAATTTATAACAGAGATATTATAAGGCAGTCGAAGAAGATAGATGTACGATTATGAAGATCCAATGTTTTAAAAAATGTTGCATTTACTATAGTCTGATAAGAAATGGTTAACATTTGGCACCTCCCAACCAATTTACAAATTCCATCTTAAGTTTCGCTGAAGGTGACATTATACTTCAGTCCGTTTGTACGACTTCATTAATTCAAAAAGTAGCATTGTGCCGTATAAGTAATATTCAGAAATTAAAATTATTTATACGTCACCAGGTTCACAAATGTGTCTTTCTTTGTTAACGATAAAGTTATCAATAATATATTAAGCAATATTGAAATTAAACGTAAACAGTAAACTTGATAGCCATACTCACCTTAAACAAATATAGTTGGGCTTGCAGAATCAAGTGAAAATAGTCTAGTCAAATGGTTTTTGTTTAGCAGACTAGGTTAAGTGCAAAAATGTTGTCGAATTTAAGATCAATGGTAAAGTTGTAATGAATGGTATGAACCAAACGTCAAAATCTATCAGATACGAACGACTAGGGATGAATTGTAACACGCGAAAAAACAGTATTCCGCGAACATTGATTGAACTTTTTTTTTGCACTTATCGATTAATATTAATTTTTTAATTGTGATAATTACAAAAAATTCGGGAAATTCGGTCTGAAAATCGGCGAAAAACCTCACTTGTTGGAATCAAATTCCTATTCGTTCGTAACTGACAATTACTCGCTACAGGAAGGAAAGTTTTCTTAAATTCTATTGTCTTTGGTATGAACTTCTCAATTTGTTGGAAGATACCAGAATAAGCCCGGCAACACTAAGGTGGCGCTTGAATCGGCTTTTTCTTTAATGTGCAGTTTCCACAAATATAAAAATCAAATATGAAAATATAGCTGAAATACATACATATTTTATATGATGAGAAAACAAAATTGAAGAATCTTATTCGCAATAAAAGAAGAAACTGTAACACATTTATGATTTGCTTTTTATTTATTTTACCTATGAACTCCTTTAATTTATTTGAATTAGTTTTTACGTTTATTTTTATTTTAATAATATTTATAATATTTTAATGTATTTCTTTTGATTTATATTTTGGTACAACTCAGTTCATTTATAACGGGTGATCCAAGTAGAGATACATTTTTCAATAGCCTTTTTTTGACAGATCAACTGTGAGTCGTGTCATGCTGTCATGTTATTTTTGTTAAGTATTGTTTGGCATTACATCATGGAAAGACTTACGCCTGAACAACGTTTACGCGTGTCATTCGCCGGGTACCAGTCTAAATGCTCGAACGAGTCATCAAAATTGGACTCAACGGATGGACCATCTGAGACGTAGCCGCGGCCAACATTTGATAGACATAATCTTCAAAAAAATAAATGCCAAAGAATGTTCTTTCAAATGATAATAAACATTCCCCATTCAATTTGAATTTTCTGTGTTTTTTATACCCTACACCACACTGTGGTACAGGGTATTATAACTTTGTGCATTTGTTTGTAACACCCAAAAGGTGTAGAAATAGACCCATCGTTTATTATACCGATCGACTTAGAATCACTTTCTGAGTTGATTTAGCTATGTCCGTCTGTCTGTGCATGTATTCTTGTAATCAAAGTACAGGTCGCAATTATGGTCCGATCTCGACGAAACTTTACACATATCTTTTTTTTTGGCCCAAGGACGATCCCTCTTGAATTTGGTTAAAATCGGTTCAGATTTAGATATAGCCCCCAAATATATGTTAGCCCCGATTTGACATGTAAGCGCTGTAAAAACTTTATTTTATATCCGATCAGTATGAAATTCGGCAGAATGAGGTTTGTTATTATATGAATGAACACTGTTAAATTTGGAAGAAATCGGTTCAGATTTAGATATAGCCCCCATATATACGTTACCCCCGATTTGACATGTAAGCGCTGTAAAAATGTTATTTTATATCCGATCAGTGCGAAATTCGGCAGAGAGGTTTCTTATTACATGAAGGAATACTGCTAAGTTCGGAGAAAATCGGGTCGGATTTAGATATAGCCCCCATATATATGTTACCCCCGATTAGACCTGTAAGCGCTGTAGAAATTGTATTTTATATCCGATCAGTGCAAACTTCGGCAGAAAGAGGTTTCTTATTACTCGAAGGAATACTGCCAAATTTGGAGAAAATCGGTTCAGATTTAGATATAACTCCCATATATATGTTACCCCCGATTTGAAATTCAAGCGCTGTAGAAACTGTATTTTATATCCGATCACAGCGAAATTCGGCAGAAAGAGGTTTCTTATTATATGAAGGAATACTGCCAAATTCGGAGAAAATCAGTTCAGATTTTGATATAGCCCCCATATATATGTTACCCCTGATTTGACATGTAAACGCTGTAAAAACTGTTTTTTATATCCGATCAGTATGAAATTCCACAGAAAGAGGTTTCTATTTTACATGAATGAGTATTCAGGGAAAATCGATTCAGATTTATATATAACCACCATATATATGTTCCTCTTGATTTGGTTACAAAGCGCTATAGAAGTTGTACTTTACTTCCGATCATTACAAAAGTCTCCAGAAAGATGTTTCTCAATTTAGGAACGAATATTGATTAATTTAGCGATTATCGGTTCGGAATTAGGTATATCCACATATATATGTTCTTACCCAATTACCAATTATTCCAAATTATTATCGCAATCACCCTTATCGCATTGTTAGGGAGGTGTAGGGTATTATATAGTCGGCCCCGCCGGACTTTCTGCATTTCCTTACTGGTTTTCTTAAAAAAAATAGGGAACCTCGAAATGGATCACCCTATACATGGGTCAGAATTTCTAATATTAATCTGAACATGTTTGAATATGCCTTAAAGGTTTATAATTAATCATTTATTTTATTAAAAAAAAAATAAAATTTTATAGGTGTTTGGAATTTAATAAAGATCATTTTTGTGTTTACGAATTTTAATCTTGAACGGCTGAACTGATTTTTCCAAAGTTTTTGTCTTTTAAAGGAGAACATAACGTGAAATTTTTTGTTTAACTAAATTTTTTTAATACTTTAATTTAAAAAAAAATTGCTCTCCTTCGTTTTTTTTGAAATTCACACGGAATATGCACTAGACCAAAACAGTAATTCGATTTCTGGTGACACAAAACTTGTAAAAATTATGGGCGAAATACTAAGGCAGGAATGGGAATTTGTTCTACATTTTTTGGACATATTTATTTTAAAATCCCTTAGTGTCATGATTTAGTCCATAACTGTTACAAATATTGAGTCTCCAAGAATCCATTTTTATTTAAATTTAAGTTTTTGAAAAAATGTCGGAAAAAAATTTATAGATTTTGTTTAAAAAAATCAAAAAGATAATGACCATTTATGTTCTCCTGATATCGTAACCGAAAACCAGATAGACCACATCATTATCAGCAAGAAGTGTAGAGGCTCGCTACTAGATATGTGAAATAAACGTGGTGCTGATATGGGTAGCGATCACTACATTCTAATAGCTCATACCCGCGTAAAAATCGCCGCCACCCAAAAATAACGTGGAAATGTTAAAAATGAGTTAATTTCCAACGCTTTCACCAACGAATTAAAAACATCTATAATGACAAAGAACTCTGAAAGCACATGGCCGGAAATCAAACAGCCGGAATACCAAAGCTGAAGAACGTCACCTAGGTTTTTAAACACAGCACCCGAAAGGAATGGATTAGCGATATTACATGGAAATTAATTCAGGATAGAAAGGAGTCAAAAGCTGACCTCAAATCGAGCAAAACCCGTTCGACTAAAACCAAACATCTGGAAATATATAATCGTATTAACGGAGTCAAGACCCCTGAAAAATGATATTGGTGAACTTGTAACATCAAAAGCACAGCAACTTAGTTTATGGGAAAATTTTTACGCCAATATGCTGAATACATCGCGCATTCAACAACTATCTATCTGCACTTGCACCTCGCACACGCAGAATCAAAATATTTCTACTGACTGTCCAGGAATCATTGAAATCAGCGAAGCAATCAGATCTTAAAAAAACACAACAAGTCTCCCGGTCTGGATAATATTTCCCCGGAACTCCCCTCAACCGACCGATTTACTACGGTCGCTTATTGGAATCCCTCACAAAAGGACATTCTGGAATAATGAAACCCTTCCCGACGAAATCACATCCGGCCTAATTATAAACCATCACGTAGGTGTATAGATAATTTCATCATAATTACACTTTTCTTCAAAAATTAATGAAATTGCATTTTTTTTTAGAAAATTCCTTTAAATTTGTTTTTTCTTAAAAATGTTGTTGAAATCTACATTTTCTAAAAAATGCTTAAATTGAATGTTTTTTTTTTAAAAATTTCGCGAAATTTCATTTTTTTTTTGAAAATTTCTTCAAAATGTATTTTTATTTGAAAATTTCCCCGAAATTCAGTCAGAATTCATTTTGGTTTAAGACCATATGTTTCAGTTACTTTCTGTCTATTGCAAAAAAATATTAGAAACAAATACAAAAATTGGTAGAGAGTTTTAATTGCTTGGTAGAATTGACTGCAGTTTTGATAGACATCACTCTATCATCTTCAGAAGTCTTCCGAAATTTTATTTTTCTGCTAAATTTTGTAGAAAAATCGTTGAACTGCATTTCTCCAAAAAATTTCTTTAAATAAATTTTTTTCTAGAATATTTTGTTGAATTTTTGAAAATCGAAACGGATAAGGGCACTAAACGTATCAAAGAAAATGTTGTTGAATTGAATTTTTCTAGAAAATTTTGTTAAAATTGCATTTGCAATTTCTTGAAATTTACTTTTTTCCTGATTTTTGTTTTTTTTTTGTAGATGTATAGAACATTTCATCATAATTACATTTTTCTTCAAAAATTATTGAATTTTTGTAGAAAATTCCTTTGAATCATTGAAATCAGCGAATCAATCAGATCTTAAAAAAACACAACAAGTCTCCCGGTCTGGATAATATTTCCCCGGAACTCCCCTCAACCGACCGATTTACTACGGTCGCTTATTGGAATCCCTCACATAAGGACATTCTGGAATAATGAAACCCTTCCCGACGAAATCACATCCGGCCTAATTATAAACCATCACGTAGGTGTATAGATAATTTCATCATAATTACACCTTTCTTCAAAAATTAATGAAATTGCATTTTTTTTTAGAAAATTCCTTTAAATTTGTTTTTTCTTAAAAATGTTGTTGAAATCTACATTTGCTAAAAAATGCTTAAATTGAATGTTTTTTTTTGAAAATTTCGCGAAATTTCATTTTTTTTTTTGAAATTTTCTTCAAAATGTATTTTTATTTGAAAATTTCGCCGAAATTCAGTCAGAATTCATTTTGGTTTAAGACCATATGTTTCAGTTACTTTCTGTCTATTGCAAAAAAATATTAGAAACAAATACAAAAATTGGTAGAGAGTTTTAATTGCTTGGTAGAATTGACTGCAGTTTTGATAGACACCACTCTATCATCTTCAGAAATCTTCCGAAATTTTATTTTTCTGCTAAATTTTGTAGAAAAATCGTTGAACTGCATTTCTCCAAAAAAATTTCTTTAAATAAATTTTTTTCTAGAATATTTTGTTGAATTTTTGAAAATCGAAACGGATAAGGGCACTAAACGTATCAAAGAAAATTTTGTTGAATTGAATTTTTCTAGAAAATTTTGTTAAAATTGCATTTGCAATTTATTGAAATTTACTTTTTTCCTGATTTTTGTTTTTTTTTGTAGATGTATAGAAATTTTCATCATAATTACATTTGTCTTCAAAAATTATTGAATTTTTTTAGAAAATTCCTTTGAATTTATATTTTTCTTAAAGATGTTGTTGAAAGCAATATTATCAAAAAAGTGGTTAAATTGATTTTTTTTTTGAAAATTTCGCAAAATTTCATATTTTTTGAAAATTTCTTCAAAATTTATTCTTATTTGAAAACTTCGCCGAAATTTTATTTTTCTGCTAAGTTTTGTAGAAAAATCGTTGAAATGCATTTCCCCACAAAAATTCTTTAAATATTTTTTTTTCTAGAAAATGTTGAATTTTCAAAGGTCCAAACGGATAAGGGCACTGAACGGATTAAAGATCGATTAGTCATTTAAAGGACAAGGACTACTGGTTAGTGGTCATAGATTATTGGATAAATAGTCATTGACTTTATTAAAGACCGATAAAGAAAATTTTCTGGAAATATTCAATTTCATAGAAATTTTAAAGAAAAATTCAAATCTAACGAACTTTTCCAAGAAATTTTCTAGAAATATACAATTTCAACGAAAATTTTCTAGAAAAAATTAATTTTGGCATATTTTTCTAGAAAAAAAGACATTTTTAATAAAAATGTATTTTCGACAAAAATTTAAAAAAATAATTATTATTTGATTATTACTCTGGCGAAATGTTCTAGAAAGAATCAGTTTTCAACGAATAATTAAATTTTTTTAGAATAATTACATTTTAAGGAATTTTAATTTTAAAATACCAATTTTGATAGTTCTCTATAAAAATCCGATATCTATTAAATTTTGCTGTAAGTTTTTATAAAAGTTCATCTTGATGAAATTTTCAATAAAATCATATTTTGTTGAACTTTCCTAAAACTGGACTAAGTGGGTAATTTTTTAAAAGCGATGTCTTCTGAACGGGAAGGGCCGGTGGACCAAAATTTCAGAATTCAACACCCTTCAACTCGGTCATAAATACTTGGTGCAAGATTCATCCAGTTCAGAAGACATCGCTTTTAAAAATTTACTCACTTTTAGAGCTGGACTAGCTCTAGAAAAGTTCGCCGAAATATGATTTTATTGAAAATTTCATAAAAATTTAAATTTTATTGAAAATTTCATCGAATTTGCAATTTTATTGAGAATTGCATCCAACTGTTCTTTTATAATTCCGTCCTTCGATATTGTATTTTTCTAGAAAATCTTCCCTAAATTGATATTTTCTTGCCAATTTCATCAACACTGCATATTTATTTTAATTTTAGTGGAAGATGAATATTTATAAAAAATTTCAGCAAAATTTAATAGATATCGAAAAAGGCGATCTAACCGCTAGGAAGAATTGGAGGGAAATAACTTTGCTCAGCCTGGTCAACAAAGTTATTGCGAATATAATAAATAAAAGATTGTCAGAGGCAATCTCAATCAATAGTCTTAGGATTACTGTGGAGCAGTCAGCAGGAGATCGCCTCTTTATCAACTTCGAAAAGGCGTTTGACACCCTGAATCACTCAGCTATATGGATCGCACTGGCATGCAAGGGTGTCCCTACCAAAACAATAAACCTGGTAAAAACATTGTATAGTAATGCAACATGTTGCGTACTACATGAGAAACAGCTCAGCAAAAATATCACAATAAAAACCGGAGTTCGTCAAGGCTGTGTGTTATCACCAATCCTCTTTAACTGTGTCCTCGATGTAGTGATGCAAAAGTCAACGTGTCATAGGAGGGGTATCACATGGGGCTTGCAAAGACAGATTGGAGGACTTGGATTATCCAGATGGCATATGCTTGCTTAGCCACTCTTTCTCCGACATGCAGTCAAAGCTAACTCTTGTTAGTGAAACGGCAAAGTTAGTTGGATTAAAGATAAACATCCCCAAAACCAAAACACTCGGGATAAATGGCAACACTGCTCATAAATTCAGAATCCAGGACTCGGAAATTGATGATGTGGAATCCTTCTGCTATCTCGGCAGCATACTCGACAAATCCGGTGGCTCATCAGCAGATATATCCAGTCGGATTAACAACCCTGTTTGGAAATCATCGAACATTTCGAGACGTACCAAAATCAGAATTTTTAACTCCAACGTGAAATCCACACTAATGTACGGCAGCGAAACGTGGAATATGGCACCGCGCGATATGCAGTCTCTTCAGGTATTTGTCAACAAGTGCCTCCGCAGAATCCTGCGTGTATTCTGGCCCTCAGTAATATCCAATGCCCAACTCTGGTCAGATACAAATCAGCAACCAGTAGAGATGGAAATAAGAAAGCCATAGACTGGAACCCACAGGGAAGCCGGCGCATAGGACGACCACCACACAACTGGAAACGCCAAATCACAACCGAACTATCCAAACTACAACTACAGTGGAACGAAGTCAAACGCCGCGCTGACGATCGAACTCATTGAAATCAACTTGTAGCGACCCTATGCTCCCCAGAGGAGTAAAAGGAACAACATATATATATATGTTCTCCTTCAGACGCCGTAAACTTTGTAGAATTCGGTTCAGCCGTTGAAGAGCAATTAAAAATTTCGTAAACGGCAAAAATTATTTTTGTCCAATTTTTGAAAATTTCAAATCCCCATAAAATATTGTATTTTTTAGAAAATAAATGATAGCGAGATCTTATTTACCATTTAGAAACTTTTTAGGCAAAAATAAATTGCATAGCTTAATATTAAAAATTCTCACCCAAATTCAAAACTAATAAAGGAGAACACAAAAATAATTTCCTCGGAAAAAAGGACTCCATCGGATATCAGATATTTTTTTGAGTTTTTGCGCGTTGATTTATTGAGTTTTAGTTTGAAGTTTTATACTTTTCAAAAATATTACGACGAATTCATAGCTACATTTAAGGATGCTAGCGACGTTCAGGCTGTTTATTATGTATTTTTTATTTAGCATGTCTTTACGGAGATTGCATTTTTAATTTCTAAATATTCCAAATTATATTCAGTCAACATTTCGTGTTTTTCTGTCAACCCAATCAAAAGTTATTCACAAAACAGTCATAGGTCATTTGATTTGCATTATAATGGAATTCCCTACAAATTTAAACAAATGATGAAACATTAATCGCCTCTCCTGAAAAAAAAATTTTTATAAATATAAAATTATATTCCATCAATAAGAATTCTGTATAACTTTTTTTTTAACCATTTTCAAATTTGGAAAAATGTGAATTTTAAAGTTGTGCAAATAGCGAGTAAATATTATAATACTAATACTGCTTAAATTGGGACCTATCACTAATCTGATCACGTAAGAAATGACTGGTATCATTTAATTAGGGTTATATGCACCAAGCAACATTGCTGTATGTGATATGACATTACACAACTACATCAGAGAAATCTACTCTTTAGTAGACGACTTGTCGGGATATCTACTCCTTAGTAGGTATACTCCTTAATATAGCGTGATACATTTCGAGGTTCCCTACTTTTTTAAAGAAAAAAGACAGAAAATTGAATTGAATGGGGAATGTTTATTATTATTTGAAAGAACATTCTTTGGCATTTATTTTTTGAAGATTATGTCCGTTGAGTCCAATTTTCGGTGACTCGTTCGAACATTTCGACTGGTAACTGGCGAATGACACGCGTGATGTTTTGCTCCAAGGCCTGCATCGAAGCGGGTTTCTCCGCATAAACTTTAGACTTTACATATCCCCAAAGGAAAAAGTCTAACGGTGTGATATCTTGGTGGCCAATCGACCGGCCCAAAACGTGAAATTATCTGCTCACCGAAGTATTCTCTCAATAAATCCATTGATTGATGCGATGTGTGGGAAGTGGAGCCGTCTTGTTGAAACCAAATGTCGCCGAGATCACGAGCTTCAATTTCAGGCATCAAATAGTCGGTTATCATGGCACGATAACGGTCGCCATTGATGGTTACGTTCTTAACGGCATCATTTTTGAAGAAATATGGACCGGTACGTCGGATCGGGAATCGGTCTATGGCAAAAAGATAGCTCTTAACGAGAGCTAAAATATTGCTCATGGGAAAGTTTTTTTTTTTGGATTTAAAAAAAATGGACTTAGCGTAATTGGCGAACGATTAATTTGATAATAAAACTGAATAATTTGTAAGCGTGGTTCAGGCATAAGTCTTTCCATGATGAAATGCCAAACAATACTTAACAAAAATAACATGACAGCGTGATCTGTCAAAAATAGGCTATTGAAAAAATTATCTCTACTTAGATCACCCTATATGTAGGTAAAGTTATCTACTTTATAGGGAGGGACCAATTTGGTTATATACAACTTAGTAGAAGGTGAGATCTATCTCTTACATAGTAAAATGCAAGATGACTTTTCTACTGCTTAGTAAACATTCAGTTATGTTATCTATACCTTATAATCCCTCCACATGTGTCATCTACATCGTGTATATGACAACCTGGGTTATCTAGGTTGGGTAACACTAGTTTACAACATTTTTGTCGAAGGACTGCGCCTAACATTTTCTGGTGTAATGTGGGATACTAAACACGAAAAAAAATAGTAAATAAATTTTAGGGTACATTTTTTTATTTTTTTTTTAATTCCGATTTTCTTGGGACGTGCCTTTACTATTTGGATTATATATTTTGAAGTAGAAGCCGGGATGCTATATAATTAAATGGAAATTATGAGGGCAACAATTGCTACAAAATAAGAAAAAAATCGTTGTTGGTGGCGCGAAAATACCATTAAAAATAGGAAAAAAAATTGTTCTATTGTTTGAATGCTAGCATCCTAGCGAAGAAAACAGTGCTTATTTGAAAAAAAAACTATGGATAAATGTAGAAATTATAGATCATTTGGTAAAAGTAAGAGAAATTCAAGAAAATCTTGTTTTTATACCGCCATTATTATGATCGAGAGTATACCCTATATCAGTTGCTGCGTGCCAAATCTGTAACACATCGAAGAAGTGGCCTAAGAGATCCCAAAAATATCTGGCGGAAATCCATTTTGGGTCATTATAAGTCATTCTGTTAATTTGGATGCTGTGCACGAAAACTTTCCATAGAAGAAATCTTGGTCCACTCCATAGAGTACCTCTACCACAAATGGTAAAAATTAAGTGAAGTTGATTATTTAATAACTTCTATACTACTTATCGGAATATTTTCGAAATTCGTACTATTAGCTGTACAATGGGGCAAAAGGGATAAATATGGTACCACCGCCAATCCAAACAAAATGAGCTAAAATCTTGAAATTTGGTATGAGGGTAGCTGGAGGTAGACTCAGAAATTGGCAGGATTTTTCGAAATTCGAACATTTACGTACACAGTGGGGTAAAAAGGGAAAACATGGGATAAATGTAGTACAACAGGCAAATTCAAATGGCGAGAGCTAGAATCGTGAAATTTGGTGTGAGTGTAGCCCTTATGAGGAGGACTCTGAAATTGAAAGGATTTTTCGAACAGTGGGGTAAAACGGGAAAAATGTGGTACAACAGGTAAATCCAAATGGCAAGACCTACAATCGTGAAATTTGGTGTGAGAGTAGCTCTTGCGACGTAAACAAGAACAAGGAGAGATTTTTAAAAATTTAGGGGCACAGTGGGACAGAAACGTATAAATATGGTACCACCGCCAAATTTAAAGCCTAAAACTAGAATGGTGAAAATTGAAGCGATGTATGTATGTCTTTATGACAACTGATCGGGGTATTTTTTTTTATTCGCAGTTTTCGGGGCACAGTGGGGCAAAAAGTGTAAAATATAGTAAAGTGGCTTAAAAATGTCAAACGTGGATCAATGGTTCCAGGGTAACTTTTGGAACATAAACTAGAGATTGGAAGAGATTTTTGGTAATTCTAACTTGAAGAGGCACAGTGGGACAAGACGGGTTAATTATGGAGCATGGGGAAAAAAGGGAACAATCTGCCAAAATTGGAACTTAAACATGAGATATAAAGAGTTTATATGGTTTTAGGAGCACAGTGGTCAAAAACGGTTAAATTCTGCACAGTGGAGAAAATATGATTAAATATGTTACAGTAGTACAGTGGGGCAAAAATGTGTTAACTATGGTACAGTGGGGCAAAAATGGTTCAATATAGTGGGCAAAATATAGTAGGACAAAAAGGTGTTCAATTTGTTTCAGTGGACCCAAAACGGTTACATATGGTACAGTGGGTAAAAATATGGATGCAGGGAGAAAGAAAGATAAATATGAAATAAGAATGTTTTTTTTTCATAATGTATACTGTTAGTAGCACTGTGGTGCAAAAAGGTTAAAACAAGTAAGAAAGTTTCAGTCGGGTAAACCGACTAAGGTATACCCTCACTTTGTGAGTAATGTAATATTGAATATTACACAAATCATTCTGTCAATTTTTGTGGGAGGAACCAGAAGGGGTTTAACAAATACACCTATATTTTCCTGAACAGTAGATACTTTAAATACATTGCACTGTGCCGAATTGTAACCGTTTATATGGACTGGTATATTAACGTTGAGATATTAAATTGTGGTATAATTTGGCCATTTTGTGTGGGAGGTACAAAAAGGGGCGTGGTGATAACGCTCATTTTTCACTGGACTATAGGCATTATAAAAGCATTACACTGTACAAAATTTCATGTAATTGTATACACTGATATTAATGTTATAAACTGTTAACTTTCGATGCAAAATGGTGCCATTGTGGGAGCGGTAACAAAAAGGGCGTGACAATAACGCCCATTTTTCAATGGACTGTAGGCACTATAAAAACATTACGCTGTACAAAATTTCAAGTATTTTTATACACTGGTATTAATGTTATAAGCTGTTAACTTTTGGTGCAAAATGGTGCATTTGTGTGGGAGGTACCAAAAGGGGAGCGGCAATAACGCCCATTTTTCACTGGACTGCAGGCACTATAAAAGCATTACACTGTACAAAATTTCAAGTATTTCTAAACACTGGTATTAATGTTATAAGCTTTTAACTTTTAGTGCAAAATGGTGCATTTGTGTGGGAGATACCAAAACGGGAGTGGCAATTTCGCCCATTTTCCTCGAGTTGATAGCGACTAACAAACTAATACTATGTGTGGAATTTCAGAAGATTCGAATACGTATAATAGCAGTTATTAAAGAATCAATATTTCACAACATTTTAACCCTTTGTGGGGGAGGTACCAGAAGGAGTGGACCAATATGGCCCATCTTCGAACTTAGCCGGAGATAGAAAAAAATATTACCACATACGAAATTTGAAGTCAATCGGTTACTCCTTTCGAGAGTTATCGTGCGCACCAGCCAGCAGACAGACAGACACACAGACAGACAGACAGACAGACGGACGGACATTGCTCATTCGACTTAAAAATACCCAAAACGGATTTCCGCCGAACATACTTGGGGTCTTAGGTCACGTCTTCGATGTGTTCTCACTTTTTTCCGTAGTAAATGATATATACCCTCGTCACACTAAAGTGAGGGTATAATTATGATGCAGTTGGGGCAAGCAAAAATTGTTCAATATGTTACAGAGGGGAGAAAATGTGTTAAATATGGTTTAGTGGACCAAAAAGGGTTAAATATGGTACGGTGAAGCAAACAATTTAAATACGGTAAAATGGTTAAATGTGGTAAGTGGGGAAAAAAGGGAACAAAATAGTCCCAAATATGTATAAAAATTCGTACTTTAGAAACACAGTGTAATAAAAAGTATTTAATATGGAACAGTGGTGCAAAAGAGTGCAAGGGTAGCTCTTACAGCATAAACCAAAGCTAAGAAATTGTTATTTCCAAATAGGTTCTTCTACTTAAACCGTGGGGAAAAACAAGTTAAATAAATGGCACAGATAGGGGACAAAAATGTTAAAATTCGGAAAAAAAAGCTTGCGAATTTGGATCTTAAAATATCTATTATCATTTTAAAATATTGTACAATCGTGCAAAATTGGTTAATTATGACACACAAAGGGTTAAATGTGGTACAATAGAGCGATTCACTTTCGATTTTTAAATTCGAACCTTTATATACACAGTGGGACAAACATGGCTTTATATTGTACCAGGGTATGAATGAAGCTATTGGAACATAAACTAGGGGAAAGTTGCTAACGTATGAACCAAAAAATAGTTGTTCAACGTTCAGAGGTACAGTGGGAAAAGGGATAAATATTGTACCATGATGTCAGGGTAACTCTTGGAACACAAACTGGAAATAAAACGAGGGTTCGTATTTTATATATAAAAGTAATCAAATCTTCTTCATTTTGCAACATATGTAATTATAATGTCATTTTGAATGAAAGAGGTATAACAATTTTACAGTACCCTAAAGAGAAAATAAATAGAAGATGGGGGCTGCGAAGCGCACCGGGTTAAAGCTAGTTTAGTAAATATTATACTTTTTATACCCTCACTTTAGTGTGACGAGGGTATATATCATTTGCTACGAAAAAAAGTGTAACACGTCGAAGGAGTGACCTAAGACCCCAAGTATGTTCGGAGGAAATCCGTTTTGGGTCATTTTAAGTCGAATGAGCAATGTCCGTCCGTCTGCCTGTCTGTCTGTCTGTCTGTGTGTCTGCTGGCTGGTGCGCACGATAACTTTCGAAAGGTGTAACCGATTGACCTCAAATTTGGTATGTGGTAATATTTTTTTCTATCTCCGGCTAAGTTCGACGATGGGCCATATTGGTCCACTCCTTCTAGTACCTCCCCCACAAAGGGTTAAAATGTTGTGAAATATTGATTCTTTAATAACTGCTATACTACTTATTCGAATCTTTTGAAATTCCACACATAGTATTACCTTATTAGTCGTTATCAACTCGAGAAAAATGGGCAAAGTCGCCACGCACCTTTTGGTACCTCCCACACAAATGCACCATTTTGCACCAAAAGTTAACAGCTTATAACATTAATAACAGTGTATAAAAATACTTGAAATTTTGTACAGTATTATGCTTTTATATTGCCTACAGTCCAGGGAAAAATGGGTGTTGTTGCCACGCCCCTTTTGGTACCTCCCACACAAAGGTACCTTTTTGCACCAAAAGTTAACAGCTTATAACATTAAAACCAGTGTATAAAAATACTTGAAATTTTTTACAGTGTAATGTTTTTATAGTTTTCACAGGGCTATAAAAATGGGAGTTATTGCCACGCCCCTTTTTGTACCTCCCACACAAAATGCCCAAATCATACCACAATTTAATGTCTCATAACGTTTATACCAGTGCGCATAAATGCTTATAAGTCGGCACAGTGCAATGAATTTAAAATATCTAATGTTTAGCAAAAAAAGGTGTATTTGATAAACCCCTTCTGGTACCTCCCACACAAATTGACAGAATAATTCGAGTAATATTCAATATTACATTACTCACAAAGTGAGGGTATACCTTAGTCGGTTTACCCGACTGAAACTTTCTTACTTGTTCTTGTATATTTCTATATAGAATTTTAGATTTGTCGGCTGGACTAGTGTAACTTCTAAAAGGCTTCACTGGTCGATGTTATTTTTACATATTATATTTATATTATCAATGTGAGTATGCATAACTGTATCTGGATCCGATAGGTGGAGCTGTATTCAAGTTAGTAACAAATTACTCTTTTATGGACCAAAATTGCTGATATTCGTGGAATAGGTTGATATAGTGCTTTGAAGCGTAAGACTTCGGAATACACGCATCAGTCCAAAGAACGAAATAAAGGGAACCCTTGGGGAGCTGTTTTCTCTAAACAATCGTCCCCGTTCCTCACCCCCTAACCGGCAAAAATTGCAATAAAATCGTATCTTATGTCTAAAGTCATACAAATTTTGGACTTTTATTGTTGGTGTCTTTGAGAAAAATATTCCTCGCGAAAATATAGTATGAGTACCATTTTAACGTTTTTATGAGAAATAATTATATTTCTAGTTATTACGTAATTTGTGTATTTTTCTACACATATCAGAAAATATTTATTGATATTAGTTTTTCACGTTCGAGAGTTTTCGTATGCTCCATCCAGACAGACGGACATAACTGAAGTGGCTTAAAATGCCATGAAAAGGATTTCCGCCAGGTCACTTCTTCGATACTTTTCTCGTAGCAAATCATGTAATAAAGCAAAAATATTTTGTGTCATTAATTAAGGTTCTTCATGGCGTATACATAACATTAGAAAAATTCCGATATTATTAATACGCCCAGGAGTCCTTAAGAATTCATTGTTGAACAAAGGTAGAACCACGTATATTGGCATAACTTGAGGACCATTTATCAGAATTAGTTCAGGAAAGTTTTAAAGAATTAAAAACTAAGTAGCCGTCAACTACTTATAATACCATTTTTCCATCCGTGCAGCGGCTTCGTCGAAATATTACAAAATATTCCAAAAAAAATCCCATTTTTGAGAACTTTTTAATAATTTTTATATAAAAGCCCCATCAAAACATCCAAAAATGCACAATTGTTATATTTTAGCGTAAAATCTGATCGATAAAATGAGCCCATTGCGAAAAAGAAGCATAATTTAAAAAGCTGTAGCTTATTTAGAATGAGTTAACTTCAAAAAATTTTTAAAGATGTAAAATATTCAAAAGCAAACTTAAAAAGATAGGAATGGATATTTTGGCGTTGTTTGATGTCTAGCATCAGAATCTATGCATTAAAACAGAAACCAAAGAAAAACTTGCTTTTTGTCGAGCGGTGTAATCGGTAATTTAGACAACTTTTTCAATGACTATAGACTGAGAACAATGTTTCCACCTTTCTGGGTATCTCACAAATTGAGAATTTGAAATGGTATTTTTTGTAATTTCAAATTATTTTTTTGAATTTCACATCGATATTTTTTTTAATTTCCAATTACGTCTTTTAGTTCTCAATAGATATTTTTGTAAGTAAAATTGACAATTTTGAATTACAATCACAATTTTTAAATTTCGCAAATGAAAATTTTGAATATGAATATTTGTTTTCGAATTACAGTTTAAAATAAAGTAATTTAATTGATGTTCTGCGTGACGTATACATACTCGTAAAACGAGGGAAAGACCAATATTATTAATACGCCCGGGAGTCCATTACAATTCATTGTCATAAAACCTATAGTCTATCTTTTAAGAATTTATTTATTTATTTATTTTATTTGATTTAATTTATTTTATAAAATGTGGGATCATTCATAATGCATTTTAGCGTAAACATTTAATTCAACACGTTCATGTATGGCGCGTTTCTGGATTGACTTAATAAGAAATGAAATACTTACCTTTCATATACATACATCTTGAAAATTATTAATTAACATTTCCAATTAGTTTACTAAAAGCTTTAACCAACTCCAACTACGATGACCTTTCACATATAATACATGATTAATTAAATTTCGAAAAATATCGCATTTTTTTATTATTATACATTACTATTTTTGGAATACGAGTACCTTAACTGTTAAAGAATTTCCCCAAACATTTAGCCATGCAGTCGCCCACATTCTCTCCTCCACCACGACTTAATATAAAATCATGCTAAAAAATCAAACAGGAGCAGAAAAAAACGACAAACTGTTATTGCCACAAAATGCAAATTCATTTTGTAATTGTTTCTATAAACGGCATATACACATATGTATACATACTCGTACATACGTACAATAACAGCGACACATGGCCTATGTGCGACATATGATTATTTTTAATTTTTAATTCTTTCATTCGTTCGCCTTTTCTAGTTGTTGTTGTTGCAAAAAATTGAAGCAGAAAAAAACTGTAACTTGTATGCCGTCATGTGGTGGATGGTGGGTGTGCTCGAGGGTATGTGTATGTGTGTTTGACTATGAGAAATACTCTCAGTGGTGCGATGGCGGTGGCCCGAACGAAGTGGAATTTTAAAACAAATACTTATAATGGCACCTAAACTAAAGTAATGAAATCATGCACAGACATGCACACACATTTGCACACTTATATGCATGCCTCTATGCATGTTTATGTGTAGTGTGTGTGTGTGTGTGTTGTGTAGTTTGGGGAAGAGGATGTCGTTTTACTCGTCATCATAGTCGGCTCATTGTGGTCTTCTTCGTCATCTTCGCCTTCGTCGCCCATTTCCCATTTTGTACCATATGCATGAATAGTTTTAGTTTTCTCTCCTTCCCTCTTTCTCTCTCGTCGTTGTATTTGTACAACACATGAGTGGCGTGAGAGGTGTTGTAGCTGAAGGTGTTGTGTGGGTGAGACATCACCATCACCGTCACCACCACAACCACCGCCAACTAACATAACAGTCTTTGTTGAGAACAAATGTAAAGAACGCGTATATGTGTTTCTATGCGTTTCTTCACATACTTGAAATGATTAAAGTGCACAGTGGTGTTATAATTGATTGTAGAACTAATAAAATTATATCTAACTGATAACCAATTAAGACAAGATAAGTAACAAATCCGAAAATCCCGATCGGGTAAAGCAAGTTCATAGGTCGACACCAGAAAAGACTCGGTAAAAACGACAATTGGAGGAAATGTGGTTAAATTTGGCAGCAACACCGACAACAATTTTAAACCCAGACCTTTTTTTATAACTCCTAAATAATAACTATGGGGGATTTAATGTAGTAAATGAATAGCTAATTAGTTAAGTGGATGGGACAAAAGGACCGTTTGACCAAAAATGACAATATTCAACATTCTCAAAATCGGGCATTCCGATTTTGTTGGAATTTTGTTACTTACTATCCAATAGCACTAAACTTGCTGTAGTTCTTATCGCGATCCTTTAAAAATTGACGCACATGACATAAAATCCCACATACGAGTATACAGGGTCTCCCATATTCGACGGACCCATCTGGCAACGCCATAACTTTTGACAGAGATGTCAGATCGCTTAATGACATACCGCGTTTGAAGCGTCAGTCCAAGCAGATTTTTACCATGGAACAATACACGCCACGCGAGCGCTCTGAAATAGTTGAAATTTACATTCAACAGAAGAAGTCAAGTCAACGTGCTTTTAAAATATTAAAAAATGTGGGAAGTGCGCCTTCTAAGAACACCATTAAGCGTTTATACGAAAAATTTTCGACTGGTGAGGCTCTTTCTAATCCGAAGAGGCCAAATAAAAGTCGACCAAGGCGATCGGCCGAGAATATCGCTGCCGTACGAGCCAGTGTTGAGAGGTCCCCAAGAACATCCCAAAAACGCCGTTCTCAGCAGTTGGGCATGGCTCGGTCCACTTTACAACGGATTATTCGCGTTGATTTGCATTTGTTCCCGTACAAAATTCAATTGACGCAAAGATTGTTGCCTGCGGACAAGCCTCGTCGATTGGAATGGGCCCAACGAGTCCGTGGGTCCGTCGAATATGGGCAACCCTGTACATAAATATGACTAAATAGAAATTTGGATATATGCCATTGATTTTGTTCCATTTTTCATGAAAGGAGTCGGAGGAGCATATTTCATTCAAATATTACCAAAATTGAAGACAAGGACTTGTAAAATGCATAAAATTAAATGTTTAAACGCAGATTTTCCTTTGAACTTAGCCTGAGATAGAAAAAATATTATCAAATACCAAATAAGGATGGAAGGACATTGCTAAAATGACCTAATATGTCCTAAAACTGATTTTCACGGAACATACTTGGGGTCATAGGGCACATCTTCGATGTGTTACACTTTTGTCCCTTAGCATATGATATATACCTTCCTCCACTACAGTGAAGGTATAATTACCAATTAATACCATTAATTTTTTAAAATATTTTTAATTCTCTGCAATTTGAAATCGTTAGACTTTGAGGGGTACCGTGAATGACTTCACTAACGGTTCAGGTGTTAACCCTTTGTGGGGGAGGTACTAGAAGGAGTGGACAAATATGGCCCACATTCGAACTTAGCCGGGGATAGAAAAAATATCACTCGGTTAATCAATCGGTTAATCTTTTCGAGAGTTATCGTGCGCACCAGACAGACGGAAGGACATTGCTCAAATGACTTAAAATGACACAAATCGAATTTCCGCCAAACAGACTTGGGGTCTTAGGTCACTCCTACGATGTGATACACTTTTGGCTCGTAGCAAATGATATATACCCTCCTCTCTAAGGCGAGAGCAAAAAAAGACGCAAAACTATTGGTTTTGGAATATTTTTTTCCGAAATTTAAATTTGTTTTGACTTTTGTGTAAAAACTCATATTTTGATTTTTGATTTTTTTGTTGAAAAGAAAGCTTAGGTAATTTCCTTTAAGAGCTTTGTGGTCTATTAGTGGGTGGGACCTGTTTAAATACCAAAATAAAGATAAACCTCTAAAAATTTGAGGTTCAACCATATATTCTAGCATAACTGGAGTACCATTAAGTAGGCTTCATATTCTCCTAATATACATAATTTCTTCATCTCATCAGCTGTTTAAAATCTTAACCGATCTAGATGAAATTTTGTGTCCAATAGAACTGAAGTTGGTGTATGTTTCATCCCGATCAGAAGACATTGGTTTTAAAAATCATGTCACTTGACATGAAAACACTGCCTTATTGAAGAAGAAAATAGGTTCAGTTTTAGATATAGCCCAGCTATAGATATAACGGGGTTTCCGATAGGGATGACATGATTTTGAAGTGACGTTTCGGCCATTTGTAATATATGATGATCTGTCATTTGTTTTTCATTGTATTTAGTAGTGTTTACAATTTCATCATGGGGAGATATACGCAAGAACAACGTTTACAAATTATTTTGTTTTATTATCAAAATAATCGTTCTCCAATTGCAACTTTCGTGCGCTAAGTCCATTTTTTTAAGATGCAAAAAAAAAACACTTTCGAGTCGACCTTGACATTTTTGCCATTGACCGATTCCCGATCCGACGTACCGTTAAGGAGCTAGAGCAAAAACAAAATAAGAGTGATTTGATTTCTTTGAAAAAACACACTTATGTATTGTTAAGGAAATTCAAAAGTACAATCGAAACATTTAAGTTTTAAATAAAACGTCATTCAAATGGTCATTCGATGAACCCAATTTTCGAGCACTTTTTCCACTATATCAAGCCGTATGTCATGAATGGCACGTTCAATATTAACTTGTAAAACTTGAAGATAGTCTAATTTATTTCGAAAGACCAATGACTTCAAATAACCCCACAAGAAATACTCTAATGGTGTTAAATCACAACTTCTTGGAGGCCATTCAATATCACAGTTTCTTGAAATAATCGAATCTTCAAACTTTTCTCGTAACAATTCAATTGCTTCATTTGCTGTGTGGCACGTAGCCACAATCGGTCAATGGCAAAAAGATAGCTCTTAATGAGAGCTAAAATATTGCTAATGGGTGTCAAGGTCGTGGGTCGACTGAAAAGTGTTTTTTTTTGATTTAAAACCAAATGGACTTATCATCATTTTCAAATGTGAATGGAAAGTTTATTTTTGTTCTAGCTCCTTAACGGTACGTCCGATCGGGAATCGGTCAATGGTAAAAAAGGCTCTTAACGAGAGCTAAAATATTGCTCAAGGTTGCACACTGCCAAAAAAAGAAAATTCTTTCCTATTAAGGTACACGTAGCCTCCGTATATATTTCTCTTAATTTGTCATATAAGCGCTACAAGTTCGTATTTTATGTCTTTCTTAAAATTGTTAGAGTGACGTCTTTAGACTAATTAATTACCCACAATTACTCGTATATATCTAAATTTTCAACACTTATCATAATATTTGTATCAAGCTTATTTCGAAGATGGGGCATATTGGTTACCTACTTGTACACAATTTTCAATTGTAATTCGAAAAAGTCAATTGAAATCCGAATAAGATCCATTTGAAATTCAAAAAAGGTCAATCGAAATTTGATGATTCCCTTTTGAAATTTGAATAACATGAATTGAAATTCGAAAAACATCAATTGAAATTCGATGTTATTCGAAATTAAATGGAATCTTCGAATTTCAATTGATCTTATTCGAATTTCGAATGGAATCTTCGAATTTCAATTGATGTTTTTCGAATTTCAATTCATGTTATTCAAATTTCAAAAGGGAATCATCAAATTTCGATTGACCTTTTTTGAATTTCAAATGGATCTTATTCGGATTTCAATTGACTTTTTCGGATTTTTCAAAGGGAATCATCAAAATTCGATTAGGGTATAAATACCCTACACCACACTGTGGTACAGGGTATTATAACTTTGTGCATTTTTTTGTAACACCCAAAAGGAGAAGAAATAGACCCATTGTTTATTATACCGATCGACTTAGAATCACTTTCTGAGTTGATTTAGCTATGTCCGTCTGTCTGTGCATGTATTCTTGTAATCAAAGTACAGGTCGCAATTATGGTCCGATCTCGACGAAACTGTACACATATCTTTTTTTTGGACCAAGGACGAATTTGGTTAAAATCGGTTCAGTTTTAGATATAGACCCCATATATATGTTAGCCCCGATTTGACATGTAAGCGCTGTAAAAACTTTATTTTATATCCGATCAGTATGAAATTCGGCGGAAAGAGGTTTCTTACTATATGAATGAACACTGTTAAATTTGGAAGAAATCGGTTCAGATTTAGATATAGCCTCCATATATACGTTACCTCCGATTTGAAATGTAAGCGCTGTAAAAATTGTATTTTATATCCGATCAGTGCGAAATTCGGCAAAAAGAGGTTTATTATTACATGAAGGAATACTGCCAAATTCGGAGAAAATCGGTTCAGATTTAGATATAGCCCCCATATATATGTTACCCCCGATTTGACATGTAAGCGCTGTAGAAGCTGTATTTTATATCCGATCAGTGCGAACATGAATGGATGTTCAGGGAAAATCGGTTCAGATTTATATATAACCTCCATATATATGTTCCTCCTAATTTGGTATCAAAGTGCTATAGAAATTGTACTTTACTTCCGATCATTAAAATTCAAATCTAGAAAGATATTTCTCAATTTAGGAACAAATATTGCTTAATTTATCGATTATCGAATTAGATAATATGTTCCTACCCATTTACCACTTATTATCGCAATGACCCTATCGCATTGTTAGGGAGGTGTAGGGTATTAGGGGACTTTCCTTACTGGTTTTCGAATTACAATTGAAAATTGTATAGTACCTCCCTTACAAAGTGTTAACATTTAGTGAAATTTAGATTTTCTAATATTTATCCGATTTCCGTTTTGAGAAAAATGAGCGAACTAGCCTCGCCCCTTTTGGTATTGACATAGAAAGAACAACTGGCTGACATTACTCACAAAGTGCGCGTATAACTATGTCGGTTTAACCGATTGAAATTGTCTTATTTGTTTTATTTCATTCGTTCGGTTCAAAGGTTGTTATGTTCTGACATGAATGGATCTACGAAAGTAAAGAAAATTCATAATATTTCGTTGCAGCTGCGAAACTAACCAATAACGCTGTAAAAACTTACCGTTTCTTTGGATGCGTCACGCCACTGTGCAAGGAAGAGTTGCAACATACAAACACATACACACTAACAATAGTAGTGGAACATGTGTGTTTGTATATTTTTAAACTATGACACATGTGGTGGTATTACAATGATGATGTCGTAGTCGTGGTAGTGCTAGCGGTCATTGTTGTCAACGTCGACGCCAGCGTCAGCGTCGCCATCGACGTTGATATGCGTGTTACACTACACCCACATGTTAAACACCATCAACTTGATGGCATTATAACAGCCGTGTGTATCTAATGAGCAAAAAATACAATAACAATAACAAAAACAATAGCAATATCAACAACAAACGAAGCAAGTATGTAAAGGAAAACAAATGGGGAAAATAAAAAATAGAAATGAAAAATAATGAAAAAAACAAAACGAAATAAATAAATAAATGACTGAGTGACTGACTGACCAACATCTCAAAGTCACGCAATGTAATACTAATAGAGCTAAGCCAACAGAAATGGCAAAAAAACGGCAATAGCGCCAAATAACCCCACCAGTAATCATCATCGGAATAACCACCTACAACTACATCTTCATCAGCTTAACAGCACCCCCATCCCAAACCCATAAATACTCTTTTGCTATGGAAAAAAGCAACACTGGCAAAATTGTAATGAAAGCCATAAAACGTGAAAATGATAAAATAATAGAATACTTCTTAGTTCTTCGAATAAAGAAATTAAAATGAAAGAAACAACCGAAATAAATTCCATTCCATTCGCATTTTCTTCGTTCTACCCAAAAAAGGAGTAGTTGTGAGTACATTTCGCCCACACAAATACACAGACACACACTCGGATGTCTGCAATAAATATTTGAAATTGATAACTACTAATGAGGATTTCAAGGCCAGTCATCTAGCCGTCCATGGCCACCAGCAACTGAAATGGAAACCCATAAAACTAACGCTTTTGGCCAAAAGAATGAAGTTTTTTTTAACGACTTTGTATAAAGTGACAACTACGAGTATTATGGATCTGCTACACTGTGATGCTTTACTGTTGTGGGGAGGTAGTTGGGAGGACGAATATGGATTATAAAAATCCTGGGAAAGGATTATTTTATTTACCCTCAGTTTTGGGAATATATCACCTAAGACCCTAAGTATATTTATTAGATAGAAAGCTGGAATTTTAGAACATTTTTTTAGAATTTTAAGTTTTAGTTAAACATGGTTCATATTTATTTGCCTATTCCTCTTTAGTTAAAACTCTTTATATATATGGGGAATTCCACGACAAATTGACAGTTTCCAAATAATTTGGGTTTTTAATTTTAATGATTTTTTTATATTTTTTAATATACCTGAAGAAACGCTTTGTGCAATTATTTTTGAGATTTTTCCCATAACTCCTTCAGAAGTTATCACTACTCTCCGTGTATCGGGGTTTTGGTCATAACTTCTTAAGTTATGTTCCGATTCGAAAAATCTTTTTTTTGGAATGTTGGTATTTTTCGGTACTTTTCAGAAAAAATTTAAGAATTTTAATATCTTTTTTGTGTGCGGTTTTTAAGTTTAACAATTTTAATGTAATTTTTTAACTTGTTTGTACTCTCCGATTTTTGCGAATTTTTTATATTTTAAACTTTATTAATTCTCTAACATATAAGCTTTCGATGGAAGTGGGCCTAAAACTAACGGGTTTTCCCATAGGATTGATATGATTTTGAAGTGACGTTTCGGCCATTTGTAATATGCCATGATCTGTCTTTGGTTTTTCATTGTATTCAGTAGTGTTTACAATTTCATCATGGAGAGATATACGCAAGAGCAACGTTTACAAATTATTCAGTTTTATTATCAAAATAATCGTTCTCCAATTGCAACTTTTCGTGCGCTAAGTCCATTTTTTTTAAATAAAAAACACTTTCCAGTCGCCTACGACCGTGACACCCACGTTTTATGGCTTTGGCTCTCGTTAAGAGCTATCTTTTTGCCATTGACCGATTGTGGCTACGTTTGGAGATTCGATTATTTCAAAAAAATTGTGATATTGAATGGCCTCCAAGAAGTTGTGATTTAACACCCTAGACTATTTCTTGTGGGGTTATTTGAAGTCATTGGTCTTTCGAAATAAACCAGACTCTCTTCAAGCTTTACAAGTCAATATTGAACATGCCAGTCATGACATACGACTTCATTTAGTGGAAAAAGTGCTCGAAAATTGGGTCATCGAATTCGTTCCTGTTGTTGAGGCCATTGCATGACGTTTTATTTGGAACTTAATTGTATCGATTGTACTTCACTTTAAATAAACAACTTTTTAATTTTCTTAACAATAAGTGTATTTTTTTCAAAGAAATCATATCGCTCTTGTTGGAAAACCCTGCACTTATATATTTTTTATTTTTTAAAATTTTCGCTGCTAGCCACTGTGCTTGTGGCTTGAAGGCTTCGATATAGATTTCCACGCCAAAGAACAAAAGAAAAGAGACATTTCAGGAAGTATTTCTTCCAAAAGTAATAAAATTCGAATATCTCAGAATGTATTGATCGTAGAAGAAGGAAATTTGAAACACATCTTAGAGGAGTTATTATTTAAAACATCAATCGGATTAGTGGGTGTGGAAAATGTGGGCGTAGCATTAGTTAACCATTTTTTATATCAGAAACTATTGATCGTCGAAGATTGAAATTTGGATTATAAGTTATTGGAGTCAATATTAGTAGTTTCAACAATAGTGGGCAGGATAGAGTAAGTGGGCGTGGCAATATTTAATATTTAATCTGTATATATAAAAACACAAAAAATGTTATAACAATGTCCCTTATGGACTTTGAAACCATCCAACCGATGTACCCAAAACCGGTTCCATTAGGAAGACAATAATGCGAAAATCGTTTTATACCACTAAAAGTGGGCGTAGCCACGTCCATATTATTCCACAATTGGAGACGAAATATCTGGGGAAATATTGGACCAATCGTCCTGAAATTTGATATATGTATGTGTATTTGACATCAGTATGCGAAAAGATAAAAATGGCAAAAACTTTAAAAATTTTTATGGGGTGTTATAAGACAGCATTTATTTTTTTAAAGTAATTAACAGTACCTTCAAAACAAGGTATAGTACATCAAAATCGTTGAAGTATTTCAAGAGTTACAAGCGATTGAATGAACAAACCTTTTAGAAAAAAATCGTAATTCAGCCATCTTTAAATTGCTCATAAATTTGAAAAACATTTTTAAAATTATATTATATTTGAAACACGTATAAAATATTTTTAAGAGAAGTACATATACATACACAGCCTTTCGAAGCAATCAAAGCTGGAGATGTCAAGAATCGTACCGTTTGGTATGAAATGACTCATGTGTTCATTTGAGGCTATGACTGGATTAGAGAAAAACCAGTAAGGAAAGGCAGAAAGTCGGGCGGGGCCGACTATATAATACCCTACACCTCCCTAACAATGCGATGAGGGTCATTGCCATAATAATTTGGAATAATTGGTAAATAATCGATAATCGCTAAATTAAGCAATACTCGTTCCTAAATTGAGAAACATCTTTCTGGAAAATTTTAATGATAGGAAGTAATATACAACTTCTATAGCTGTTTGATACCAAATCAGGAGGAACATATATATGGAGCTTTAATATAAATCTGAACCGATCTTCCCTGAATACTCATTCATGTAAAAAGACTTCCTTCTCTCGAATTTCGTACTTGTCGGATATAAAATACAGTCTCTACAGCGCTTACATGTCAAATCGGGGGTAACATATATATGGGAGCTATATCTAAATCTGAACCGATTTTCTCCGACCTCCGCTTACAGGTCAAATCGGGGGTAACATATATATGGGTGTTATATCTAAATCTAAACAGAGTTTCTCCGAATTTGGCAGTATTCCTTCATGTATAATGAAACCTCTTTTTGCCGACTTTCCCACTGATCGGATATAAAATAACATTTTTACAGCGCTCACATGTCAAATCGGGGGTAACGTATATATGGGGGCTATATCTAAATATGCACCGATTTCTTCCAAATTTAAAAGTGTTCATTCATATAATAGGAAACCTCTCTCTGCCGAATTTCACAATGATCGGTTATAAAACCAGTAAGGAAAGGCAGAAAGTCGGGCGGGGCCGACTATATAATACCCTACACCTCCCTAACAATGCGATAAGGGTCATTGCCATAATAATTTGGAATAATTGGTAAATGGGTAGAAACATATTATCTAATTCTGAAACGATAATCGCAAAATTAAGCAATATTCGTTCCTAAATTGAGAAACATCTTTCTGGAAAATTTTAATGATCGGAAGTAAAATACAACTTCTATAGCGGTTTGATACCAAATCAGGAGGAACAATCAATATAAATCTGAACCGATCTTCCCTGAATACTCATTCATGTAAAAAGACCTCCTTCTGTCGAATTTCGTACTGATCGCATATAAAATACAGTCTCTACAGCGCCTACATGTCAAATCGGGGGTAACGTATATATGGGGGCTATATCTAAATCTGAACCGATTTCTTCCAAATGTAACAGTGTTCATTCATATAATAAGAAACCTCTTTCTGCCGAATTTCATACTGATCGGATATAAAATAACATTTTTACAGCGCTTACAAGTCAAATCGGGGGTAACGTATATATGGGGGCTATATCTAAATCTGAACCGATTTTCACCGAATTTGGCAGTATTCTTTCGAGTAATAAGAAACCTCTTTCTGCCGAATTTTGCACTGATCGGATATAAAATACAATTTCTACAGCGCTTACATGTCAAATCGGGGGTAACATATATATGGGGGCTATATCTGAATCTGAACCGATTTTCTCCGAATTTAGCAGTATTCCTTCATGTAATAAGAAACCTCTCTTTGCCGAATTTCGCACTGATCGGATATAAAATAACATTTTTACAGCGCTTATATGTCAAATCGGGGGTAATGTATATATGGGGGCTATATCTAAATCTGAACCGATTTCTTCCAAATTTAACAGAGTTCATTCATGTAATAAGAAACCTTTTCCTGCCGAATTTCATACTGATCGGATATAAAATAAAGTTTTCACAGCGCTTACATGTCAAATCGGGGCTAACATATATATGGGGGCTATATCTAAATCTGAACCGATTTTAACCAAATTCAATAGGGATCGTCCTTGGGCCAAAAAAAAGATATGTGTAAAGTTTCGTCGAGATCGGACCATAATTGCGACCTGTACTTTGATTACAAGAATACATGCACAGACGGACAGACAGACAGACGGACAGACGGACAGACAGACAGACGGACAGACGGACATAGCTAAATCGACTCAGAAAGTGATTCTAAGTCGATCGGTATAATAAACGATGGGTCTATTTCTTCTCCTTTTGGGTGTTACAAACAAATGCACAAAGTTATAATACCTTGTACCACAGTGTGGTGTAGGGTATAAAAATATTCGTTTATGTATGTATGTAAAAATGTAGTTCTGTTAAAGCGAGAACATCCATACGTAGAGAAAGTGCATTTGCATGAAATATATAATAGTATTCTAATTTATCTAATACTTTATTTCTGGTCAGTCAAGATTATTATACGAAACATATCGCATGTCTCTTTTATACTAAAATGAAGTTTGGGAGCTATCGCTAGTATGGGGGGTATCCGCAAGTATTCTATAACAAATTTTTGGCATAACTTCGGGTCTCCTTTTCAACTAGAAATAACACATAATTTTGAATGAAAATTTGTTTTCTGTTTATTACTAAAGGTAGTAGAGAATCTGCAATTTATGAGTGATAACTGATATCTTAGTGATGTCCTCCGCGTGCATACCAACACATGTCGATTATTTTGGTGCAATTTTCGACGAATTTTCGGCATAATTGTGGCTATCAGGGTAATTTCGAACCAAAAATTGTATTTCAATACTTCCTTTGTTTTTGGTTTATTTTAATAAACTCTATCTTTGCAATGACCCCCAGAAATGAGCCCAGCGGCGTTAAATCTGGCAAAAGTGTCAGCCAAAGTGCTTTAGAATTTCTTAAAATTATTTCCATTCCCAGTAATTTCGTTCTACTAAAGTATACCATTAATTTGTGGTATGGAATTTTGTAGTTTCTGTTGGATATTCCAGAACGTAAGACCGACTTAGGAAATACCCAAGTGGAGAAAATCTTTAATCCCGACCATGTAATGACACTTTGGCTCAGAGCAGAACATTTTTAACTGCATCCGAAGGCCGGTCACGCCAATATATATTGATCCGCGTAGCCGTCTTTGACCATACCGCAAAAAGAAAATATTAAACCACGGTCGACGACCAGTCGCGGAAAAACATTTTTGTTATTTTTGATTATTCGTGAAACTGAATAAACGCCCAAATAATTTAGACGATTATACATTTTTATTTTTGGGCGATTATTCGAACAGTCGATTATGTGCAATGGTATTGAAAGTTATGAGCTGCTCAATTTTGTTATGATTTGGTTGGGATCTAGCAAAAGAGGCGTGTCAGTTTCGCCCATTTTTCACATGACTGTAGGTATTGTAAAGGTTTTACACTGCACAAAATTGAAGGTATTTGAATGCACTGGTGTTGAATGTATGACTTTTTAACTTTTTGTACAAAATGGTCGTTTTTGTGGGATGTATCAGAACGGGCGTGGCAATTATGCCCAATTTTCTAGATGTAGTAACCACGAAGAAACTTTTACCAGGTGTGGAATTTGAATAAGTATAGCTAGACGTTATTAGAGTTTCCATATGTTGCAAATGTTTAACCTTTATGGAGGAATACCTGATGCAATGTATCAATGCGACCAGTTTAATAATCCGAACATAGCGTATACTGAAATTAAAGCCAAATGGTTTTTCCTTTCGGAATTATCGAGGGCACAAGCCAGACATACGGATGGATAGACAGACAGCGTATACTGAAATTAAAGCCAAATGGTTTTTCCTTTCGGAATTATCGTGGGCACAAGCCAGACATACGGATGGACAGACAGATAGATATTTCTTAGGTCACTCCTTCGATATATTTTTAGGTGTAGGTTAGGGTGGCAGCCAGCTTTGCCAGCTCTTATATACCACGAGCTCAGATGACTCTCATCTAAACCATCCTGGGGCCAAATCACGGCATTCGATATCGAGAACTTTTCGATCGAAAATCCATATTAATTTTTGTTAATAAGAAATATTAAACATTGGAACCAATTATAAACTAAACAGACAAGCTGTACTAGAATTTACAAACACATATACCTGAATTCGAGAGAAGTTTGTACTCTTTTGACGATAATAAAAAACATATGTCGATCGTAAAGAACTCGATATTGAATGCCGTGATTAGGCACCTGTTTGATAAACAAAGTTGTCAATAGTCATAGCCGAAAAGGTCTGTCAGACTTCCAGACGTCGTTTTCTTCATGAGTGACAGTAGCAATGCAGGTACTCTATGCTCCTCACTTCCTCCTCCTCACCACAGTTCCTGCAAAAGTCATTGGACTTAATACCCAAACTTCTGGCGTGTTCGCCGATCAGACGTTGTCCCGTCAGAACTGACACCTATCGTAGACAGATTTTTCCTTTCTAGTGCAAGGAGGCACTTTGACCTTCTCAGTTCATATCTTGGGCAGATGTGTCTAGCTACACTACAGGTGCCGATTTCTGTCCATCCCCATTGCCCTTTGCCTAAGCCAAGGCTTGCATTTGATAATTTGTAATGTCGCCCCCTTCCTAATAAGTTCATCAGCTTTGTAGTTTCCCCGAGATTCCCATATGCCCAGGTACCCCGATGAGGTGTATGTTTAACTGCTCAACCCTATCATTAAGAGATCTGCGACAGAGGAGGGCTGTTTTGTCAATTTAAGGATGTGGCCTCCAGATAATTAATGACAGCCTGACTGTGCTAGTAAATGAAAACGCCGGTGTTGGTCACTATCTTGCGACTCAGCCACTTGGCGACTTCTATAATTGTCATTATTTCGGCTTGATAAACGTTGCATGTATCTGGTAGTCTGTGGGATATATCAATACTGAGTTCCTTATAGAAACTCGTAGGTTCCGGCTTCGAACCAGCTGTGTACATTGGATATGTTTCTATTTCCAGGTATTCTGACAACCCAATCCTCTCTGGCAGGTATCTTATAGGTCGATTATTTCCTCTTGTCAAGGGATAATGTCCTTTAACATTTTCTGCATATCTGCTGGTAAAATGACGTCTAGGCGAGGTTATTTTTCGAGGCTCAAGGCTGTTAATCACCCCGCTGATTCTGAATTCATAAGTCAACAAGCTAGCGACGCCTGCACTCCATTCGCTCTCATGTTGGTCCTGTCGTTCCTCGGGTTAGGTTGTTGAGTTCCCCGGGAAATGTATGCCCAGCTGTATATCAGCGACTGTTCGCTGTGTGTTGTCAGTTAGTTGCCTCATTCAGTACATGGTGCAGGTGATAATATTTCACGTAGCCTTGCGGCATCCGAGACATTTTCCACTTATCCACAGAAGATGTTGCTTCTTTTAATAGATTTTGTGTTGCTCTTTATAAGCATTTCAGTCATTAGTGACCCCAGTATATTTGGCTTTGTTGAATAGCATGTTGTTCTTTTGCCTAGCCTTTAGCTCAGCTTTCCCTATTTAGTGAAATGAAATCCAACTTGAAGCCACTGTGCACAATTTCTTTCGTACATTTCTTGTCTATTGAACATGACCATACGTACAATATATTTTTTCCATTGTCATTAAATCCCCCGTGTAGTGTTTTCTTGCACATGTCACTGTCCGTTTTGACACGACGTTACATTTGGATTGGGTTAACTCGAAACGCTGCTCAAAAAAACCTTTTTTGTGTTCTCTTCTCAATCAATCATTTTAGTTGCGGCGAGGGAGGCACACATATGTAGGGCAACATATATATCGTTCCATTAAATGTTATAAATTAATGTTTCAAACGTTGTTGTGTGTTTTAATATTTTATTTGATATCAGCATTAAGGATTTCCAAGATGAATATTTAACAATATTCCTCATTTCCTGCAGTGTTTAGGTTTAGTAAGTCTGCAGAAACACTACGACGAAATTTTTTTTACATTTTAATCCTATAACTCTTCAACCTAGGGATCCTTTTTGTCCCTTTTGTGGAGAAGGGTAAAAATCGCCCCTAAAACAATTGTTTAACGGATCAAAATGTTCTTCAAAAATATTTGCCATAAATTTCTACTATAAGTCTCTGAATACACCGAAACTCAACCTAAAATGCGAGAAATAAGTCAAAAATTAAAATACTTTTTAAGGTTCACCACCAATTCGAAAAAGTACGAAATTAATCTAAAAATGGTTTTTATGTTTTGACATATTTCTGGCATTTTAGTTGATTTTTGAATTGTATGTATCACCTGTTTTATTGGTGATTTTTACCCTTCTCCAAAAAGGGGGCCCTAAAGACCCCTAGATTGAAAAGCTAGAGGGTTAAAATGTTCAACAAAAATATTTGCCATAAAATTCTATTATAAGTCTCTGAATACACCAAAACAAAGAACTTCACTTAAATGTCAGAAATAAGTCAAAACTTAAGATCCATTTTTAGATTATTTTCGTACTTTTTCGAATTGCTGCTAAACTTAAAAATGGATTTTAAGTTTTGACTTATTTCTGGCATTTAGGTTGAGTTTGGAGTTTTGGTGTATTCAGCGAGTTATAGTAGAATTTTATGGCAAATATTTTTGTGAAACATTTCGACTCGCTAAACACCTGTTTTAGGGGTGATTTTTACCTTTTTCCACAAAAAGGGCAAAATTACCCATATATTGAATGTTCAACAAAAATGCTCCTCGTATTGTTCTTAGTAATGTTGCTGAAGAATTCCTAAACCTAAAATGTAAGGATCACACGGTTTTCTATGCCGATTCATAAAAAGAATGTGCAAAAGGGGTAAATATTGATCCCTCCCTAAAATGACCACCATACATAAACATAAAAACTTTCGTGTTTACCCCCTCTATCGGAATCCCCTGTCAGAATCTTGTTATTTTCGAAAAAGTTTAATTTTGTTCCACAGTGCTAGCATACCAAGAGCACATAGATAGCGTTTCGAGATCTTACCATTATTAAGAAGACAATAATTTCTCACTCACAGCCGATTACACTAGCTTAGAACAAGTTAAGTTCGGCCATGCCGAATCTTATATACCCTCCACCATGGATTGCATTCAATTCTATTACTGAAAAAATATTTTGATATGGAGCATATCATGAAATGATATTTTTTGTTTAAGCAAATTATTAAAAAACCAATAAGGAAAGGTTAAAGTCTGGCGGGGCCGACTATATAATACCCTACACCACTCTCGTAATATTGAGTAACTCTGATATATAAATTTTGTAACTCATGTATAAATTGTTTACATAAATTTACTTTTGGGACATTTTATACTTAAATAATACCCTGCAACACAGTGTGGTGTAGGGTATAAAAACGATTGGATCTAAAGAGCCAAATCGGATGAAACATATATATGGGAGCTATAGCTAAATCTTTAGCGATTTTCTTCAAATTCGGCAATGTTGGTTCATGGATCAAGAAACTCTACCATTCTAAATTTCAAAACGATTGGATGTAAAATACAGCTTCTATAGGACTAAAGGGCCAAATCGGACGAAAGATATATATGGGAGCTATATCTAAATCTGAACCGATTTCAACCAAATTCAATACCGATCTTAACAGCTGCGAAATACTCTAAACTGCAACATTTCAGAACGATCGGAGTGAAATTGCGACCTGTAGTCGACGAACAACTTTACATGGACAGACGGACGGACGGACGGACAGACATGCTTAAATCGACTCAGCTAGTGATTCTGAGTCGATCGGTATACTTTAAGGTGGGTCTAGCTGTGTTATTTTCAGGTGTTACACAGTGTGGTGTAGGGTATAAAAACGAACGCTGCCATTTTTACCCAAATTGCAGGCCGGAAATTCTTTAGCCAAACTCTTCACCTGAAAATGTGGTATTTTTGGCTTAAAATAGCATTACATTTACACGGAGACTACAACAAATAAAATTTGATTTGTATATGTTTTGTTAAGATGTATTATTGCCTAAATAGAATACAAACTGCAAAGTTTCAGCTAAATTTCTTAGAAAATGTGGTGTTTACGGCCTAAATAACATTTTTTGGGAGCGACATCTATAGGTGGACTATAAAAAAATATGAACTGATTTAAAAAATGTTTATGGTGATAAACTCTTGTCTAAATTAAGTACAAAATGCAATGATTCAGTTAAAATGCTTAGAAAATGTTGTGTTTATGGCTTAAATGCATATATTTTGGAGCGACCTCTATAGTTTGACTATAACAAAATATGAACCGATTTGTAAATTTTTTGCTGCAATGAATTCTTGTCAAATTAGAATACAAACTGCAAAGTTTCTGCTATGTTGCTTTAAAAATGTTGTATCTATGGCTAAAATACCGTATTTTGGAGCGACCTCTACATATAGGGAGCTATAAGAAATTGTTTTCCCGACTAAAATTTCTTACCTCTTTTAATGACTGTTACTGAACCATTGTTGGAATGAAAGAGATATTTCTAACATTTGTAGCAATCATTCTGGCTCTATCGTCAAAAAAAATGTAGTCAAAACACTAATGGCACCATCCACGGAAATTGGAATAAAATAATTATACCCTACACCACACTGTGGTACAGGGTATTATAAGTTTGTTTCACGGCAGATGTTTATAACGCCTGAAAATAACACAGCTAGACCCACCTTAAAGTATACCGATCGACTCAGAATCACTAGCTAAGTCGATTTAACCCTGTCCGTCCGTCCGTCCGTCCGTCTGTCCATGTAAAGTTGTTCGTCGACTACAGATCACAATTTCACTCCGATCGTTCTGAAATTTTGCAGTTTAGAGTATTTCGCAGCTGTAAAGATCCCTATTGAATTTGGTTGAAATCGGTTCAGATTTAGATATAGCTCCCATATATATCTTTCGTCCGATTTGGCCCTTTAGTCCTATTGAAGCTGTATTTTACATCCAATCGTTTAAATTTAGAATGGTAGAGTTTCTTGATCCATGAACCAACATTGCCGAATTTGAAGAAAATCGGTTAAGATTTAGCTATAGCTCCCATATATATGTTTCGTCCGATTTTGCTCTTTAGCCCTGTAGAAGCTGTATTTTACATCCAATCATTTTGAAATTTAGAATGGTAGAGTTTCTTGATCCATGAACCAACACTACAGAATGAAGAAAATCAGTTAAGATTTAGCTATAGCTCCCATATATATGTTTCGGCCGATTTGGCCCTTTAGTTCTATAGAAGCTGTAGTTTACATCCAATCGTTTTGAAATTTAGAATGGTAGAGTTTCTTGATCCATGAACCAACATTGCCGAATTTGAAGAAAATCGGTTAATATTTAGATATAGCTCCCATACATATCTTTCGTCCGATTTGACCCTTTAGTCCTATAGATGCTGTAGTTTACATCCAATCGTTTTGATATTTAGAATGGTAGAGTTTCTTGATCTATGAACCAACATTGCCGAATTTGATGAAAATCGGTTAATATTTAGATATAGCTCCCATACATATCTTTTGTTCGATTTGACCCTTTGACCCTTTAGTCCTATAGATGCTGTAGTTTACATCCAATCCTTTTGATATTTAGAATGGTAGAGTTTCTTGATCCATGAACCAACATTGCCGAATTTGAAGAAAATCGGTTAAGATTTAGCTATAGCTCCCATATATATGTTTCGTCCGATTTGGCTCTTTAGATCCAATCGTTTTTATACCCTATGTCCCAAAAGTAAATTTATGTAAACAATTTATACATGAATTACAAAATTTATATATCAGAGTTATTCAATATTACGAGAGTGGTGTAGGGTATTATATAGTCGGCCCCGCCCGACTTTAACCTTTCCTTACTGGTTTTGAAATTTAGAATGGTAGAGTTTCTTGATCCATGAACCAACACTACAGAATTTTAAGAAAATCAGTTAAGATTTAGCTATAGCTCCCATATATATGTTTCGTCCGATTTGGCCCTTTAGTTCTATAGAAGCTGTATTTTACATCCAATCGATTTGAAATTTAGAATCGTAGAGTTAGATATAGCTCCCATACATATCTTTCGTCCGATTTGACCCTTTAGTCCTATAGATGCTGTAGTTTACATCCAATCGTTTTGATATTTAGAATGGTAGAGTGGTACACGGTGGTACAGGGTATTATTTAAGTATAAAATGTCCCAAAAGTAAATTTATGTAAACAATTTATACATGAATTTTAATTTAATTTATGAAAAATTACAAAATTTATATTTCAGAGTTATGCAATATTACGAGAGTGGTGTAGGGTATTATATAGTCGGCCCCGCCCGACTTTAGCCTTTCCTTACTGGTTTTAAATAAAAAATTGTTTTCGGTTCTATGGAATAGTATGGCTCAATCTACACAAAAAACAAGTTTTTGGTTCTTGGACATAAAATATTTTTGCATGAGTTTGCAGTACTCTTAAATATATTAGCAATGATTAATTAAATGGAATTAAATTTATTTACGGCACATATGTTCTGCTTGAAATTTTCTTCATAATATTTGATAATCTGTAGCTATATTTACCGATTTATTGTACTAATTTAGAGAGAAATTACTGCAACTTTCAATGAAATATTTATACAATTTGCAAGTTGTAAATGTGTATCGTATCATTTGCTGTTTATTGCAAAACAACAGCAAAACAAATCAACGAAAGCGTATAAAAGTGAAAGGAGAGTAAGAAAAGCTCATAAATAATAAATTCCACCCACTATTTTTATTTTAAGGTTACAGTCAATAAGGGCAAATGACTTGTAATAAACAAACTGTGAGAATGCGATGTTATACTCGTAGTAGTGAATGGCGGGCGGAAGAGAGACTGAGAGAGAGTGCGAGATAGAAAACAAGAAAAAATATTGAGCAACAGCAGGGTCAAACAGAACAACATGGCCACTAGCAAAAGAGAGCAGCTACAAGAAGAGTATAAATATGGCTACTCAAGGGAAAAATACAACTCTTAAATGAAGGACAACATAAAATGTTGTTGTCTGACTGTTGTGGCATATTGTAGTATAACACAACATTGAGATGAGCTGTAAACTAGAGTGAGAGAGAGAGAGTGTGTGTGAATGAGTGTGTTTCTGTGAACAGATATTTTAGATGGTGATGGGATGATGAGAGAACCAAAGAATGTTTAGCACAGAAATCGGATAAAGGGAATAACATGAAATGGCCTGATTTTCACTAACCTACATCAACAATGTCACAAAATGGGACTAACTAAACACACTCTCATCTACATACACTCCCATATGGATAGACATTTGTTCCTTTTGTACTCAATGAAATTTCTGTTGTCTTAATGGTGATGGTGCCGTTGTTGTTGTTTCTGTTTCAGCTCTGCTCTCCTGCTGCTGCTTTTATATTAGTTCAATTTGAGCAAGAAACCGAAATGAGAGATTTGCCTTTCATTTCGAAAATATGCCTTTCATGGACACAACGTTTATGAATGAAAATTGGAGAAACAACGAAAAGCAACAACAACAACAACAACAAAAACAGCCAATTGTTGTTATGTTTATTAAGCTAAGGCTAAACATTGTTTTGGAGATTTGAAGAAGATGGAGAGAAGTGCTCACGATATTTTCCCCCGAATTGCCGTATGGTGACATTGCAATAAAGTTCAATTTCAGGATTCTGCAAATTCTTTTAAAAGTGATGACAGTTTACAATTTTGTACTTTTCAAATGACAACAATAAAAGAAAACATTTTTTAAGAAAAGCTAATAAAAAAGTGATGATGATTTTTAAAAATTGCCCTAAGAAATGTCAAAACTAAATTGACATTTAAACTAATGAGTTGGCAATATGTAACTTTGTGAATTTTGTGTTAAAAAAAATAAAAAAGAAAATGTATAATCAATGATTAAAAAGAATAAATGTCTAACAGTGTGTCAATCAGAATTCAAGGGTGAAAAAATGCAAAAAAGTTTATGTTCCACGCAAAAGTTCTATGTGATTAATACTTTTGAAGAAATATGTGTGACACTAGAAAAAAAAAAAACAAAAATTATATTAAAATAAAAAAATTCTCATAGTTTTCTAGTTGATTCTAAGACAAATTTTGAACTTAAAAAAAAAACAAAATCCATATTAAAATAAATTTCAAATAATTAAAAACTCCAAATGTTTTCGTTGTTTTTAATTTTAGATAATAAAACCATAGTTTTTGTGGAAATTTTTTACGAAACAGTGGCTAAATGTCTGCGGAAAAATATTTATTAATTTCTTCAAAAATAATATTTAACAAGCTGTCAAAACAAATCAAACTATTGAATTAAAAAACAATAAAATAATTCCTGCGTTGTTTGTATAAATAATAATATCAAGATATGAAAACAGCAATAGAAAACATTTGAAATCATAAAATATGTGCAATATAAAGTGAATGGATTAATTAAACCAACATTTAGAAAATAAAGTGTATCTATACAGTGAACAAAAACAACAACAATTAAAAGTGTCAAAAAATAATACTGTAAATCAACCAGAAATACGTATGCATTTTTCCAAAGTAGTGGAGAAGAAAATGAACATACATTTTTTGTATCTTATCGATTCTTGTAGGTTTTTTAAACAATTTAAATTTAAAGCCACACATTTTACCATAACTCGAGAACTTTTTATCCGAATTGGTTTTAAAAAATTCATAATAAAGAATTCAATGTAGACTTCAATTTCTTACAATACCGTTTTTTATCCGTTCAGCGGTTTCGACGATATCTAACTAAATATAGCAAAAAATCCTATTTCTTGAGTACATTTTTATAATTTTAAAATAAAACCTTCAAAAACCTTCGAAAAATGAATAGTTGTTTTGATTTTATAATTTTATAGTAAAGTCTGATAAGGACAACCCACTTCGAAGAAAATCGATGCGTATTTGAATAGGTTGTAGCAAATTCAGCAAGGTTTTAATTTCAACTCTTTCTTATCGATGTTAAACAGAGAAAACCAAACTTTAAAAGCTATGAATGAATGTTTTGGCTTTTTTGATGTTTAACATAAATTCTTTGCATTAAAACAGAAACCCAAGCAAACATTTCATTTATGTCTACTGGTTTTATCAGTACGCTTTATTCAGTGTAGATTTTTCTCTTTAAAACTTCAGTATATCATAAAACCACTTACAATTTTAACACACATTTGTATACTCTCACTTTAGTGATACGAGGGTATACATAATTTGCTACGGGCCAAAAGTGTAACACATCGAAGGAGTGAACTAAGACCCTAAATATGATCGGCGGATATTCGTTTTGGGTCATTTTAAGTCGAATGAGCAATGTCCGTCCGTTCTTTTGTCCGTCTGTCTGACTGCTGGCTGGTGCGCACGATAACTCTCGAAAGGAGTAACCGATTGACTTCAAATTTGATATGTGGTAATATTTTTTTCTATCTCCGGCTAAGTTCGCAGATGGGCCATATTGACCCACTCCTTCTAGTACCTCCCCCACAAAGGGTTAATATTTGGTGAATTATTGATTATTTTATAACATCTATACCACTTATTTGAATCTTCTGAAATTCTACACTCGAGAAAAATGGGTGAAGTTGCCAAGCCCCTTTTGGCACCTCCCACATAAATGGACCATTTTGCACCAAAAGTTAATTGCATATAGCTTTAATATCGCTTCATGCAAATACTTGAAATTTTGTACAGTGTAATATTTGTATAGTACCTAGAGACCAGTGAAAAGTATGCGCAATTGGCACGCCCTTTTTTGTACCTCCCATACAAATGTACTATTTTTTCCAACAAGAGTTGTTATTTTGGTATTCAAAGAAAAATGCAATTTTTTGAGATAAATGATGGGATGTTTATTTCATAATAAAGAGGAAGGTATGCCGTTAACATCAGCCAAATAGCCACCACGACCACGCTTACCATATCCTTTTCATGAAATTTTCCATAACCAAATCGCACAGTGGCTGTCCTATGTCCTCAATAGCCTCACGAATTCTATCTTTGAAGTCTTGAATTGACGCTGGGCTGTTGGCGTAGACCTTATCTTTCACGTGGCCCCAAAGGAAGAAGTCGCAAGGTGTTAAATCACAAGATCTCGGTGGCCAATTGTGATCACCTCTTCGAGAGATAACACTGTCCGGAAACTTTTCCCGTAACAGAGCAATGGTATCGTTGCTTGTGTGGCACGTAGCGCCGTCTGGTTGAAAGTAAGCGTTGTCCAGATCAACACCATTCAACTCCGACCAAAAAAATCATTAATCATCTGTCGATAGCGCAATATATTCATTCACCGTAACTGTTGATCCAACCTCATTTTCGAAAAAGTAAAGTCCAATGACCCCGACGGACCATAAACCGCACCAAACAGTCACACGTTGAGGATGGATATGTTTCTCAACAATAACTCTTGGGTTTTCCCAGCCCCAGCGGCGATTTTGCTTGTTGACGTAGCCACCGAGTTGGAAATGGGCCTCATCAGTCAAGATGATTTTTCGATGATTTTCGAATTTTAATAATTTCAATGCGTTGTTGAATCGTGTATCGTTCCATTTTTAGAAATGGCATAGTTTCTACTTGTCAAATGTCAGAGAATAAAAGCTTCAAAAGTGGCAGCTACCAAAATACCGGGTGATTCAAAATAACACCTCTTGTTGAAAAACCCTGTGTATCAGTGCATATTTACATTACTCACAAAGTGATGGTACATCTTAGTCGGTTTACCCGACTGAAATTTCTTACTTGTTTATTGTTTCATGAAGACACCTTTAACATTAAGACAGTCCGAATGTAACCTGATGGTATTTTGTACCATTGTCCGTGAAGAACAATCTTTAAGGCATTTACCGTCTCATAGTTATACCCTACACCACAGGTAAAATGCATCATAGAGATGATGCGATTTTCATGTCCGTCCGTCTGTCTACACATTATTGTGATCAAAATTCAACTTGTAAATATCAACTGAACAAGCTCGAACAGTGGTCAAATTGGTCTTTGATTAGATGAATCCCCATATAACGATACATTACGATTTAATTTGTTCACGCCGATTCAGCAGAAATTGGCAGTTTGAATTTTATGTTATCCTAAACCATTCCGGCAAACAATGATCAAAATTGGGCCATGTATTGATATAGCCCCAAACATAACGGTACCTTTCGGTTTGACTCCATTTACTCTTGTCGATGTTACACTCTACGGCATTTTAGTGCTACCAGTGTCATTGCAACGAGTTTTAACATGCGAATTTCCAGCTAAATACAAAGCTAAGAAATTGTTACGTTGTAATCCCATTTTAATAACTTTTCACAGAGACCAAAAATGACACGAACTACAGCAACGGCAGCATGAAGTATTCAACCTTGCTAGGTAGCCTGAGCCCTTAAAGTCTATAGAAGAGTAAGAAAAATTTTCAAAATCAATCTCGTACTTTCTACATAAAATTCCACATTATATTTGTATTTCTCAGAAAGCAGTTGTATAATTTCTTAATTTTTCTCAACTGAATCTTTCCTAACTGTTTCAGCTTTATAATTTATTTTATTTTCTTTAGCTTTGTAGGGACATAATGCTCTAAAAAAATTGTCACAGAGTTAGGATATAATTTATGTTGCATAAAACCGGAAGATAATATAAATGTATATTATGAATAAATTAAAACTAAAACCAAATGTGAAATGAAAATGTGAAAAAAGGCAAATTGGTGGACTATATTAGTGAAAGTAATACAAAAGTCTTGATAAAATTATTAAAGAAATCCAAACTAACGTAACTTAATTTTTAGTAAATTCAAGCTGCAAAGAAAACATAAATGATTTTCATATTAAGTTATTGCCGCCTTCCTCATGAAGCCAATTAAATAAATGTATGAGTATTGTTTTCCAAGAAATGTGAAGTCCTACGGAGACATAAAATGCGTACCACACAACGTATGAGCAATACTACCTACATTGGAAATAAAATAAAAACACTCATACGCCTAAAATGACAAACCATAATGAATATGTGCACAATAGCGACCAACAGATATTGTGTATTTATTATAGAACAATTTAACTTAAGAAAAATGTTGAAATCATTTTAAAAATACAGGTGAGGGACCTTCGGAGAAATGTAATAAATGAGTTGGTATTTTGAGTGGGTGGTGCCAGAACGGTTGGGAAACGGTAGTTCGTTATTCCCAATTGAAATCTATATTTTTTTGTTTCGAGTTTTTATTTGTTAATGGCAAAAGATTGCCAACATATCGATTATAATGATTTCCAAAATTATATGACAGGTGACCACTAGTCAGGAACTGCATACATTCCAGACTGATGTGACCCTATCGAGACCGGACGTCTCACTTATCGTATCTGGCATGACAGGCCACTGTCTTATTGGACGGCACGCAGATAGAGTGAAGGTCTTGCGAAACGACTTGCAGAAACTGTGGAGATGAAGAGTAAGAGGAATCAACAGAACACCTTCGGTCTCTTTGCCCTACTCTCTCTAGAACAGAGCTTCTCAACAAGTTCTGCATCACGGCCCACTTCCACAAATTTTAAAAATGATATCAATAACCAATAAAATTGGTTACATTAATATCTGTAAACAATTTTATTACATTTTTTTTTTATTTTAGACGGATTATTTTCGACCAGCGTCTACAAAATGTGAGGAATTTTTTAAAAAAGTTAATTTCCAATTTTCTTTTTCCATTTTTTTGTTATATTGAGGCAAATAACTGTTCCCATAATATGTTGAAATTATGAGACAATTTGCAGTTTTGTGTGTTTTTGACAAGTATAAAGGTTAGAGGTCTTTTAGAGTGCTTGTCGGTTTTTAGCTTTCGGAAAATGGATCAAAAAAGTTGTTTTAAATTTTGAATAACAGTTTACCTAACACCCGTTTATGGCTGTGGCATTTTGCGATTATACTTTGAGCAAACAAATTTTATAAGTTAACAAGAACTTCACAGAAGGAAGTTCGTTTCATAGACGGCTCAGAACATACATCTATTTTATACACGGGGCAAAATCGTCTTTTTTGATATGTTTGAATCGAAAGAAAATATATTTGGAACACAAATTTTTAAATATTTTATATTTCTGAGCAAATAAATTCAATTTGAAAATCAATAAAATATATTTGGAACGAATATATTAATATATTACAACAAAATATATTTGCAAACTAAATTTCTCAAATACTTTATTTGTTTAAGTACAAATAAAATTATTGTTTAGGAATTTCTCCAAATATATTTTATTTAAAAAATAATTTCAAATCTTGTGCTGACTTTTTCGAATTTCATTTTTAATTTTTTTTGGTTCCTAATTGTATCTACCTCCCAGTTATGATACCTTATGCAGCATTGACGTTTGTTTCAAATCAATCAGTTCAAATTTCTAAGTATTCCAAGCCATCATTAATTGTCAATCCACCAAAAAAATTATTTTGATCCAAAATTATAGGATTTCAATTATTATTTATTATTTTTACGAACATTAAAAAATTCTAAAAAAAAAAATAAAATTTAATTTGTTTCGAAAAATAATAGTCCCAAACAAAAAAAATTGGGAGTAAACAAAGATTTGTTTAGAACAAAATCTTCCCAAATATATAACCTTTGTGGGTACCAAATATTATATATTTAGAGCGTACCCTAAACATTTATATGTTTGAAGCCGAATATGTTTGGGACAATATACTACAAAAGCGATTTTTTTCAGCGTGTATGAATTACAATAAAAAGAAAATTTATATTCTACTTTTACGGTCTTGGGAAAGGCCGGGTTACAATGACCATATGGCTAAATGTTTGCAGCGACAGACCAGAGCCTCTGGTGGGAATCGAACCCACGACCCCCAAACTCATAGGCGAGTACGCTACCAACTTATCCCCTGGGGCGCTCAGAGCCCGATAGAAACGTTGAGCAAACAAATTTTATAAGATAAACAAGAACTTTACAGAAGGAAGTTCGCTTCATAGACGGCTCAGAACATACATCTATTTTATATGAATTACAATAAAAAGAAATTTATATTCTACTTTTACGGTCTTGGGAAAGGCCGGGTTACAATGACCATATGGCTAAATGTTTGCAGCGACAGACCAGAGCCTCTGGTGGGAATCGAACCCACGACCCCCAAACTCATAGGCGAGTACGCTACCAACTCAACCCCTGGGGCGCTCAAAGCCCGATGGAAACGTTGAACCAGTAAAGATAGTGGATAATTGTCGGATGTCTTTTGGGGAAGTTGCGGTTTGCTCATTTCATGCAATTTTTCAGAAGTTTTAATCATGACTAAGTTTGTTCGGAAATATTAAATTTTGGCCAAAAGAACTTTTACATGAGCTCGACGGGTTTTCAGACTTTGTTTCGAATTTAAAATATCGGAACGTCTTTTTTCCATTGAAATTTGTAATGAGCATGATTTCCATCAAGACGTCAAAGCCCTCTTAATATGCCGCTACGGCCCCCAGTGGGCCGCGGACCACCTTTTGAGAAGCTCTGCTCTAGAAGGTGGCAATCAACCTTAGACTCTTAATTCTTTGGGGTGTTAATTAACTTGGTTCATGTTACCCGACAACTTTTGAACTTTTTAAATCAATCAAATTGGTTCAACGGAATGGGATAGGGAAAACGTATGTTGCACAAATTCCCAATTCACACTTTTAAAAAATTTAAATTTGTATTAAAGTAATAGAACTCGGAGTTTACAGCCGAGCTAAATTTTTCGACTGCAGACTCCGAATCCGACTCCGACTCCAGTGAAAACCGTGGATTTCCCAGCTCTGACCACCATTTGAAGGCACCTTCCGACGTTCTGTAAGCTACGTGGTACTCTTGCTCAGCTGTGGGTATAATATAGTCCGTGAAGTTCTACTTTTAGCTTTCTTTATTTTCTTACAATCCTTGCAAACTTTTTATAATATAGGAGAAAGAAAATATGAAAGAAACTCCTTCTGTATATTATAAAAAAAAATGTCCATGAGAATATTTTCTGTGAGTTATCAGATCCATATATTTCCAAAACATGAAGGTAACTTAAAACTTCAATAGAGTTTTTTTTGATACCAAACATTTATTTAATTACATATTATAATGTTCAAAATATTTAACAAAATTTTATTTAAAATATATAAATTGACTATATTATCAAAAAAATAATTGTTCTATAAATAAAACAAAATCTAATCTAATAATATTTTCTCTTCTTATTACAGATACACACGCTTAATCAACAACAACAATTTTGAAGAATTTACAAATATGTAGAAACTGAAATTCTAAGAAAATTATTCAGAGGACAATAAGTGTGTGTTTCAGGGTAAAGAAGACAAAAAAATGATGCTTTTATAATGTTCGAATTTACCTGTGACATTTCCAAGGAAAACAACTCAACACAACAATAACAACCACACACAGTGAACAGAAAATGTAAACAGCAGATAATTCTCTCATTTTTCGAAATCAGCTGTGTCAGTTCGAAACATAAAAACTCCGAAGAGCAAAAAATACCACAACAGAAAAAAATCATCTTTCATTATCAGTAGGCCACTAACACGTATAAAACAACAATAATAAAAATATATAAAAACAGAAGAAGAAGAAGATGGCGAAGAGAAAAATCTAACCAACAGCTGATACTTTGAAATTGGTTGGAAAGCAAATTTGGAAAAACTCTTGATTTCATCTCTCTTTGCTTCACTGGAACCTATATCATTTTAACTCAAAGAGCTTTTCATTCCTATACTGCAGCACCACTATTCCTTTTTTAATGGGCAGGCGCTTAAACGTCAAAGTTAAACGGAAAAGAGAACGCTAGACGACAGCTATAGAGTTAGCGTCAAAGAGAGAACGATAGATAGAGAGAGAGAGAGAGCTTTAGACAACAACAGCGACAACCTCAACAAATGCTAATGCCCAGTGACAGGACAACAATTACTATCGAACACAGTGCGGGTGTGTTTGTTAGTTAGCGCGCGTATGAGACCAGTAATGCCCCGTTATGTGTTGTGAACACTCTCCCCCAAAAAAACACAATCTCCCACTCTGTCGCTATCTCTCGGTCGGTGTGTCGATTCTCGCGGCTCTCGCGGTTCCGTGTTCGTAGGCTTAAGTGAGTGATTGCTTGTGTGCGCGCGTGATTGTGTTTGTAATGTTCCGTTGTAGGGATACATCTTCATGAGAGTGCATTTCCGCTTTCCCAACGTAACAGAGCAGCAGTCGTTGAAACAGCCGTCAACGTAAGCGTTCAATCGTCAAATCGTTCTTTCGCTCGCTCGCCAGCGCTCGTTTATTCGTTAGTCGATGTGTTATTATCTTAGTGCAATGTTGTGATTTTCTTTCTCGCCACACCGAGGAGAAGAAGAAGAAGAAGATAACGAAGTATAGAATCTCAAGAAACGAGAAACGACTTGAAATACACAAAAAAATCCCATAGTTACAAACAAATTTCTTCTCACTCACCCACTCACTCTCACACTCTTGTTCGAGCTGCTAAACGAGAAAACCGAGAATAATTAAATAATTAAAATTTGCAAAAAAATAATAAATAACTAATTTGAAAATTGTATTCCTCAACCCAATTAATGTCATCTTTCTTATGTTGTTCTACGAGTATCCGCAAAACAAATTCGGTTTATTAATTCCCAAAAGTCTGTAGGAGAATTGCGCGAGAGAGATTGTCGGTATTTTCTTTTGGTTTTCCAAATTCTCAACAACACTGGCAACATACAATCCTCAAAAGTTAGCAAACACGACGACGTCGTTTGCGTCTCTGACGCTACGGCTGCCACTGCTGCTCATCGTATTGTTCCCCGTGCAGCCGGCAGCACCAACGTCGTCGTCGTCGTCTCCTCCTCCAACTCAGCCACCATCAACAACAACAAAAACAACACCTCAACGGCATCGGCTTCGGACCACGAAAGCCCGAGTAGCAATACCAACAACAGCATCATTCAGACTTCGGCAGCCATACACCAACAACAGAACAGCAACGACGACGACGCCATCACCATCATTCCACCAACACCAACACATAACACCACCGCCTCCACCACCACCACCCACACATCACCATCTCGAACATCATCATCCACAACAACAACAACAGCGGCAGCAGCAACACGAACCTCAGCAACACCACCCCCATCATCAACAACAGCAGCAGCAACAACAGCTACCAGACCTACAACCAGAACGAGAACGACGACGAGAACAGCAAGATTTGCACCAGAATCGAACGACGAGACGGACAACATCACCCCTCTCGGGCCCATTACCTGCGGCAGCTCCACTCCAGCCTCTCCAACTCCAACGCCAACCAGCAACACCGCCATTGCCTCCACGTCGAGCATTACAGGTTCGAAGAGTGGATCGACCATTCGGTCCTCGACGTGTACGTCCGTTACATCGCCCAGTCAGCAACAGAGCACTGTTATCCACAACACACCCACGACAGAGGCTGTTGGAATCGTCGGCTCGTCTCGCGTAAGTGCGACGCCAACGTATCCGGGCTGTGCGGCGTGTGAGGATTTGAGACGACAACAGCACCACTACGAACAGTATCCACATTGCTCTCTGGGTGCAACAGCAACGACAACATCGACCTACACCGGGGCTAGGGGGAAATCGGCATTTGCTGCCACGTCGTCGTCGGTGTCTACGTGTCGAGAGTGTGCTGCCATTGCAGCGGCTGCATCATCGTCTACGTCGTCGGCTGCTGCTGCTGCCGCCGCCGCCGCTGGTGCTGCTGGTGCTGCCGACTATCAACATCATCAACAACATCCAAATCATCAAAATAATCGCCCTGTGTGCACGGACAATAATATGAGGAGTGGCAGTTCGGAATTACTACTCGAGCAGCAACAACAAGAGTTACGGTTACGTAAACTACGAGAACTGGCTCCGAAAAAGAAAAATGGCAACCGGCGCTTTCGTTCGTGGCGCGAACGTGCCCGCTTTTACGCTACCTCCACACTCGCCTTCTTCTCGGTGACCGCCGGTGCCTCGCTACTGTTCCTCGTGCCCCTCTATGTCGATCCGGCGATTTCGACGCTCAGCCACGACTTCATCGAGAATCCCACATTGTGCACGACATCGCGCCGCGAAGATCTCGTCGGTATATTCAACTGTTCGTGGAGCTCGTGCCGCGAGGGCTGCACCTCCGATCTATACAAGTGTGTTCATATCTATGTGACGTTTATCGAAGACAACATAACCATACCCGAAAACATGACCGACTACACAAACTACACGGCCGATTGGACGCAATCGGACGAGGCCACGCTGCTCGTCAACATCAAGGGCTGTGGCTATCCGCCCACGGTCACGTGCAAAACGTTCAATGCATTTTACGGCGTCGAGGGGGCCATCTATCCGTGTTACTATTCGCGTAAAAACAAAACGGTCGTGCTCACCTCGTACAGTCACGACGATCAGGTCCACGTGATCGTTCATTTCTTTGCCGTGCCATTTGTGATAACAGTGATCTCATCGATAGCTTTGTGCATAATGCACTGCGACTGCCGCTGTAAAAAGGATCGGAGTCATCGACGCAATCGGCCGCAGTGCCGACGGCCACGCATCGATAATTTAAGGTAAGTCCTTGCAGGGAAATCGCGTGGGATTTTTACACTCTACGATGATGATGATGAATAATTATGAATAATTAGGTATCGTTAGAGACGTACTCTTCTTTAAGAAATGTATATGATAACTCTTATCTAACAACCTCTATGTTTGCTAATTGCCGGACATGCTAAAATTTAACTAAAATGTATCATATGTGTGGACCAATATCGAGGAAGCGAAATCAAGTGATGGAAGTGTTTATTATTATTGTTTTTTTTTTTTAAATCTTATGGATTATTCTCTATTCTAGATTGGATTTGAGGAGTTTCTTTTTAATAAAAATCACCAACAAAAATTTGAGAAGTGCGCTTAATCCTCTATCTATTGTGACCCTTAAAACCAATTTATTCCCTTTTAAACTCTACACCTGGTTTGTAACAATCAAAAGGAATGGATATAAACTCATATTATACCGATAAACTTGGAGTCACTTTCTTTCTTGATTTATCCATGTCGGCACTTTCGTTAAAGTACATATAAATTAAATGTTATATATGGTGGCTATATCTAAAAATGGACCGATATTGCCCATTTTCGGTCTCAAAATACCTAAAGTTATAAGAAGTATCTGTACCAAATTCAGTCATTTAGCTTAATTATTGTAGATTCAATAGAGGGCCGGTCGGAAGGACGGATGTGGCTAAATCGTCTTAGAATTTCATGACGGCAGGAATGTCATTAGGTTCTTCTCCATAACTTCCTTCATATTGATCTTAGGAATAATATGTAGAGCCTATTTGGAAAACTTTTCCAGTTTGTATATAAATCGAAAAATGGGCAGTCGGGTTTTCCGTTCAGTCGGAATAAGGTATACCGTATACCCTGTGAGCAATGTAGATATGCACTGGTATCAACATTTTCATCATGGTAAAGTTCACTTATGTGCAACGTTTGGAAATCATTAAAAATTACTGCAGAAACGAAATTCTGAGCTTACTCCAATTTTCGGCCGTAATAATCGTCCCACCCGACAGTGTGTGCGTGCTATAGTGGATGAAATTGTATCCAAATTTTCACTTTTGGATGTTCCGGCACCGAAGAAACGACGTTCCGCTCGAAGCGACGAAAATATCGCAGAAGTAAGTGTATCCGTTCAAAATGAGCCAAACCCGTCGATTTCACGTCGTCCCTGAACCCACTGTTAATTTCCCATTCTGCATGCGAACAATCGAACAAAAATCTTGCGGTGAGTAAAATCCATACCTACATTATGGCGCAATCATTTGATTCAATTAGGTTTGGTTCTGAAGTTTGTTTTTTTGACGGTGCAACACTCCACACCATGGACTGGGCTGAGTGTGGAAAAATGCGTTTTTTCGCATTTGCGGAGTGTAATAATTTTACAAACGAAATCAAAACCCGTTCATACGGCTGCACCATTTTTACAAACGAACCTAAAAGTGCGGCTTCAATGTAAAATGTGGAACAAATTTTACATTTGTTTGCACAAACGAAATTACCAATAGTTTGGTCAATATATGTGGAGTATTATTCGAAGGCATCTCTTGGTGAAACTTCTATTTTATTCTTAATTTGTTCTGCAACAAACAAGGTCTCACAGCCGTATACATAGTAGAACGGACAGCACACAAGAGGAGAATATTTCTAGTTAAGTGTTTTTGCTGTATTCATTTGACTTCCATTTTTTTCGAAAAATATGCGAAGGACCATCGAGCTTTTTTTATCCTGGTTTCAACATCTAACAGGGCACCAACACTAGCATCGATCATGCTACCAAGATATTGAAATTCTGGACTATTTAGATTTGTTCGTTTCCTACCGCTTTTGGTTCACTGGATTGTGAGTTGCACCTTATTTCCTTGGTTTTACTGATGTTAAATTTCAAACCGACTATAGGCGGAAGACCTGAAGGTCTTCACGTCTGTCGGAAAGCTCACATTTTTCGTCGGTATAAGATTCCACGAGCAAGTGTGGATTTAGGGGTCCCATATGATACGCTAACGTCTGCGGTGGTGAGGAAAGGAATTCGCCCTTATTACATATGATGCTAGGTTCAAAATTATCATAGCTAGGTTTTATAAATCCAACAGCATTTTTGGAACAGAATAGCGACTCTATAATTCTGAAAAGGCATCTTGAGTAGATTATTTTTGTAGAAAAAACTTATGATCCAGCTGGTCTGAATTTTTTTTACAGTGGGTCAAAATTTTCATTTTTTGGTTGAAGGGAAAAAATGAAAAATTGCCGTAAGTTAATGTCTGAGTGATTTCTTATTTGGCCAAATTGACCCGTTAAGAGGGTTAAGATCTTCAAAAAAATGATCCTCATACAATTCCACTATGTATCTCTGACAATGAGAAATCTCTCAGACATTAACATCATTTTTTAATTTAGTATACTCGTAATGCTACCTTCAACCAAAAAATGAAAATATTGACCCACTGTAAAAAAACTCAGACCAGCTGGACCATAAGTTTATTCTACAAAAATGATCTACTCAACATACTCTTTCAGAATAATAGGGTCGCTATTCTGTTCCAATCAGAAAGTCTTAATTTGTTGGACAGCGTAATTTTAGATGGCACGCCTATATTGTATAGCTCAGAGCATATACACCCTCTGTTAATTGAGTAAAATGCTTTCTTATAATCGACAAACATCATATAGAGAGGAGAACACATTCACACATCAAGAGATTGCACGATTATTATCCTTAGTGCACTAAGTTGGTCAGTATACGACATAGCTGGTCTGAAGCCTGATTGTTAAGGTCTTAATATATTATTAATGTAGTTCATCATTCTGTCTAATATTTTCATTGTTGATGGTAAAACCGTTATACCATGCCAATTGTCGCACTTACATTTGCCCTCATTTTTCAGAATTTTTATGATAGTACCCTTTTAACAGTATTTCGGAGAACTAAAAAACATTATACTAATACTATGTGTGGAATTTTGGAAGATTTTCAATATAACCCATCATCGAACTTAGCCTCCATATCTCATATCTTTATCCATCTTTAACTTTTAGCTGTTTGAAGTAACTAAAAATTTATGTAGGTGTCGTTGATGTTTAGGTTTAGGTTTAGGTTTAGGTTTAGGTTTAGGTTTAGGTTTAGGTTAGGGTGGCAGCCGTAGTTTTTATACAAGCTCACATAGACCAGTTTAGGTCCCTAGTGTTACCACATGCTGAAATGCCCCTCATCGAAACCAACCTGTTTGATATACAAATTTGTCGATAGTACGAATATCGATACTGGAAAGATCTGTTAGGCTGCCTAGAAAAACCGACCCCAGTATGTCCAGTCGTCGTTCACTCAGAGCGGGGCAGTCGCATAGCAAGTGCTCAATGCTCTCCACTTCTTCCTCATCTCCACAGCTTCTGCAGAAGTCTTTAGAGTCAATACCCAATCTTTTGGCGTGTTCGCCGATCAAGCAGTGTCCCGTCAGAACTAATACTAACGTAGACAATCTTTGCCTCTCTAGTGCGAAGAGATATTTTGATCTTCTCAGGTCATACCTTGGCCAGATTTGTCTAGCTACTCTGCAGGTGCCGATTTCTGTCCATCTTTCGTTGGACTGCCTCTTGCCTAAGCCAAAGATTGCACGTGGATAGTGGCGCACCAATATATGCAAATTCTTCGAGAATTTGTAATGTCGTCCCTTTCCTAGCAAGTTCATAGGCTTTGCAGTTCCCCGGGATATCCCTATGCCCATGCACCCATATGAGGTCTATATTAAACTGCTCAGCCATCTCGTTAAGAGATCTGCGGCAGTCGAGGGCTGTTTGTGAATTTAGGGATGTCGTTGATGTGCTGCTAATGGAACCAACGCTATAGCTTACCAAACCTTCGTTAAACTTGCGTGCATTATTTTTGATAGTGTATATCGTGGGACACCTCGACAGTTATACAGGGTTTTTCAATAAGAGTGATATGATTTCTTTGAAAAAAGAACACACTTATTGTTAAGGAAATTCAAAAGTTTTTTATTTAATGTGAAGTACAATCAGTACAATTAAGTTCTAAATAAAACGCCATTCAAATGGCCTCCAAGCTTCTTCTGTAGGAACGAATTCGATGAACCCAATTTTCGAGCACTTTTTCCACTAAATCAAGTCGTATGTCATGTATGGCACGTTCAATATTGGCTTGAAAAGCTTGAAGAGAGTCCGGTTTATTCCGAAAGACCAATGACTTCAAATAACCCCCCAAGAAATAGTCTAATGGTGTTAAATCACAACTTCTTGGAGGTCATTCCATATCACAATTCTTGAAATAATCGAATCTCCAAACTTTTCTCGCAACAATTCAATTGTTTCATTTGCTGTGTGGCACGTAGCCACAATCGGTCAATGGTGTCAAGAGCGTAGGTCGACTAGAAAACGTTTTTTTTTTGATTAAAAAAATATGGACGGCATTATTTTCAAATGTGAACGGAAAGTTTATTTTTGCTCTAGCTCCGTACCGTCGGATCGGAATCGGTCAATGGCAAAAATATAGCTTTTAACGAGAGCTAAAATATTGCTAAAATAAGTGTCAAAGTCGGAGGTCGACTGGAAAGTGTTTTTTTTTATTTAAAAAAAAGACATAGACTTAGCGCACGAAAAGTTGCAATTGGAGAACGATTATTTTGATAATAAAACTGAATAATTTCTAAACGTTGTTCTTGCGTATATCTCACCATGATGAAATTGTAAACACTATGTACTGCATACAATGAAAAACAAATGACAGATCATGACATATTACAAATGGCCGAAACGTCACTTCAAGATCATATCATCCCTATTGGAAATCCCGATATATAGGTCGAGCTAAATTTATTGTCCCAGATGGCTTTTTACATGGTGAATCCTAAAATCAGGGGGCCGTAACAAAATAATGAATCGCGGAAATTTTATTAACTTTTTTCAAACTTTGCAAAAATTACAAATTATATAAATTAAAAGGATTTTTAACTCTCTGTTCCGAAATCGCAGGACCGACCTTTTATTTTACTGATCCTGCAAATTATGCACATTGCAAAATTTACATAACCTCAAAATAAAACCACTCATTATTAGTTTCCCTCTTAAGATATATTATGGTATATTCATACAATATCAGTTAGGCCGGGTGAGCACATAATTACATTCGGCAATGCCGACTTCACAATCCGCAAAAAGCATAAGAACATATTTTACACTTTCTTGGTGTAAGAATATCAATAGAAATACGCGAATTCAGATTTGAATACCCTCACTTTAGTGATACGGGGGTATATATCATTTGCTGCGAACCAAAAGTGTAACACATCGAAGGAGTGACCTAACACCTAAAGTATGTTTGGCGGATGTCTATTTTGGGTCATTTTAAGTCGAATGAGCAATGTCCGTCTGTCTGTCTGTCTGCTGGCTGGTGCGCTCGATAACTCTCGAAAGGAGTAACCGATTGACCTCAAATTTGGTATGTGGTAATATTTTTTTCTATATCCGGCTAAGTTCGAAGATGGGCCATATTGTTCCACTCCCTTTAGTACCTCCCCCACAAAAGGGTTAAAAAGTAGTGAAATATTGATTATTTAATAACTTCTATACTAACTATTCGAATCTTCTGAAATTCCAAACATAGTATTAGCTTATTAGTCGCTATCACCTCGAGAAAAATGGGAGAAGTTGTCACACCCATTTTGGTACCTCCCAAACAATTTTCACCAAAAGTTAACAGCTTATAACATGTATACCAGTTTATAAAAATACTTGAAATTTTGTACAGTGTAATGCTTTTATAGTACCTACAGTGCAGTGAAATCCGCTAACTATACTACGGGTCTCTTAGGTCATACCTTCGATGTGTTACATTTTAGGTTCGCAGCAACTGTTACATACCCTCGTTCACAATAGTGAGCTTATAAAAAGTCGAATTTTGTTGAAATTCTCTTACTTCTACCAAAAGGTCTATTATTTATCCATCGATTTTTTTCAAGTAGACCCTAGATTTTTTCTATTCTTTATGTTTTTTCGTGCCAGCAAAAACTATTTTTCAGTTCTTTTAAATATGGCATAAATATTAAAGACACCGTCCAAGAAGATGGAAATTAAAAGAAAAAGATAAAAATAATGGTTAATTTTTAAATAATTTTTTTCCGTTTTGAGGGCACCATATTACACCAGAAAATTTTATGCACAGCCTTTCGACAAAAATGTTGTACACTAGTGTTATACACTCATATTTATTCCAATTAATCATATCACAAAAATATAATTTCTGATATTGTTTATCGTGGGGAGCCGTATAGTTGAAAGGGTTGTCAATCCCTGATATAGAGCTTTAATGGTAAATCTTGAGCAACATATAAGTATATATGGAGGCTATGTTTACACCTGAACCGATTTCCCAACATTTGGGAGTGTTCGTTCTTGGATTAATGATCGGGATTGAAATATAACTTCTGAAGCTCTTTAATGTCACATCGGACGATAAAAGAGATATGATTTCTTTGAAAAAAGAACACACTTATTGTTAAGGAAATTCAAAAGTTTTTTATTTAATGTGAAGTATAATCGGTACAATTGAGTTCTAAATAAAACGCCATTCAAATGACCTCCACGGCTTCTTCTGTAGGAACGAATTCGATGAACCCAATTTTCGAGCACTTTTTCCACTAAATCAAGTCGTATGTCATGTATGGCACGTTCAATATTGGCTTGAAAAGCTTGAAGAGAGTCCGGTTTATTCCGAAAGACCAATGACTTTAAATAACCCCACAAGAAATAGTCTAATGGTGTTAAATCACAACTTCAGGCCATTCAATATCACAATTTCTTGAAATAATCGAATCTCCAAACTTTTCTCGCAACAATTCAATTGTTTCATTTGTTGTGTTGCACGTAGCCACAATCGGTCAGTGGCAAAAAGATATCTCTTAACGAGAGCTAAAATATTGGTCATGGATGTCAAGGTCGTAGGTCGACAGGAAAGTGTTTTTTTGGATTTAAAAAAATGTGAACGGAAAGTGTATTTGTGATCTAGCTCCTTAACGGTACGTCGGAGCTACCTTATATGTACCTTATTGCCACGCCCCATTTGGTACCTCGCACACAAAATGGCCAAATTATAACAAATTTGAATGGCTGATAATGTTAATTACGTGCATGTAAACACTTATAATTCGGTACAGTGCAATGTCTTTAACGTATCTACTGTTAGACGTATTCGTCAAGCCACTTCTGGTGTCTGCACACAAATTGACAGATTCCCATAACATATGCAGCACTCATCTAAATGTTTACATATATTTTGGACCACATTTCTAATCGCTATAGACAGACAAAGAATGGAAGGCATCACACATACCATGTAAGAATATTAAATTAAATTACTCACAAAGTGAGTATCGTCCTAAAATATTAGAGCTGGACCCAGCTTACAGTATGGACCGATCTTCTCAGAATCACTCGCAGATTCGTTCTAACCAGGTCTGTCCGTCGTTCTGTCCGCCCATCTTAAATTGTCCCCAAAGTACATGTCGCAATTTTACTCCAATCTTGATGAAATTGGCTCAACGTACCCTTTTTTTACGAACGAAACCAACTGAATTTGGTATAAATCGGCTCAGATTTACATATAGCCTCCATATATATACCTCCGACGCAAAGTGCTGTCTTCATGTATCGATGTGACAAAATAGAAGGAGTAATTGAAGAATTATGAAATTTGGTACCAAGCTGTATTTGTTCATAATACAGCTTGGTACCAAGTCTCGTACCACCATGAAAATTATTTATTAAAAGTGACTTAAAAATAAATATATAAAGATCGCTCAAGATTGCCACTGAATTTCGACCAAAGTTTGTAAAGCGTAATAGGCTTGCTATGAGCAAATGTGTGCACAAACTTGGAAGGAATCCCAGCAATGCAAAAAAGATAGCTGTTAACGAGAGCTAAAAAATTGGTCATGGGTGTCAAGGTGGTAGGTCGACTGAAAAGTGTATTTTTTTTATTTAAAAAAAATGCTTTTAACACACGAAAAGTTGCAATTGGTGAACGATTATTTTGATAATAAAACTGAATAATTTATAAACGTTGTTCTTGTGTATATCTCTCCAGATCATGACATATTACAAAAACCGTTATTTATGTGCGCTATATCTAAATCTGCGCCAATTTTCACCCCTTTCAATTGGATACGTCCTTGGACCAAACAATACACATGCCAAATTTATAGCGGTTAGACAATAATTTCAACCTATACTTTGATTACAATGATATACGGACAGATGGACGGACAGTCGGGCATAGCAAAGGCGAATTAGAAAGTGATTCTAAGTCTTTGGGTATAATAAACGATTGGTTCACATCATCTCCTTTTGTGTGCTACAAACAAATAATCCATGTTATAATAACCTGGTGGTACAGGTTATTAGTACCACCTGGTCGAGTTTGACCTAGGGTGAACCTGCCTTTTAGAGGTTTTATTATACTCACCTGCATCTACCATTTGGAAAAGGGACCGTTCACCTCCCAACATTTTTTAAGATTTTGTTGAACAGTAATATCGGGGCTACTGTAATTTTACCAGCAAAAATATACATTTTAAAATAAACATATCTGTTGGAAATATTGTACAATGCATTTTAGAAAATATTGTGTTTCTATTTAATATGCGATAATATCAGTTTATTTACCCCTCGCACCCCCCTTTGTCACAGATGTGCAACATAATGTGTCAAGCACTACGTCCACATGGACATTGTCGTCATCCGGCGTGGAATACATGACATTTTTATGCGTATTGTGTATTTTAATCAGATGCATTCGCACGACATGACTGACAGTTCTCAAATATGAAATTTTAATTTCAAACCAAAACCGCACACATTATTCTTGGCAGAGGCAGCAGACAGACTTACGAACATAGAGTGAATGAATGTGCGAATGAGTGAGTGTGTGTGCGAGGCAGTGATTGATATGGATTTATTTTATTTGCTCTCAAAAACATATCACAGCTGCAATCAGCACTTTTAACAATCCATCTCTCTCCTTCTCCGTCTCTCCTTTCCCGTCTATCCTTCTCTCTGTCGACAATAATCAGACGTATATATCATCTGACATTGTTGCTTCAATTGTTGTTGCTTGACTAGTTCGTTGGTTGGTTGGCTTGGCTGATTTGGTTCGGTTTGGTTTAGTTGGGTTGAGGGGTTTGGTTGGCTGATGGTCTGTCTAATGGTATAATGGTCTAATGTTGATGAAAATCAATCAGAACATTCAATTTTCAAATTGATTGGATTTAAAATTAAGTTGTCGTTTTGTTGCTGCCTTCAGCCGATACTCTGCTGCTGGTTTTGTTTGCTCACTCATTCCCTGCAGATTAAACAATTCATTTAAACTATTTTCAGCAGAAAATTCTTCGTAACACTATGACGACGATGACGACGACTGCACTACCATTCTTCCTATTCCCAAATCACAGTATCTACTACTCGTATTATATGCCCCTGCCTCTCTCTCTCTTTCTTCCTTCCATCCATTTGTGAACTACACACGCAACGGAAAATAACATTTTTAATACAAAAACCAACACTATCTTAATTGAATTTACATTTCTGAGAGTATATATGTGTCGGTCGGTGTGTGTGTGTGAGTGTGTTTTACAACTTCCTCAGAGTGTTTAGCAGAAAAACCACAAAATAAAAATTTCATCTAAATACATTGCCACAACATACACACAAAACATTCTTACCTATAGTTTTGGTTGAAATTCAAACTGAAATAACTGGAAAATTTGCTTTAAAACAAAGACAACAAGGTTTGCTGGAAATTTAAAAGGTTGTAGCGAATTCGTTTCTCTTTTCTGCAAAATAGTGCAACATTTTCTTTGCCATTTTCCCGAAAACTGGACAATTATACCACATTTTGGAATTTTGAAATTCGAAGGACTAAAAAGGGCAAATTCAGAATTTCACGACGAAAGGGGAAAATTTGTTCATTTCCAAGGCAATTTATTCAAATTGACCTTTTGGAGAAGTTGAGCATTTGAGAAACTCGCTTAGAAACATAAAAGTTGCATTAAGAAGTATCCTATGTCAAAAGCTAAACCAATCGCAATAATTTTTGATCTTTTCAAAATATTCCATATAAAAAATGTCATGATCTAGAAACGAAAATTGGCTAATTAGGAGAAAATTGGTACAGTTTTAGAACAGCTGCTCTTAAAGATTAGTGCAGCTTATCATACAGTCGACTTCGCCGGACTTTAGCCTTTCTTTATTGGTTATTATTATATTTATTATTATTTTTAATAAGGTTGTAATATAAAGAATGAAAGAAGCACCATCTTCTAAATTTTACCATTTTATTATTACAATTTCTGATAATTGTTTTTGCAGGAAGGGGCATACCGTTTTCACTATGCAACACAATTTTTGTCGAAGGGCTGTACATAACATACTCTGGGGTAATATGGAGTCCCAAGAACAAAAAAAATATTAAAAAAAATTTTTATGGTAAATTTTTTTTAAAAAATTTTCTTCAACATTACAATTTTCTTGGAAGTTGCCTTCATATTTTTTGAAGCATATGCTCGATAATGCCGGTATACACGTTATATAAAATGAAATTATGAGGACTACAAATGTTAGTAATGACACTTTTATGTGGAAACAGAAGTTTAGTAACTGTCGTTAAAACAATTAAAAAAATTAGCAAAAAATTGTTTTTTTTTTCAATTTTTGGAATCTAGTATTCTAACGAAGAAAACAATGCCTGTTTGAAGAAAAACTATGGATAAATGTAGAAATTATAGCACTTTTGGAAGAAATAAGAGAATTTCAACATAATCCGGTTTTTATACACCCACTATTGCGAAGAAGGGTATACAGGGTGGCTGATATGTATTGCAACCAACTCCAGGTTGCTATCATTTCTAAACCGCTAGTCTGATAGCTGACAGATTTATTTCAGTGACAGTTAATTTTATTGTTTACAAGCTTACAAAAGCATTTTGATCTATTGCATTCAGAAAAAAAGAAAGAAAGATGGAATTCAAGCGTGATAGTGTGCTTGCTTTATATTTGGGTGGAAAAACACAAGTGGCTATCGTTAGAGCCCTCCAGCATTTAAATGTGAATAAATCTGTTGTTTCTCGTACCATTGCTCGTTACCGTGATACGGGCAGTGTTGCATCGCGTCCAAAAAGTGGACAAAAAAAGACGGTAACAACACCAGAAATGATCCGAAAAGTGAGGGCCAGATTTGATCGAAATCCACGCCGCAGTGGTAGAAAAATTGCTCGTGAGCTGAACATATCGCGAGAACGGATACAACACATATTAAAAAATGAGCTTGGACTAAAGCCATTGAAGTTCCAAAAAGTGCAAGAGCTCACCGATGCACAAAAAAAGTTAGACTGGAAAGAGCCAAGGAGTTGCTTCGCTTGCACGAAAGTGGCCAGTTACCGAATTTGGTTTTCTCCGATGAGAAGCCATTCCAAATTGAGCAGTTTGTGAACAAACAAAATGATCGGGTTTACTTGCCAAAGAGGTCAGCTTTACCCACGAAGGGTAAAAATTTAGTTAAATATTGATTATACCATGACTTATATAGGTTTAGGATAGAGTGCAGCCGTATTTTTTTTTTACAAGCTCACATAGAGAAGTTTAGGTCCCTAGTGATACCATGGTGCTGAAATGCCCCTCATCGAAACCAACCTGTTTGATATACAAATTTATCGATAGTACGAATATCGGTACTGGAAAGATCTGTCAGGCTACCTAAAAAGGCCGACCCCAGTATTTCCAGTCGTCGTTTACTCAGAGAGGGGCAGTCGCATAGCAAGTGCTCAATGCTCTCCACTGCTTCCTCATCTCCACAGCTTCTGCAGAAGTCATTAGAGTCAATACCCAATCTTTTGGCGTGTTCACCGATCAAGTAGTGTCCCGTCAGAACTGATACTAACGTAGACAATCTTTGCCTCTCTAGTGCGAGGAGATATTTTGATCTTCTCAGGTCATACCTTGGCCAGATTTGTCTAGCTACCCTACAGGTGCCGATTTCTGTCCATCTTTCTTCGGACTGCCTGATTGCCTCTTGCCTAAGCCAAAGCTTGTACGTGGATAGTGGCGCACCAATATATGCAAATTCTTCGAGAATTTGTAATGTCTTCCCTTTCCTAGCAAGTTCATCGGCTTTGCAGTTCCCCAGGATATTCCTATGCCCAGGCACCCATATGAGGTGTATATTAAACTGCTTAGCCATCTTGTTAAGAGAACTGCGGCAGTCGAGGGCTGTTTGTGAATTTAGGGATGTTGTCTCCAGAGAATTGATGGCAGCCTGGCTGTCCGAGTAAATGACAACGCCAGTGTTGGTTACTATGTTGCGACTCAGCTACTTGGCGACACTGCAGGTATCTGGTAGTCTGTGAGCTATATCCAAACTAAGTTCTTCAAAGTGTACTCCGAAGCCAACCTTTCCATTACGCTTCGAACCATCCGTTTTACCTATCATAGTGATGTAATTTCTCTCGAAGGTGTACACAGTTGATATATAGTCCACTCGGTCAGTTACCATAGCACTACATTTTGATATCCTCATGTGACCGTAGTTCTTGTACGTCCACATTGATAGGCAGTTTAATCTAATTGCCGCTTTTAATATTGTGGCGAGAGAAGTTGCAACCTCTCGCCACAATATTAATCGGCAGTATATGGAGTAGGGCTTGTAGAGACTCGGTCGTTGTAGTCCTTAAGGCTCCGCTTATGCGCAGGCAGACAGTTCTCTGAATCTTTGATAGTAGTTTGGTGATGCTTAGTTTGTCAGTTGCCGTCCACCATACCACAATGCCGTATAACAGTATTGGACGAACTAATGTAATAAATATCCAATGCACGATTTTAGGAGAGAGGCCTAACTGCGGCCCTACAGCCTTCTTGCAGAAATATAAGGCGACGTTGGCCTTCCTTACACGTTACAATACGTTAAGACTAAATAACAGTTTTCTATCTAGAATTATTCCTAAAAATGTTGCACTTTCAGAAAAGACTAGATCTGTTCCATTTATCCGAGGTGGAGGGTCCACATGTGGGACATTATTCATCCTAGTAAAAAGAACCAGTTCTGTCTTGTTTGGGTTAATGCCCAAACCGCTGCTTCTGGCACATCTAGCCAACTTGTTTAGAGCCACGTGTATGTCTCTGAGGACGTTTACGAATGTGAGACAGTACTCCTCCTTGTTGGGTCCCTCTGTTTAAAAACCTTGTTAGAGTTGTGTACCCTAGACATGTTGTTACGCGTCTTTTGTTGAGCAGACTTTGAATTAATCTAATCAAACTAGAGTTAACTTTTAGATATGGCAGTGCCGCAATTACTGCATCTGAGTGAATGTTGTTACAAGCCCCTTCTATTTCAAGAAATGCCACCATGTTGAATTCGTTCAAATGCAAGGACGATTCGATAGTGCCCACAAGTTCGTGCAGGGCGGATTCTGTAGACTTCCCCTTATTGTAAGCATGTTGGTTCCCCGACAGGAGTTTGATATCTTCCCCGCTTTGGGTATGAATACCACTTTGGTATCCCTCCATCGATTCGGGATGTATGAAAGCCTGATACAGCCTACATAAATTATCTCCAGCCAGGGGATAATGTACTTTCTAATTTTCTGCATTTCTGCTGGAGTGATGTCGTCTGGTCTAGGTAACTTGAATGGCTCAGAGCCCAATTCTGGATCTCTCAGTCAACAATCTAGCGACGCTCGCCCTCTTGTTGGTCCTGCTGATCCTCTGGTTCTGTTAGAGAGTTTCCCGGGAAATGTGTGTCAAGCAGTTCATTGAGCGACTGCTCGCTGTTTTTGGTCCAGTTATTTGCGTCAACCTGTAAATATCCCACTGTACAGGGTGAATCAGATAATATCTTCCTCAGCCTTGCGGCATCGGAGACCTTTTCCACTTCGCCACAGAAGGTATACCAAGTCTTTGCGCCTTCCTGAGCTCCTTCTTATAGAATCAGAGAGTTTAGTTATATCGGAGGTGATTTTGAAGTGGAAGACTTCGGAATACACGCTTCAGTCTAAAGAACAAAATAAAGAGAACGTCCACATTATTTTGATGTACGTGTACGTTTTTTTTCAGTGTACACAAATGTGAATATTTTTGTTATTTTATTGTACAATTTATATGAGAGAATGTTTCTTTCTTAATTAAATTTTAAACTTAAATTAAAAAAAGTATAAAAGCAAAGAATATTTTTAAAAGTTAATATTTTGAAATTTAGATTTTTTGTAAAAGAACAAAGAATTATTTCACTTATGGCCGAAAAAGTCTGATGACTAGTGTAATGCCTGCTATATGTAGAATATCGTGTGTGATTTTTTTCTTCATTTTATCAATTTAATAATATTTGCCAAGATTCTAAGAATTCTTTGCTGTGACCCCGGATCCACTCTCCCTCAAACACAGCCCTGCCTTCCAAACGAGAGCAACGGGTAAAAGCCAACAATAATATAAACACATTTAACCTATCCAAACAACAAGTACTTCTCTTGCGCTCTTTTGCCCCTGTCTTTGCTGTTCCAGCGAGTCTAATGTTGCACTTTTTACCTCCTAAAGTGAGAGAATAAAGCGGTGTGGAGTGGAGCGCAGAGCTGAGCAAAGACAACAATGACAAGGACTTGAACAACGACAACGACAAGAAGAGAACAGAATTGCATTGACTTTAATGCAAAATTTCATTAGCAGCAATGAAGGAAGGCAAAGCCCTCCCTGCCTCCTTCTCCTTTCGTCTTTGCCACATTTTGGCCCGGACGATGAGGTTGATGATGGCTGTGGCTATGCAGCAGCACAAGGATGTTAAGATAACAATGAGTTGCTGGCACTGGGAGGACAGGAGGGGAAGGAAGAACAGCACTATCAAGACTACTATGAGAATGATGACGATGATGTTGCAGAAGCTGAAGCTAAAGCTGATGTTGATGAGTAGATAACATTAAATGCTGTCGGCATTAAAGTTATGTGCCCGAGATATGGAGGAGATTAAACACTTGCAAATGGGAGTTTCTTTTAATTTCTTGTTTAAGCGTTGACGGCGACAGAATTTCCTCCCATTCCAGGCAAAGTTATTACCAAACGGGAAATATGAAACGCCTCTAGAAGACATGAACTAGACGACAAGCGGTGGTTAAACGTAAAATTTAACTCCTAGCTGAAAATGAACTGGTGTTTGAAATTTTTGGAATCCAAGAGAAAACAGATGATCAATTAAAAGAAAAATAAGTAAGAACATTTTAGTTGAGTAAACCGACTAAAGTTTCCATACCCTCAGTTGGTGAGTAGTGTAATATAGAAACATTTTACTGAGTCTACAGATTTGACAATTTTGTGTTGGGAGCACTATCAACTGTCAAAGTTCAGAAGTCCCTTTTGGAAGACCCTATTCCATTACGGTAGGAGAGGTATCCACCGTGGTCAACATCCAGACCTCCAGAATTGCAGAGCTACTCACACACACATAATTTCTGTAGCTTCAGATCTTTACACAATGGCTGTAATACCTTTATCGGAGAACGATAGCACTACTTCGGACACTAGGGGCTGAGGAGGGTTTTTGGACTCCTTGACGTATCTGATGGTGACATGATCTCTGATATGGACGAGAAGTTCGAAAACAGCCCTGTTGGATTGGAGGTTAATCTGTCGGTTACCAATAGCTGTAATATTCTGCAGATTATCCTCCATTGAGCTTAAGCAGCATCAGCGGCTCTATTGCTGCACCTGTCTACTGGACCCCCAACTTTGTGCTGCTTCAGCCCATCTGCGAAGGTACTCAGAGAACCTGTTTTTTTTTGGACAGGCAGGATCTAGGCATTATTCTCTTGACTAATTTCAGTGGTTAAGACGAAACAGCTGCTAGTGTGGATATCGGTAATCGCATATATTGGGTTATATGAAGTTACTTGCATTATGAAGATATACTGTGTGTTATTTGCAGGATGTGTTAGAAAACTGGACAAAAAACAAAACGACACACATTTCTCAGGGAACTCACCAACAGAACCCGAGGATCTTATTGACTGTTAACAGCTTTGAGCCCTTTAAATCACAGTACATTATCCCATGGATGGAGAAAATTTATGAAGGCTGTATCAGGCTGTTATACATCCACAATCGATGGAGAGATACCAAGGTGGTATTCGTACCCAAAGCTGGAACATTTAGAGTACTTTTTAGCAAACGTATGGAAAATTGAATTTTATTGCCTTTTTCGGAAGCTCTCTTTATTTATGAATAATTAAATTGGGGTGTCCGGGTTCGAATCCCACATAGTTTGTTTCGATATTCACAAAATGTTAATTAATTTTTTCTAAAGTATTACATATAAAAAAAAAATACTTTTAATAATCAAAAATTTGATAAGACATAATGACATAAGGAAATTGTAAACTAATAATGGACAACATGAGTTTTAGCAAATTTTAACTAAAAATAATTAAGAATCCTTATTTCGAGTCCATGAAATTGAACTCAAAATTAGGAAAACCCTACTAATATTAAGGAAAAATTAACAATTTCGTACTATGTTGTAGTCCCAAAAACTTTCAGAAACTTAAATTTATGGTGAAACATTAAGATCGTTACGGCCGGGATGAGAGTAGAACCGACAATCTTATGATTGTGAGTCAGACACACTATACATATAACGAGCGAAACTTTTTTTACTAATATCCAAATGCCATTAATATTAAAATTTGCTCGTCGCCTATAAATATACTACAGGGTTTTCCAATAAGAGTGAAATGATTTCTTCGATAAAAACACACCTATTGTTAAGGAAATTCAAAAGTTTTTTATTGAAGTAAAAATCAATACAATTAAGTTCTAAATAAAACGTCATTCAAATGGCCTACACGACTTCTTCTGAAAAATCGACTTCGAGCAATTTTTCCACTAAATCAAGTCGTATGTCAAGCATGGCACGTTCAATATTGACTTGTAATGCTTGAAGAGAGTATGGTTTATTTCGAAACCCCAATGACTTCAAATAACCCCACAATAAATATTCTAATTGTGTTTAATCACAACTTCTTGGAGGTCATTCAATATCACAATTTCTTGAAATAATCAAATCTCCAAACATTTCTTGCAACAATTCAATTGTTTCATTTGCTATGTGGCACGTAGCCCCGTCTTGTTGGAAGCAAATGTTGTCAAGATTAACTTCTTCCAATTTCGGCCATAAAAAGTTGGTTATCATCGATCTATACCGCTCCCCATTGACAGTAACTGTGTTACCGGCTTCATTTCGCAAGAAGTACGGACCGATGATTCCACCTGACCAAAAACCACACCATACTGTAAATTTAGGTGAATGTAATGGTTTTTCATGAATACTTTGTGGATTTTCTTCGCACCAGAATTGTTTATTTCACTCAGATAAAAGTGTGCCTCATCGGAGAAGATGATTTGCTTAATAAAGTCGTTATCGTTTTCAAGTTGTTCCAAGGCAAAATCAGCAAATTCTCGACGTTTTCGGTGGTCCAATGGCTTCAGTTCTTGAGTGAGAACAATTTTATACGGATGCAAACCCAAATCCTTTCTCAAAATCCGCCAGGTTGTGGTTTGAGACAGTCCCAATTGCTGAGAACGTCTTGGAATCGACAAATTGTGATCTTCAGCAACACTTGCCTGAGCGGCAGCAATATTTGCATTACTTCCAGCGGTTCTTTGTCTTATTGGGACTTAAACATTGTGTAAAGAAAATGTAAGCTCAAAATTTTCAACAATTCGACGAATAGCGAGCACACTTGGACGATTATTACGACCATAAAATGGCAAAAGCGCACGAAAAGTTGCAATTGGAGAACGATTATTTTAATAATAAAACTGTATAATTTGTAAACATTGTTCTCGCGTATATCTCTCCATGATGAAATTGCAAACACTGCTGAATACAATGAAAAACAAATGACAGATCATGACATCATATCATCCCTATTGGAAAACCCGTTATATATCAACTATATTTATCATTCAATGATGGAAATATTTTTTTCAAATTCAGTGTACATAAAAATAAATTGTTTTTTAAAAAGAATTTTTTCATAAAAATGTGAGTGTTTACGTAGCGGAGTTGGAAAACGTGTGGCTCACAAAACCGAAGGTTCTGGGATCGAATCGCATTCGGAGAGGAGATAAAATTGTATACACATAATGTTAAACATTTCGTATCTATCAATTCCTAAAATAAAGGAGTAGAGGGTAATTAAAAGAGGAAGTGGTAAGAGATTCTAACATATAAATGGTGGAGAGAGCTGGTGAAGCGGAGGAGGCGAAGAAAAATCGCCAAAAAAAAATCTTGGACTAAAAGTCTCTCATTTTGCATCTATTTAATTAAAATTTCCTAAATATGAGTAAAAATTGACTTGCAATAAGGAGAAAAATATGCTGAATTTGCATAATTTCAAGGTAGAATTTGCTAGTTTTGAGTAATTTTACCTATTTCGATCTCAATAGTTGCTTAAAGGAAGGAAATTAATTTGATATAAGGAAAACTAGCTTTAGCGCCATAAGAAGTTCAATATTCCTACAGTTTAGTTCATTTTAACATGTCCAGGGTTCACTTTTTGTTTAGTGTGGGAATGTTTTTATATTGTGTATTTTATACAACTCGTGTAATGAGTATGGTTGAGTAAAATGTTTTAACCTTCTTGACTCTCTTACCAAATGCCATATTCCAAACTACCTGACTCACAAATCTTAGTCGGTTTAATCGGTTGCAACTTAAGATTGCAATTCCATCAGATTCACAGTATGAGAAAAAAATCGGTGTAAAAATCTCACTTTTCCAATAATAATAACAAAATACGAATTGCTTGTGTTTGCAGTTATTTATTAAGCGTTATATGAGGACAGAGCGACAAGTGTATCAGATGTATTTGTTCATTTTGTTAACAAAATGAATAAAAAACAAATTTATTAAAACTCAATATTTGTCAACACATTCTGATATTTTTTCCGCTGCGGCTGCTGCTGATGGTGATGATGATGATGACGAGGATTATTGCGCCGATGACATTGTCATATGATAAAGTGAAGTTGAAAATATTTCCAATTAAAATCCTTGTCAGCTTTACACCGTAACACGTCACACGACTTTTGTTTCTATTTGCAAATATCGGTATTTGTTTTTATCCGAAAAAAATACGCTCAAAAAAAAAATGATGTTGCGAAATTGCAAAATGACCAATTCTAGAAAAAAAACACTGCATGCTTTTCAGCAGGAGGGTGGTAGAGATGTGGTGTAGCGGAAGAGAGAGTGGGGGAGAGGGTGGCTTAGTTGTTTATACTGGAACCGAGTCTTGCCGTGTTCCTGCACTAAATTCATTTTTAGTCTCTGGTTTTCTCTATTGCTTCTAATCTATGCAGAGTTTTCGAGATGATAATCTTAAACTTAGAACCATTTTTTTTGCTGGTATGTGGACTGACACTGAATAACATTTTTGTCCTCAGGTTTATCCAAAATTGTCTAACATTTCATGTTACTTTGAATTGTATATATGAATATAAAATTTGAATTAAAAAATGTATCCTCGAGCTCCCCAATTGGTGAGTAGGTAGCGTGCTCGCCCATGAGACACAAGGTCTTTGTAACCAGACTTATCCATGGACCTGGGATATTATTATATACATTTACTTTACATTGTTATTCATATAAATTATTACATTTATCAGAAAGGAAAAATCTTGTGATCCTCTCACTAAAAAAATAATACTTAGATGTGCATAAAATGCCTCGTAATGTTTATAGTACACTTTTTATGTGGTTTTTGAAACCCCTTTTTAAGACTTAGCATCTAACTTTTTTCGAGTGTAGATTTTTTTGTATAAAATTTAACACTCTTTAAACTTTAAATCCATCAGCTTTTGTTTGATGTCTGCTTATTAATTTCTGTGTGATAACAAATCATTTAGTCTATGGCATAATCTCTTCAGATGGACACCACAAAACATCACTTTACAAAGCTCCCCCGACTATAGAGGCTGGAAATGTTCACGATAAACATTTGTGCGCAGAAATCAATTTACAATTTTTCACCGCCGCCCAATTCAATATTTCATTTATCCAGCGGGTTTGAGTTGCCATGGAGCGAAATTTGCAACGAAGGCATTCATCTATTTTAAGTGCTCGCAACACGAGTGCTTTAATTTTTTTTAAAAAAGTGATGTTTGTTTCATCATTGCCATAGCATCAGCAGCAGCAGCAACAACAACAAGAGCAATTACAATATTTTAACAATATTGCGCTTTTGTTGTATCTCTTTTTTTTACATTTAATCCTTGTTGACGCTCACTTTTGTTGTTTACAATACATCGAGGGTGGTGTCCATGAGAATGTGAACAAGGCCATAAAAAATAAGAAATAAATTGATTTTATAGTTTAACATGATTTGTATATTCTCACCATATAGGGAGGAGAGTAACGCCTCGTATCAATTTTCTAAAACCCTAAGTATGATTGTGGAAAATCCGATTAAGGGCCTTTTAGGAAGTTTGAGCTTTGTACGTCTGTCTGGTTGGATGATGCGCACCATAACTCTCGAAAGGAGTATCCAAATGATGACATAAAATTGTGTAATAAATATTTTCTTCTAGCTTAGGCTAAGCTCGATGTTAGGCCATATTGACCGTTTATTTCAGGTATCTCCCAAAATTTTATAAATAGTACTAGAAGGAGTGGTTCAATATGGCCCCATCTTCGAACTTAGCCTGAAATAGAAATAATCAGTTACCCATTTAGAGTCATGCGCACCTGCCTGATGGACGGACATTACTCAAATGACTTAAAATAGCCTAAAACGGATTTCCGCCAAACATACAAAGGGTCATAGCCCAGCAAAATTTCTCATTACCAAATAATCCGACGAGTAAGCAAAGTTCGATAATGGTAAGTACTTATTATTTAGCCACTTTTCTCATTATTTTAACATGGGGATGTCATTGGAGGAAAGTACTTCCCAAAAGCATACAATAAAGTAGCATAATAAGTACTTATTTGTAGCATAGGCATACCACATAAATATGTGCTTATATTTTCACGATTTTAAGTACATGAATAATGCATTACCAATAAGTTATAAAATAAGTAGTAGATATGAAGAAATGGTCATTTAAAGTGTTTATTTGCATATTGTCGCGAATTTTTCTTGAAACAAATTTCATCATGTCAGATTCGAATTTCTGAACCCAAACCCCCATGTGAAAAATTCTTCAACGGTCTAACATTATACGATATACGAAAATATTTATGGTATTTTCATTCAAATTATTATTATTTGAAAACATGTTGAAATAAATAAATAAATCTTGTACATAAAATAACCTACATATGTATATCCAAAATTGCATTATATCAAAAATTGCCAAAATGATTTTGATAGCAAAAAATCACTTATTTCTGTTGTTATTGGTAAGTCATTATTAATAAGCCGAAAGTAATGCAGCGAATAACGAGATGTCATTATTTGGTAATGCAGGGAATAATGACAGGTACTTACCAAGATTTTGCTGGGAGGTGACTCCTCGATGTGTTCCACTTGTAGCCTGTAGAAAATGATATATGACCTCCTCCATATATGGTGAAGGGATTACAAATTAAATGATTGATTGAAAAGAAGTACTTAGCTTTACCGCAAAATCAAGGCGTACTCCTAGGATCTGAAACGATATCCTTAAAACTTGGATCAAAACCCTAATTTCTGCGAATTAAATAAAGACAGGAACATATATATTGGGACTATATATAAAGTTGAACCGAGTTTCGTTCCTTAGTTAAGAACTTCTTTCTGCCAAATTTTGTAATAACCAGAAGTAAATAATAACTCTATATCGCTCTGCCGATTTTCTGTGTCGATAAAATGAACTGAATCGAGAATCATTTTCCATATTTCCGATACCTGGTTTGAAAGCAGGGTTTCCAGAAAAAAATTGCTATTGTCCCCAAAAAATCACAAGAAAATCCCCAACTTAACCCCACATAAAACTATTTTTATAGAAAACAAGTCAAACATATAAAAAACTGCAGAATCGAAATGAATCCAAAACCAGTAAGGAAAGGCAGAAAGTCGGGCGGGGCCGTCTATATAATACCCTACACCTCCCTAACAATGCGTAAGGGTCATTGCCATAATAATTTGGAATAATTGGTAAATGGTTAGAAACATATTATCTAATTCTGAAACGATAATCGCTAAATTAAGCAATATTCGTTCCTAAATTGAGAAACATCTTTCTGGAAAATTTTAATGATCGGAAGTAAAATACAACTTCTATAGCGGTTTGATACCAAATCAGAAGGACCATATATATGGAGCTTTAATATAAATCTGAACCGATCTTCGCTGAATACTCATTCATGTAAAAAGACCTCCTTCTCTCGAATTTCGTACTGATCGGATATAAAATACAGTCTCTACAGCGCTTACATGTCAAATCGGGGGTAACATATATATGGGAGCTATATCTAAATCTGAACCGATTTTCTCCGAATTTGGCAGTATTCCTTCATGTAATAAGAAACCTGTACTTGATTACAAGAATACATCTACAGACGGACAGACGGACAGACAGACGGACATAGCTACATCGACTCAGAAAGTGATTACAAGTCGATCGGTATAATAAACAATGGATCTATCTCTTCTCCTTTTGGGTGTTACAAACAAATGCACAAAGTCATAATATCCTGCATCACAGTGTGGTGTAGGGTATAAGCACACATTTTAAAAATTACCCCTTTTGATTTTAATAAACTTTAAACATTCCTCTACTATGGACGATTTTTTTTTTAGTTTTTTGAACTTCGTTCTAGTTTTTATGATACAGAATCTGTATCACAGATCTCAGAATTTTTTTAAAATTGCTTTTGTTAAAATTGTCATATCTTCGTAACCGCTTCACATATCTTTTTGTGGTGTCTGGTGGTCAGTATATAGAAAATAGCCTTAATCCTTGAAGAGTATCAATTAAGGTCCTTAATTTTGTTGATACTAAAGGGTCAAACTATTACCAACTGACCATGAAAAACTCAGAAACTGAAAACGGATTGTCCTTATACTTTTATATAGAATTTAAGATTCGTCGGTCGGACTAGTGTAATTTTTAAACAGTTAAAAAAAATATGCATGACATCTATATATTTTGCAATGTGGTAACAAATTTTAGCCAAGTTTATATACTTCAGCATCACCATCAATGCCTCAAGCCTCATATGTATGTATTGTAAATGGTTTTGAAGTATAATTTTTTCAGATTTTCATTTGATGGCAATTTATACATACCTCAGTCTCGTACTAATTTTTTAACACGAAGTTCAGATTTGGTAAAACCATTGAAGAAAATACTCGTTGAAAATGGTTCAAAAACAATATATTTTCAAGAAAATGTTTCGTTTACTAAGGACTTTGAATAGCCAAACAATTGTAACATTATAATCAAATCTATCAATTACAAATTCGTTCTCTGGTATAAATTCTTAGCAACTTACAGCACTTGTTGAGTTTTCCATTAAAAACTAAAAGATTAAGAACATTTAAAAAATCCGCTTTCAATAACCCCCCAAATTATTTATTTTAATCCCAATTTGAATTGACTAAACCCCAGTATTGGGGTCAAAACCCCAGTTCTGGCATCCCTGTTTGTAAGCATAAACAAAACTACAAAATATATATCTATGAATTTTTATCTGTGCGGCTTTTCAGCCGATTTAAGCCGCAATGGTCGGCGACGGCGTCGGCTGGTGAAAAATTGTCGGTTAAAATGGACCATTTTGCACCAACTGGTCCATTCTTCGTCCATTTTTTTCGATGTGATAGCGACTATTCCTGTGTGTGGAGTTTCAGAAGATTCTAATAAGTATTAAAGTATTGACTAACAGCCGGACGGACATTGCTTAAAAAGACCCAAATCGAATTTCCACCAAACATACTTGGTGTCTTAGGTCACTCTTTCAATGTGTTACACTTTTGACTCGTAGCAAATTATATATACCTTCATCTATAAAGTGAGGGTATAAAAACTCTTCAGGTTTACCTCTTCAATTATGTACAGAAATTAACAAAAGATTGGAATTAACAAAGTTTTGAAGTTATGATGGACACCGGGTCAGAAAACGTGGGTTGTGAGAAAAATGATTTAAAGTTTTTCGGATGCACTTAGTCATCTATGACGCGCGGTTGCTAATCTGTTGTATCTTCGTTAGTTTGGCTCCGATCCAACTCAAATTTTCACAGAATTTCTTTGAAAGGTTCTCCACTCAGAAAATTAAAAAAAAAAAATGCAAAAAAATTAAAAAAAATCGAAAAGGAAATAAGAATTTTTCCAAAAATTTTTTTTCGAGAAATATCACTCGTAAACCCATTTTTTTTAAAGTTTGGAAATTTCAAATGCATAACAAATTTTGGAAATATTTTTTTCAAAAAATCAAGTATAGCGCGTTTTTATACCCTCACTTTAGTGTGACGAGGGTATATATCATTTGCTACGGACAAAAAGTGTATCACATCGAAGGAGTGACCTAAGACCCCAAGTATGTTCGGCGGAAATCCGTTTTGGGTCATTTTAATTCTGCTGGCTGGTGCGCACGATAACTCTCGGAAGAAGTAACCGATTGACTTCAAATTTGGTATGTGGTAATATTTATACCCTACACCACACTGTGGTACAGGGTATTATAAGTTTGTTTCACGGCAGATGTTTGTAACACCTGAAAATATCACAGCTAGACCCACCTTAAAGTATACCGATCGACTCAGAATCACTAGCTGAGTCGATTTAACGATGTCTGTCCGTCCGTCCGTCCGTCTGTCCGTCTGTCCGTCTGTCCGTCTGTCCATGTAAAGTTGTTCGTCGACTACAGGTCGCAATTTCACTCCGATCGTTCTGAAATTTTGCAGTTTAGAGTATTTCGCGGCTTTTAAGATCGCTATTGAATTTGGTTGAAATCGGTTCAGATTTAGATATAGCTCCCATATATATCTTTCGTCCGATTTGGCCCTTTAGTCTTATAGAAGCTGTATTTTACATCCAATCGTTTTGAAATTTAGAATGGTAGAGTTCCTTGATCCATGAACCAACATTACCGAATTTGAAGAAAATCGGTTAATATTTAGCTATAGCTCCCATATATATGTTTCGTCCGATTTTGCTCTTTAGTTCTATAGAAGCTGTATTTTACATCCAATCTTTTTGAAATTTAGAATGGTAGAGTTTCTTGATCCATGAACCAACACTACCGAATTTGAAGAAAATCGGTTAAGATTTAGCTATAGCTCCCATATACATGTTTCGTCCGATTTGGCCCATTAGTCCTGTAGAAGCTGTATTTTACATCCAATCATTTTGAAATTTAGAATGGTAGAGTTTCTTGATCCATGAACCAACACTGCCGAATTTGAAGAAAATCGGTTAAGATTTAGCTATAGCTCCCATATATATGTTTCGTCCGATTTGGCTCTTTAGTCCTATAAAAGCTGTATTTTACATCCAATCGTTTTGAAATTTAGAATGGTAGAGTTTCTTGATCCATGAACCAACACTACCGAATTTGAAGAAAATCGGTTAAGATTTAGCTATAGCTCCCATATATATGTTTCGTCCGATTTGGCCCTTTAGTTCTATATAAGCTATATTTTACATCCAATCGTTTTGAAATTTAGAATGGTAGAGTTTCTTGATTCATGAACCAACATTGCCGAATTTGAAGAAAATCGGTAAAGATTTAGCTATAGCTCCATATATATGTTTCATCCGATTTGGCTCTTTAGATCCAATCGTTTTTATAACCTACACCACACTGTGGTACAGGGTATTATTTAAGTATAAAATGTCCCAAAAATAAATTTATGTAAACAATTTATACATGAATTACAAAATTTATATATCAGAGTTATTCAATATTACGAGAGTGGTGTAGGGTATTATATAGTCGGCACCGCCCGACTTTAGCCTTTCCTTACTGGTTTTTTCTAACTCCGGCTAAGTTCAATGATGGCTCATATTGGTCCACTCCTTCTAGTACCTCCCACACAAACCGTTAAAGTGTTGTGAAATATTGATTCTTTAATAACTGCTATACTACTTATTCGAATCTTCTGAAATTCCACACATAGTATTAGCTTATTAGTCGCTATCAACTTGAGAAAAATGGGCGATGTTGCCCCGCCCCTTTTGGTACCTCCCACACAAATGCACCATTTTGTACCAAAAGTTAACAGCTTATAACATTAATACCAGTGTATAAAAATACTTGAAATTTTGTACAGTTTTTTATAGTGCCTATAGCCCTGTGAAAAATTGGCGTTATCACCACGCCCCTTTTAGTACTTCCTACACAAAATGGCCAAATAATACAACAATTTAATATCTCATAAGGTTTATATACCAGTGCACATAAACGCTTATAAATCGGCACAGTGCAATGTATTTGAAGTATCTACTGTTCAGCGAAAAATATTTGTATTTATTAAACCCGTTCTGGTACCTCCCACACAAACTGACAGAAAAATTGGTGGAATATTCAATACTCGTATTACATTACTCACAAAGTGAGGGTATACCCTGGTCGGTTTACCCGACTTAAACTTTCTTACTTGTTAATTTATCATTTAGCAAAATTTTTAAATTTTTTAGACCGAAAAAAAATATTAAAAATGCTGACCTTTGTGTTTTTTCACACAATTTGCTTCTGGACCGTAATTATGATCTATTCCAGGTTAATTTAGCAAAAATATGTAAAATACTTCAAACTTAAATGCTGTATCATAAAATGTGAACAAAGTGGCAAAATTCTGTCATTGATGGATATAAGAAAAATGTCAACATATTGTAAAAATTTCATTTTTGTTGTCTTTGTTGAGTCTCTGCTTTCAAAAACATGTATATTAAAATCTATACCTTTATTTTATTGTAATTTAAGAATGCATTGAAAGAGTGAATTAATAAATTTCGTTGAAATGAGATCTCGTCCTTGCAGTACATTCTTTTCTTTAGTCTTTAAGGTAGTGTTTTTAATTTTATTGTAAAATTTCGAGGCAGTACCAAAGTAAGACCAATACATCAAAACAAATTATTTTTGGGTATTTTTGTTTGCCTTTGCCTCGTACAGTGTAGATGTTACAGGCATTAGAACTTTCAGCTCATCAAAAGTGGCATACCTTGATACACTGTAACACAAGCATCCCATGCAACAGGGTGGTTCTAGTACTCCTAGCCTGCAAGCCTAGCTCCTCCCCTTATTATATCTAAAACATTGTGAAACTATCTGACCAATAATGTTACGTTTTTTTGCTATCAGCGCCACTTTGCCTTATAAAAGATCCTCCCGTATTTCAATATTTATATAACTTCCAATTTTCGTGGATTACGGTGAATGGTATTCAAGATAAGGATATTTTTATTTCCAATTACATATTTTTCAGAACCTTCACAATATAAACCTCGAGTACTCTTCCGATCTCTATAGGTTCAGTAAGAAAATATTTGCTTGAATTTAAGTGTAGATGACTTTTTTCCCTTTTATGGAAAATTCTCCTTCTGTGTCCAGTTTGTTGCCTAGAGAAGTCGAATGGGATTGGTTTTCACAAATCCTGGGATTTGGTGTTTTTAAATTGCAAATCCCGAGATCACTTAATATTTTATGCGAGACGGTTTCTTAATATATTATTAATAAAATATCCCGGGATACATTAAAAAAATCCCGGGATTCGGAATTTTTCGGGATTGGGATTTTCCGTTTGACATCTCTAATGTTGCCGTACTCAACACTTACCAATGCCACCGAAGCGTATGAGTACCAGGCCGAAATATAAACCATACGCCAAAATTACAGTTTGGTAAGTACTCAGTAGTGTTGTGATGGAAAACTAATGTGAGAGAGGATTGGACATAAACAATCCATCCACCCACCACCACTCTCTCTCTCACTAACTAACAGTATAAAATTGCCACATTAGGCTTTTTTACTTTGGACAGGTGCATAGTGCACACATACATATGTATACACTCTCATACACATACCGAATAACGCACGAGGAGGGCGCTACTCGTTCACACATGAGGACATTCGCACACACAAACACACACTTGTACATATTTATAGCACTCTGCAACGATGTGTTTAGTTGAAGAACGACTGAACGAAATTACCGATTTTTAAGTTATTCAAAAGTGCGGTTTCACAAATTAACACACACCGCAATTTCGGTGTGTATGAGTGTAGGTGTGTGTGTGTGTGTGTGTGAGCGGGAGTATGGAGTTCTACAAATTAAATTATTGAAATTGATAACAACATCAGTGGGCGAATGAGTGAGTGCACGTGGATGAGCCTGAGGTTAGAAGAGTGAGAGCGAGTGCCGTGGTCGGCTCTGTTGTGACATACTGCTCGAGGCTCCCCTAACACATACTCGTCTATACCGTTGTACATTTACATACATAATTCAGTCACAGTTACTCATTACCTTGACTTACAATGCTCGCTTGTTGTCCTTCCTCCCTCTTTTTTTGGTTGATCCGTTGTGGTGTGAAGTTTATCTCTATTGAGGTTTATTGACACATGTGCATGTGACCGTGTGACTTTCTGAGGTGTGTATGTGTGTTTGCGTGAGAGGGTGTTTGAGTGAGCATGAATATGTATGGCTGCTTAGTGCCAACGCATTCATAATTAATGAATTTGTTACACATCTTCTCGGCCGCAATTTATATTACTTATACAAATTCATATGAGGAATTACAGACATGTGTTGTGTGTTTAGCGTAAATATGTTTATACATAATATAAATTAGTGCGTGTGTATGAGTTAGTTGTAAGGTCATTAACTGATTTCTATATGCTGAAATGCAGGAATGAAAAAACTGATTACATTTTAAAATATTTTGGGTGATCAAGTTTGAAAATTTACAAGGTGTTGTCATTAATTTATCTTATAAATACTACTACATATTTATGTGAGTATAGTTTTAAGGAGGTCCCCCAAATTAAAAAAAAAAACATTGTAGTTTTGCTTATTTTACACCATTACCCTTTGGAATTGGTTATAGCTAAATTTGTGGACATCCGCAATGAAGCTATAAACGAATTTAAACCTTGATCACAGTTAAACCTTGATGAAGATTGAAGTAGGATTTATGAAATCGCGATACCAGGAGCTGCACTGTCTAGTAATTATAATTGCCTTGCCGCTTTGAAAACAAATTTGCATTCTATAGCATTAAAGAGGCAAAAGTATTCTGGAGAATATCCTAGTACTAAAATTCTTTAATATTTACCCGCGCTTTGTAGAAACTGCAACAATCATCCTAAAAAAAGTTTTATGGTATTTTTTTAATTACGGTTTTTTAGAAGATGCCTTTAGTATTTGGACTTTTTTAAGTGCAAGTTCAGTAAAGCCGAGGATATTACGAGGGCTACAACTGTTGAAAATATTTCTTTCGCCTAGAAATAGGAGTTAGGTAACTGCTGTTAAAACAATTGGAAACAATTGTTTTTTGCTTTCAAGGAAAACCACAAAAATAGGGAAATTTGAAAAAGAAAACATTTGGCAGGTGACTTTAGTATTTGGTCTATATTTTTTAAGTGTCATTACGGTAAAGCCGATGAAATTATGAGGGCTACGAGGGTTGCTATTTATATTTCGGGTCCAGCAAAAAAATCAATCATTTATCATTGGAAATGGTTTTATTGCTTTTCAAAATATTCTCCCTGAGGATCAATACCATGTTTGTTGTGATTTCGGCATTCGTCGAACGATAAGGTTTAATTCCCACAACGAAAAGATTTATTTTACCATTTTGCTGAAAATATGATGAAACGAAGCAATCAATTTATAGTTTGTGCTTAATTGTACTGTTCTATATGCGTTCTGATTACCTTAGTTAAGAAATTTGTTGTAAAAGTTTAATCTAAAAAATCTAATAATGGTGATGAATGAGATTCGTCGTGATTTTGAATGGGATTCGTCGTGGTGATGAAAGGAATTCGTCGTGGTGATGAATGGGATTCGTATGATGGCAAATACATTACTTGAGATTATTTTTGATTTAAAATATCAGAAGTAATGAATACTTCTCGTCCGTTTGCTTTAAGCCTTTCCTGATAAGAACTGCGTTTCGAACCGCATAATTACAACTGAACCAGGCAATGCAATCAAGTAATTTTATTTTGCATACCGTTTTTAATGGTTTAAAGAGGAATATTTATTGAAATTTTTAAAATTTTATGAAATGAATTTTTCGTGGTGATGAATGGGATTCATCGTGGTGATGAATGGGATTCGTCGGGGTGATGAATGGGATTCGTCGTGGTGATGAACTCGATTCATCGTAGGGATGAATGGTGTTCATCGTGATGATGAATGGTATTCGTCGGGGAAATGATTTCGATTCATCCTAGGGATGAAATGTGATCATCCTGAGGACGAAAGTTTTTGGAAACAGAGATTCGTCATGGTGACGATTATTTCATGAAGGGGATTATTCCGTACGTTAGCTGACTTTTGACGAAAAAAAAATCGTGATGATGTACTCGTACAAATTCGTCGTCATGAGGAAACTTTTTCTATCAGTGTAGTAGTATAGAAATTATAAGATAACACCGTGCAACAGTAAAAATACACGGACTTGGCACTATAGGTTCGATTATACTACCAAGCGGTAGTATAACCCTATACTCGGTTTGGCGAAATTGGTGACCCATTTTTTTATGGGCCTCCAAAGTTTCTGAGAATCAGGGGACCCTCGAAAAAGTTGTGATCAGCTTTTGTCCAACCACTAATTCAAACTTGGTGATACCGCTTAACTATATTTGGCAATAATGTAGCCAAGAATATGCTGAACAAAGTTTCTTAAAATTTTATGAGAAAAAAAATTCCGGCACTTTTTCCGAAAAATTTAAGGAAAAAATATTATTTTTCACTTTTTTTCAGCATAACTTTCAGGACTGTTCCACGTAAAAGTTTATTAATATTTGTATTCCTCATAATTCCCTTTAATTCTAATTGTATCTTAAGTGAGCTTATACTTAAAAAAATATGGTGCAAATACTGAAGGCACCTTCCAAGAAAATGGAAATTTTAAAGAAAATTTTTTTAAAAAATATTTATTCGTATATTTTTCGTGTTTAGGACACCATATTAAACCAGAAAATGTTATTCACAGCCCTCAGACAAAAATGTTGTAGCATAATGTAATTAATTTTCCTTTTTTCTTTTCAGGTGAGTGTACCAAAAATCTAATATCTAAAGTCTTGTACAATATTTAAGGTATGCTAATTTAAATCTTAAGACTTTTTGAAATTTATTATTCCAATGTTTTATTGAAATGTTTGTTTTAGAACTTATTTTTGTACAAACATTTTTTTTTTTAGAATAATTGTGCATGGCAGGTAGACATTTTTATTAAAATATAAGAACAGATTTTAAGCGTAAAGAAATTTTGGAAGGATTTACGCAAAATGAGTAAAAAAATTAGTTCATGTTTATGATTCCCTACGAGGGTTTGATATTTAGTTTATGTTATTTCATGAATTTCTCAATGTGGAGCTGAGTTGCAGATCTAAGTGAAGGTATTTTGAACTGTCAAAATACCTTCTCTTAGGTGACAATCGCTGAATGTGATCGATTACATAAAATTTAGATATTTTTTAAAAAAAATATCTGAAATTAGCAAAGCGAAATTTTTATTGAGGCATATTTCCGTGACAGAAAGTTATTCATAAAATGTTTTATCTATCCAAATACCTTTTTATATGTCAATCACAATTTGATTAAAAGATCTCATAAAACAGTAGACAAACACTCACACACACATCAAATAAACATGAGCTCCCCACAGCATAAGCAGAAAGGTAATCAGTTTACCAGTCAGTCAGTCAACCAGCAAACCCTCACAATTAGTAACCAATAATACTCTCCCTGGCATTCGTTGAAAAGCGTATCAGAGATCTATAAAAATACACCTAAAAAGCAATCAATACAACAAACGCGGACAGGCACGACACGACTCGGTAATAAACTGAACATGACAACGTCGACAGTGATGATGGCAACCACGGCACTGACGGACCTGCATACTCGTATGGTTAACCGTGGTCATCATCATCATCATCGTCGTAGTCGTAGTCGTCAGCCACAAAACATAAACAAACTCGCCTTTTGCTTCCAAGAGACACCTCCCCCAAATGGCGGGGGATGGAGGTGGCTACTCGGGGTCAGGTGTCATTGGGCTTTGAGCTATGGACTGTGAGTTGTGAGTGTAATATTTAACATAACGTGGTTGTGACCTTAGCTTAGTCATCATGGAACACGACGACTATGACTACAACAATGACGAGGACACATGCAAACATAGAACCATTCCATTCTATTTCATTCGTTGAAATCGAAAACTGAAATGAAATGGGGCCAGATATCCCGATGCGAGGGTGGTTGCAGTAGTTTGGTATAAATTTTCCAAACCAATATCGTATTAATACAAATTTAACAACACTTTCGTTAGTCTATTTATGATGAAATGGTGCAAACAGACAGTTTCATAGTTACCGGACCATTTAATTATTACCTAAAAATTTAACCTTTAAAAACACCCTATATAATAGCGTATACGCATATACATCATTATTTTTTATTGCATTATAAGAATCTACGTAATCGATTCTATAGTTGGAAAAAATTTGGTGGAATTCTACTTTCACAAAGTGGGTCAAAAGATAAATTGAAATAATAGTGTATGTATATACATAGTATGGTACTTTGATCCCATTTATATACAATTAACGCACTTTTGGACTAATAGAATATCATCTGTCTGTAGCCTGGTTATTTCACCACATATTAAAATGACAAGAAATTAAAAACATCGTTTCTCTTCTAAAATATACATATCTGTCTTCCAAGAAGTCTAATTTCCCAAAAACTTCAAATATGATTTTCTCGAAACTACAAAAAAATTATACACTATTGTTTTATTGAGGGGACGATATGATTCACAGTATTTTCTTGAATTTGATCTAAATCGATTCAGATTTTGATATAGTAGATCCCGCAGATGATTTTTGTTTTAAATCATTGGAATTTATCAATGGCCATTAATTAAGAGTCCAATGGCCATTTAAAGGGGGCAACGGCTTTATGACCATTGGCCACAAAGTCATTTGCTATTGACTAAGAGTCGGTGACAATTGTAATGGGTCAAAGAACATTTTCAATAGTTCAGTGCAAATTTCAATGGGCCAATGATCAGTTCAATCGTAGTGACCGTTAGATGAGGAAAATGCCCACTGACATTAGTTCTATGATCATCGACAGGAATAATTTCAATTGAAAAGGGTAAGATGTGAATCATTGACAAGGTCTATGACCTTTGGAAGAAGTCAATGGCCATTGAAAGATGCCATTGGCAATTGGCAACTGTTTAGTGCCCGTTCACAAATTGTCAGTATCCATTGGAAGAGGCCAAGGAAGCGGTCAATTATTGATAATAATATTTCAATGATTCAGTGACCCTAGGAATGACTACTACCGCCATTTTCAAGGCTTCAGTAAACCTTGGAGTTGGTGACCATTAAAGAAATAGTTATTGTCGTTTGCCAATACATTGACAAGGAATCAGTTACCATAGCAAGTGGCAAATAACCATTGGAATGGGTTTGTGGCCGCTGGAAGCACTAAATGGTCATTGGAAATGAGTCAATGAACTTTGGGAGCAATCAATGGACATTGGGTCAGTGATGTTGAAAGAGGGCAGTGGAGAATGGTTCGCAGGTCAGTTCAGAATGGTTAAGAAGTTAGTGACGACAGGAAGTAGTCAATGAGTCTATTACAATGGTTCAATGAACGTTAAAATAGGTTAATGGCCATTAAAAGTTGGTTAATGATATTGACAACGGGTTAATGACCATTGGTAATGGGATAATGACCATTGACAGAGGGTTAATGACTATTGACAATGGGAAAGGGTCAATGACCATTGGGAAAGGGTCAATAACCATTGACAATGAGTAAATGACCATTGACAATGCGTCAATGACCATTGAAAATTCGTCAAAGACCATTGACAATGCGTCAATGGCCATTGACAATGGGTCAATGACCATTAACAATGGGGCAATGACCATTGACAATGGGTCAATTACCATTGACAATGGGTCAATTGCCATTGGCAATGGGTCAATTACCATTGGCAATGGGTCAATTACCATTGGCAATGGGTCAATTACCATTGGCAATGGGTCAATTATCATTGACAATGGGTCAATGACCACTGATCAATGATCAATGATAATTGTCAATGATCAATGATAATTGTCTATGGGTCAATAACTATTGACAATGGATTAACGACCATTGAAAATGGGTTAATGAACATTGACAATAGGTCCGATAGGTTCCGCCCACTTTTAACGAAATTGTTTATATTGACTTCGTTGTACTAAGTTAAATAGATAGATTTAACACTAATTTAAAATATCCACCAGACTTTGATCGCCTTTTCCGCAAAAATGTAATTTTTGACGTGGCGCACTTTAGAATTACAGTAGCGATACACATACATATGTATAAGCTTTATATTTCTTTCTCCATTTATTATTTATAATTTTTCGCACCGATCCTCGTATTCATTTAGATAGCCCCGTGAATATATGTCTACACGCCGAGTGGAAGGTGTTCGATTAAATGTCAGTTGGTCGGTCGAATAGGTAGGAATACATACATATTGTGTGCCATTATATACAAGTATCTATACAAGTTGGGGTCCGAGACAGTGGCAGAACAAGAGATGGATGGCCATAAAGCACGTTTCACATTTTAAGTCATTAGTTAAATTATTTAAATTTAGCGCGTTTCATGTTCAGTGCAAACCACAGCGGCGTAGTGCCAACAAATGATGGGTCATAGTAACGCCAACGTCGGCATCGACCAACTATTGGCGCTTCAGCATGTCAGTTGACCATTCATTCAGCTGGGTTAGGGAGAGACGAGAATGAGAGAAAGTGAGATTGAGGGGAGAATTAACTGTCATTAGGGGGGTGGGGGAAGACTACCACTACAAGATAATATGAGGCCACAATGACAGCGACGAAAATGTTAACGTTGACGACGAGAACAACGACAACGACGACCGGGAGTGTTAGGCCATGATTCCGAATACGACTATCCCATTAAGGACATTAAAAGTTAACTGGTTAGTTAGTAAGTCCAGTGTCATTGGCGTAGAAACACAGATACCATTTGGAGTTTATTGTTGTTCTCCTCCACACAAACACACACTATTGGCCCTCTATGGTGGTAAGAGCGTGTGTGTGCTCTTGTGTTTATGAAAGTGTGGGGTTACCACCTTATGATTTACAAGATGTCATGTGTCTGTGAGTTGAAGTGGGAGTGAGTGTGAGTGTGAATATGGATGTTTGTGGTTATAACTGTGGGTACTATGACACTTCCAATGATAGTGAGAGTGAGAATGAGAGAGTGTGTGGGTTTATGTGTGTATGTCTGTGTGTGGGGATAGTTTAAGTGAACTTTGACTGTTAACAAACAATGCAAACAACGCCACTTTGTGTGGTACATAATTGGATGTCATTATTATTGTTACTGCTTCTGCTACTCGTGTAGCTGTCTTTGCCTTTGTTGTTGCTGCTGCTTGTCTTTTGCTGGTGTTGCCCATTTGTTGTCGTCCTTATGGCTTCTGGTGCTGCTGTTGTTTGCGAAGCCATGTGATTTCCTTTGGCCATACGAGTAATTGAGTGACAAAGAACGAACACCTTTCGTTTTCCTTCCTGTCGTGTTGTCCTTTCCCTGTATCTGCTGCTGCGGGGAATAAGCTGTGCTATTTTGTTAACTTTTAATACTTTATTAAGGTGAGTTTTTTTTCTATTTCTATGAAATCATAGTTATAACACCTATTTACCTGCTATATGGATCGCTCTATGGAATAGTTACATTTGTAGTTAAGAGAGAATATCCTTTTGCTGTTGTGGGATTATGCCATGACAATGCAAAAGATGTCAAAATATACATAGGATGATTTAATATAAAGTATAAAAAAGGTTGATGTTGTAGTTTTTTGTTGTATGCAGCAACATTGGACCTTTTTTAATTTTGAACAGTCCCAAAAAAGATGGAAGCAATTTTGAATACAGATTCTTAACCAATGAAAAAGAAACACCATAGTTTTTCTTAACAAAACTAATGCACTCAGCTACCAATGACCATTGGAAGGAATCAGTGAATGACCATTGTCAATGCATTAAATGGAACAAGGGATTTATGACCATGCAAATGGGGGATAATCACTTTCAATGGTCACTGAACTCCTCAAATGGTCATTGATAAAAATATTAATGGTATGGTGGTAATATTGAATAGACCCAAAAAGGATGAAGTAATTTTTTTCTTAAAAAACCATTGGTTCAATGGGCAATGATTATTGGAAGGGGTAAATAAACATCGAATTAGGTCAAACATCATTCAAAAAATGTCAGTGACCATTGGAAGTGGTCAATGATCATTGAAAATACTTCAGTAACCTTTGAATATGACTTATAATCATTTAGAATTGAAATTACTGACCATAGAAACCGTTCAATGAACATTGGTAAATGAACTTTACCTTTGTCAGAGGTCAATGATCATTGAATATGGGCCAGTAACAATTCAAAGTGGTATCGATCTTGGCAGCAGTCAGTTATTGTTGAAAAAGAGTTATTGAGTATAAATAAAATATCAATTGTCTTCGGAATCGATCAGTGACCGTTGATAAGGACAGTGACTATTGACAATGGTATAGTTACCGTTTAAAATGGGTCTATGAACATTGAAACAAAACAAAAAGTCAATCTCAATTGACAAGAAGTCAATCACCATTGACAATAAGTCAATGACTATTGAAACTTAGTCAATGACTATTTGTAATATTTCTGTGACAATAGGTCAGTGATCATTGTCAATGGTCATTGACCTATTGTTAATGGTCATTGCCATATCTACTGTCAATGATCATTGACCTACTACGGTCAATGGTCACTGACCTATTGTCACAGAAATATTACAAATGGTCATTGACTAAGTTTCAATAGTCATTGACTTATTGTCAATGGTCATTGACTTCTTGTCAATTGAGATTGACTTTTTGTTTTGTTTCAATGTTCATAGACCCATTTTAAACGGTAACTATACCATTGTCAATAGTCACTGTCCTTATCAACGGTCACTGATCGATTCCGAAGACAATTGATATTTTATTTATACTCAATAACTCTTTTTCAACAATAACTGACTGCTGCCAAGATCGATACCACTTTGAATTGTTACTGGCCCATATTCAATGATCATTGACCTCTGACAAAGGTTAAGTTCATTTACCGATGTTCATTGAACGGTTTCTATGGTCAGTAATTTCAATTCTAAATGATTATAAGTCATATTCAAAGGTTACTGAAGTATTGTCAATGATTGACCACTTCCAATGGTCACTGACATTATTTGAATGATGTTTGACCTAATTCGATGTTTATTTACCCCTTCCAATATGTCAATGACCATTGACAATATGTCAATGACCATTGACAATATGTCAATGACCACTGACAATATGTCAATGACCATTGACAGTGTGTCAATTACCATTGACAATATGTCAATGACCATTGACAATAGGTCAATGACCATTGACAATAGGTCAATGACCATTGACAATAGGTCAATGACCATTGACAATATGTCAATGACCATTGACAATATGTCAATGACCATTGACAATATGTCAATGACCATTGACAATATGTCAGTGACCACTGACAATATGTCAGTGACCACTGACAATATGTCAATTACCATTGACAATATGTCAATGACCATTGACAATAGGTCAATGACCATTGACAATAGGTCAATGACCATTGACAATAGGTCAATGACCATTGACAATAGGTCAATGACCATTGACAATAGGTCAATGACCATTGACAATAGGTCAATGACCATTGACAATAGGTCAATGACCATTGACAATAGGTCAATGACCATTGACAATAGGTCAATGACCATTGACAATATGTCAATGACCATTGACAATATGTCAATGACCATTGACAATATGTCAATGACCATTGACAATATGTCAATGATATTTCCGTGACAATATGTCAATGACCATTGACAACATGTCAATGACCATTGACAATATGTCAATGACCATTGACAATATGTCAATGACCATTGACAGTGTGTCAATTACCATTGACAATATGTCAATGACCATTGACAATATGTCAATGACCATTGACAATATGTCAATGACCATTGACAATATGTCAATGACCATTGACAATAGGTCAATGACCATTGACAATAGGTCAATGGCCATTGACAATAGGTCAATGACCATTGACAATAGGCCAATGACCACTGACAATAGGTCAATGGCCATTGACAATAGGTCAATGACCATTGACAATATGTCAATGACCATTGACAATATGTCAATGACCATTGACAATAGGTCAATAATCACTGACAATAGGACAATAAGTCAATGACCATCGACGAGTATGTCAATGACCATTGACAATATGTCAACGACCATTGTCAATATGTCCACAACCATTGTCAATATGTCAATGACCATTGTCAATATGTCAATGACCATTGTCAATATGTCAATGACCATTGACAATATGTCAATGACCATTGACAATATGTCAATGACCATTGACAATATATCAATGACCATTGACAATATGTCAATGACCATTGACAATATGTCAATGACCATTGACAATATGTCAAAGACCATTGACAATAAGTCAATGACCATTGACAATAGGTCAATGACCATTGACAATAGGTCAATGATCACTGCCAATAGGTCTTATGGTTAATGACCATTGCCGAGAATGTCAATGACCATTGACAATATGTCAATGACCATTGACAATATGTCAATGACCATTGACAGTATGTCAATGGTCAATGACAAAAAGCCAATGACCATTGAAAATAAGTCAAAACCATTGACAATAAGTCAATGACCGTTGACATTAAGTCAAAGACCATTGACAATAAGTCAATGGCCATTGACAATAATGCAATGACCATTGACAATAAGTCAAAGACCATTGACAATAAGTTAATGACCATTGAAAATGAGTCAATAAACATTGAAAATAAGTCAATGTTCATTGACCACTTACAATAGGTGAATGACAATTGGCAATAGGCCAATGATCATTGACAATATGCCAATGCCCATTGACAATATACCAAAAACCACTGGCAATTGACCAATGACCGTTGACAAATGACCAATCACTATTGTGAATAGGTCTATGACCATAACAATATGTCCATGACAATTACTATAACAATAGGTCCATGGCAATTAACAATAGATCCCTGTTCCAAAGCTATTTTTGGATATCCCCTTCGATTTTGCTAAAAAATGGTAATCTGTTGATCGGTGTGTGTATTCCTAGCTTTCCCTTTCCCCAATTTTAGTTATAAATAAGTTTATTTCCACTATCGAACATTTAATCTTTCCATTCACCACGAAACCTACATCACATATCGATAGCCAAGTATGAGGGTTATATCAATCTTTATATGAACTGGTATAGAAACTCGTATTCAATTAGCCTAGACATTTATGTGTGCACATAGCTTTGACTGCAATAATTGAAATTGTATCTAATGATGAAATGCACCAATGTTTACTTACGACACTCTCTCTTTCCATCTATCTCCCTCTGGGGAAGAATGACACTCGCATTTCGAGAGTTTCGAGCCAATTTCAGCACAATGTGACCCATATGCTTCTTGACTGAGATGTGAGGTGAATTGGAAATGCTTTCCAATTCCAGCAGTGGGTCACAAACACTCACCGTTGTCGAGTACAAGTACGTATACAACCGTAGCCGCCAAAAAGGGAGGCGCTCATCAGATTAAATGACAACAACAACAACAACAACAGCAATAAAACCGCCTAAAAGAGGAGCAGCAACATCAGCAATATTGCCTTGCCACCATCACTGCCATCACATCTCGAGCAACAATCTGCCAATCTGCAAAAGTATTTGAGTCATTAGCGTGCAAATAATAGATAGCATTCATCTTGGCAAACAAATGACCCATAGACGTGGCATTTCGTTGTCATTCGCAGCGCACAAACCAAGTTGAATGGTGGAGGGGGTTGCAGGGTTGGGATGTGAGTAAGAGAATATGCAAACCTGCCCGTCGTTAGTTGCGTGAATGAGGCTACTCCGGCTACCTGGTTAAGGGGTTGAGGATTACACTCCGCATCACGGCGGTTGTAGAATTTAGAAATCTTTCAGATTTGCTCAATGCCATAAACATTTTGTCAAAGCTAATAGGATTTGGCACAAACTGCGACAGGTGAAGACATATTAGTAACCTGCTGGTACTTTGTGTCTTCTCTATGCGGGGAATTTCATACATTTTTGGTTCTAGGCGTTAGAATTAAATTATATGGGGGATTTCATGTCAATTGAGTCAATTTTGACAGCCGATTTCTTCTGATCGGGATGAAACTTGCACCACGTTTAGTCCTGTTGGAATGTAGTAATGACACAAAATTTCTACGGAATCGGTTAAGGATTGGCCGAGTTTGAGGGTGTTGAATATTGATATTTTGGTCAAACGGTACTTTTTCCCCATCCATATAACTAATTACCTATTGTATTTAGAAAATGTTGTCCAAAGTGTTTACTATTAAAACAAATATTTTGTACCTTGAACGAGGAAAGGCATATATGTAAGTATTTCTTCATTAGAAATGCAAAGGGTTAGATAACTAAAAATCCTAAAATTAGTTATTATTCTATAATCGTGCAGCTAATCTTTCCACTTCCCTACTACCAAACATGCCGAATTTAATTATGGAATTCATTAGCTGAAAAGGCAAATTGTTTACTCACCATTCCATATATGGGCAAATCCCAGAAACAGCTTTAGTTTGGTTAATGGAATATATGTAAGACTAGATGTTAAAAAATATTTGTGGGTGTCCATTAATACGAAAAGTCTTAGAAAATGGTTCCTCACATCATATCTCTTAATTTTATAAGAAAAAATACTTTTTAAGGTGTTTTTTTATCATTATTTGTAGTGGTAAAATAGATAACCCATAACATTCATTCATAAACATATATTCATTCATAAACATATATTCATTTATAAATATAAAAAAATGTTTTACAAAATGTTATTAAAAATAATGTAATTTGATTTGTTAAAATAAACAAAATTTCTACTATAAAAAGTTTGACTGGAAAAACTGTAGCGTGTGTCACGTAGCGTGCGTCACATAGAGTTCACGGCTTTTGATAAAAAACTACAACATTTTTTGGCTGAAATTATTTTTTTTTGGAATTCTCTTATATTCATCTTTCTTATAGGTATTTCATTTTTGGGTGCTTCATTATGCAAAATTTGCTAAAAATTGACTTTAACATCAAAGCTACTTCCATTTTTTGTAGCGTGCGTCACAATAATTTGTGATTAAATTTTTTGCAACTTATACCTGTTACAAAAATTTTTGTTATTGCATTCGAAAGAACGCTCATATCCCACTAAACACTATGTATAAGTTGAAGTATCTCTTTTGAAAGACCAAAACATTTTTATATTTTAATCCGAAAATGCGTCGAATGTAGCGTTCGTCACGCAGGATTTGCCCGTATGCTTGAGTGCGTATTGAAAATATAATGTAAACAATAACAATCATACACCATGGTATATTTTTCACTACTTATCAAAATAACGTTAAGGAGTACAGAAGAAAGTACGGAGTATAGAAGAAGTACATATATATCAAAATAAAGATAAACATCTAAAATCAGTAACGAAAGACGGAGCCAAACGGAGCCCTCCGCCATTTGAATTGCAAACAAATTCGCGGAGAACAATTATTACTATCAAAAGTTGAATTATAGAGTGCATATCTAACTTCCAGGCATATAGGTTAAAGAACGTCGCCTTAATAAGGGGCTCATACTTATCAAAACATGGACCGATATACTCCATATTGCATTAAATCTGATTAAATGGGGGTACACCATTTTTACTAGGGACGATTACAGCCAAATAAATAGAAAAATGTGTCCCCTTATTACGGTCAAGTCTTTAACCTATATGCCTGTATTTTCGAAATGTACTATTTTTAACCTGCAACTGTTGATAATAATAACACTGTGCTTGTACGAAAATTTAACAGAAAGACTCTATGACTCTATGTATAGACCTATTTCGGCCATGGTGAATCCAGTGACATTACCAGACCATAAATTTTATTGGAAAATTAGAGAGGTTAATTATTTCGGTGGCGATTTTGAAGTAGAAGACTTGGTAATATAGCTTCAGTCCAAAGAACGAAGTAAAGGCATCCCTTGGAGGATTTTTTTTCTCAAAACTGTAGTCCCCGTTTCTCACTCCCTTACCCACGAAAAAATGCAATCAAATATTACGATATGTTAAACGTCATGCAAATCGTCTACAATTTTTTAAACATTTTGTCAAAAAAACATTTTAGATTTTTTCCCTCAAAATAAAGCTTAAGTAATTTGTAGTCTATTTGTAGGATGGTACATGTTTATCTATCAAATTAAAGATAAACGTCTAAAAAGTGGAGGTTGATCCATATTCTAATATAGACTACTACTTTAATTCGAGAATAGTTTATGGTAATTGGTTCAGGAAAGCTCTAAATGATACTAAATTAAGTGGCCTTCATATTCTTCTGATATAATTTTTTAATCCCATCAGCGGTTTCAAAGTTATTTTACAATATATTGCGAAGAGGTCTACCAACATAGAATATTCGGTTTAATAGTGTAATGTTATGATGATATTAGGTTATTTAACATAGTGTTATGTTACATTTGGTATTATTTTCGATAACTTGTGAGGTTTCATTTTATTCACGACCGATTGTCAGATTTTCAGATCAGATTTTACGATAAAAATATAATAATTGTTGGTTTTTCGATATTTTTAAGATGTTCTAATTAAAAAAAAAAATCTAAAATTTTCTCAAACCATTAAATTTGTTCAAAATGTCCTGTAAAATATCTTTGAACCCACTATTGGGATGAAAAATTTCATTAGAAGAAGATGATGGCTACTTAATTTATTATTATTTAAAGCTTTCCTGACCTATTACGCAAATGGTTCTCGAGTTAAGTTAAAATATGTGGTTCAACGTATACTTTTTAGATGTCTGTCTATATTTTAATAGATATAGAAGTCGGATCCCACTAATAGACCACAACGACCATAAAGGAAATAACCTAAGCTTTCGTTTGAGCAAAAAAGAATTTATACAGGGTTTTTATACAAGAGGTGTTATTTTGAATCACCCGGTATTTCGGTAGCTGTCACTTTTGAAGCTTTTATTCTTTGACAAGTAGAAACTACGCCATTACTAAAAATGGAACGACACACGATTGAAATTATTAAAATTCGAAAATCATTGAAAAATCATCTTGACTGATGAGGTCCATTTCCACCTCGGTGGCTACGTCAACAAGCAAAATTGTCGCATCTGGGGCTCGGAAAACTCAAGAGTTATTGTTGAGAAGCCTCTCCATCGTCAACGTGTGTGCGGTTTATGGTCCGGCGTGGTCATTGAACCTTACTTTTTCGAAAATGAGGTTGGATCAACAGTTACGGTGAATGGATTGCGCTATCGAGAGATGATTAATGATTTTTTATGGTCGGAGTTGGATGGTATTGATCTGGACAACGTTTACTTTCAACAAGACGGCGCTACGTGCCACACAAGCAACGAAACCATTGCTCTGTTACGGGAAAAGTTTCCGGACCGTGTTATCTCTCGAAGAGGTGATCACAATTGGCCACGGAAATCTTGTGTTTTATCACCTTGCGACTTCTTCCTTTGGGGCCATGTGAAAGATAAGGTCTACGCCAACAGCACAGCGTCGATTTAAGCTAGAATTCGTGAGGCTATCGAGGACATAGGGCAGCCACTTTGCGATTTGCTTATGGAAAATTTCATGAAAAGGATATGGTCCTGTAAGCGTGGTCGTGGTGGCCATTTGGCTGATGTTGTTTTTCATTATTAACGGCATACCTTCCTCTTTATTATGAAATAAATATCCGATCATTTATCTCAAAAAATGGCATTTTCCTATGAATACCAAAATAACACCTCTTGTTGGAAAACCCTTTATTTGTTTATTTTTAAATTTATTAAGTAAAAGAAGTAAAAAATATATTTTTTATAAAAATTTCAAAACAAGTTTTACCTTCGCTAAAAAATCACAAAAAATATTTTAGCGATTTCTACACTCTCTTAAAAAGATTGAAGAAAAAGCCATCGAAAAAACTTTGGAAAACATATTCTAAATACACTAGGTAATCGGTTATAAATATGGATGGGAAAAATGGGCCGTTTGAAAAATTCAACACCTTTCAACTCGGACAGTCCATGAACCGATCTCATTGAAATTTTGTGTCATAACTACTATCCAATAGGACTAAACTTGGTACAAGGTTCATCCAGATCAGAAGACATTGCATTTGAAAATTGATTCTGTAGGCATTCAATTCCTCATATTCTACATTGTTGTACAATTCTAAAATTATTTAGCCGTCCGTTTGTCTGTAAAATTACGCTATAGTTCGTAATAATAGAACTACAAAGGTTGATAAAATTTGTCAGAAATATTTCTTATAGTCGCAGGTCATTTGGTTAATTCGGTTAAAGTTTTGCTATAGCTTCTCTATAGAGGTCGCTTCCACATATATTTCTTTGAGCTATAATTGTCTCATTATCCATTTACCTTAGAGAGGAGGGTATATATCATTTGATATGAGCCAAAAGTGTAACACATCGAAGGAGTGACATACGACCCAAAGTATGTTTGTTTGGTGGAAATTCGATTTGGGTCTTTTTAAGTCATTAAAGCAACGTCCGTCCGTCCGTCTGTCTGCTGCGGTAATATTTCTCTCTATCTCCGGCTAAGTTCGAAGATGGGCCATATTGGCCCGCTCCTTCTTGTACCTTCCCCACAAGGGGTTAGCATTTAGTAAATATTGATTATTTAAAAATTTCTATACTTTTTGCTCGATTCTTCTGAAATTCCACACATAGTATTAGGTTATTCGTCGCTAACACGTCAAGACGTCAGTCCCCATGTATAGGACGCTCTTAAATATCTATTGTTAAGCCAGAGATACCACATATACTAAGCAATTTCCAATAATATTTGCAGCATTCGTTTTAGTTTTCAAATAATTTGCTATAAAAATAACCATATTACTCCATGCATAAAGGTTTTTCCAACAAGAGGTGTTATTTTGGTATTCAAAGAGAAATGCCATTTTTTGAGATAAATGATCGGACGTTTATTTCATAATAAAGAGGAAGTTATGCCGTTAATAATGAAAAACAACATCAGCCAAATGGCCACCACGACCACGCTTACAGGACCATATCCTTTTCATGAAATTTTCCATAAGCAAATCGCAAAGTGGCTCCCCTATGTCCTCGATAGCCTTACGAATTCTATATTTTAGAGCTTGAATCGACGCTGTGCTGTTGGCGTAGACCTTATCTTTCACGTGGCCCCAAAGGAAGAAGTCGCAAGGTGTTAAAACACAAGATCTCGGTGGGCAATTGTGATCACCTCTTCGAGAGATAACACGGTCCGGAAACTTTTCCCGTAACAGAGCAATGGTTTCGTTGCTTGTGTGGCACGTAGCGCCGCACAGTGGAATATTTTCACACAAGACGCGGCAAAAATTAGAAGGAGTTGAGCTAGGGCTTTGAAATTTCGTACATATCATTTATTTCGCCAAATTAGCTAAAAACCAATTTTTTGTTGATATGTTAGTATTTTTCACAATTTCACATTTATATTAATACAAATCGCTGGAAGAGATTGTATTTGAGTCCTCAATTATATAAAATCTTTTACTTAATAAATTTAAAAATAAACAAATAAAGGGTTTTCCAACAAGAGGTGTTATTTTGGTATTCATAGGAAAATGCCATTTTTTGAGATAAATGATCGGACGTTTATTTCATAATAAAGAGGAAGTTATGCCGTTAATAATGAAAAACAACATCAGCCAAATGGCCACCACGACCACGCTTACAGGACCATATCCTTTTCATGAAATTTTCCATAAGCAAATCGCAAAGTGGCTCCCCTATGTCCTCGATAGCCTTACGAATTCTATATTTTAGAGCTTGAATCGACGCTGTGCTGTTGGCGTAGACCTTATCTTTCACGTGGCCCCAAAGGAAGAAGTCGCAAGGTGTTAAAACACAAGATCTCGGTGGGCAATTGTGATCACCTCTTCGAGAGATAACACGGTCCGGAAACTTTTCCCGTAACAGAGCAATGGTTTCGTTGCTTGTGTGGCACGTAGCGCCGCACAGTGGAATATTTTCACACAAGACGCGGCAAAAATTAGAAGGAGTTGAGCTAGGGCTTTGAAATTTCGTACATATCATTTATTTCGCCAAATTAGCTAAAAACCAATTTTTTGTTGATATGTTAGTATTTTTCACAATTTCACATTTATATTAATACAAATCGCTGGAAGAGATTGTATTTGAGTCCTCAATTATATAAAATTTACAAGTGCCACGCCCAACGCCAATTTATCAATTTAAATTTTATACGATGTTCGAATTTACAGGATAATTGTGCATAAAATGCTTTGTATCTTCTGATCGGTGTAAAGCAGTACATACAACTAAGTACATAACTAAAGCGTAAAATATTAGCTCAACATTTTCAAAAACATCATTATGCAATGCGTTTACAGTTTCTTGTCAATTAATCAATCATTACAACTATCCAGAAAAAAACAACATGGATTTAGCAATGTGTTCATTAATAATACATCATTTTTAAAGCATACTTTTAGGAATATGAGGAAAGGACACACAAATAAATTGTAGTCACAATCATAAATTTTTTGAACCTTTAAATATATTATAAACACAAATACCAATTACAGCATTGTTGAATTGTCATTCGTTTTATATTATACTGGGATATGGACCATTTTTATGGGAAATGTCAAAAGGGTTTTGCCAACGACAATCTTTAGTTTGCCCCTTAAAGTATGATTTTAGAAATATGTTCAACACACAGTAACATTGAGTAAAGAATGTGAATTTTGGGTTGTTTTTTGCCGACTAAGTTTTACCATTTCTGTAATTAAATTAACATAGGCAGATATAGGCAGAATTTTCTTTTTGCAATGGTTAACTGAGAACCTAGTTTATCAATTTTTGTTAATGCCAAGACCTCGGTCGGCCTCGCGATTATAGTTTTATCCTGAAGAAAATGAAACACCCTGAATTTTGGCAACTTGCAGGTAAACCGCTGCATAAAAAGGAAAATGAAAACATAATAATAGTTTTTTTTAATGCAGAATGATACTTCAAAAGGTTCTGAATTATATGAATTAAACGAAGTTCCAATGCGTTTCATTGTTTCGGAGATATGGGCTTACAAAATACTCTCTAAAATGATAAACTTTGAAACCATTTTAACATTTATGAATTTTAAATGCTTGTACAGCAAGATTTCGCCAAGTTATCGCCAAAACCTTTTAAAATATAGTTAATTGGAATGTTCTTTATAGATTGGAATCAAATATGCAGAGATTGGAGCTCATGAAAATTAGGAGTTTTTGCCGCTCATAATACACTGTGCGCCGTCTTGTTGAAAGTAAATGTTGTCCAGATAAATACCATCCAACTCCGACCATAAAAAATCATTAGTCATCTCTCGTTAGCGCAATCCATTCACCGTAACTGTTGATCCAACCTCATTTTCGAAAAAGTAAGGTCCAATGACCCCGCCGGACCATAAACGGCACCAACCAGTTACACGTTGAAGATGGAGAGGCTTCTCAACAATAACTCTTGGGTTTTCCGAGCCCCAGATGCGACAATTTTGCTTGTTGACGTAGCCACCGAGGTGGAAATGGGCCTCATTAGTCAAGATGATTTTGTATCGTTCGTATCGTTTGTTTTGGTCGATCGTTTTGTATCGTTCGATGATCGTGTATCGTTCCATTTTTAGTAATGGCGTAGTTTCTACTTGTCAAATGTCAAAGAATAAATGCTTCAAAAGTGACAGCTACCGATATACCGGATGATTCAAAATAACACCTCTTGTTGGGAAACCCATTATCATTCAAGCCATACCATATGGCTCGAAATCATTGCCATTTTCATTAAATCAAGTAATCATTTTCGCTTTGCCTGGATATCTGATCAAAACCTTGTGTTGTCACTCCTTCAATAAGTTTAATATCTACCCTTTGATATATACTCTAAAAACAAATTGGCCTGTTCGTATCAAATTAAAGCCTATACGAGTATTCCAATTGTTTCGATAACAAAGCATTCAGTTAACAATTTCCGTTATGTTCTGAACATTGGCTGAATTAAGGTTTCTCCTGCCACTCCCACCATTCATTTGGATTCGGTAATTTATGCACACATGTATTGTTTCGTTTTTCATTTGGTATTTTATCAAATTGTATCTGTAAATGTTTTATCTACGCATTTATTGCGTGACAAAAATATTTCGTATTGATGACAAACTTACACTAAAATATCAGCTATACAAGCAATTGTTCAATGGCAGGTCCTGTGGCAGACCTGCCATTGAACAATTGTGTGTGTGTGCGTCCCGTAGAATTATGTGAATGGTCCCTTAACCCCTCTCTTTTATGGGAGGGGGGTATGAATTCGTTTTTGCTGCATTCCTAAAACAACTGAACATTTCGTTATTTGTTGAAAGGCTTTTTTGTTTGTTTGTTGTTGTTGTATTTTTTGGTTGTTCATATGCAACATTGATTTTTCTATGAATGTCCCTTCCCATTCAGTTCGGTGGCCACTCGAATTTCCGTCGCAGTTTTAGGGGGGGTTTTATATTCGGACTATACAATTCGATATTTTATTTCCGTTACTGGGCGACTTGTATGTACGGTAGTCACATGTGTCTGTATGTGTATGCGCGCATTTGTATTGATGACCATATCCGCTACACAGTCACACACACTCGCACAAACACATGCACACATTTGTTAGTATTTAAAGGCGGATTGCCTTTTGTATTGGCCTTTTTCGATTTTTTTTCTTGTTTTTTTTTGCGCTATAAAATATTCCGAATGAATTTTACGAAAATGAAATTTTCGATAGTGTCCATTAAGTGATTGAACATATTGATATGCAATACACGCAAACAAACTTCAATATACACACTCACACACTCATATAAAGAGAGAAAGACACAGATGATGTAGGCAATATGTAGACCAAATATAACCTTTTTTGTTTTTTGTGTATTGTCGTTCGAAATATTTCCGAATAATGTAATGACGGAGATAACATTTAACACGTTTTCCCTAAAAACTATTTTGGGACAACAATAATTTTTCCTTAATAGTAGAGCTGGGAAAGGGGCTGGAGGTGGTTGGTTCAACATCGGTTATCAAAAGCAATCGATTGTTATATGCTTATTTACCAAACTCTGGTGGAATTTTAATTATTATCCCTTCATTTAATTGCAGTAGAACTATCAGAACAACAGACGTATACATATTTTATTGAAGTTTTGTATGCTTTACTAGTGAAAGTGAAAATAAATACATACATCTCTCAAGTCAATTTCAAGAAAAGATGGCAAAATTAAAAACTGAGAACAATTTTGCCAAAAAATATGCGTGAGAATGGAATTCTAACTCAAACAAATTAGAAATTTAATAAGTTAGGCCAGGTCGAATGTTATGTACCCTCTACCATGAATTGCATTCAATTCTATAACCGGAAATATCTTTAAATAGCAAATGTAGTAAATCATGGGCCGATATGGTGCTTTTTGTGGCAATCTATTTTAAAAAGCAAAGTGAAAGCGTCTAAATTTGTTGGAAAATGTGGTATCTATGGCTTAACTAAAGATATTTCGGAGCGACATCTACATTGGTACTATATAAAAACTTAGACTGAAATAGCTTAGTTACAACTATAATAAACATTTCTGCTAAATTCAATCAACTTAGCTCTATTAGTAGGGACTGTAGCATGCTTTTAACAGACAGAGGACGGACAGACAATGCAAAATCTCTTAGATTTTACGATGATCAAGAATATATATGGCGGATTTCATGTCATGTGAGTCAATTTTGAAAACCGATGTATTCTAATCGGGGTGAAACTTGCAACAAGTTTAGTACTACTGTATAGTAGTTATGACACAAAAATCGGTTGAGGACTGTCCGAGTTGGATGGTGTTGAATATTGACATTTTTGTCAAACGGTACTTTTCCCATCCATATAACTAATTACCTGTTGTATTTAGAAAATGTTGCCCAAATGGAATTCGATAGCTTTTTATTCAGTTTTTTTAAAATAAAAAAAACACAAATATATTTTTTCTAGTTTATTGTGAAATTAAAACTTGTTTTGACATTTTTGTAAATCAAAACATTTTTTGTCTTTTTGTCGAGAGCTTAGGTAATTTCCTTAAATAGCTTTGGGGCCTATTAATTGGAAAGCGATTATTTTGAGAAATCTGAAATATTTTTTGGTAAAAGTACGCCTTTCGCGATTCTGTATTCATAAAAGCGTAAAATCAGCATTTTTATCACATAATTAATACAATATCTCAAAAACGCGAATATATATTGCATTTTTGATTTTATATTCAGATTTAGAACATCAAAATCCTTCGAGATCGTGTCCACAATATTCTCCGTATGATTCGATTTGACCAGTGCAATATTGTAAGCCTGTGCAAAAAATGCAACGTCGACTTTTTCGAAATAAGTTTTTTTGTTGTTCTGGCGTATTTGGCTTTAGAATGCCATCATTACATTTTATTAATCGTGTTTCCGGTCCACATCTTAGAATAAACTCACTTTATAATACGAAAGAAGTAATGAAAAAATAGTAGGTTTGACATTCAAAATTTCCATAGCTTTTGTTGTGGTTTTCATCCCATTGCGAAAATTCGTATTTATAAAGTTAACAGAATAGGCTTCATTTTTGTAGTTTAAAGATATAGAATCCCATCCGCCGAACACAAAATATGAAAATTGAATATTTGCATACAATTATCAATGCAAATTTTGTGCGTTTCTAAATAGCTGTCATATAAGCCACGGTTCATTCAAATCGGCATACTTAGTCGGGAGATACACTGGTCAAAATTTCCAACTTTGACACCCTGTATCTTCGTAACGTATCACGCTAGGAAGCTGTATTTTAAGCACATACCATACCCAAAGTACTTCTGCAACCCCACCATGTTTTGACGCGATCGGAATAAAATTGACGTGTTTTTCCCCGTATATTAGTTATAAAGTTTACATTCACTTAAAAAGAAATTTAATTGCTTTTAGTACAATTAATGATTTTTTCGTATAGTTTACAACTAAAGGTAAACAGTGTCATTGAGTTGTTTGTTGTTTAGGCAAAAACAATTGTGGAAACAATTGAAATATTTTAATATATTTTTTTTTTTCAATTGTTATACTTTCGGTAAGGATTTAGTTAGGAATGCCGTGAGATGCAGCCTAGAATTTTTTGTATTTTGCTCACCTTATAAAGTATAACTTCTAAAAATGTTGGATGCCAAGATTTGCCTATTGATTTTATATAAATATTTTTAGGAAATATGCAGATTAAGCGATTGGAAAATTTTGATATTTGGTACAAAGTCAAAAACATTTCGGAAAAAAGTTCTTCGGTTTGCATTTTGTTTTAGAGAAATTTAGACTAAGTATTAGTAACAAAAGTCGAGAAAAAGTAATACATTTGTTGAAACCACATGCATCGAAGATAATATGGATTTTAAATTAATATTTAAAAAAAAAATATTAAAGATGAACTTATACAAAATTTTTAAATGGCACATTTTTCAACTAAAACTATCAAAAACATGCGAGTCAAAACATGGAAAAACTGTAATACATTTTTTTCGAGCTAAATTGGAGCTTGCTCCCACTGTGGAGTGGTTTCATTTTATTCCTAGTCGATCAGAATTTACGATGAATTTTTCGATGGTTTTAAAATTTATTAAAATGTTCTCAAAAAAGTTCTCCAGTTTTTACAAAAAATTCAAAACAAGTTTTAACATCGCAAAAAAAATATTTTTCGATTTTTTTATTTTCTTAAAAAGATTGAAGAAAAAGCTATAGAAAACACCTAGGGCAAAATTTTCTAAATACAGTAATGCTATATGGATCGGAAAAAAGGACCGTTTGACCAAAACCTCTATATTCCACACCCTTCAACTCGGACAGTGCTTAACCGAACTCGTTGAAATTTTGCGTCATAACCTCTATCCAACAAGTCTAAACATGGTGCAAGTTTCATCTCGATTAGAAGACATCATTTCAAAATTTACTCGCTTGACTTGAAATCCCCAACTTTATAGTGTCTCAGATCAATATTTCAAGTTGTTACCAACGAAATGACAAAGTTAGTATACCCCCACTGCCTATGGTGGAAGGAATGTGTTTATTTCGACAACAAATTAGATGAAAAACGTACACTTTTGATTTTAATACAATTTTGCACAATAATTCTTAAAAAGATAAAATTTTTTCTAAACTGTTATGTTTTATAACCATGTGTGTAACACATCGAAGGAGAGACCTAAGGCCCCAAGTATGTTTGGTGGAAAATCAATTTGGGTCATTTTAAGTCATTTGAGCAATGTCCGTCCGTCTATCTGTGTGGCTGTCTGTCTGACTGATGGCTGATGCTCACGATAACTCTCGAAAGGATTAACCGATTTACTTTTAATTTGGTATGTGGTAACATGTTGATCTATCTCCGACTGAGTTCAAAGATGGACCATATTGGCCTACTCCTTCTAGGTCATCCCCCACAAAGGGTTAAAATTTAGTGAAATATTGATTCTATAATAACCACAAATAGTATTAGTTAAATAGTCGCTATCACCTCGAGAAAAATGGGGAAGTTGCCACGCCCTTTTTGGTACCTCCCACATACATGGACCATTTTGCACCATGTTAACTGCTTATAGCTTTAATATCAGCTCATAAAAATATTTGAAATTGTGTACAGTGTAATACTTTTATAATACCTACAGTCCAGTGAAAATTGGGCGTCATTAGCATGCCGCTTTTGGTACTATTTTGCACCAAAAGTAAACAGCTTAAACTTTAATACCATTACATATATTAGAGTTACTAAATGCAATTTAAATTGATAATATGTAACAAAGTGCTAGTCCACAAATGTAGTAATTTATCGCGAGGAATATTTTTCTTAAAGACACCAACTAAAAATGTCGACGAAACTTTATGGTCGAATATCGCCAAAACAAGACCTAACTTACAAAAACGCCTGATACCACTGGATTCGCATTGTCGAAATAGGTATATCCATTTCTGTTGCATTTTCAAAGTGTCCATTTCGAGCACTGTGTAAATTATTTAAAACTAAAATAAATAAATTTACGAATATTTTGTTGGGACTGCAGGTGAGGGGATTCTTAAGTTGGTTTACCCGACTGGACTTTCTTACTTGTTATTAAGTTAATATCCTAAAAAGGTATTAAATCATGTCCTCAATTTTTTTAGGTACAAAATAATTTAATGAAATGTTGTTGTTTTTGTGTCCGAGACCTAAAATTTTTTTGTGTATATTGAGGTAAATTTTTTATGGTTTTTTTGGTAAAGTTTTTTAATTCCAATTTTCATGCAATATATCTTTTTTGTTTGGAGAATACTTTTTGAAGTATAACCCCGAAATAATTTTAAATACAAGAAAATTATAAGGGCTACAAATGTTGGAAATATCGCTTTGACTTAGAGACGTACAAATGATAAGACAAAAGCCCTTCGACAAAAACTTTGTAAACAAGAGTTATTAGTTCATAACTTCGTTTTGTGAAGGTATGATGACCACTGCATAGGTCTGAATTCTGAACTTCAAGAATTTTGACTTCATTTTATTAAAAATATGTCCTAATTTTTAGTTAATAAACTATTTAATATGCCTTCAAAATTAATACAATGCACTCGTGCTAAGTAAAATGTCCTAGATTTAATAAAAAGTTAAAAAAATATATGTTTAATCCTTAAAATAAATTGAATTTTACTCATATTTAGGAATATAATTTTTTTCATGTAATTTTACATCGTTTAGGTAAAAAATGTCAAAATGTCGATAAATTGTCATTACTGGCAACACTAGTAGGGTGTAGGTGTAGGGTATATATACAGTGGTTAGTTTTACTATTTTTTGCTATTTCATAGTGTTATTACTTCCGTTGGCATAACTAACACTCTTAAACCTCGATTCCATTGCTCAGTTATCAAATAATGAATAATAAAATAATATAATTAAAGTTCCACTTATAATTTTATTTACTTTATTATTTATGTTTGTGACTTTTATTTTAGTTAAAGTCACAAATATTTTATTTACTTGCATTTTTCCTCTTTCTAATAATGACGAATTGCAATCATAATGAATAAGGAATACCTTTTTTGCTAAGATAAGTGTATGTAAAAAAGGCTATTATTTCATTTTTTGCTCATTTCAATTCAAATATTTATATTTTGGATGAAATCCAAATAAATGGTTATGTGTTACAACGGTGAAGACCAAAGCCGAAAGAGAAAAAAATCCATCAATCATAGTTTAAAATCACTACTGCCTAATGCCAGCAACAACAACAACAGCAGCTACAAAAGCAATAACATCACAAAACTAGGAAAGCCGCAAAAACGAGTACAAGAAAAAGAAGATGACTACGAGGACTATGTAAAAGCCAAAGAAATGAAAGGATGGCAACCCTTCCCCCTCCGCCACCACACACAAAAAAAAAACGAAACGAAACACTGTAATTACGAAATTACACTGAACACGAAATGAACGAAAAAGCAGATGAAAAGGACGAAGACGACGGAACATTGAAGACCTTATGGAGGACAAGAGTTTGCCAAGTGCCACAATAACATGAGATGTACAAGCACCCCCAAAAAAAACACACACCCGCTTACATATAGGCACTGCCATTCATGTAACTGTCCAAGGCCTGGCCACCAAATTGCCATAGACCAGACACGATTCGACCATGCCATGCCTTGCCATGCCGGAGCGGACCGGAGCGAACCGTCCGTCTGGACTAGGCCAGACCCGGACCAATAAATCAAAGAATGGCCGTTTGTAGTGCAATAAAATCTTCCCACAACCGTGTGTTGGACAGCCGCTACACATCCATCTACATTCCAATCCACTTTATGCAACCGGTCGACAGGCACAGTGGGGGATTTTTTTTAAATTGGGAGAAAAATTGCATTTAGGCACTCGAAGTGTTACCAGTTAAATGCTGCAATATTGTAAATTTTGATTGCTTATTTAAAAACTTCAGTAAAAACATTTCAAAATATATTAGTATTCTATGCGGCCACTTTTAGCTTGGATGATAGCATCGGATCTATCCAGGAAGGCAGCCCATGCTGCATGAATGTGATCTGAGTTTGTCCCATTTTCGACAAAAAGTACGTTTTTATTTGACACTTTGAACCCATTCTAGCGAGCGAAAAATCTATTGTGTCTAAGTCCAGGAGTGTGATGGCCTTTGTTGTCGTGGCTGTAGACTCTTGCCGACATTGAATACGAGTGATGAGTGTCCTATGGCAGGTTTTTTGTGTTTTCTCTTTTGACAGTTGTGCATAATTTACAGAAATAAGTTAAATTTCACTCGATAAAGGTGCGCAAATAATTACAATCCACTAAATAAAAATAAATAATTGGTAGACTTGTGAAAACCACAATTCGGAAAATTGTGGATATTTTTGCTCCAACAGAACACAACGGAAGAATAAAAAAAAGGTGAATATTTCGGCCGTTTCTTAACGAGACTACTGATTGCGACAAAACATGCTTGTTGAAGAGGTATGCTTGTTGAAGAGGCGTTAGAGAATATAGCTTTTAAGTTTGGATCTCCAATGGAATACAGGGTCGGGGCAACAGGGACTCAAAGTTGGCCACCTCGGATGAACAAAATGATCAAGCGCATGTAACTTTCGTCTTTTTCTGATTCCAAAAATCTACTAACAAAGGCCTACAAAAGACTTTTTACGCCTATGAGTTAGATTATACAGTTACCGAGATATTTCCAATTGAAATGAAATTTTTAATTTATTCCCCGAACCTATCCTAGTATTTTCTGAATATCGGATCAGAATATACAACGATTTCTTTACATCAACTTTTCTGAATTGATTCGATTCGATTTATCCAACCAGTAAGGAAAGGCTAAAGTCGGGCGGTGCCGACTATATAATACCCTACACCACTCTCGTAATATTGAAATTGCGTACATAAATTTACTTTTGGGACATTTTATACTTAAATAATACCCTTTACCACAGTGTGGTGTAGGGTATAAAAACGATTGGATATAAAGAGCCAAATCGGACGAAACATATATATGGGAGCTATAGCTAAATCTTAACCTATTTTCTTCAAAATCGGCAATGTTGGTTCATTGATCAAGAAACTCTACCATTCTAAATTTCAAAACGATCGGATGTAAAATACAGCTTCTATAGGACTAAAGGGCCAAATCGGACGAAACATATATATGGGAGCTATAGCTAAATCTTAACCGATTTTCTTCAAATTTGGCAATGTTGGTTCATGGATCAAGAAACTCTACCATTCTAAATTTCAAAACGATCGGATGTAAAATACAGCTTCTAAAGGACTAAAGGACCAAATCGGACGAAAGATATATATGGGAGCTATACCTAAATCTGCACCGATTTTCTTCAAATTCGGCAATATTGGTTCATGGATCAAGAAACTCTACCATTCTAAATTTCAAAACGATCGGATGTAAAATACAACTTCTATAGGACTAAAGGACCAACTCGGGCGAAAGATATATATGGGAGCTATATCTAAATCTGAACCGATTTTCTTCAAATTCGGCAATGTTGGTTCATGGATCAAGAAACTCTACCATTCTAAATTTCAAAACGATCGGATGTAAAATACAGCTTCTATAGGACTAAAGGGCCAAATCGGACGAAACATATATATGGGAGCTATAGCTAAATCTTAACCGATTTTCTTCAAATTCTGCAATGTTGGTTCATGGATCAAGAAACTCTGCCATTCTAAATTTCAAAACGATCGAATGTAAAATTCAGCTTCTATAGGACTAAAGGGCCAAATCGGACGAAAGATATATATGGGAGCTATATCTAAATCTGAACCGATTTCAACCAAATTCAATAGCGATCTTAACAGCCGCGAAATACTCTAAACTGCAAAATTTCAGAACGATCGGAGTGAAATTGCGACCTGTAGTCGACGAACAACTTTACATGGACAGACGGACGGACGGACGGACTACACCACACTGTGGTACAGGGTATTATAAGTTTGTTTCACGGCAGATGTTTGTAACACCTGAAAATAACACAGCTAGACCCACCTTAAAGTATACCGATCGACTCAGAATCACTAGCTGAGTCGATTTAACGATGTCCGTCCGTCTGTCCATGTAAAGTTGTTCGTCGACTACAGGTCGCAATTTCACTCCGATCGTTCTGAAATTTTGCAGTTTAAAGTATTTCGCAGCAGTTAAGATCGCTATTGAATTTGGTTGAAATCGGTTCAGATTTAGATATAGCTCCCATATATATCTTTCGTCCGATTTGGCCCTTTAGTCCTATAGAAGCTGCAGTTTACATCCAATCGTTTTGAAATTTAGAATGGATGAGTTTCTTGATCCATGAACCAACACTGCCGAATTTGAAGAAAATCGGTTAAGATTTAGCTAGAGCTCCCATATATATGTTTCGTCCGATTTTGCTCTTTAGTCCTGTAGAAGCTGTATTTTACATCCAATCATTTTGAAATTTAGAATGGTAGAGTTTCTTGATCCATGAACCAACACTTCCGAATTTGAAGAAAATCGGTTAAGATTTCGCTATAGCTCCCATATATATGTTTCGTCCGATTTGGCCTTAGTTTTGAAATTTAGAATGGTAGAGTTTCTTGATCCATGAACCAACACTGCCGAATTTGAAGAAACTCGGTTAAGATTTAGCTATAGGTCCCATATATAGTTTCGTCCGATTTGGCCCTTTAGTCCTATAAAAGCTGTATTTTACATCCAATCGTTTTGAAATTTAGAATGGTAGAGTTTCTTGATCTATGAACCAACACTACCGAATTTGAAGAAAATCGATAAAGATTTAGCTATAGCTCCCATATATATGTTTCATCCGATTTGGCCCTTTAGTTCTATAGAAGCTGTATTTTACATCCAATCATTTTGAAATTTAGAATGGTAGAGTTTCTTGATCCATGAACCAACACTGCCGAATTTGAAGAAACTCGGTTAAGATTTAGCTATAGGTCCCATATATAGTTTCGTCCGATTTGGCCCTTTAGTCCTGTAAAAGCTGTATTTTACATCCAATCGTTTTGAAATTTAGAATGGTAGAGTTTCTTGATCTATGAACCAACACTACCGAATTTGAAGAAAATCGGTAAAGATTTAGCTATAGCTCCCATATATATGTTTCATCCGATTTGGCCCTTTAGTTCTATAGAAGCTGTATTTTATATCCAATCATTTTGAAATTTAGAGTGGTAGAGTTTATTGATCCATGAACCAACACTACCGAATTTGAAGGAAATCGGTTAAGATTTAGCTATAGCTCCCATATATAGTTTCGTCCGATTTGGCCCTTTAGTCCTATAAAAGCTGTATTTTACATCCAATCATTTTGAAATTTAGAATGGTAGAGTTTCTTGATCCATGAACCAACACTGCCGAATTTGAAGAAAATCGGTTAAGATTTAGCTATAGGTCCCATATATAGTTTCGTCTGATTTGGCCCTTTAGTTCTATAGAAGCTGTATTTTACATCCAATCGTTTGAAATTTAGAATGGTAGAGTTTCTTGATCCATGAACCAACATTGCCGAATTTGAACAAAATCGGTAAAGATTTAGCTATAGCTCCATATATATGTTTCATCCGATTTGGCTCTTTAGATCCAATCGTTTTTATACCCTACACCACACTGTGGTACAGGGTATTATTTAAGTATAAAATGTCCCAAAAGTAAATTTATGTAAACAATTTATACATGAATTACAAAATGTATATACCAAATGGCCGCCACGACCTCGGCGGCACACCTCCATCCGATGACGCTGAGGCATACTTTCGATGACGCTGAGGCATACTTGAGGTTCTGTGCCGTTAATGTGCCGAATTATCTCATCCTTTAGCTCTTGAATTGTTGCTGGCTTATCGATATTTCTTTCAAATAACCCCCAAGAAAGAAGTCCAACGGTGTCAAATCACATGATCTTGGCGGCCAATTGACATCGCCACGACGTGAGATAACACTGGCATTGAATTTGTTGCGCAAAAGAGCCATTGTTTCGTTAGCTGTGTGGCAAGTGGCACCGTCCTGTCGAAACCACATATCAAACGAACTGGGCGAGCATGCACAGGTGTTTTCACATCTCCTACAGACCCGGTTTGCTGAAATTTGCGCACAATTCTCCCGATTGTGGACACATTTGGTCGATTATGCTGATCAAAAAAACATCACGAAGTGCACGAAATGCATTTTGATTTGAACGCCAATTTTCGTAAAAGGCTTAAAAAACTTTAATGCGTTGCTCGATTGTGTGTCTTTTCATGGTTCAAATTCAGTTAGTCTGAAATTGAGAAATGTAAAATGAAATGCAGAAAAAAAACTTGGCGTTTAGGTGTGGTTCACATTCAACATCGGCCCTTACAATTTAACCACCCTATACGTTAAACTGCAAAGGGAATTTTGATCCCGGCTTTTAGTATAGTACATATGGGGGAAATGCAAAAAATAAAATTTTTGGGGTTTTAAAATTATTTTGGGATTTGTGGGATTGACTTTTGCAAATGTACTAACTTATTCGAGCCAATGATAAATAATCTTTAAAGTAAGAACATTTCACATTTAATATTAAGACAATTCAATTAAAATAAGGCTGCGTTTCTTATTATAGTTATTCACAAAACAGTACAGGTCATTCGATTTGCAACATAAAGGAATTCAACACAAATTTAAAAAATTCATCAAACTTTGATTGCCTCTCGTGAAAAACTACCTTTTTGCACTTAGCATAGTTTAGAATGGAGGTATCGATATCTCAGGACAGTGGTAATGTACATTCGTTTGTGGCCGTGCGCGTTAGAATGCGATGTTATGCTGCTGCAGCGCTAGGAGACCCAGGTTCAACTCCCGGCAAGAACAAAAAATTTAACTTTTAATAATTAAATAAATACATTTTCCTAAACAAAAATTTAAAGAAAACATTTATTTTTGCTTGCTTGCTTTTATTCGACCTACAAATCTTTATGACTCTGAATAGGATATTCTCCAGGCATCAAGACAAATTTGTGTATAAATATGTAAGTGTTAAAAATTGGCAGCACACATACTAAATCATGATTTCTGGGCCGTGTAACGCGTTTTCATATCTGTGGCGGCAGCTTCGGAAATTTTGTTTCATTGTGAAAGTAGATGATTATGATCTGTTAGTATAATCAGGATTTCATACCCCAAAAATCGCTCACTGTGCAACAATTCATATGTGTATGTGGGAGATTGTGAAAAAAGACTTTACACCAGACGCTAAGCTAGTAGGGATGTGAGCGACTCTTAGTGAAGACTGACTGAGTGAGTGAAGGAGAGAGACAGGAAGAGGGGCCGAAAGACAAGACATGAAGAAAATTAATGACTATACAACAAACAAACACAAAAGGACATTTATGTGCATATATTTTCCAGAACAGAGCCGACAAAAGAGTCAAACACAAATGGACAAACGCCATGCAATTGTCTGTTTGCTTTGTTATGTAACAATTGTGGGAATACAATTTCGACCGTGAACTATTCTTGTGAGAATATTTAAGTTTTTGTTCTGCACAATAAAAAATAAATAAATTTAAATGGAATATACACAAATAATTTAAAAAAATCGGATAAAAAGAATAATTTAACAAATATCAAAATGCTGAATAAACATCATAAAAGCTCTGATAATCTGCAGTAGAACAATTTGCAAATTAGTCCTTCCGGTAGATCTTTTTACAAAATCTTCATTAGAAGATTTAGGAAATACAATATATACATATTGTAAGAATTTGGATTTTGAAAGTAATACATGCAAATTAACTCTTTCCGTAGACCTATTAATCAAATCATTATTACAAGATTTAGGAAATTCAATGTACACACATATCGTCATTAGAAACGAAAAAGGGCGTGACAACAAGAAAAATGGAAATTCAGTTTTTGATGGATTTCAAAAATCAAAAAAATTGTAGCGACCTACTATCAAAAATGGCAAATTTTGTTAACAAAATTCAGAAGGGCCTAAAAACAAATTATTTCTTTTTTCATTGTTAAAAATTCCTATTTCACGCAATTTCACAAACCATTTAAAAATCATGTTTGTGTGAATACGTATATATGCGTCATTATGTTTAGGTATTATTCTTAAAATCCCGTTTTTTTTAACGACAACATTTTTCATTTTATTACGTTTTCGGCTTCTGCTGTAAAATTTTTAAATATAATGATGGGCCCTTTTTCGTTTCTGATGACGATATATATTTAAAAATTTCTGATTTTGAAACTTCAACATTCTCAAAAATCAATGTTTTAAAAAATAACTCGTATTAAATTTTGCTTCTTCATCATCATAGATGGTATTGAGGTGTCCGGACTGAAAGTTTTTCTTATTTAATAAAAGCCCACATTTCCGTCATGGTTAGCAAGAAAGTACTGCAATACATCAGTGTCATTATCTTTGAAGTTGGAAACGGTTGTTCTGTTGACTGTTCTCGTCTTCGTCTATAATTGTGCATCAATGATTTTGTTGCAGCAAATTGGATTTCAATTTGTTGCACATATACGCCATATAAATTTATCAGATATTAAAGTGTAATATATAGGTATGTATATGTAGAAATACATAGAAAGTACATACTCGTATACGGCTGGCCCTATAAATACAGTGAACAGTGAAAACTCCCTATAAAGAATGAATAGAACAATACAAATCATCAGTAACATACAATGTGAGATAAACTACTCAAGTATTCATATGAAGTTCAATAGCACCGCTCCCACAAAGGGTTAATAATAAGTGGTATATTTATTTGCAACAGTATATTTAATTGAAACAGATTTTCTTCATTATGAAAACAAAATATATAAAATGATCCAAAATTTAATAGCTTTTAACTTGAATACCAATGAACAATACAAACAATTTGGCACAGTGCAATGTCCTTGAAGTATATTTATCAAGCATCTTCTGGTACCTCACACACAAATTGACAGATTTCTTCTAACATAACTTCTGTAGAAGTCATTTAAACGCATATTCAGTATTTTAGACCACTTTTGCAATGACTATAAACTGAGTAACATATTTCCAACTTTGTGACTTCAACACAAAGTACCATATTTTATATTATATAAGTCACAAAGTGAGGATATACCATAGCCGGTGTACTCAACTGAAACTTTCATATTTGTTTTTAATATTATTGGCGAATTGTTTAATTGCTTTAAGAAAGGCCATCTTCCTATGTTTATGAACAACTTTTATCTTCAAACCGGATTGAATAGCTAATTTTAACTTTAAAATTTATATGAAAAGGTTCCACTGTAAATAATCTCTACATTGCAATAAATTCATATACGGGTACATGTATGCCTTCTACCTTGTGACATATGTATGTGTGTATGTGTGCATATTGAATACAAAATTTTGTTCTATCTTAAAATTCGTCTCTAGATCAAAACAATCAAATTGTGCTTGACATGCATGCAGAAGAGTCAGGCCCCATCCAGCCGGCGGACAAAGAATAACGAACGATCGACCATATGAAACAATAACGACACCGACAAAACAGAAACAAAAACAAAATCGGCTACTACTACAACGAACGTATTTGACGAGAGATGAGAAAAAATAACTCAAATTTTAAAGCAAAAGATGAACGTGCCGGTCTCACTTTAATGGTTGTGCGGTAGTGGTAGTGACGGAGGTGATGGTGCCAAAGTGAGTGAGTGACTGAGTGCCCAAGTTACTCAATAACCGAATCTGAATTCTTCGTTTAGAAGTAGGTACTCATATAACTCACACTCTCAAACAAACGCACAGATAGGGTTGTGGCAGTATTAGAAAAAAACCCACATGAATCAACGATTTGCCTGTGTATTAATACATATACATTGGGGGAAAATTTATAGACAAATGCATCGAAATGCAAATTTTTATAGAAAAATTCATCGAAATGCAATTTTTATAGAAAAATTCATCGAAATGCAATTTTTATAGAAAAATTCATCGAAATGCAATTTTTATAGAAAAATTCATCGAAATGCAATTTTTATAGAAAAATTCATCAAAATGCACTTTTTTATAGAAAAATTCATCTAAGTGCAATATTTTATAGAAAATTTCATCTAAGTGCAATTTTTTATAGAAAAATTCATCGAAATGCAATTTTTTACAGAAAATTTATCGAAATGCAATTTTTTACAGAAAATTTATCGAAATGCAATTTTTTACAGAAAATTTATCGAAATGCAATTTTTTATAGAAAAATTCATCGAAATGCAATTTTTATAGAAAAATTCATCGAAATGCAATTTTTATAGAAAAATTCATCGAAATGCAATTTTTATAGAAAAATTCATCGAAATGCAATTTTTATAGAAAAATTCATCGAAATGTAATTTTTATTGAAAAATTCATCAAAATGCAATTTTTTACAGAAAAATTCATCGAAATGCAATTTTTATAGAAAAATTCATCAAAATGCACTTTTTTATAGAAAAATTCATCTAAGTGCAATATTTTATAGAAAATTTCATCTAAGTGCAATTTTTTATAGAAAAATTCATCGAAATGCAATTTTTTACAGAAAATTTATCAAAATGCAATTTTTTACAGAAAATTTATCGAAATGCAATTTTTTACAGAAAATTTATCGAAATGCAATTTTTTATAGAAAAATTCATCGAAATGCAATTTTTATAGAAAAATTCATCGAAATGCAATTTTTATAGAAAAATTCATCGAAATGCAATTTTTATAGAAAAATTCATCGAAATGCAATTTTTATAGAAAAATTCATCGAAATGCAATTTTTATAGAAAAATTCATCGAAATGCAATTTTTATAGAAAAATTCATCGAAATGCAATTTTTATAGAAAAATTCATCGAAATGCAATTTTTATAGAAAAATTCATCGAAATGCAATTTTTATAGAAAAATTCATCGAAATGCAATTTTTATAGAAAAATTCATCGAAATGCAATTTTTATAGAAAAATTCATCGAAATGCAATTTTTATAGAAAAACTATCTGGACACGGTCCACTTCGTTGCCCCAGATTTCAGATTTCCGATCCCGTCCATTTATCAAATAATGGCTCATGTAGATAGCGACAGTAGGAATCACTTAAAACATTGGCTTATATGGGCGGACCCACGCCCCCTTAATCAAGAACTTATAAAGCCTATGTCACCCTCGAGGCTTATCTGAACATTCCCTGAAAATTTCATCAAAACCGATCCAGCCGTTTTGGAGTCCATACGTAACATACACACATCCATTTATATACAGGGTCTCCCATATTCGATGGACCCATCTGGCAACGCCATAACTTTTGACAGAGATGTCAGATCGCTTAATGACATACCGCGTTTGAAGCGTCAGTCCAAGCAGATTTTTACCATGGAACAATACACGCCACGCGAGCGCTCTGAAATAGTTGAAATTTACATTCAACAGAAGAAGTCAAGTCAACGTGCTTTTAAAATATTAAAAAATGTGAGAAGTGCGCCTTCTAAGGTTCCATTTTTGAACCAATCACGAATACTTCCACCAAAAACATCTCCATAGAATAAGAGCACTCTCGCTAAGAAATTGTGAAGATATCTCAATCAATCTCAAAAATTTGGCTTTGGCCCATTGGTCTGATCCCGCCCATTTTTGGACTAGTCACGTAGACTGCCACCAGATAAATATAAACAGAATTACAGTACTATGACTAACAAATTGTGCAAGATATCTCAATTTCAAAATTTGGCTTATATGGGCGGTGCCACGCCCATTGGACCGATTCCGCCCAATTTTTGTACCAGTCACGTAGACTGCAACCAGATACATATACACAAAATTCCAGCACCTTTGCTAACCAATTGTGCAAGATATAACATTTTTAAAATTTGGCTTATATGGGCGGTGCCACGCCCATTGCTCCGATCCCGCCTATTTTTGGATCAATCACGTAGACTGCCATCAGATACATATGTACAAAATTACAACACTCTCCCTAACAAATTGTGCAAGATATCTCAATTTTAAAATGTATCTTATGTGGGCCACGCCCACTTGATATATCGAAATTCATTTTCACCACGCCCAACACATGTACATTCTGTGAAAATTTCAAGAAGATCGGTTCAGCCGTTTAGACGTCTATACGGCACAAACAAACCAACAAATAAACACACATTCTTCTTTATATATAGATTCATCGAAATGCAATTTTTATAGAAAAATTCATCGAAATGCTACTTTTATAGAAAAATTCATCGACATTGAATTTTCATAGCAAAAATTCATGGAAATTGAATTTTTATAGCAAAGTTCATCGAAATTGAATTTTAATAGGAAAATTCATCGAAATTGAATTTTTATCGCAAAATTCATTGAAATTGATTTTTTATAGCAAATTTCATTGAAATTGCATTTTTATAGCAAATTTCATAGAAATTGAATTGTGATAGAAAAATTCATCGAAATTGAATTGTGATAGAAAAATTCATCGAAATTGAATTGTGATAGAAAAATTCATCGAAATTGAATTGTGATAGAAAAATTCATCGACAAAAAAGTCAATGATATACGAGTATTCCAAAAACTGCACCTTATTATGTCTACAAAATTGCATCAATTTACAAAAAAATAACAATTTGACTGTTTAAATTATTTGAAATTAAAAATGTATTTTATCACACGACAAAACGTATTACACGATGCATTTCTACTAAGATTTTGTGGAAAAAATGTTATTAACAAGGAACATGGAAGCAATAAGAGTATCTATGGAGTTCCAAGCTTCTGTAATGACCTAAAAAAGCTTATTTTTAGCTCCAACTACACTTTCAACAGTTATCTTTTTGTTGACAATTTCCCAAAGATTTTCAATGGGATTCAAGTCTGATATTGAGCCGGCCATTGCATAACGTTAACCCCTTCCTTTCTTCATAAATCTTTAAATCTGAATATTTCATATAAAATTTTGTGAGCAATGTGAAGTAATTTTTTAGTCGGGTTACTCGACTGAAATTTTCTTACTTATTTCTTTTGAGATTTCCCTACTGTGCGTAATCTTAATGTGTTCGTGTTTTTCTACATATGACCGTGTGTGTAAGGATGAGTGATTGCTTGTGCATTGTACCTCGCTTTTTCTCTCAATGCTGTGGAAAACAAAACAACGGCAGTCTATGAGACTTTGATAACAAGTACAAGAACATGCTCAAAATGCAACATCGTTGTTGGTTGCAGGAGCATCTCATCGAAAACCGAAGAACAGTGGTTTGGACATTATGAGGCATGTGTATTAAGAATATTCTGATACAATGGGAATTTTGACATATCTACTTAGTTAAAAATCTTTTGCCAATGGCTTTGTAATTAGAAAGGTTTTACATTTAAATATTTGATTTTTTTTGTAATAGTCAGATATTGAAAAATTAATAATTTTAATTTTAGCCCTAAACTTAAAACAAACACCAAAAAACAGTCAAATTAAAGTAAAACGCCTCTTTACTGGTATATTTATTGATTCGACACTGGGGCGTATGAATAACAATGCTGGACGAATATTCCAAAAGGATGTTTTTGACTGGAATTTGGCTGTTTCGTGGTATTTGTGATAAGTTTTGGGCTATGGTGTGTTCTGACATAAACGAGTATAGTAACATTTTATGGGCAACATTTTTGTAGAACAATTTAAATAAAAGTTTAAAATTACTGTTATGTGGCGAAGCTAGAGGGTTGATATATTCTACAAAAATATTGGCGTTAATGTTATCTACAAAGTTACTGAAAATACCCTACACTCAACACGGAAGGAACATATAGTTTCATAAGCCGATATGCTGCAAGAGGGGGAAACTTTAACACTCTCTAAAATGGAAAGCCGATGAGAGCTTTCAAAACGCCGATATACGTATATTCTTTGAACTTCTCTACCATAGTCCATTGTCAGAATCGCCTTATTTTGTTCATGTTATACAGTGTTATTACTGCTATTCAGATTATTTTCAAACCACTGTCTGTCAACGATTGATGCTTTCTGGCAAAGGCACTACTATTCATCCCATTCTTTGTTTCGTGTGGATGGTGTTGTTTTCTTGCAAGTCCTCCGTTCTTCCTCTCGCTTTCTCTCCCTTCCCGTGTCGCTGCCTATAAAAATGATGTCAAGTTTTTCCTATTCAATATTGATGGTAATTGAACATAGTTTTTTATTCGCCCAGTTCTCAGATGTGTTTTTTTTTTGTTTCTTGTAAAATTTTAATCTGTCAGTGAGTTGCTGCCATGTAAAAAAAACGCAAAAAATTCTGTTCATCGAACGACAATGAATAGGGAGAGGCTTTGGGGTTTTTTTCAATTATTGTTATGCTAAGGGCATATGCGGCTTTTCAATATTTTGCAGAGATTTCGTAAAATCAATTACATACTCTGATTTAACAAATTTAATGGTGAAAATCAATAGATTATTTCACATCAAACCGAGAAGAATTTTTCTCTGGTAATTTTCAGTTAACAAAAAGGAAAATGTCAGTCGAGAAACTCGATTTAATTAGATTTTCGCTATTCTTAAAAACTACGTAGTAGATATGGAACATTGAGATTTTTGGGATATCGCTCTTTTGTGTGGACGTTATAAAATTAGTCTGAAGTACCGAACTTGAGGACATTTCGATAATTATCCTCAAATTCGTACTTTGTACCTTGAAAATTAGGAACTTTTAAATTATTACATTGCATCTTAGTTAAAATGTATTAAAATTATTCGCTAGTATATATTAGTACATGGACAAAATCACGCTTTGTGATATGTCTAAATCGAATTAAAATATATTTGGAAGACAAATTTTTAATTATTATATATTTCTGAGCAAATAAATTTTATTTGAAAATCAATAAAATTTATTTTAAACTCATATATTAATACATGAAAACAAAATATTTTTGTCAAATAATTTTCTCAAATAAAATATGTGTTTATATACAAATAAATTATAGTTTTGGAATTTCTCCAAATATATTTTGTTCAAAAAAGATTGTCAAAACGTTGCAGATTTTTCGAATTGCATTTTATATTGATTTCGAGTTATGACTTATAATTTAAAATGACATTCATAGCATTTACTTTTATTTTCCAAGTCGTCATTTGTTGTCAACCCGTCCAGCAAAGTATCATTTCAATTAAAAATTAATTTTACGAACATTTAAAATTTTTTGAAAAATTGATCTTTGAATCGCTGAAAAATATAAACATGTCTTCAAATTAAGATACTGATATATTTTCTGAATACTTAAATGCAACTAAATATTTGTTTCATAAATAATAGTCTCAAATACGAAATATTAGGACGGAAACAAAGATTTGATGTGCCATATATAATACATTTGTCGTAGGTTCCCTAAACATTTATATCTTTCAAGCAGAATATGTTTGAATAAATATACTGCAGACGCGATTTCTTTTCAGCCTGTAAGATTTGGTAATATTGTGCTGGAGAAACCAAAGGGGTGTGGAAAATACGCCCATTTCTCTAGAGTTGATTGATAGCCGCGAAAAACCATTGAGTATTTTGGAAATTACAAAAGTTTCGAATGCAAGCAAGAAGTTCTGCACGGGGCAAAATCGCTTTTTTTGATATGTTTGAATCGAAAGAAAATATATTTGGAACACAAATTTTTAAATATTATATATTTCTTAGCAAACAAATTTTATTTGGAAATCAATAAAATGTATTTGGAACGCATATATTAATATATTACAACAAATTATATTTGCAAACTAAATTTCTCAAATAAAATATGTGTTTAAATACATATAAAATTATTATTTAGGAATTTATTTATTTTATTTAAAAAAGATTTCCTAAACTTTTGCCTACTTTTTCGAATTTTATTTTTAATTTTTCCTTGGTTTCGAGTCGCACCTCCCTGTTATGATACCATGTGCTGCAATAACTTATATTTAAAATCTATCATTTAAAATTTCTGAGTATTCTAACTATCATTAGATGTCACTCCTCTAAGTACTTTATATGATCCAAGAGTATTATTATTTTTATGAACATTAAAAATTTCTAAAAATTTAACTTTGAATTACAGAAAAATTTAACACAATTTATGTATTTTATGAGTACTTAAATGCAAAAAAATATTTGTTTCGGAAATAAAAGTCACATTGGGATGTTAACAAATATTTATTTAGAACAACATCTTCTCAAATACACAATTTTTGTGTGTAGCAAATATTATATGTTTAGAGTGTACCCTAAACATATATATGTTTCAAGCCGAATATGTTTGGGACAATATACTACAGAAGCGATTTTTTTTCAGCGTGTGGAATTGACTGACTGTTTATTGTTTTTGTGTTACGTTTTTGACTTTTGTGTGTTCTGACATAGATAGAAAAATTTGGCCATCATTTTTGTAGAATATTTCATCCCCGATCTCTCAACTTTAAGGAGTGTTTTTAACGATTTGTTAAAATATACCAACAAATTACCGATCAGATTAATCAGATTAAAAACCTGCATCGGTTAAAGGCAATGTGAGTCTAAATTTTTCTAAATTTATTTCAACTGAATCGGACAAGTCGTTTCCGAGTTATGATAAATTATGTGCAGAAATGTCTCAACAAATATACTCCTATAATTTCACTTTCTCGACAATTTTGGGATTTTGAAGCAGTAGATGCTATTTTTTCAAACCAGTTTGTTTTATATATTTTTTCTCTTAGTCTATAGCTACAACAAGGCTGAGAGCCGTAAAAAATTCCCATCGGTTAAATAGATATATCCGTTGGAAAAATTAAATTTTTCTAATAAAGAAAAGCTCAAAATCAACTTTCATGACTCTTTCGATGACTTCAAAAATGTTGTACTGTGTAATATAAATCGAATGACCTTCACTGCTTTGCTCATAATTTTGATTGGGTTGACGGTTAATCACCAAATTTTGAGTGAATATAATTCGGAAAATATAGAAATGCAACGTCCAATAAAAATGCTAAATGAATAGGGTATAACTTTTAAGGTTTATTTTTAAATATGAAAAAAATTAACAACTAATTAACGAAATTGGTTTATTCGGAAGATCAAACATTATCATTATGTATGGAACACGATTTAATTTATGTGTTGGCCTCTTCAGGCTTCAAAATAGCCCATCCTGATAACCCAATTTTCCAAGACCTGAAAAATGTCAGCCCAATTCATTGAAATTTGAGGTTTTTGTGGTGTTACCCAGCAAAATCTTGGTAAGTACCTGTCATTATTCCCTGCATTACCAAATAATGACATCTCATTATTAGCTGAATTACTTTCGGCTTATTAATAATGACTTACCAATAATAACAGAAATAAGTGATTTTTTTATCGAAATAAATTTCGGCGAATTTTAGTATAATACAATTTTGGCTATATGTGGGTTATTGTAGAAGATTTATTTATTTTCAACAAGTTTTCCAAAAATACGTGCAAATTGAATGAAAATACCAAAAATATTTAAGTATATCGTATGATGTTAGACCATTAAAGAATTTTTCACATGGTGCTTTGGGTTCAGAAATTCGAAATATGCGCGACAATATGCACAAAATTACTTTAAATGGCCATCTCTACCATATCAATTACATATTTTGTAACTTACTGGTAATGCATTATTCAAGTACTTAAAATCGTGAAAACATAAGCACATATTTATGCGGTATGCCTATGCTACAAATAAGTACGTATAATGCTACTTTATTGTATGCTTTTGGGAAGTACTTACCTCCAATGACATCCCCATGTTAAAATAATGAGAAAAGTGGCTAAATAATAAGTACTTACCATTATCGAACTTTGCTTACTCGTCGGATTATTTGGTAATGAGAAATTTTGCTGGGTACGAAGTCAAATCTAGCGGGAACCTTTGTATGGGGGCTATATCAAAACATGGACCTATGACTATGAAGGAATCCGTGTATAGGTAAACCCCAGTTACCAATTTTCGACCCGATCAGTTGACATTTGCGGTCTCTATGACGTTAAGAAGTCAAGTCGGGGATATGTTATATATGGGGGCTATATCCAAAACTGGACTTATATTGCCCAATTTCAATCCCAACATACCTGCAGATATAAGAAGTATATGTAACAAATTTAAGCCACTTAGCTCAAATATTATAGATTGTAGCGTGATTACAACAGACGGACGGACAGACGGACGTGGCTAAATCGTCTGAGAATTTTACGACAATTAATAATATATATACTTTATGGGGTCTTAGATCAATATTTTGTGGTGTTACAAACGGAGTGACAAAATGAAATGATCCTATGGTGGAGGGTATAAAAATGTCACCAAATCCAATTTATATACTTAGACATTCCATACCTTTAGCCTTGTTTCAAATTCAAATTATTACCATCCTAAGACAATAAAAAACCCTACACATCACTCGGTGAGCTAAGAAGCCCATTTCTGTTTTTTCTCCCTCTTCAACATCTTTGCCTTTATCCATGCTCTTCAATCGAATGGGTTTTTAACAAAATGTTATTGTTAAACATTGACCTGTATCCGTTTTTCACAAATAAAGCCTTCGCTCTCTCCTTCCCGCCACACACGTGTCTTCATTCAATATTCTTTTGCACTCTAATAAAAAATATAAAAATCTCCTTCAGATGATACCACTTTGTCGGAGCATCATCATCAGTGGCACCCACCTAACATACAAAGGCAGAAGAAAAAAACAAACTTTAAAGATTATTTCGATGGTTATCGAAAAATGCCTATTTATTCTAACACCCTTTTTTATGGGTTACGGCTATTTACGTAAAAATCTCCATTTAAAGGAGACGACACCCCAGACAAGAAACTTTGAAATATCGTTGAATTATTTATGTGGGAAGAGTCCGGACATCGCAACAGACATGAATACGGATACGGAACCACATGTACATGGCTATTGCCAAATTTATTGTATTCCTTTGCACAGATACAACCGCCACAACAGTCACCATTTATTTCACTATTACATACCACTACTACTGACATGGACGATGAAGACGACGGCTATGGCGGATACTGGCTATGGTGCAATTTCCATTGGCCCAGTGTAGGAACAGTAAGATTTTTATAGAAAAATAAAATAAAGAAATTTCCTAAACGGAAGTGAACAGAGAGAGATTTTTGTTTTAAATATTTCACAGTTGTGACGAATAAATGAGCAGCGATTTTGAAGACGGTTATAGGAAAACCAGTACATTATGTCAACTAAAATAATATAACAAAGAGGTATTTAATAAAAGAATTTAACAAAAATATAAAATTCTAAAATAATCCACTTCAAAGAAATCACAAAACATATTGTATTGTCAAAAAATAATAATAATAACATCAGTCTGTAATAAAAATATACTATCACCACAGCGCTTCCGAGCTGGTGTGATGCCAATTTTTAGCTTCCATCTTGTCTTGGGTAATGGTCATGCGTCCAGATGAGTATAAGTATAGATTACCTGCAGAAACTCGAAAACAAATAGTGTTTATGTTATGATTAGTGCCCTGGTGAGAATCGACTCCAGGACCATCAGATTCAAAGTCTAACGCACTAACCACCGTGCTACCAAGCAGACGTTGTTCTGACCTTTTCGGTACATAGAACAACGTTTCTAAACAACTATATTATGAATATGAATAATTTCCGAACATATACTAGGACTTTATTCACAACTGGACCCAACGGGCTATAATAAAACTGTAAATCTTATTCTTTTTAGCTATATATACTCTTGTAATTACTCAAATCGGGAGGGGCCGTTTGAATTCAATCTATTAAATTTGACCTCAACAGGCTGACGTTTAAGGAATCCATAACGATATGGAGTCAAATCTGGCAGATACATTATATGGAAACTATATCAAAAATCGATGAAGAAGAATATTCGTGTTAATTCTTCTATATATAGAGTAGAACATAAACTACAGATTGTAGGTTCAATACCATGTCGAGTGCCGCCTGCGGTATGCTCCTTCTCACACCGCATATAAATAATGATGCTGCTCTTTGTACTCTCTCTAACTTTTTAAGCTGATATTTAACTTCTGTCGCCTTCCACCATACCACTGAACCATAGGTAAGTATAGGACGCACTATAGCTGTATACATCCAATGGATGGTACTTGGCTTGAGCCCCCAGCTCTTAACTATGGAGTTTCTGCACGAGTATAGTGCGTTCAATCCCGACTGACCGACTGACCCCTTCAATTCCTTCTGTTTGGAAACTATCTTTGTTGTCTCCCTTCTGAGGGCCTCTTGCTGTTGCTTATTCGCAACAGGCTGCGGTCCCTCAGTAGATCTAACCCGCTTTACAGCTGTAAGTTCCGCAGCCTGTTGCGAAATTGAGGGGCCGTCGAATAGAGGCAACAAGTCTTTAACAGTTCCGGATTTAACTATCTTTGTAGAACTGGCTCTAGTCTGCATCTTAATCGATCTTGAGACTTCACCTGGCGTTTCACCAGATTACTTTTCCTCATTCACTTTGTGTTTGGTATTTGTTTTGGATAGTTCTGAAGTAACATTGGTGGTCATTACTCCAGTTCGTATACCGTAAGGATAGAGGGTGACCAAAGGTCTCTCCAATAGAACTATCCCTTCTTCCAGTCGGTTTCGTTGCCTCTGAAGTTGGCTTTGTTATCCTATCATCAGTTGCAGTGAGCCTGCTTCAGAGGGTCCGCTTGGCATATTACCACGCTTTTCCTTCTCTGTCGCAATTGTAGGAGCTGCATTCACCGCTACCACAAGTGGCGTAGGAGTTACAGCATCCACCGGTGTAGAGAGAGGTAGAGGCCCAATCAGGGACGTTTTCTTCGCTATATGGGGATAAAGCCGTTCATGGGGAAGAATCGCTTTCCAGTTGGATTTGATCAGTCTCATTTCTCTGATCGTTATGTCAGACTCGCTCTTTCCTTCGAATTTCCGAAGATAAGAGCAGAACCGTAGGTAGGCGTCGCGAACCTTCTTTCGCCTCGACCTCTTCCTACTGCTCGTCGAAGGGTTATCACCAGGAGTGCCTGGGTCTATAGCTCCTTGACGCGTCAGGATCAGGCATTCTGCGTTGGAGGACTTGCTAGCCATCCGGTACCGATTCAGTTTGAGGTGGTGGAGTCGACAGGTTGGTTTCCGTCACGTCCACGGCAAGGTTAGTTGCCGGCATTTTCTCGATGGATTTAACCTTCTCGGTAGTCGGGACGGAGATAATCGTGATCTCACATTCACTATCCGACAGAGTAAGATCTTCCATCAAGTCCACTGGCACGCTCTCCTGGCTGAGTCTGATGAGGGAATCATCATCAACCATCTCCGACAATTGCTGACATAACTCACCATACTGTAAGGGGGATACTTTTATAATAGAGTATCACTATATCTAGCATACGGATTTATAGAGGAAGCCCATCATGGTATGAAGAGATTTCCTCGTACATATATACCTTTTGCCTGTAGGTAACCTTTGGTCGTTCGAAGTCTTCATATCTAAGTTACGTCAAAGTAAAGTTGGGAACCAAGTTCTTAGATTGACGATGATTCTGGAAGAAGAGCCAGATTAGAGGACGACTCTACCTCAGTGGTTGAATCTAGTATATAGGAAGCCTTCTGTGGTCGGCGCTAGAATAGCCGAAGACCTCTGTGCTGGACTCTAAAGTAGATGATGACCTCAGTGGCCCACTCTGGGAAATATGCCTCTTTAGTCGACTCTATGATATCAGAAGACCTCAGTAGTTGAGTCTTGTTGCATAGAAGAAAACCTCAGTGGTCGACTCTAGTATTGAGGAAGACCTCAGTGGTCGACTCTAGTATTGAGGAAGACCTCAGTGGTCGACTCTATGATAGAGAAAGACCTCGGTGGTTGAGTCTATATAGAGGAAACCCTCTAGTGTTCGACTCTAGGATAGCGGCAAACCTCAGTAGTCGTCCATTGAGGAAGATTTCAGTGTCGCCTCCGTTGACTCTAGGATAGACGAAGACCTTTGTGGTCGACTCTAGTATAGAGGAAGACCTCAGTGGTCGACTCTTGTATAGAGGAAGTTCTCAGTGATTGACTTTAGTATAGAAGAAGACCTCAGCGGTCGAGCTTAGTGTGGAAGAAGGCATAATTGTTCGACTCTAGGATATCAGAAGACCTCGGTGATCGACTCAATGATTGAGAAAGACATCGAAGTCGATTTAGTTGATTCTAGTTTAGAGGAAGACCTCTGTTGTCGACTCTAGTTTAGAGTGGTATAGAGGAAGACCTATGTGGTCGACTCTAGGATAGCGGAACACCTCAGTGGTCGACCATATTACAGAGGAAGACATCAGACATCTAGGATAAAGGAAGAATTCGGCAGTTCACTTTATTATAAAGAAAGACTTATGAGTCCAACTCTACGACAGAGGAAACCTCAGTGGTAGACTCTGGCATAAAATACGTTTCTGCCGACTTTAGTATAGAGGAAGATCTCAGCGGTCGAAGTTAGTGTAGATGAAGATCTCAGTTGACTATAGTAAGATAATTCATAGGTTGACTCTAGTAAAGCAGAAGATCTCAATCGAATTTTCAGACTTCTATTGGGGAACTGATAAGTGGTTGACTTTAATCTACGAGTAAGATCTCAGTATAGAGAACTATCTTAGGTAAGGTAAACAAACCTCAATTTTAGAATCTAATATAGAGTAGCACTTCAGCAATCGACTCTGGTTTATAACACGATCTGAGTTGTCAGATATGTGAAATATTGAAAACCATATTGAAACCATACATTTTATTTATACTAAAGAAAAAACATATTTCCGCAAACAAGTTGAAGAAAATTGAAGGATTATCCGTCATATCAATAACAGGCATAAATAAATAAGTATTTGGTAGCTCCTAAAATTCTGCAAATATAGAAGAAACCCATGAATCCTGTACATACGAGTATATGACATGGCAACTATTTTACTCTCACACAGCTGTAAGAATTGACACTGAAAGGAGAATACCATAGCCGAACAAACATCCAAATCCATAAGTGTGAATTTTATATTAAATACTCGTATACCAACAACAATTCTAAAAACTACACAAAACATAGCAGCAAAAACACTTGTTTAGGAAGCGAAAAATACACGAACATAAAACATTTGTCTTTCTAAATGTTCGACTGCCCCTCCGCCCCACTGTTCCGTCCGTCCCCCTGTTCTTTAGTTTTCTTTTCTCTACTCTGACGCTGTGCCAGAATTTGGCACCAGGGGAAATCCCAAAGTTTTTGCCGTGGTTAAGGAGTGGCAGAGGGGGGGGACTCCGTTTTTCTTACTCAACATACATTTGCGGTGTTTTGTAATCTTCTGTTCTTCTTCTTCCGCTTTTGCTTAGTTGTTGTTGACTTTTAGGGCGTTTTGTTTAGCTTCCGGGAAGTGGATTGGCAAAAGGAGAATTCCCGCAAGGAAATGGACAAAATTAAACTGAAATAAAACAAATCAAATGAAATGAAATATACGAAATATTAAATTTCAAATGATTTGGCGCTGCATGTGGTCGCGAGGAATTCGAATTGGATTTATGTATCCGATGTATGTTTATTGTGGTGGGGATGGAATATGAACAGTTCTCCAGCATATTTCTCTCTCACTTCCTTCCCTCCTTGCTTCCTTCCTTCCTTCCTTCTTTCCTGGCTCCCTGATCTCTAATATGACCATGTTAAGTTTATTATCCCCCGGAGTTGCTGGTGGTTTATAAGCAATAAAAATATATCTCTGGACAATTGTGTACTCCTCTTCACTTCATTGGGGAAGGTAATAAAAAGATGTTGAAACATTTATAAATCTTTATCATCAATTACTGCCGTTTCCGTCCCTCCCAAAAATGTAAGTTCTATTCCTAAGAAACATTCTAATAAGCAACATGAGATTAAGGAGCAATTATAATTACCATTTATGGGTCCAGTTAGGTAGATTATGTTAATCCAAATGAATACATGAATTCAAAAAAGGACAACATAATTATAAAAATTATTTTTTTTTGTAAAATGAAAATTAAAAAAATAATACAGGGTTTTTCAATAAGAGTGATATGATTTCTTTGAAAAACACACTTATTGTTAAGGAAATTCAAAAGTTTTTTTATTTAATGTGAAGTACAATCGATACAATTAAGTTCTAAATAAAACGTCATTCCAATGGCCTCCACGACTTCTTTGCAGTAAAGAATTCGATTAACCCAATTTTCGAGCACTTTTTCTACTAAATCAAGTCGTATGTCATGAATGGCACGTTCAATATTGACCTGTAAAGCTTGAGGAGAGTCTGGTTTATTTCGAAAGACCAACGACTTCAACTAACCCCACAAAAAATAATGGTGTTAAATCACAACTTCTTGGAGGCCATTCAATATCACAATTTCTTGAAATAATCGAATATCCAAACTTTTCTCGCAACAATTCAAATGTTTCATTTGCTGTGTGGCACGTAGCCACAATCGGTCAATGGCAAAAAGATAGCTCTTAACGAGAGCTAAAATATTGCTCGTGGGTGTCAAGGTCGTAGGTCGAGTGGAAAGTGTTTTTTTGGATTTTTAAAAAAAAATTGACTTAGCATCATTTTCAAATGTGAACGGATAGTTTATTTGTGCTCTAGCTGCTTAACGGTACGTCGGATCGGGAATCGGTCAATGGCAAAAAGATAGCTCTTAACGAGAGCTAAAATATTGCTCAAGGTCGTAAGGAGCGCACAACAGGTCGAATCACTGGCTTAAGTGCAGGTCCATGGACATGAGACGTTTAAACGTCTCCTCTATTCAACCTAACCTAACCTAACCTAACCTAAGGGGGTAGGTCGACTGGAAAGCGTTTTTTTTTGGATTTTAAAAAAATTAACTTAGTGCACCAAGGCAAAATTGGAGGACGATTATTTTGATAATAAAACTGAATAACTGGTAAACTTTGATCTTGCGTATATCTCTCCATGATGAAATTGTAAACACTACTGAATACAATGAAAAACAAATGACAGATCATGACATATTAGAAATGTCCGAAACGTCACTTCAAAATCATATTATCCCTATTGGAAAGCCCGTTATATAAAAACACGTACGAGAATTTCAGTCGGGTAAACCGACTATGGTATGGCCTTACTTTGAGTGCCTGTTTCTGTAACTTATTTTCGTTCGTCTACGGCGAACGATCAAAAATCTCTCAACTATTACTTGAATTCTGTAAAACGCAGGTTAGAACTATTTTAGGTGTGGACTTTGTATGTGTTTTTCTATAGACACAACGAATTATAAACTTCTGTTACTTATAGATTTCCCGAAATAATGGAGTGATTTTTGATCGTTCGCCGTAGTCGAACGAAAATTAAGTTGCAGAAACAGGCCCTGAGAGTAATACAATATATTACGATGGGCGGGCGATGTCAGATCGTTGAAAAAAAATTTAATTCTTTGCAAGTCTATTTATAGTTATTGGAAGTATTGTTATTGAATAATAACCGTCCGTCAATATGTACTTGAAATTGTGCTCAGTGTAATGTGTGCCTCACAGCGCCTAACCCCTTTTGGTACCCAGCATACAAAATGGCCAAATCATGTCAAATTTTAATAGCTCATAACTATGTAGAATACAAGTGCAAATAAAAACTTACATTTCGATATGGTGTAATGTTTTTGAAGTATCTACTTTTCAGCGCAAAATAGGCGTATCTGCCACGCCCATTCAGTTTCACTCGAACGCAATTTCCCCAAAACTTCTTTAGCTATCAATCCAAATATATTCATTATTTATTTTAAACAACTTTTGAAATAACTATAGACTGACAAAGAATGATTGATTCAATAACTTATGTAATTTATTTTAATCAAATTTTGTTTTTCTTTATTTTCAGGTGAGTTTGTGAATCAAATATAGTTGTTAACGTGTGATATTACATATCTATCTATCTATATATATAAAAATGGAAAATGTTTGTATGTATGTATGTGTTTTATAGACGTTTAAACCACTGGACCGATTTTAAAATTTTTTCTTTTGTTTGAAAGCTATTTGGTCTGAGATGGTTTTGGAAAAAAAAAATTGCAACTAGTGGGCGGGGAAAATGTGGGCGTGGCAAATCGTTTGTTTGTGTGTTTGTTCCACTGCAGTTCTGCTGGCAGTCTACGAGTGGTCTAAAAATGGACGGGATCGGAAATATGGGGAAACGAAGTGGACCGGGTCCAGCTAGTATACAATATTTAATGTAAGGTAATTAAAAATAAATTTTAAACCGCTAGACTTAGTGCAAATAATTCCAGAACCTCCAAAGTAGTTGCGTTGGATTGTTTATATTTTCTGGTATTCCGCTAACCTAATCCTCTCTGGCAGGTATCTTAGCGGCAGTGTTCCTTTCGAAGGTGTAAACCTTTGAAATGTAGTCCACTCGGTGGGTTTCCATAGCGCTACAGGGTAATATCCTCATGTGCCCGTAGTCCATATTGATGGGCAGTTTAATCTGGTTAAAACTTCTCTGACCACAAAATCAATCGGCAGTATATTGAGCAGGACTTGTAGAGATTATGTCGCTGTTGTCCTTAAAACTCCGCTTAGGCTTAGGCAAGCAGTTCTCGGAACATTAATTAATTGATTGGTGATGGATATTATCATTTGCCGCCCACCGAACCACAATAATGTACAGTAGTATTGGACCTACTGCTGTGTATGTATATCCACTGGATGATTTTAGGAGTGAGTCCCCAATGCGACTTTCCTGTCTAAAAATTCTGAACTTTTAGAAAAGACTAGCTCAGTTCCTCTTTGCCGAGGAGAGTCCGCGGAACCTTATTCCTCCCACTAAAGAGAACCAATTGGGTCTTGTTTGGGTTAACGTTCAAACCACTGCTTTTGGCCCATCGGGGCAATTTGTTGCGAGCAACCCGTACTTATATAATGTCTCTGAGACTGTTTTCAAATTTGCCGGATACTGTGATTGTAACGACGCGTCGTCCGCATATGCCACGAATTTGTAACCACAACGTTGCAGTTCTAACAGGATTCCATTCACCGATAGATAACAAATTAGTACCGAGTATTCGTCTTTGGACATATCTCAGTGGAAAAAATCTTTATCCACGGCCAAAGGCCTGCCTCTTCATTTCAAATTTTAACAAAACAAATAAAGGCCCAAAAACAAATGGACGATCTTTCATTGTGGATTTGGGCTAACGTTTATTACTGTGTGGGCGATTATTCATTATTTATTATTTATTTTTGATTTTTGATGACTGAATATACGCCCAAATAATTTGGCTAATTTTTGGATAGCCAAGGAGTGGGCCAATATGAAATATGGCCCATCTTCGAACTTAGTCTGAGATAAAATAAAAAATATTATCACATACCAAATTGCAAGTCCATCCGTTACAGACGAATAGACAGACATTGCCACAGCCCTCCAACTTAGCAGTTCTGGCACTGTTGCCACCATTTTTTAATTTGATCGCAGTGCTATGATATATCTATGGTTTTCTGAAAAAATTGCCTTTTTAAAGAAATCAAAATGATCAGAAAAGCTAAATACTTTTTCTTTCTTTAACTATGCAAGTTGTTGGAAAAAGTCACCAAATGAACACATATCTAGGAGTGCCATACGTGGATTGATCGATAACAAATGGTTGAATACATTTCTGTTAAAATCACGAAAAATGTCAGACATAGGCCGTTTTTCCAGGATTTTTTCCAGATAGAACTACCCATATATGGTATTAGAAGTCTCAATGAAGTAATCCACAGGTATTTTCACATCTCCTACAGACCCGGTTTGCTGAAATTTACGCACAATTCTCCCGATTGTGGCCATATTTGGTCGAATATGCTGATCAAAAAAACATCACGAAGTGCTCGAAATGTATTTTCGTAAAAGGCTTATAAAACTTTATCGCGTATCTTTCCATGGTTCAAATTGAGTTAGTCTGAAATTGAGAAATGTCAAATGAAATGCGGAAAAGAACTTGACGTTTAGGTGTGGTTCACATTCAACATCGGCCCTTACAATTTAACCACACTTTATTTGATTGACCAACAATGTTGAAGTCGTAGTGTTTATTGTAACTGAGAAAATCCTTTCGTTTCCACAAGTCATGGACAGAGTTGTATATTTTTACCTTCTCCGCCAATGTGTCATATGTAACATTTTTGGGGCTCACTCCTAATTATGCCTATGCACGTTTTTCTTATTAAAATGCCATAAGCAAGTCACACTCTGAATGCCGATGAACTACTTTTGTCTATATATGTATGTATATGTGTGTTTGTGAGAAAAAAATCCTTATGTACCAAACGACTAGAGTCTGCTATCCTTTTTGTGAGTTGCGAAACATAAATACATTTACTCACTCACTCTTACAGTGAACACGTATTCTGTTTTAGAATAAAAACAAATATATTTTGTTTGTGAAAAAATGTTAAATAAATATCAAAATAAACAAAAACAATTGGAGATTATATATTTTGGACATTAGGATGTGTCGACGAAAATAATGAAATTAATAAATAAAAAAGTAAATACAGTAGAACCATTTGCAAAAAAAAGTGGTAATAATATCAGAACTCCAAACTGTTGAACTGATCACTCTAAACTGTATAAGGTGTTTGTTGAGTAGGAATTTGGTTTTCAGGAAATTAGTATTCGAATAAACTTGCAGCTACACAAAAATATGGCATATATGTTCCCGAAATACACCACTGTAGATGCTATCGTATACCTTTGGAAATATGTTGGTAACTTAAAATTTAATATGCATTTTGTTGCTGAGTTTATTTTGCTCATAATATAGTTATTATGAGTATATTTAACACCAGCATTAAGTAGCTTAGAAAAATAATAAAAAATGTTTTTGTTTTGCCGTTTATTAAACGAGAGTTCATATGACGAATAGCAAAAAAATGCATTGTTTTTTAGTATTTTCCTTATTTTCTTTAAGAGAAAGGAGTATATGTATTGAATTTTCATTAACAAAGCAGAAGCATTAACAAAGACAAATGACCATCAAAGCCGCAAGCAATGAGCTCCACAGCTATTGGTCCATATGGATTGGTCACAAATGTTCTAAAGCATGTTGGAAGAAATGGAGCAACATTCCTTAGCCACACTTTCAGTCTTTGCCTCACCACTTTTGAAATCCCAGAAATTTGGGAAAATTGTCCGAGTGTCGAAAGCAGGTAAACCAGTACACCAAGAAAACTAGTACCAGTCAATCACTCTTTTGTCCCCACTAGCGAAAATTCTGGAAGCTTTTTAAACCAGCTTCGCAAACCACATCACCCCTTGGCTGACCAGCAGCATGGATTTCCCTCGGTCAGGAGCACAATCACAGCTATGTGTGAGATCAGCCATGATTGCAGAGGGACTCAATAGTAAGAGGCCTCATAAACGCTCCATCCTCATAGCACTGGATCTATATAAAGCGTTTGATATGGTGAGTCGCAACATCCTTTTAAGAGATGTTATGTAATTAAACAACACTCCCTAACCAGATTAAGAGTTGGCTGGTTGGCAGACAATCCTATGTCGAATTGAGAGGCAACAGGCCGCCACTGAGAAAAAATAAACAAGGCGTTCCTCAAGGAGGAATCCTACCTCATCTACTCTTTAATTATACCCCCACTTTAATGTGACGAGGGTATATATCATTTGTTACGGAAAAAAATGTAACACATCGAAGGAGTGACCAAAGGCCCAAAGTATGTTCAGCGGAAATCCGTTTTGGGCCATTTTAAGTCGAATGAGCTATGTCCGTCCGTCGGCCTGTCTGCTGAAAGGAGTAACCGATTGACTTTAAATTTAGTACGTGGTAATATTTTGTTCTATCTCCGGCTACGTTCGAAGATGGGCCATATTGGCCCATTCCTTCTAGTACCTCCCCCACAAAGGGTTAAAATGTTGTGAAATATTGATTCTTTAATAACTGATATACTACGTATTCGAATCTTCTGAAATTCCGCGCATAGTATTAGTTTATTAGTCGCTATCAACTCGAGAGAAATGGGCAAAGTTGCCACGCCCCTTTTGGTACCTTCCACACAAATGCACCATTTTGCACCAAAAGTTAACAGCTAATTACATTAATACCAGTGTTTAGAAATACTTGAAATTTTGTACAGTGTAATGCTTTTATAGTGCCTACAGTCCAGTGAAAAATGGGCGTTATTACCACGCCCCTTTTTGTACCTGCCACACAAAATGGCGAAATCATACCCAAACTTAACCATACCCAAACAATCATAACGTTAATATACCAGTGCACATAAATGCTTTTAATTCGGCACAGTGAAATATATTTAAAGTATCTACTGTTCAGGGAAAAAAGATGTATATGTTAAACCCCTTCTGGTACCTCCCGCACAAATTGACAGAATAATTCGTGTAATATTCCATATAACATTACTCACAAAGTGAGGATATACCTTAGTCGGTTTACCCGACTGAAAATTTCTTACTTGTTTTTACCTGTCCAAAGCTCGCTCACCCCCAAACCTGGTATCATATGCGGACGATTGCTCAAAATTAGCCTTAGGTAGAAACATCAATGAGCTTTAAAATAGCATAAACCAATATCTTCCTACACTAATAGATTTCTTCGCCAACATGAAAATCATGCTCCCTGCCCCGAAGTCGACGGTTACATTACTCACAACATGGACAAAAGAAATGAATCTGGAACTCGCTATCCAAATTGTGTTTATTAGACAACATTTCCAATTACTATAGACAGACAAAGAGTGCAAATTTTTTCAACGTTCTGCTATCTTCCACCGGAAGTACCTCATTACATTACTTACCATGTGAGGTTGTATCTTAGCCGGTTTGACATTTTCTTCCTTGTTTTGTATATTTAGTGTTGAATTCCTACTGATAAACATTGGGAGACGAGCAGTGCGGAAGTTTCAGGGCCCGGAATCTAAAAAAATGTATATCTGTACTTTGTATCAGATTATTCCATTGTAACAGGGTGACACAAATACATATATTCTGATACATTAACTGATCTACACATTCTTCGGCTATCTGTGGTATGTGTAATTTTTATGTTTATTGTAAATTTTATATGGAATATAGAATATAGGTTCTAACTTACATACATTCGTTCCAACCTAATATACATACATATGTATGTACATTTTACCTATACCCAATGCTTGCTGGTTACAATGTGTGTTTCAAGTATGTAAATATATGATGTTATAATAGATACAATATTAGCATATTTTTTGGTAGTATTAAAAATTCCAAAATATGAAAAATAAATAAAGTGGCGAACAAACAAATAAAATAAAAAAGTGAAAGAAAAGGAAAATACAAAACATGAATGTATGAATAGCAATGAAATACGTTTTTCTATACATATGTCCCATTCATTGGGTTAAGGGAAGATAGACAAAACGGAGTAATGGCCTCTGAATCAGTGGTTTAACTTATGGCAGAATCTTGGTATACTCTCAGTCTAGACTGTAGAGCGAGGAAGGAGCATATCATGCACTGAAAATATTTTCTTCGTACTATTTACGAAACATTCTTCATACTATATTCTTCATACATTCTTCATATTATTTACGAAGATTTTCGTAAATTTCATTCATATTATGAAGAATATTTTACGAATTTACGAAAGGGTTTTTTAAGAAATCGTCATAAAAGCTTTTATTATGATACGAAATAATTTCATACAAGATATGAAATAATTTCATATAAAATATGAAATAATTTCATAAAAAATATGAAATAATTTCATACAAAAAATGAAATAATTTCATAAAAAATATGAAACAATTTCATACAAATATGGCAATATATTACTTGATGTGATTATTTTTGATTTGAAATAGCAGAAGTAAGGAATAATTCTTGTTCGTTTGCTTTAATCCTTTCCAGATTAGAGAGAACCTTCGTTTCGAACCGAATTAGAGGCAAAAACGGTCTAAACCCAGAAGAATATTTATAGACAATTTTAAAATAGTGTAGGTGGGGGGCATACAAAATATGAAATAATTTCATAAAAAATATGAAATAATTTCATAAAAAATATGAAAAAATTTCATAAAAAATATGAAATAATTTCATAATAAATATTAATTATTTCATAAAAAATATGAAATAATTTCATTAAAAATATGAAATAGTTTCATAAAAAATATGAAATATTGTCATAAAAAATATGAAATAGTTTCATAAAAAATATGAAATAGGTTCATAAAAAATATGAAATAGTTTCATAAAAAATATGAAATAGGTTCATAAAAAATATGAAATAGGTTCATAAAAAATATGAAATGGTTTCATAAAATATATGAAGAATCTTCTTCGTGATATACGAGTATATGATTTTTTTTCATATATCGTATGAAACATTTCTTTGGCTGAAAAAATAAGACAGATTTCGTAATATATACGAAACATCTCGTGATATTCACGAAGATAGTATTTTCAGTGTGTGCTACAGACCAAAAGAATGTTACATCGATAGTACAGCTTCAATACAACAGCTCGAAATTTGCCACAGGTTACTCAAAAGTGATTATTAAATTTTGATGTTTTCAATAACACCAAACAATCCGTCATAAATGCCTCATACATTCAGCAGTATATTTGGAACATTGCCGCTTGGGGGCACTTTACCTCTTGTTTCCGTACAACATTCGCATAATTCTGATTTGGTTTCTTCCCCATCATTGCCTTCATTGGCGTGGTTGTCCTTATTGTAAGCGAGTTTTTGTCAACAAAAAAACAAAAACATTTTGCATTTTGCACATAGTAAAACTGTCAAATACATTCATAGGCACACTTAGTCAGTCACCCATACTCTTCAAAACATTAAAGACAGCAAGGAATATTTTAAGATTAAAATGTATTTCCCCCAAAACAACCTTGGTAGCGAAGGCTGCTGCTGCTTATGATGGTTCTCTGCATTTGATGTCGTCGAAATGAGGGAACATTTTTGCTGTGGACATTGATGTCGTTTTATATCTGTTCGTCCGTCCGTCCGTCTGTGTTTCTGTCTACCTACATAAAAATATGCTGTCTTTAGAAAACCATAAAATTGGAAAATGCTGTCTTCGGGCTTAATGCTTTTATTATGTTCGTTTTTTTCGTTCGTAGAGAGGAAGTTTGTAAATTTTTTGTATGGTATTTTCAGTTGTGTACCTTAATCCTGAAAACTGTGCTGTGAGCAGAAGCTTAAGTGGGAAAGAAAATGATGGAGGCTATTCTTAAGCGAGTATACATATTCTGCAAACAAGGATTACAAGTGCCTCCATTAGCTTTGGAACTGATGGAGACCATCTCAAGTATGGCGTTTTACACGCACCTCCAATTTTAATTTTAAATAGATCACAGTGTCTATGTTCCCATCGTTTAAGGATTCACTAAGCGGCAAGGTTTATTTGCACATCATTTGCCATTTATGATGGAACAGGGAACGTCATGGCTGTCTTACGCAACAGCAAGTAATGGTAAGTAATGTAAAGAGGCTAAAGTTGATTGGGGCTGACTACTTTACACTCTAAAGTTATGGGTTTTGACATATTGTATAAAGTATTTTTTATAATAAAATGCAAATCAATGTAAGCCAGAGTAGGCTAAGCTATATAGCCGATCGTTTAAAGTTTTCCACAATCAGTTCGTAATAGTATGACCTTTTAGTACCTAAAAAGTTAAGGTCCTGAGTTGATACAAATTTGATTCCAGTACATTGAAGAGATGTAGCAGATCTTTTTATTAGTATTAATATCTTCAAAATTCCCGAAGATATGCCAGCTTTAACAAATAGTAATAGTGAACAATAACATAGAACAAAACATGATGACCTAGGACAATATCTATTTTTAGAATAACAAAGAAAATTACTATGTGAGAAAAAATTTTACAAACACAAAAACTATGAAATGATATTAAATCAATTATGTAAGGACATTAAATCAATGACATTTTGTCACTAAATCAAAGTCATCAAATCTATGTAATTGCGTCATGTCAGTAAATATATCATTAGATTAAATCAAATTCTGCCATTAAACCAATGCCAATGTGTCTTTCATTCATTGCAAAGAAACACTTAATCAATTCCGGTAGTGTTATATTGTCATTAAGTTGAGATAATGACATCAGTCATTCAATGTACACCGACCGAAAACTAATAAAAATAAAACAATTAAGAAAGTTCAGTCGGGTAAACCGACTTATGAATCCCCTCAAAAAATATTAGTAAATTTATTTGTTTTTTTTTTGTTTTAATTAAAGTATCATCAATTTAAATCGAATTTAATAACTTTAAAGTATGTATTGCTATTAAAGTTAAAAACTGTTTACATTTGGTACAAAATGGTCCATTTGTGTGGGAAGTACCAAAATGGGCGTGCCAATAACGGCCACTTTTCTCTAGACTCTAGGTACTAGTACCTAGACTCTAGGTACTACTATAAAAGCATTGCACTGTACGAAATTTCAAGTATTTGTATGCACTGGAATTAAAGTAGAAGCTGTTAACTTTTGGTACAAAAATGTCTATTTGTGTGGGAGGTACCAAAAGGGGCGTGGCAATAACGCCCATTTTTCTCTGGACTCTAGGTACTATAAAAGCATTACACTGTACAAAATGTCAAGTCTTTGTATGCACTGGTAATGAAGTTATATGCTTTTAACTTTTGGTCCAAAATAGTCCATTTGTGTGAGAGGTACCAGAAGGGGCATGGCAACATCGCCCATATTTCTCGAGGTAATAGTGACTAGTAAATTAATAAAGGGTCCGCTATCTAACGTTTTTTTTTCAACTAGTGCTTATTTCGTGAATGGTAACACTTAGCTCATGTCTCATATGAAAGATAATTAGTTTTATCCTTCCGCTGAACGAATATGGTTGTGTATACACTTGAACAACGCTGGGAGCGATCGACTTACAGAAGTTGCCGATTTTGCCAAAAAAAAACATCTTTTCAGGTGAAGCTCATTTTGATCTTGGCGGGTATGTAAACAAGCAAAATTGTCGCATTTGGGGCACAGAAAACCCGCACGCATACATTGAAAAGCCGACACACCCAAAACGAGTCACTGTTTGGTGCGGATTTTGGTCCAGAGGCATAATTGGGCCATTTTTCTTCGAAAATGAGCAAGGAGTCGCCGTTACAGTCAATGGCGATCGTTATCGGGCCATGTTGAACGAATTTTTGTTCACAAAAATTGAAGAGGAGGATATTGGCAACATTTGGTTTCAACAGGACGGCGCTACGTGCCACACAGCCGAAGCTACACTTGATGTTTTGCGCGATGTTTTAAAAAAAAAAAGTTATTTGGCGGACCCTTTACTATGTGTAGAATTTCAAAAGATTCGAATCAGTAGTATAGAATTTATTAAATAATCAATATTTCACTAAATGTTAACCCTTTGTGGGGGAGGTACTAGAAGGAGTGGACAAATATGGTCCATCTACGAACTTAGCCGGAGATAGAAGAAAATATTACCACATACCAAATTTGAAGTCAAGTGGTTACTCCATTCGAGAGTTATCGTGCTCACCAGCCAGCAGACAGACAGACAGACATTGCCCATTCGACTTAAAATGACCCAAAACGGATATCCGCCGAACATACTTAGGGTCTTAGGTCACTCCTTCGATGTGTTACACTTTTGGCTCGTAGCAAATGATATTTTTATCCCCTCTCTAAGGTGAGGGGATAAAAATACGGAAAATATCTGTGTCCCAACATAATATATCAATGACAACAGTCATTATTGATACTATCAGTCATTATATCAATGACTTCAGTCATTTTATCATGACATCAGTCATCATGGCATAAATCATTATATCAATGACATGAGTCATTATATCAATGATATCATTCATTATACTAATGGCACAGTCATTATATCAATTAAATTAGTAAATACATATATCAAAGAAATCAGTAATTATATTAATGACCAGTCATTATTGTCAATAACATCAGTCATTATATCAATGACACCAGTCATTATATCATGACATCAGTCATCATGACATAAATCATTATATAAATGAATCAGTCATTATAGCAATGATATCATTCATTTTGTTAATGACATCAGTCATTATATCAATGACATAAGACATTATATCATGAAATCAGTCATTATAACTTGACATCATGGCATCAATCATTCATTATTTCAAAGAAATCAGTAATTATATCAATGGCGTCAGTCATAATGTCAATGACATCAGTCATTATATCAATGAAATAATTCATTATATCAATGATATTTGCTATTATATCAAATACATCATTTATTACACAATGACAATTGCACAATAATTTAATAGTAAAATTAAATCAACGAAATTTTGTCATTACATAAATGTCAGTGTACGTACCATTTCAACAATTGCAAGTAGCCATAAAATCAATGACATATGTCATTGCGCCATATTGTCATTGCATTAATTACGTTACATTGCATTAACATTAATACTAAAATATTTCATTAACATTGCCTAAATCTGATTTCGATTTATTATTCACTACGTGAAATTTTTTGCGTCTATAAAGCTTTACTTTGCACAAGATCAAGATTTTAAGACATATGTTTTAAATCTAAAATTTTAATATTTTTTATTTAACATAACTTGTCTGACATCCCTCTTTTAACACCGAGAGTTTTGTTTAATATGTTTGCATAGCTTTATCCCCGTAATGAATTCGTGCAGTTATAGTTTTTCCCTATCCCTCTCACTCACCTTTGTTCGCTTAAATGTACATATAAATGTATATGTGTGGCATACGTATGGCAGTGTGTGTCTCTATATGTTTTTGTCGTTGTGAGTGCCTGAACATTTTTGTTATCTTTTGAAATGTTTACTTTTTTGCTCAGAGTTTTCATTTCGTTTTGGGGGATTTCCTACTTTTTCCTTCTTTTGTTGTCCTTAACATACATATTGTGTTTGTAAGTGAAACGAACTCTCACACACACACACACACCGTCACATACATAGAGAGACAAATACAGGTGTTTTTATGTGTGAAAAAGATTGAATGCACATCCTGTCATATACTACAATTCATATCTTCGTAGAGCAGCCGCTCGAACACTCTCTCAGTCATAGTTTGTCAAACAAAAAAGCGGAGCAAATCTCCAACTTTACTTCATAATCGGATGAATGTGGAGGTTTTTTGTCAAGTGACTCTTTACGAGCGGCGACAACTTTAGAAGGCAAACAAAAAATTTAAATGTTTACTTTAATAATGAAGTTCTATGGAATATTGCTTCCACTAGAAAATTCATTTAGTTTAACCGGTGCAAATTAAGATAAACTTCTTTTTTGTTAAATAAAAATCTTTCAGTTTTTTTATGCACTCTTTCTTTTCATTATTTTCCGTATTGGAAAACATGGTACACATCACATCCATCTCACACAGAAGTACCCCTCGCCCCATAACCAAATCACTTACTTATCATTTGCTTTTCTTCGGTCGGTCGTACAAATAATGATTGATAATGCAAATTTGCATCATACGCTCCGTTGTACGGCATAATAAGCTTCACTTCAGTTGGCATTTTAATTAATTATTATCCATTGAATACAAATACATATCAAAAGATAATGCATCCATTATTTCAAGAGATAAGTCTGCTGAAATTCTGTAATTAACGAAGGACTTTTGGTTCTTAAGTGGCCAACGGCCGTAAAGATGAGACGAACAAAATCAATATTCTGATAATGGTGAATTGTGGAAGCGAACAAACATTTCTGTTAAGAAGGGGATTTGAACATTAATGTTATTACACCGGTCAACATTCTTTTAGTTTGTTCTAAAAATAAGACAAACGTATGTCAAAGGAAAATTTCAAAGAAAATTTACTTTTAACGTAAACCTGAATTTTAGACAATAACAAGTGCGTTTCCCGCAACCAATATTTCTTTTGTTTTTTTGTTTCAATATTTCTAAAACAACTTTTCAACTTTGTTGAGCTTATACTTCAAACAATATTGTCCAAATACTAAAGGTAACCTCCATTAAAATTGGAATTGTGGTAAACAAAAATTAAAAAAAAACATTACCATAAAAAGAAAGTGTGTTTATGATTTCATAAAATAGTATGCCTCAATTATAACGAAAAAACGTTTTAAAATGCACTGACTTGAAATCGTCTTAGAATTTTACGATGATTAGGAATAAACTATGTAATTTTTCACTATTCTCTTATCACTATTTCGAGGTGTTCCAAACGAAGTGACAAAATGAGTATGTCCCTATCCTATAGTGGAGAGGAGATGGACGTCTCGTTTATTATAACGATCAATATAGAAGCACTTTCTGAATCCGTACTTTCGATATCCGTCTGTAATGAAAGTACACGTAACAATATACATAAGCCTGATCTAACCGAAATTTTTTACATATTATTTTTGTTCCTATTGAAATTGGTGAAAATCGGTTCAGATTCAGATATAGTAGTCCCCATACAAGAGCCGTCCAAAAATTATTCAAGCTAACAAAGAAAACATTAAAAATTCGATACATTTTTCCCAGCGATATTGAATAGCTTGGATACCCTGATCAATGAAACGAAATGATATTCAGGAGTCCTCGGATAGCAATATTAATTCCCCAAGACTATTAGCAGCGGGAAATGCCACACAAGTTCCGTGCGATCCAATAAAACAATTGCGTTATTTATGAAAAATCACAATATAACATTAATTTGAAATTAAATGAAAAGAGAGTGTAAAGTTATTTAAATTCTTTATTTTAAAAGCAGAATGAAACCAGTAAGGAAAGGCTAAAGTCGGGCGGGGCCGACTATATAATACCATACACCACTCTCGTAATATTGAATAACTCTGAAATATAAATTTTGTAGTTCATGTATAAATTGTTTATTCTAAATTTCAAAACGATTCTATAGAACTAAAGGGCCAAACATATATATTGGACGAAACATATATATGGGAGCTATAGCTAAATCTTAACCGATTTTCTTCAAATTCGGCAATGTTGGTTCATGGATCAAGAAACTCTGCCATTCTAAATTTCAAAATGATTGGATGTACAATACAGCTTTTATAGGACTAAAGGGCCAAATCGGACGAAACATATATATGGGAGCTATAGCTAAATCTTAACCGATTTTCTTTAAATTCGGTAGTGTTGGTTCATGGATCAAGAAACTCTACCATTCTAAATTTCAAAATGATTGGATGTAAAATACAGCTTCTACAGGACTAAAGAGCAAAATCGGACGAAACATTTATATGGGAGCTATAGCTAAATCTTAACCGATTTTCTTCAAATTCGGTAGTGTTGGTTCATGGATCAAGAAACTCTACCATTCTAAATTTCAAAATGATTTGATGTAAAATACAGCTTCTACAGGACTAAAGAGCAAAATCGGACGAAACATATATATGGGAGCTATAGCTAAATCTTAACCGATTCTCTTCAAATTCGGCAATGTTGGTTCATGGATCAAGAAACTCTACCATTCTAAATTTCAAAACGATTGGATGTAAAATACAGCTTCTATAGGACTAAAGGGCCAAATCGGACGAAACATATATATGGGAGCTATAGCTAAATCTTAACCGATTTTCTTCAAATTCGGCAATGTTGGTTCATGGATCAAGAAGCTCTACCATTCTAAATTTCAAAACGATTGGATGTAAAATACAGCTTCTATAGGACTAAAGGGCCAAATCGTACGAAAGATATATATGGGAGCTATATCTAAATCTGAACCGATTTCAACCAAACCAATAGCGATCTTAACAACTGCGAAATACACTAAACTGCAAAATTTCAGAACGATCGGAGTGAAATTGCGACCTGTAGTCGACGAACAACTTTACATGGACAGATGGACGGACGGACGGACATGCTTAAATCGACTCAGCTAGTGATTCTGAGTCGATCGGTATACTTTAAGGTGGGTCTAGCTGTGTTATTTTCAGGTGTTACAAACATCTGCCGTGAAACAAACTTATAATACCCTGTACCACAGTTTACAAATTATTTTGTCAATTGAAAAGGCTACGCCATATTCAGACTCCCTATCACCAATGAATGTTGGCAAATCTTTTACCACCGATTTTTTTTTCAAGTTTGACAATAATAAATCTGTCAAATAAAATGCGTGATGAAGCAATTCGAACTCTAATTCATTGATTTTTCGTTATCACAATAGTAGATGCGTGAACTGGTGAACTTTCTTGATGGAACAACAACGCTTTCTTTTACGCCAAATGAGTCATTTTCCTTAATTTAAGCATTTAAACACTGCAATAAATTATTTAGGTTAGGTTGAGAGGAGGAGGCGGCCAAATTCCGCCTCATGTCCTTGAACATACACATAAGCCAGTATTCGGCCTTTTGTGGGCTCTAATTGTTAGACTGGTCCTTGGAAAGTTATTTTAGGAACTCGGTACTATCGACATAGTCCTTTATTGTTTTCCAGTCTACGCCCCTAAGTTGGGTCAAGTCTGGTATAGTACCATTTCCTTAGAAACGGGATCTACTGTTAACGAACGTAGGGCACTGGCAGAGGAAATGCTCCAACGTTTCGTCATTCTCCCCGCATGTCCTGCATACGCTGTCATCTACAACTCTTATTCTATGTAGATGTGCTTGTAAGCATGTGTGTCCTGTAAGGACACCCATGATCTTACTGGTCTCTACCTTTGTCTTGTCCTCGTTTGGGTCACCTCACAAGACTTTCGTTGTTTTCCCAACGTTCAGAACGCGTAACTTCGATGGGTTTTGCGTTCTCTAGGGTTGTTTTTTGCAAGTCCCTGGCTTTAGATGCCTAGGCATTTGCTTTCTCGTTACCCCTTACTCTGCAATGACCAGGCACCCATATGATGCATATAGTGCCGTGTTCGGAGTAGGCGTTAATCGCCATTTTACAATCTAAGACTGTCCTCGACTTCACCGGTCTAGACGTTATTGCCCTGATAGCCATTTGGCTATGTGTGAAGATATTCACATTTGTTGGTCTTGTGTTAGCGCCAAGCCAGCTCACACATTTTGTAATTGCCGCCTGCAGGACTATATTATGGTCTGGCAGACGGAATAAGAGTTCGATTTCCGGTTCCCCGATATAAAGCCCCAGCCCCGTTCTCTCCTCTAGTTTCGATCCATCTGTATAACAGCAAGTTCCAGATGTTGTCTGCACTACGGTTTCATCAATCCAAGATTGTCTGTCTGGTATCATGGTTTCACACTCAGCAACTATTGATTTTTCAGGTATTCTGTCGGATACTGATGCTATGTCAGTTAAATCCACCGTCACTACCTCAGCTATCTTTTGATGATATGACTTGTGATCACAACCCTACTGGTTGTGGTCCACATTGCCCTTCCTCATGGACCTTTTGTAATAATATTATGTTGCACTTCTTTTTCATTGATGTCCACCACACCACTGAAGCGTAAGTTAGAATAGGTCTGATTACGCTCTTGTAGAGCCAGTGTGTCATCCTTGGATTAAGGCCCCATTTTCAGCCAATGGCTCTTCTACATAGTGCCCAGCATACGTGTGCTTTGTTTGCTCGTTCTTTTATGTTGCACTTCCAATTTAGTTTCCTGTCCAGGATTACACCTAAGTATTTAACCCTGTTGGATACTGAAATTGTTTTGTTTAGGAAAAGTGGGTCAAAAAGTTAGGATCATACTCGCCGTTGATTTTTTCCTCTTTTAAGATAATCAATGATAATCATACCACGCTCATCGCAAAGAAACCAATGCCATGACCTTCCCTCCAGATGGAACTGTCTTCGCCTTCATTGGACACGATTATCCGATTCCTGCCCTCTGCGTTTACTGTACCTTTGTCGCAGGTGTGAAGTGATGGACCCATGTCTGAACTATGGTTACGAATCGATGCATATACTCGTCCTTATATCGGTGAAATATCCCTAAATATCTGAACGACGATGTTTTTGCTTCATTGTGAGCAAACGCGGCACCCATATTGCGCACATATTTCACATTTTCAAATGTTCGGTCTATATGCGATGTATAGCTCTTTTTGAAATAAGTCGACTTAGCATGTTTTCAGGGACATTGAATTTTTAAATTCTACATATTCCAGACTATACATATTCAGTAAACATCTGGTGTTTTGACTCATTAAACAGTACAGCATTTTTCAGCTCATTGATTTGGTACTCAATTCTGAGAATTGGACGTGAAAGTAGCCCCAAAAATAAGAACTTCTGCATCATTCGTTTAGTCAAGTTGGCACAATTAATAATTTAATGGCCATACGATTTTTTAAGCTCAAGGTGTATTTAGCACTTTTTCTATATTTTTTTTCTCGGTATACCGTACGGAATATCTCTTTTTGTGTCTGAAGCAAAGTTGTATATATTGAATAGAAGAAAAAAAAACGGAACAAACCTACCCGAAAAAGTGCATCCAGTGCCTTAAAAATGGCAAAAATATTCTCTTCTGTTTTATAATGTTCTGATTTAATCTTCTATTTTATACGTACACGTATAAAGGAACTTCATTCAAATTAAACATTTCATAAAACTTCGAACGTCTCTCCTGAAAAATTAGCTGTTTTGGCTCAGCACATTTTACATTTTATAGTTGTATTTGACAGACCTTAGTTTTAAGATTCATGAACGAGCACTTTCAAACCATTTCTGGCGATGTTTCGGGTATGGATGTACACCTCCATGGCTTCTTTTTATGATATCCGTATCGTTGTCTCAATATCTTAGCTTATTAACAATGGCTGGTTGGGATTTTTAGTAGGGACATAAATACCGTTACACGCATTTTATGCAATAATATTAAAAGTAATGAATTTATATACAAATTTATTGTATATATGTATTTATTGACATATATTGTATACAAAAAGCAAGCACTCATTCGAAATGTCCGTCTTTGGCATTCACACATGCCTTAAGTCACACTGACCAATCATCAATAGCTGCATGCACCTCGTCCCTTTGGGGAAGTGTCCACAGCATGAATCAAAGCAGTCTTAAGAGAATCGATGTTGGAGTATATTTTGTGGCAGACCTTGTCCTCTAAAACTGTCCACAATTTGTAATACAGTGGGTTTAAATCAGGGCTGCCAGAGAGCCATTCATCAGACGGAATGAAAGCTGACAAATTGTTTTCAAGTCTGCCGGCGCAGAATCCTACTCGTATCCTAAGTCCATGCCTGGTTTTGGAATAGGGAATGGTTGTTTTGACACGTTGTTCACAGAAATGCAAGTCAGTGACCCCATCGTAAGAGACACCCTATCAAACCACGATTGAAGCTGTTTGATGGACCTTTTCGACCCGTGAAATCACTTGAGATGCTTCCTTAGACGACCGCGCATACACCATATCACTTCGTTTGTTGGATTTTTCTTGCAGGGTAAACTTTGTTTCATATGTGAACTAGATTTTTTTGTACAAGCTATCAGCGTGCTACAACAAGCGGCGTTTCCTTTTTTCTTTCCTATTTTTTTATAAAGCTGAAGTCAACAAATGTCCATTTCGGCCTTTGAAAGCCCCAAGTCTCAAGTCTTTTTTGATAATTCGACTCATGGACTTTTGTATACAATTCATCTCATGGGCCATGACATTTTGTTTTCGGAGCGGAATTCGCAGAATTCTTGATTTGATGACCTGCGGCGTTCGAATAGTACGAAGGCGTCCCGACCGGTGGCCGGTGTTTGACATCTCCAGTCTCCTCAAACAGTTTTATGCACCGGTAGATGAACATCAGACTAATCCCAAGCGGGCAGAGCGTTTTAAAAATGTTGTTTGTTTCATTCCATATTTAAAAACGATATAACAGCGATAAGGTTCTTATTATCTGACCATGGCGAAAACTACAGCAATTTTGAATTCCCGTTACAAACTAACGCTACAGAGGTTAGGTTTCATAATCCTCGTGGTAATGGTAGGGTATTTTCAATTCCTCTATTGTAGTGCGTGTGTTCAATTTTGTAACAGTATTTATGACCCTACTAAGTTCATAATGTTTCCATAATATTTAAACGATGGATGGATGGAGCAGTAATATTCCAGTTAAACCTCTCTTTACGGATATCGTTATTTTGACCACTAGGTCGCATGAATTACATTGCTGTGCAAATAATGCAAAAGGTTGTTTTTAGACGGAATTTTACTGGCGTTTGGGATAAGTTGTATGTTCTGACATATTAGTAAAATTGTATGGCCAACATTTTTGTAGAATATTTTTTCCCCGCCCTACCCATTTCTAGCAGTGTTTTTTGCGATTTATTAAAATATGTAGAGCCAAAAATTACACCGCAGATGTGAAGAACACATAGTTCGTGCAGCATATACCGATATGCTGCACGAATAGTCAAAAGGGGCAACTTGAAACTCCCTAAAATAAAATTCCAATGTGAACTTTCAAAACGCCGACACATGTACTTTCCTATTGGTCTTCTCTACCAGAATCTATTGTCGCAACCCCGTTATTTTGGAAAAAGTTCGAAATTGTTGTACAGTGTTATGTATTTTTACCAAACATTATTAATTTGTATAAACCAGTGTAATAAAGAGCTTGGTTAAGTTAAAATCGATCCTGCAGCCTACATTTCTAACAGGCCACTGATTTTCCCCTTTCTCTTATCCCTAAGAAAATCAAATCCTCTGCTTATCCTTTCCCGTTCCCCCGTCCTTTACGTTCGGCTCTTCGTCCTTGGTTTATTGCTTTTGCTATTTGCTATTTGAAGCTTCGACTATTCCATTCATGGTTCGCGTTCAAGACAATTTGAATTTGAAATCCAAAGGGACTCATGTATCACATCTCCTCCTCTCTTTTCTCTTCGCCAGTTTATTTATTGTGTCGGATTAAAACCGAAAACACATAAATACTTAGTCAAAAAAAAAGGCCAAAAAAACACTCTGCTCTGCTTAAAGTTTATTAAAATTTGTTTTTATACTTACAAATTTAAGTCAAGCGCTCAGCAGCAGCGGTAGCAGCTGTTGTTGTCTGAGTAAGAAAACAAGCATTTCTCTATTAGTTGCAATATGTGACAAGATCGAAATGAAAGAAGAAAGGAATATATCCTTGAAGATGGTTTTCTTTCTGCACACAAAAGGAGATGGATGAGAAGGTAAAAATAGTCCCAACACTGAGAAAAAATATAAGCTTTTTAAAGATTTTTCGTGTATTATATGAAATAAGTGTATTTTGTATTTAAAATGAAGACAATATCTTCAATATTCAAAAAATTATGTTCATTTTAAGAAGAAAAGCAACCACATTTTATTGATTTCAAAGAACACCATAATCCTTCAAATGAGTGTAGTTTATCCTTTTAAGGAAGACAATGCCTTTAAAATAAAATAAATTTTTCTTATTGTAAAAAGAAAAACATGCATATTTTAATGGCTTTGTGCCAAGGACATCATAATCTTTCAAATAAGTATATTTTTTTACTTAAAATGAAGACAGTAGGGTAAAAATAAAACAAGTGTGTCAACATTTTTTGGGAGGTCAAGATTTTTTTGAAATTTGGTATTAATCAGGTTGAGAATTTGAAAAAAATAAAACAATTTGAACCGTTTTGCTAAATTTTGATTTTTTCGTGAGATATGACCAATTAAATTTTTCCGAGTGTGTTTAGAAAACTGCAATTTTCTCCGGAAATATTGAACGGATTCGAGTGAAATTTTTGCAGGTCGGTCCGAAACATTTCCTAAAATCTAAATATATCATAAACTTTAATTACCAACCGACCATATGAAAAATATTGCAAAATATTTTTTGCATATGCGAATAATTTCACTTTCTGGAGCAGCAATTTGAAATATTTCATATTTAGAATGCGTCCTATATTGACCTCCACCAGAATCAGTAAAAACATTTTGGTAGATCGCGCTTTGTAAACATTTACAGCAATTTTACGGACACTACCTTTTTGAAAATATTTTTTGTTCATTATTACAGGACCTCAAGGACCTTACCAATTTTGTCCAAATTTACACAATAGCTGAATCCATTAGTCCTGAGTCCAAAAACGTATTATTTTTTTCGGCGGATCAAGTTCTCAGCATCGCGAGCTTCCAAACTGTGGATATATAATTTGCAATATCTCTGCCAATTCCTAGTCAATCTGTACAAAATCAACAACAAAAGAAACGTGAGAAAAGTCACTTTCATATCTTGTTTCCTAATATATGTTTTCTTAACCCATTAAGAGCAAATTTTTTTACTTTTTGTGTTAAATGCAATGATTTTGGAAAATGCGTTATGGACTGGACTGTTCGTGCGGTGGAAGTATAAATTGGCGATTCTATTAATACAAACAATACCTTCAGCTTCATTTCAATGTATTATATGACCAATGTTTCCCATAAGAACATAAAATATTACTATTTTATTGTAACACATACAAAATTTTATTATTTGGTAATGAAATAATACAGAATTGACCTTAGAATTTTTAACATAATTTTAGTTTCAATGTATGACAACAGTTTTAGAGGCAACATGCTAAATTTTATAGTGGTTTTAAAGATTTATACCTTGAAGTAAAGCTTAAGGTGTTGTCTGTATTAGAATCGCCAATTTATACTTCCACCGCACGAACAGTCCAGTCCATAACGCATTTTCCAAAATCATTGCATTTAACACAAAAAGTAAAAAATTGGCTCTTAATGGGTTAAGAAAACATATATTAGTTTGGAAGCTCGCGATGCTGAGAACTTGATCCGCCGAAAAAAAATAATACGTTTTTGGACTCAGGACTAATGGATTCAGCTATTGTGTAAATTTGGACAAAATTGGTAAGGTCCTTGAGGTCCTGTAATAATGAACAAAAAATATTTTCAAAAAGGTAGTGTCCGTAAAATTGCTGTAAATGTTTACAAAGCGCGATCTACCAAAATGTTTTTACTGATTCTGGTGGAGGTCAATATAGGACGCATTCTAAATATGAAATATTTCAAATTGCTGCTCCAGAAAGTGAAATTATTCGCATATGCAAAAAATATTTTGCAATATTTTTCATATGGTCGGTTGGTAATTAAAGTTTATGATATATTTAGATTTTAGGAAATGTTTCGGACCGACCTGCAAAAATTTCAGTCGAATCCGTTCAATATTTCCGGAGAAAATTGCAGTTTTCTAAACACACTCGGAAAAATTTAATAGGTCATATCTCGCGAAAAAATCAAAATTTAGCAAAACGGTTCAAATTGTCTTATTTTTTTCAAATTCTCAACCAGATTAATACCAAATTTCAAAAAAATCTTGACTTGCCAAAAAATGTTGACACACTTGTTTTATTTTTACCCAGTATCTTTAATATTTAATAATTTGTCCTCATTTGAAAAAGAAGCAATATCCACATTTTTAAGATATTTGCGCCAAGGAAACATAAACTTCATACTTAAAATTAAGATATTGTCTTTAATAGTCAATCAATTTTCCTCATTTTAAATATGAAATACACTATTTTGAAAAAATCCGATATCGCCTTCGGCTTATAAAATATAAAAATTTGCCAATTTTTTCATCATAATCTTTCAAATAAGTAAATTGTATACTTAAAATAAAGACAATGTCTTTAACAGACAATATTTTATTCTCATTATGAATATAAAATGTACTATTTTGAAAAATTAATATTTTTGGTTTTTATTCGACCTTTTTGTTGTAAATTATTCGATTAAAAGATTGTTCAAGCTCGAGGTCTGGTTTGTTTTTAAATTTTTATTTATTTATTTCCAATATTTCGGAATTATCTTTTGAATTCCGTCATCAGGGATCATGTTGTGTAAAAGTAAAAACACAACAACAAACAATACTTAAAAACTACTGTAGTGTGACTACTACCGTCGGATGTAAATATTGCACTCAATATTGCAATATTTACATCCGACGGTAGTAGTCACACTACAGTAGTTTTTAAGTATTGTTTGTTGTTGTGTTTTTACTTTTACACAACATGATCCCTGATGACGGAATTCAAAAGATAATTCCGAAATATTGGAAATAAATAAATAAAAATTTAAAAACAAACCAGACCTCGAGCTTGAACAATCTTTTAATCGAATAATTTTGAAAAATTCAATATCGTTTTCGGCTTATAAAATTTAAGAAATTACCAATTTTTTAATAAAATTTCAATTGCCTTAATTTTTAACATGAAACATCCTAATTTTAAAGATTAGGATGCCCTTGGTGCCATTTCTTTTAAAATTAATAATTTTTCTCAGTACAACTAGCCCACATTCCTTCAATGTATAGATGAGGAGAGAATTTATTGAATGATGCATCCATCCATCCATTCATCTATCTATCTATCCCATGTGTACGTTGTCGTCAAGACGAAGAAAGGAAACGAACCACTCACTCTTCCCATGATTCATGGCCGGCCAGAGACAGCAGCAGCACCACCACCACCTGTACATGAAAGAAAAAATCAAAAGCGTTGAAATAAGGGAGAGGAAGCAAACAAAACACATAAAATAAAGGCGAAGACAAATAAAAAAAAACATTCCTAACAATGTGAGGCAGCAACAAACGCGACTCATGAAGATGACAATGATGGAGATGGTATCTGTCTGTATTCCCTTTGTTTTCCTCGAAGAAAAGATACAATGATATTGATTTGATGAAATCTATTGTTCAGATACCTTCAAGAAGGCACAAACACACACATAAGGAAACAAGAGTCACGCCAAAATAAAGAAAAAGTCCATATAAATAAAATACAAAGAGCACTCACTCTGCGTCTGTGATTGTTTGATTTTCACATACTAATGTGAAGGTGACACACCTTTGCCAAACACTGTGTGACACTAAGGCAGTCGGAGACAGCGGCACAAAGGGACAGCACCAACGCCCAGTACTAGGTCACATACACCAGAAAAAGCGAAAAAAAAATAAAAAAAAAAAACTGGTGAGTGGCCTGGCCAAAGAAAAAAATGGCAACAAAGGAAGAACAAGGAATTGAAAGAAAAAGTGGCATGTCGTGAGTCGCACGTACAGTGTCATCATTAACATGCCATTGTTACGGTGGGGACGGAAGCGATGGGCATCATTGTCACCATTATTTCAATGACATTTCAAAGATTGTCTTATACTGATGACAGAATACTTATTATATAGCTATTGATATACAGACACACACAGACACTGTCTCTCACTCTCTCGAAGGACACGCATACAATCACGCTTTTCTTTTGTTGATTCGATTATGGACGAGGATATTGTAGACAGGACTTACTCATATTAATTCTAATTTGTTTTTTTTTTTGTATAACCCACCAAACAAGACATTGGTTAGAGAGCATTATCTTATTATAGAGGACAAGTGAGAAGTAATCCTTATTTAAGTTTTCGAATAGATTTTGCCGTGAACCCCTTCTGCTTAACGTTATCCTAGTTTATAATCCCCAAACCTGTCGTAATAATACACTAAAACTTAAGGGGACGGTAACTCATAATCACAGGTCCGTTATTCCTCCCCTGCCTGTTTTGAACAAAGCTATGCGAAATAGTAAGATCCTCAGAAGTTTACTGGTCACTTTTCCTGCAGGCAAGGTTAGGTAAGGTTAGGTAAGGTTAGGTAAGGTTAGGTAAGGTTAGGTAAGGTAAGGTTAGGTAAGGTTAGGTAAGGTTAGGTAAGGTTAGGTAAGGTTAGGTAAGGTTAGGTAAGGTTAGGTAAGAAAAAAAGAAAAAAGGTAAGGTTAGGTAAGGTTAGGTAAGGTTAGGTAAGGTTAGGTAAGGTTAGGTAAGGTTAGGTAAGGTTAGGTAAGGTTAGGTAAGGTTAGGTAAGGTTAGGTAAGGTTAGGTAAGGTTAGGTAAGGTTAGGTAAGGTTAGGTAAGGTTAGGTAAGGTTAGGTAAGGTTAGGTAAGGTTAGGTAAGGTTAGGTAAGGTTAGGTAAGGTTAGGTAAGGTTAGGTAAGGTTAGGTAAGGTTAGGTAAGGTTAGGTAAGGTTAGGTAAGGTTAGGTAAGGTTAGGTAAGGTTAGGTAAGGTTAGGTAAGGTTAGGTAAGGTTAGGTAAGGTTAGGTAAGGTTAGGTAAGGTTAGGTAAGGTTAGGTAAGGTTAGGTAAGGTTAGGTAAGGTTAGGTAAGGTTAGGTAAGGTTAGGTAAGGTTAGGTAAGGTTAGGTAAGGTTAGGTAAGGTTAGGTAAGGTTAGGTAAGGTTAGGTAAGGTTAGGTAAGGTTAGGTAAGGTTAGGTAAGGTTAGGTAAGAATAGGTAAGGTTAGGTAAGGTTAGGTAAGGTTAGGTAAGGTTAGGTAAGGTTAGGTAAGGTTAGGTAAGGTTAGGTAAGGTTAGGTAAGGTTAGGTAAGGTTAGGTAAGGTTAGGTAAGGTTAGGTAAGGTTAGGTAAGGTTAGGTAAGGTTAGGTAAGGTTAGGTAAGGTTAGGTAAGGTTAGGTAAGGTTAGGTAAGGTTAGGTAAGGTTAGGTAAGGTTAGGTAAGGTTAGGTAAGGTTAGGTAAGGTTAGGTAAGGTTAGGTAAGGTTAGGTAAGGTTAGGTAAGGTTAGGTAAGGTTAGGTAAGGTTAGGTAAGGTTAGGTAAGGTTAGGTAAGGTTAGGTAAGGTTAGGTAAGGTTAGGTAAGGTTAGGTAAGGTTAGGTAAGGTTAGGTAAGGTTAGGTAAGGTTAGGTAAGGTTAGGTAAGGTTAGGTAAGGTTAGGTAAGGTTAGGTAAGGTTAGGTAAGGTTAGGTAAGGTTAGGTAAGGTTAGGTAAGGTTAGGTAAGGTTAGGTAAGGTTAGGTAAGGTTAGGTAAGGTTAGGTAAGGTTAGGTAAGGTTAGGTAAGGTTAGGTAAGGTTAGGTAAGGTTAGGTAAGGTTAGGTAAGGTTAGGTAAGGTTAGGTAAGGTTAGGTAAGGTTAGGTAAGGTTAGGTAAGGTTAGGTAAGGTTAGGTAAGGTTAGGTAAGGTTAGGTAAGGTTAGGTAAGGTTAGGTAAGGTTAGGTAAGGTTAGGTAAGGTTAGGTAAGGTTAGGTAAGGTTAGGTAAGGTTAGGTAAGGTTAGGTAAGGTTAGGTAAGGTTAGGTAAGGTTAGGTAAGGTTAGGTAAGGTTAGGTAAGGTTAGGTAAGGTTGGGTAAGGTTAGGTAAGGTTAGGTAAGGTTAGGTAAGGTTGGGTAAGGTTAGGTAAGGTTAGGTAAGGTTAGGTAAGGTTAGGTAAGGTTAGGTAAGGTTAGGTAAGGTTAGGTAAGGTTAGGTAAGGTTAGGTAAGGTTAGGTAAGGTTAGGTAAGGTTAGGTAAGGTTAGGTAAGGTTAGGTAAGGTAAAAAAAGTAAAATTTATCTACTTTTGAAAAAAGTAAAATTTATCTACTTTTTGCAAATATCAAAGATTTTTGTAAATCTTTAAGATTCGTTTCCTTTTGATACAGAGCTGTTGGCGTCATGACGCAACTTTTGTGTGCTATTCAAGAGTGATAAAAGGTTTTTTTTGCGTTTCAATCCGGCCTATTGAGCTTTTTAGAAATTACTGGGACAATACTGCTATAAAGATTTAATTATTTCTCGTGAAAGACAAAAAAGGCAATCGTGGAACATGGCTAAATGGCTAGAGGGCCATTAGGTCCAAATAAGGGGGTTCTTTTAAAATTAATTTTAATATTTTTTTTAAATAAATTCTTTGTAATTCGTTTTATATATTTCTCTAAGAGTGCACATAACTACTAAAATTTCGCAAAAAGTCATATATTGATAGCTTTTGGTATTGGTATTCATTTTGTCACAAATTTTGATCTGAGACCCCATAAAGTATATATATTCGTAATCGTCGTAAAATTCTAAGACGATTTACCCATGTCCGTCCGTCCGTCTGTTGTAAGCATGCTACAGTCCGTAGCAATAGAGCTAGGTTGATCAAATTTGGTATAAAGTAGCAGGTTGTTTGGACAAATGGGCCATATCGGTCAATGTTTTGATAAACTCCCTTATAGAAGTCGCTCCAAAATACGGGTTTTAAGCAACTTTTAATGCAATTTAGCAGAAACTTTGCAGTTTGTATTCTTATTTGAAGAATTCATTACAGCAAAAATATTACAAATCGGTTTATATTTTGTTTTAGTCACCCTATAGAGATCGCTCCAAAATATACGTATTTAAGCCATAAATACCACATTTCCTAAGCATTTTAATTGAATATTTGCCGTTTGTATTTAATTAAGACCAGAATTTATCACTGTAAAAATTGTTTAAATCAGTTCATATTTTGTTATAGTCCACCTATAGATGTCGCTTCCAAAAAGACTTATTTAAGCCATTAACACCACATTTTCTAAGAAATTTAGCTGAAACGTTTCAGTTTATATTCAATTTTGGCAAGAATTCATCTTAATAAAATGTATACAAATCAAATTTTATTTTGTTGTAGTCTCCGTGTAGATGTAGCACTCAAAAAAGCTATTTTAAACCATAGATACTGAATATGGTATGTACACGCTGAAAAAAAATCGCTTCTGTAGTATAGTGTCCCAAACATATTCGGCTTGAAACATATATATCTTTAGAGTACACTATAAACATATAATATTTGGTACACACAAAAATTATATATTTGGGAAGATGTTGTTCTAAACAAATCTTTGTTTATAACCCAATATGAGTTTATTTTGGACTATTTTTTCCGAAACAAATATTTATTTGCATTTAAGTATTCAGAAAATACCTAAATTGTCCTAAATTTTTCAGTAATTCAAAGTTAATTTTTCAGATATTTTTCATGTCGAAAATATAATAAATAATAATAATTGAAATCATATAATCTTGGATCGAAATATATACTTGGAGGATTGACAACTAATGATGGCTTGGAATACTCAGAAATTTTGAATGATTGATTTAAAACATAAGTTAATGCTGCATTTGGTATCATAACCGGGAGGTTCTATTCGAAACCAAAAAAAATTAAAACTGAAATTCGAAAAATTCAGCAAAAGTTTTGAAAATCCTTTTTAAATCAAAAAAATATATATAAAGCAATTCCTAAACAATAATTTTATTTGTATTCAAATACATATTTTATTTGAGAAATTTAGTTTGCAAATATTATATGTTGTAACATATTAATATACGAGTTCCAAATATATTTTAGTGGTTTTCAAATAAAATTTATTTGCTCAGAAATATTTAATATTTAAAAATTTGTGTTCCAAATATATTTTCTTTCGATTCAAACATATCAAAAAAGGCAATGTTGCCCCGTGTAGTATTTTAGTAATTTGGCTAAAGAATTTGCGGCCTAAAAATTGCAGCGTTCATTTTTTTTAATAATTTACTTAAAAAAAAGATCGTTTCATGATTTGCTCCATATCTAAAGATTTTTCCAGTAATCAAAATTGAATTCAATCCATGGTGGAGGGTATACAAGATTCGGCATGGCCGAACTTAACGCTTTTACTGGTTTGTTTTTTTTTTAATAATTTGCATGGATTGGTGGAAACACTTAGTATAACAATTATACCAAGTTTTACTAAAATCCGTTACATGAGCCAAAAATACTGTGATCTCTTAACATAGAAATGCTTATTTAAAAATTGATATTTTTCAATGAAATATTTTGTAGTGTAGAATTCGCAAATCATTGTATTTGCAAAAGTCAATCCTATAATCGCCAAAAAGTGAATTTCTAGATTTTCCCCTATCTCTATATATACTATAAGCCAGCTCCAAATTCTTTTTGCAGTTAAACTTGCAACACCTGAGGCTTAGTTTTGAAATTTGGCCCGTTCTTTCTTCAAGAAAATTAACTAGGAAGTTTCCTTTAAGATGGATATAAATATGTTTAAATTTTTTAAAAAGTTTTTCTATTTATAACTGCGAAATACGACATAACGTTTTATCCCAAAAAAATTACAAAAAATCGAATTTTTTGAATATATAACTTGATATGACTATAACATTTGGCTTATTGGGTATATCGGATCGATTTTTTTCTCAATACATTGCAAATTTTGTTGTTGTAATTCCTCTCACTGTGCGCCAAACACATAGGTTTATAGTATAAAGTAAAGATTTCATACCCCGAAACAAAATTCTATTACATGTTGTTTATTAATATAGCACACGAGCATTTGTATACGAGTATTAATTCAATAATCTTTTTCTCTGTTTGCAGGTATGTCCTTAATCTTTGTATCAAATTGTTTGTATATGTGTGTCTATGTGGGTAAGTCTTTGGTTAATAAAAATAATAATTAATCCCAAATTAAATATTAATAACACAGAATCGGAGAAGATACTTGAATCTTCAGGAAAATATTCGAATTTCAATGTGAAAGCCAGGGAAGGAGTTGGTGCCCATTAGGCATATTACTGGCTTTATTGCTATCAATTTCCCGAATAGTTTTATTATCCTTTTGGCTGCACTTATAAGGATTTGTATCCTTTGGGGTCGTTTCAGTTTAATCACCCACCTGACACCCTTTCAGAAGTTCGGCAGGTTTATGATGATTGTGAAACAGATTTTTGTGTTAATTATAAGTATTCCCAAAAGTGTTTCAAACTGACGGCTGTGGTGGAAAAGTTGGGGATACATACAACTTTTACCAAGGGATTCTCAGGGATGTGTCAAACACTAAACATGTTAAATATTCCTTAAATTTATAGGAAATTTTCGCTTAAGGAATTAGATCTGTAATTTATTTTCCCAATTGTTAGAAAAATACGAGCCTTAGCCGCCAAAAAGACGTAAGCGCCAATCAAACAATTTAGAGATGAAGGTTTCTTTTGTTATTATTTTTTATTTAAATAAGTAAACTATTTCCCTCAAAAAATTAAAATAAATGATGTTGGCGCTTACGTTTTTTTGGCGGTTAAGGCTCAAATAGTTTTGTGACTTAAAATGGTTAATGATTTGTTTCTATTCTTATGTATTTCAATAATTCAATTCATCGGCTTCACCACATCCATTAAATTTAATTTTTTCAGCCATTCATTCATTAATTCGTTCCTTCATTCAATTCGATATTTTTTGCCTCTGTTGCAATTTACAATTGCTTTAAACATTCTTTCATAATCACTTAACCGTTGTCGAGTTTAAGAATGTGAAAGCAAAAAGTTTAATTCAATTTTTAATTAATACTCCACAAGATGTTGCAATTATGGTGGAATAATTCATTCAGTTTATAAACATACGAACGCGTGTGTGTTTGTGTATATGTATCTGCTTAAAAGCAAAACAAGAACAAAAAAACCGGAAACAAAAGAAAGAGAAAAGCAAGAAAGTGTACTTGAGAATAGTTCTTGCCGCAGGGAATATAATAAATAACATTGAATAAGAATTGCTTTAAACTTTCAGCGAAATTGTTGATGGGATTTAATGAGAAGAAATTGCAAACATTTTTTTTAAACGAGCCTCATTTTGGGAGCAGGGCTTACAGTATTTGCTTCGCACTAAAGGGGTGACACATCGAAGCAGCGATGAAGGCTCTGGATCACAACCTTCGCCAGCCTAGAACCATTGTGTGGAATCCCCAGGGTGGTAGGAGAAGAGGAAGACCAACACATATCTGGAGAAGACAAGTAGAGCGAGAAGTAGAAATGACGGAGAAGTCTTGGAATGAAATTAAGTTATTAGCTTGTAATATAGCTCAATGCAATGCATTTGTAATGGTCCTACGTTCCACTTCGAACGACGGGAATAAATATATATAATATTTTACTAACCGAGATCTACAACCGACATGTCCCAGTATTTTGGGAATATCGGAGCACAATATGCACAGACTTCTCTCTCATCAACTTTTCTGAATTGGCAACACGATTTGCTATATGATGAGAAAAAAACTGATCCGATATACCCAAAAAATAAATTGTTATGGCCATTTAAAATTATATTTTAAAAAATATGTGATTTTTTTTTGAAAAAATATGTGCTTTTTTTCGGAGTTGTATAAGAAATTATTTTAAAAAAGTATAACATATTTATATTCATCTTAAGGGAAACATCCGAAAGAATTTTCTCGAAGAAAGATCGGATCAAAACTGGTCACTGGTATTCTTGCCAAGCTTCTGCAATTTACACCATTTTTTACAAAAATTTCAAAAGTAAGCCATATTTAATATTATAGATCTGCAATCGCAAATCTAAAATATTAAGACCGTTGCATGTTGTACTGCAAAGGGAATTTCGAGCTCGTCTTTTAATATAGTAGATACAGAGAAAATCCCAAAATAACATGTTTATACTCTCACTTTAGTGTGACGAGGGTATATATCATTTGCTAGGAAAAAAAGTGTAACACATGGAAGGAGTGACCTAAGACCCAAAGTATGTTCGGCGGAAATCCATTTTGGGCCATTTTAAGTCGAATGAGCAATGTCCGTCCGTCTGTTTGCCTGTCTGCTGGCTGGTGCGCACGATAACTCACGAAAGGAGTAACCGATTGACTTCAAATTTGGTACGTGGTAATATTTTTTTCTATCTCCGGCTAAGTTCGAAGATAGGCCATATTGGTCCACTCCTTCTAGTACCTCCCCCTCAAAGGGTTAAAATGTTGTGAAATATTGAATCTTTAATAACTGCTATACTACTTATTCGAATCCTCTGAAATTCCACACATAGTATTAGTTTATTAGTCGCTATCAATTCGAGAAAAATGGACGAAGTTGCCCTTTTGGTACCTCCCACACAAATGGACAATTTTGCACCAAAAGTTAACAGCTTATAACATTAATACCAGTGTATAAAAATACTTGAAATTTTGTAGAGTGTAATGCTTTCAAAGTCCCTACAGTCCAGTGAAATATGCACGTTGTACCTTCCACACAAAGGTACCATTTTGCACCAAACGTTAACAGCTTATAACATTAATACCAGTGTATAAAAATAATTGAAATATAGTACAGTGTAATGCTTTTATAGTGGCTATAGCCCTGTGAAAAATGGACGTTATTGCCTCTCCCCTTTTTGTACCTCCCACACAAAGGTACCATTTTGCACAAAAAGTTAAGTGCCTACATCATGAGTAGCAATGCACGAAAATGCAACAACATTTTGCATAGTGTAACGTTTTGAAGTGCCTATAGCCCTGTAAAAAATGGGCGTTATAACCACGCCCCTTTTTGTAGCTCCCACACAAAATGGCCAAATCATACCAAAATTTAAAGCTCATAACGTTAAAATACCAGTGCACATAAACGCTTATAATTCGGCACAGTGCAATGTATTTAAAGTATCTACTATTCAGCGGAAAATAGGTTTATTTGTTAAGAACCTTCTGGTATCTCCCACACAAATTGACGGAATAATTCGTTTATTATTCAATATTACATTACCCTTTATATTCAATATATACTTTAACCGACTGAAACTGTCTTACTTCTTTAAATTTCGATAACTTCTGAATGAGTTATCGGAATAATCTCAAAAAATGCATTCATGTATACTAAAAAATTTAAAAAATTGGGAAAAATCGAATCCGAAATTTTTTTGAATCCGTCGATTTGTTGGGTATTCCCCATATGCTATACTATATTTTTATAATTGTCATCAGATATCGGGAATAAATCAAGAATCATTATATTTGCAAAAGTCAATCCCACTATTCCCAAAATATTTTCAAAAATCCCCAAAAAATGGGAATTTTTAGATTTTCCCCATATATCTTCTATACTAAAATCCTCGGTCTAAATTCCTTTTACAGTTCAACGTGAAACACCTTACCACATACAAAAATAATAAAAAAAAAATAGAGAAAATCTTCCTTACTTTTGAAATTTGTGTAATAAATGGTAAAAAATGTGAGAAGCTTGACAACAATACCAGATAATATTTTTGTCCCGTTCTCTCTTCGAGAACATTCTTCAGGAAGTTTCCTTTAAGATGAATATAAATAGTTTGTCCTTTTTTTAAACAACTTCATATAACTCCAAAATATGACAAACTTGTATACTTTTTCCTAAAAACAAAATGCAAAAAATTATGTATTGTTGAAACTATAATTTCAAATGGCTATAACTACGAGTATTGTTTTATTGGGTATATCGGATCATATTCTGATCCGATATTCACAAAATAGAATAAATTTTCAATTTCAAATATCTCGGTAACTATATGAGCTAAATTGAAGCGAAAAATACGAATACTATGTACATGCGATTGAACATTTAGTTCACCCGAGGTGTTCAATTTTGAGGCCCTGAAGCTCCGTCCCGAACTTAAAACTTAAGCTCTCTAATACCTATTCTACAATTTGCCAAGTTTTGTCGCAATCGGTTGTCTTGTCAAGAAACGGTCGAATTATTTCCCGTGCGGTTCCTTTGCCATCAATTTCCTAATTCTAGATGTATCCTTCATATTGTAGAATTCCTCAATAAGGTTCCTAAAAGTACTCTCTTTCTGATTTCCTGAGTTATTTTTGGTGTTTGCGAAGGAAATTTTTATAGACCTTTCATGATTGGTGTCTACTGCTTTCCTCGGGTTAAAAGCTTTCCTAGCTTGTTTTCTTAGAAAGCAGATATTCGGATTCCACCATTTGCTGAAAGTTACAGAACTTTAAATTAAAATCAAGCAAAGAAAGTTGTCTATTCTTTATTGGATAGATACTTTTGTGCCATTAATGTATTAATATGATTTAAGTCATGTGGCCGCCACGGATGGCGCGTTTTTGGCGTAATCTGAAACTAAAATTTGCACACAATTTTTGCCGTATTACATCAATAATTCATCAAATGTTGATTTGCATATGTTAATTTGTCTCTGGTTTATCGGCGTCGACCAAAGATTTTCCATAACCCCAAAGCAAATAATCCAATAGGGTTAAATCACACGATCATTAACCAATTAATAGGATAAGTATGTGAAATTCATCGAAAAATGTTAACATTATTATTCGGGAAATTTTTAGATTACTTTCGCAATGACAGTCTGACAAAGAATGAACAATAGTTTTCCACAGTTCTTATATCTCATGCACAAATTAACAAATTTTATGTCTCACAATATGGGTTTCAAACCCAAAAAACATCGTCACAAGTTGAGGCAAAGTGATATTCAGAAATTTATTTTATAATATTTGTCCATATAGTTACACGCTGAAAAAAAATCGCTTCTGTAGTATATTGTCCCAAACATATTCGGCTTGAAATAAAGATATGTTTAGGGTACACTCCAAATATATAATATTTTACACACACAAATATTATATGTTTGTGAGGATATTGTTCTAAACAAAAATATGCTCCCATTCAAATATTTTTTATTTGGAACTAGTATTTCCGAAACAAGGATTCATTTGTAATTATTTATTTTGGTAATGTATTAAATGCCTTAACTTAAAGACAAGTTTTCTGTTTTTCAGATTTTCAAAGAGCAATTTTTTTATAAATTTTATATGTTTGTAAAATTTAATCAAAACTTAAATCGAACAAACTTTCGTAAATATAAACGACATTGATGGATTGACAAAAAGTGATGAATAGGAATATTTATAAATAAGGACATTTTTAGCTATAAAGTTTAACACGAAAACTAGGAAAAGCTAACTAAAATTCGAATAAGTCAGTAATGTTTTAAAAATCTTTTTAAATAAAACATATTTGGAAATCTTCTTAAACAATAACTTTGTTTGTGTGTAAACACATATTTTATTTGTGAAATTCAGTTTGCAAATAAATTATGTTCTAATATATTAATATATGCGTTCCAAACAAAATTTCTTGATTTTCAAATAAAATTTATTTGTTAACAAATATATAATATTTAAAAAAATCGTTTCCAAGTATATTTTCTTTCGTTTCAAACATATCAAAAATGACGATTTTCCTCCGTGTAGTTATGTGAGAGACTAAGACTATAAATAAGTCGATTTATTTATCTTAAATTTCCTCCTTGTTTACTTAAAGTGTAATGCTTTTCACATTAATCGGGAAAAAAAGTATTATTACCACATTAAAAACCATAATGCACTCAATCATGGCGCTCATTGACACAGTCTGCATCCCAAGAGGTTCTTGCAACAAACTTGCGACCATCTCCTCACCACATATCATCCTCAGCTGGCACATACACACATTTCCTTTGCTCGTGAGAACTTTTTTGTGTTCCCCATAAAGTTGAGTGTTACATACTATATGAAATGCTGAAGGAGGAGGAGGAACAAGGAGAGGGGTCAGACAATTCATTTGCTCATATGTGAGGTCCATGAATCCAATGGGCAATTCCAACATAACTCGTTCATTTATACACTAAATTTATGATAAACTGAATTGCTTTCTCAATTCTCTATTAAATTGAAAGTATATACATAGATTAATAAAGACTTTACTTCTTTAGAGTTATAGTAAATAAACGTACATTTTCCTTTACGAGTATATATAGATTAATGCAGCCTTGTTCTATGAAAACCCCTCTTATACTTATTATAACTTTCAAACTATTTTAGTGTGGAATGGCTCTAATGGAAATTCAAACCAGTTGAAACTGTTCTCGGAACAGCTGAAGGCAACAAATTGAAATGATGGGGGGGGGATAAGTGTGACTCACTGGAAAGGAGAAGTGAGACGACCTTTGGAGCATGGAGGGGGGCTATAGACGGTAGACAGGGAAATAGGAAAACTGTGCAACACTGGAAACTGAATCCTCAAAACAACGCTTCAAATGAAGCGTGTAATGTGAAAAGTTTTATTGTGTGTGGGTGTGCGTGTGTATATGTGTTTCCTTTCGCTGTTCTTCTCCTCAGATCACAGGCTTCATTCACATCCTCGTCATCGCCGGCTTCGTCATTGCCTTCATTCTTAGCGCCTTATCTAGGAAGCGGGTTTCTCTCGGTGTGTGTGAAAGCCTGTGTGTGTGATTGTGTGTGCGCTGTCTCATGTTGTGGTTGTGTGCGACAGTGCGAAATTGCCTTCAAGGAACAAATGTCCTAGATTATGATGAAAGTCTTCATGGATTTCAATTTTCCCCTCACTCTTGAAGTTGTTGTTATAGCTTTGTTTCAAGTGTTGGCAATACATACATATGTATGTATGGTTTTCCATAGTAGTTATGGAAGTGGATGTGGAAATAGGTATTTGGTTTAAAACTATTTCTGGTTAGAGCCCCCGAAATTGCCAGAGGAGGAAAAAATTCACAAAACAAAATTGTTTTGAATTTTGCTGCTGTTCGCAGATTGTTGAGGGAAAGAAGCAATTAATGGTTTCTGGTATGCGTAGGCATACATATGTGTTGGTATTTTGGTTACATATAAGCATATGGAAAATTTTCAAGTTTTGCTATGTTTATTAGTTATATATAATTTGGGTTTAAAACTACCATTAAAGGAGTATAAAGAATTATCTTGTATTAATTACATACATAAATTACACTAGTTTACAAAGTATTTGTCTAAAAGCTGTGCATACAAATTTCTGGTGTAATATGGTGCCCTAAACATGAAAAAATATTTAAAAAAATTTATATTTAATTTTTTTTAAATTCCGATTTTCCTTGATGCAGCTTTTAGTATTTTCACTATAAGCTCGATACGGAATAATATTTAAATTACCGGAAAATTTTAAGGGTTAAAAATATTAAAAATATCACTTTCGCTTAGAAATAGAAGTTTAGTAACTGTCGATAAAGTAATTAGATATTTTAGTAATTTTCGCCCATTTTTTACCGGACTGTAGGTACTATAAAAGCCTTAAACTGCACAAAATATCAAGTATTTGCATGGCCTGAAATCCATGTTATAAGCCATTAACTTGTTGTGCAAAATGGTTCATTTGTGTGGAAGGTACTATAAGGGGCGTGACAACTTCGCCCATTTTTCTCGAGGTGATAGCGACTAATAAAACAATACAATGTGTGGAATTGTGAAGGATTCTGATAAGCAGCATAGAAGTTATTAAAGAATCAATATTTTAATCAATCAATTTTTAAATGTTAACCCTTTGTGTGGGAGGTACTAGAAGCAGTGAACCAATGTGGCCCATCTTCGAACTTAGCCGGAGATGGAGAAAAATATTGCCGCATAGCAAATTTGAGGTCAATCGGTTGCTCCTTTATCGTGCGCACAAGCCAGCAGACAGACAGACGGACATTTCTCATGCGACTTAAAATTACCCAAAACGAATATCCGTCGAAACTCACCTCACCTTGAGTCCCAAAAAAATATTTATATTTTTTTGATTTAATTAAATTATTGTCAATTTAAATTGCATTTAATAACTTTAAAGTATGTACTGGTATTAAAGTTAAAAGCTGTTTACATTTGGTACAAATGGTCTCTTTGTGAGGGAAGTACCAAAAGGGGCGTTCCAATAACGGCCACTTTTCTCTTGACCCTAGATACTATAAAAGCATTACACTGTATGGAATTTCAATTATTTATGTTCACTGGTTTTAAAGTTAAAAGCTGTTCAACTTTGGTACAAAAAGGTCCATTTGTGTGGGAGGTACCAAAAGAGGCGTTCCAATAACGCCCGTGATGATCCATGATCCATTTGTTTGGGAGGTACCAAAAAGGGAGTGGCCACTTCGCAGATTTTTCTTGAGGTTTTAGCGACTAATAAACGAAAACTGTGTGTGAAATTTTAGAAGATTGAAGTAAGTAGTATAGAAGGTATTAAAGAATCAATACTTCACTAAAAGTTAACCCTTTGTGGGGGAGGTACTAGAAGCAGTGAACCAATATGGCCCATCTTCGAACTTAGCCGGAGATGGAGAAAAATATTACCGCATAGCAAATTTGAAGTCAATCGGTTACTCCTTTTGAGAGTTATCGTGCGCACCAGCCAACAGACAGACATCCAGACAGACGGACGGACATTGCTCAAATGACTTAAAATTACGCAAAACGGATTTCCGCCGAACATACTTAGGGTCTTAGGTCACTCCTTCGATGTGTTACACTTTTGGCCCGTAGCAAATGATATATACCCTCCTCTCTAAGGTGAGGGGATAATGATTATTTTGAATTTCCATTGCTTTTACAATATTATTTATACATTTTCATAAATTTTTTCGATAATGGTTCAACATTTTTTTTCGACTTTTTAATATATTTTTTATGTTTTTTGCGTGCCATTGTGCTGTTGCTTCAAAAATACGTCAAATACTAAAAGGGGGAGTGAAATGTAAGCCCTAGTTCCTCCCGTTGAACCCCTTTGATTGCTTTAAAAAGATCTAAAGTTGGCAGATTCCAACATCAGCCAAGTTAGCTAGGTAGTTTGACATACAGCATTGCCAGATCACATTGATCAATGTAGGTCCCTAGTGATACAATGGGCTCTGATAAACCTCATTGTAACCAACCTGTTTGATAAACAATATCATCAAAATTACGAATATCGTTACCGGAAAGATCTGTCAGACATCATAGAAAGGCCGACCGCAGTATATCCAGACTAGGGATGTAACGAATATTCGCATCATTTTAACATTCGCTAAAACCATCTTTGGATTATTCGCTTTCGCAAAAATATATTTCAGTATTCGCTTCCATTTCTTAAAAGTGTTATATCTTCTTATTCGCTTCACACATTTTGAAGATATTAATACTAATAAAAACCTCTTCCACTTCTCTTCAAAACAGTTGAAATATATGCTTGTCCTTGTGGCAACAGGTGGTACAAATATAGAAAACATTCTTAATACTTGAATATCCTGGAAAGGTATCAATTTAGTTCCTTAATTTTGTTGGTACTAAAGGGTCAAACTATTATTCGCATTCGCTTTCGCAAAAATGCATATTTCACTATCCGCATTCGCATTCGCAAGAAATATATTTCAATATTCGCTTTCGCATTCGCTTTCGCTAAAGTCACTTTCGTTACATCCCTAATCCAGACGTCGTTTACTTATTATAGGACAGTAGCAAAGCAGGTGCTCAATGCTTTCCACAGCTCCTGTAGAACTCAATACCTAACCTTATGTTCGGCGATCAGGCAATGTCCCGTCAGAACTGACACTAACGCAGACAGTTTTTGCATCTCTAGTGTGAGGAAACATTTTGAACTTCTCCGTTCGTATCTCGGCCATATTTGTCTAGCTATTCTACAGTTACCGATTTCTGATCATCTTTTATTGCACAGCCTGATTGACTCTTGCTTATGCCAAAGCATGCATGTGGGCAGTGGCGCACCAATATATGCAAATCTTCAAGAATTTATAATGTCGTCCCCTTCCTATTAAGTTCATCAGTTTTTGCAGTTCCCCGGGATATTCCTTCCAAGGTACCCATGTGAGGTGTATGTTAAACTGCTCAGCATTTTCGTTAAGAGTTCTGCAGCAGTTGAGGACTGTTTTTGAATTTAGAGATGTGGTCTCTAGAGAATTTATGGCAGCCTGACTGTCCGAGTAAATGACAATGCCAGTGTTGGCCACCATGTCGCGGCTCAGCCACTTGGGGACTTCCCCTAATTGCCATTATTTCGGCTTGATAGACACTGCTGGTATCTAGTAGTCTGTGTACTCCGAAGCCAACCTTACTATCAAGTTTTGAACCATCTGTGTAAAAGTGGAGGTGGTTTCTGTTTCCTGATATTCTGCCAATCCATTCCTCTCTAGCAGGTATATGTATAAGTGTTGAAGTTTCTCTCGAAAGTGTACACCGTTGGTATTCTCGTATAATCCACTCGGACTGTTACCATAGCACTCCTCATGTGGCCGTAGTTCTTATGACTCCTCATTGATAGACAGTTCAATCGAAATGACGGACTTTGGGTCACTTCTCTCGCCACATTATCAGTGGGGAGATTCATTGCTGTAGTCATTAAAACTCCGTATATGCTTATGTTTGCAGTTATCTGAACGTTGGATAATTGGTTTGTAATGGATCGTTTATCACTTGCCGTCCACAACATCACAATGCCGTAGAAGAGTATTGGTTGAACTACTGATATATATCCAATGGACGATTTTAGGAGAGAGGCCCCAAGGCGACCTTACAGCTTTCCTGCAGGAATATAATGTGACATTGGCTTTCCTTAGACGTTCCAGTACATTAAATCTGGATGTCATATAACTCATATCTAGAATTATTCCTGGATTTTTTTTTACATTCAGAAAAAACAGATCAGTTCCATTTAGCCGAGGAGGGTCCACATGCGGCGCATTATTCTTTCTAGTAAAGATAACCAATTCTATATTGTTTGGGTTAGTACCCAAACCGCTGCTTCTGGCAAATTTCTTCAGAGCCACCTGTTGGATATCTCAGAGGACGTTGATATGTAGGGCAGATTTGATAGAGCCCACAAGTTCGTGAGTTATCTTTCCCATATGAGAGCGTGATACAACCTCCATCAATTTTCCCAAGCCAGGGGATATAGTACTTCTTATGTGATGTGACTCCATTGTAAGAGTCGAAACCTCATTAACCTCCAACTTTGTCAAAACTCTCAACCCTATTTGGCGTTCATTGCTTGACTGAAAGTGGATATTCGTTTAAAAGACATGGGGTCTTAGGACACACCTTCGATGTGTTACACGTTTTTTTTTACCAAATTATATAAAGCTTCTTTTACTGGAGTCGGAGTATAAATAGTATTCGGAAAAGAAAATGTTCACACACAATTATTTGTGATTTTTGAATATAAGTAGTCGAATTTAAAGATCACCGAATTGTGTTTAATACTGTTTATTTTACACCCATTGATATAAGTGAATAACAATATACGATTATATTAACCAGTGCTGAGCGCCCCAGTAGGTGAGTTGGTATTGTACCCGCCTATGAGTTTGGAGGTCGTGGGTTCGATTCCCACCAGAGGCTCTGGTCGGTCGCTGCAAAATCTAGTAACATGGTCTTTGTAATCAGACTTTTCCCTGGACCGTAAAATTAGAATATACATTTACTTTGTATTGTAATTCATATAAATAAATAAATAAAATAATAATTAACCAGTGCTGGACACAAATTTCATAATAACCTTGAATCTATTGTTTTTTCTCAAAAAGTATTATTTTATGGTTAAAAAATGTTGTATTCATTTTTTAAGGTAGATATTATATTTAAAATGTTCCTTTATATTCACTTTATTTCATTAGATTTCAAACCACTGTTGGAAACCCTCACATTTGTTCGCATACTAAAAATGCAAAGTTTTTCATTTCATGTTTCTATCAGCGCCGGAAGAACAACAATGTGGAATAGAAACTGCAAAGAAAAAAATACGAAATACATTAAACTCGTTTTATCTGCTGATTTCGTAACTGATGAATGATAATGATGTTTTGCCACTTTTCAACTGTTTATTGTTATGTCTTTTAGCCAAATGATGGAGGCTTTTCTTCTCAGCCGATACTAGAAAAGGGCAAACAATGTTCAAGGGAAGGTCGAACAGCAGATCGACTCATAGACAACCCCAATGCCTCAAACTCATCCTAAACCCCCCCTCCCCCCTAACTAAAATCCTCCCACGCATATTGTATATTATAGCCTTTAAGAGGATTTCGTTGTTGCTGAGTTAGAAACAAAGCCTAAGTCAAATGAAAGCAACAATGTCAGTGGCAATAGCAATGGCAATGGCATCGAGGGCAGCATCCAGCAGTAACAACAACAACAAAAGCCATAAAAATAAAAATCAATTTTATAACATAAAAATCTCATCATTTTCATTATCTCGCCTCGATGCAGTCGGGACATCTTTATGACATACGTTTTACTTTTGCTGCCTTTTCGTTTTAGTTCGGATTTTCTTTTTTCTTTTTTGTTCACCGCCGACAAAGTCAAACCAAACGACAAACCACTTTTGCCCAATTCGTTTGTGAGTTAACCTTTTGGTTGGCCACAATATCGACATTCTAACATACAGATATATACCCATATATATGTACCATTCCATACCAGATTTGTTCGAAAATTTTTTTTTTCATTCTTTGTCAGACTATAGTCATTATAAAAGTGGTCTAACATACATAATATGAGGGCATTCAGGTGAATTCTACAGATGTTATGGGAAGCTATTTTCATATAAATTTGTTAATTTGGCTATACAAATATGCCCACTATGCAATGATCGGTAGATATTTCTATAATACGTATTTCATTATATGGAAATTTCTGTGCTGGTATTATGAGCTGTCAACTTTTGGTACAAAATAGGTCCTTTGTGTGGAAGTAGCGACGAAGAAGCTGTTACTTTGATTGAAATTATAGATTATTCGAGATATAGTTCGAGTATATGTCTTATTTTGGAGATATATAGAAGTTATTTAAAAAAGTATAACTTAAATATTTATATTCATCATTTAATATACTAAATAAAAAACTGTTGTATGTTAATGTCTGAGAGATTTCTTATTGTCCGAGCTACCAAAGACATCAAAGATGTAAATAAAGCTCTTAACGCATTATTAATAAAATTACACGCCAACTTATATCTACAAAAAATCCTATACTAGAGAGTTTAGATCTGCTACAAACATGATCGTCATAAAATTCCACTATATAGCTCTGACAATAAGAAGGAAATTTGAATGGAACTTCTGAATTTATTAATGATTATAGAAGTATGCTGCAAATTGCTAAGGTTTTGGTAACTGCAGAAACTATTATCCTAAAAATATCTTCAAGACTGTATATGACAATAAGCCAATCAAAGAATGAAAAGGTTTATAAAAATGCATAAGATGTATATATTCGAAAAAAAGATTGAATAAAAACAAAATCATTTAAATATTTATTAAAATACTAACCTCTACCAAGGACTAACTGCCTACCAAGGACATTGTTGAGATACGTCGAATTAAAACATGACTAAGATCTGCAATGAACCAAGATCGATTTTAGAACATACTCTAAGTATGTTCGGCAGATATTCGTTTTTGGTCATTGTAAGTCGAATGAGCAATGTCCGTCCGTCTGTCTGTCTGCTGGCTGGTGCGCAAGATAACTCTCGAAAAGAGTAACCGAGTGACTTCAAATTTGATATGTGGTAATATTTTCTTCTATCTCTGTTCGAAGAAGGTCCACATTGGTCCACTCCTTCTAGTACCCCACCGCAAAAGTTTAACATTTAGTGAAATATTGATTGTTTAATAACTTCTATGCTACTTATTTGAAACCTCTGAAATTCTACACATATTATTACTTTATTAGTCACTATTACCTCGAGAAAAGTTGCCACCCCCCTTTTGGTACCTCCCGCACAAAGGGACAATTTTGAACCAAAAGTTAATATCTTATAGTTTTATTATTTAAGAATAAACAATTTTAATTTTTAAGATTTTTAAGTGGCTGGATGCACTTTTTTCGGGTAGATTTGTTCCGCATTTTTTTCTCCTATTCAATATCCGAAACAGACACAATAGAGATATTCCTTACGATATACCATACCGAGATATAAAAAATCGTATGGCCATTAAATTATTAATTAAGCCACCTTGACTAAACGAATGAAGCCGAAGTTCTTATTTTTGGGGCTACTTTAACTTTTAATTCTCAGAATTGAGTCTCAAAAGCATGAGTTGCACTGTGGAATACTTCCAGTTCCAGAAAGGTCTTAGTTCAACCAATATTGAAACTGAGCTAAATTCTACTTTGGGGGAGTCTGCTCCTTCGTATACAACTATAGAATATTGGGTGCAGAGTTTAAACCGGGCCATACGAGCTACCAAGACGAACACCCTAGTGGTCGACCAATTGAGGAGTCAACGCCAGAAATGGTTGAAAAAATCCACAAATTGGTATTGGATGAACGTCGGTTGAAGGTTCGTGAGCTAGCTGAAGTCATAGGCATTTCAAAAAGTGCTATACATTGACGGAAAATTCGATGATGATGAAGCTGTGCGCAAGATGGGTGCCGCGCCAGAATTAGCTGCCTCGGATTACTTTTTGTTTCCAAACTTGAAAAAATAGCTTGGCGGAAAAAGATTTTCTAGGAGCTGAACAGTTCTTATTATAAACAGGTTATAGAAGCTATTGAAAATCGCTGGAAAAAATGTATTGAGCTAAAAGGAGATTATGTTGAGAAATAAAGGCAATTTTTCCAAATTTTTTGCGTTTTCTTTCAAAGGTCGGCTAATTCTGGGTACTTCCTCGTAGTATGTTAAAAAATTATTCGTAAAAACATACTCAGTTTTTATTTCAATTTATTTATTTATGTGAATTACAATACAAAGTAAATTTTTACGGTCCAGGGAAACCTGGTTTACAAAAACCATGCGGCTAGATTTTTGCAGCGGCAGACTAGAGCCTCTGGTGGGAATCGAACACACGACCCCCAAACTCATAGGCCAGCACGCTACCTACTAACCTACTGGGGTGCTCAATTTGTATTTCAAGTTAAGGATTTTTTTTTAATAATTTTAAAGCATTTCAGCGAAAGGTTTTTCAAATGAATAAGTCAGTATTGCTTCTCCTGAAAAATGGTTAGTAATAAGAGTTTATTACTTATATATTAATTATATACCGATTCGAAACCAAACCAAATGTTTCATTGAAAGTCAGTCAACGTTTGGCATAAAGTTTCTGCAATGCCTTATACATAATAATACATTGGTGTGTGATTGGATTGCTTGTGACCTCCTGTGTCAGCGAGAGTATGGACGTATATGTGTGTGTGAATGTACGGGGGTTGCTTTAAAGATATATGTACTTGATTTCTTTGCAGGATTTGCAACAGCTTCCTAGTATATCCGTTACGTCGCGTCGCATCGCATTTCGTTTTAGTTCACTTTTCTCGTTTATTTCCGTTTTCTTTGGCTTCTTCTTTGTGTTATGTTCGGTCATGTTTGCCTTTGTTTCAACGTATTTGCGATTGTGTTTTGCGATTGTGTGTGAGAGATTGTGTGGGTGTGTAGGCGAGTGGCTGAGTTTGAGATTGCGTTTTATTTTCAAACTTTCATGTTTGCTGTTGATTTTATAGCTTTTAACCCGAAGCTGTGTCATTTCTGCGGTAGAGCTGCTTCTGCTGCTGCTCTTCTCATTCCCATTCTTTTGTACTTTCATTCTATTTTAAGCTTGACAAGTCAGTCAGCGCAAACACTCACATTTTTATTAATTTCGTCATAATTTTTCATTTCTTTTGTGAAAAAAGTTCTGTCTGTTCGTATATTTTTTAACATTTCAGAGGACTGGAAATTGTTTGTGGTGTTTGTTGCTAGACACCACTGTCAGTTAGGCCGTCAGTCAGTCGTTCTGCGTTCGCCCCCCGGGAGAAATGTTCAGCGCATTGGATATCATGGCTTAAAAATGTTGCCATCACCTCGAGCCACAACAACGGCAACATTCCACAAACACCCAGAGTTTCATTATCCTTTAGTTTGCAACAGTTTCATTGTTGTTATCCTTGTTGCTTTTTTTAAATACAAAGTGTCAAGTGTGAAAGAGGAGGAAGAGGAACAAGGTCTTTGCACAAATGAAATGGGAAATAATTAATTTTCCCGGATAATCTGTAAAGTAGACCAAGAATTTGTCATTGCGACAACTGTCACATGCTGTGATATAGGCAAAAGTGTCAATAAAACATAGGGATTGCTCTGGCATCTTAGTCTATTGATATCACTTCCGGCAAGCAAGTGGTGAGAGATAAGATTTCTTTAGTTCATTAGATTCTGAGAGCAAAATATCTATGGAATGTTATGAACAAACTATGAGGGCAGAGTAAATAAAAAATATCTCTTAAACGATTATTTGAGTCGTAATGTTTATCAAGAAAGTTGTAATGGAAACCTGAGGAAAAGGAAATGCAATTTGACTTTAAATGTATTTCTTGTATTTCCTTAAATAAGCCCTCTAGTATAATTTATTTTTTGATGAACATTTTGAATTTCTTTAGCAAAACTTAACATGGCTATCTTTTCTTAAATAAACCTCTTAGGAAGGAAAAGGAAGACATTTTTATATCCCTTTTTTTTGGGAACATTTTTTAATTTCGTTAGCAAAACGTAAACTGGTCATCAAGTCATCAACGGTGACCTTTTCGTATAGAAAAGTCATCAACAATGACCTTTTCGTATAGAAAAGTCATCAACGATGACCTTTTCGTACAGAAAAGTCATCAACGATGACCTTTTCGTATAGAAAAGCCATCAACGATGACCTTTTCGTATAGAAAAGCCATCAGCGATGAACTTTTCGTATAGAAAAGCCATTAACGATGACCTTTTTGTATAGAAAAGCCATCAAAGATGACCTTTTTGTATAGAAAAGTCATCCATGATGACCTTTTCGTATAGAAAAGTAATCAACGATGACCTTTTCGTATAGAAAAGTCATCAACGATGACCTTTTCGTATAGAAAAGTCAACAACGATGACCTTTTCGTATAGAAAAGTCAACAACGATGACCTTTTCGTATAGAAAAGACAACAACGATGACCTTTTCGTATAGAAAAGTCAACAACGATAAACTTTTCGTATAGAAAAGTCAACAACGATGAGCATTTCGTATAGAAAAGTAATCAACGATGACCTTTTCGCATAGAAAAGTCATCAACGATGACCTTTTCGTATAGAAAAGTCATCAACGATGACCTTTTCGTATAGAAAAGTCATCAACGATGACCTTTTCGTATAGAAAAGTCATCAACGATGACCTTTTCGTATAGAAAAGTCATCAACGATGACCTTTTCGTATAGAAAAGTCATCAACGATGACCTTTACGTATAGAAAAGTCATCAACGATGACCTTTGCGTATAGAAAAGTCATCAACGATGACCTTTTCGTATAGAAAAGTCATCAACGATGACCTGTTCGTATAGAAAAGTCATCAACGATGACCTTTTCGTATAGAAAAGTCATCAGCGATGACCTTTTCGTATAGAAAAGTCATCAACGATGACCCTTTCGTATAGTTTTGTTGTAAAATTTGAATTCCTTTGCAAAAGTTAAAATGGTTATATTTCTTTTAATAAGCGAGGTAAGAAGAAAAGGATGAAATTCGATCACTTATGTTTTGGTGTAAATTTGAAATTTCTTCGGAGTGCGAGAGGACGTAATTTGTATATCACTTTGTTGTGGTCAACTTTTTTAACGACCCACCTAGCTAAATTAGTCCGAAAATCCTACAGTCCACATACGTATGTATTTAATGTATACCTTTGATGTAACTATTTTAAGGCAAATGAGCTCCAAACATTTCACTCTCTCTTTTAAGGTTTTTTATGTGATTCAAACAACAAATCTCGTCTGAAATCTGTCTGTCATCATTTTTTCAGTAAAAAAGTAACTAATGCCTCTGGCAGTATTTCTTTCGTCTATTCAATTAATTAGTTTTTCTTAATTATTTAAAAAAATAAACATGTACGGAAAAATAAGAGAAAAAAAGAAAATTCCACAAAAAAAGGAAACAACTATGTACATTTTCACACGCTTCAACACTTTAATATAAAAAACGCAGCAACAAAGACAACGAAAGTGTCGACAATCACATACAAACTCTATTGTTCGTGGTCCAAAGAACATTGTATGCAACAGTGGGGGACTTTAACATTGCTCAGAAAATTTTCGTTCTGTTCTTTAAGGATATTGAAACATAGTTTTAGCCGTGTATTGCGAAACGGACAGAATGTTCAATATGCTCTGTCCAAATTTTGAATTTCCTTAGGAAATTTTAAAATTGCTGTAATTTTGTAAAAAAAAACCTCGGAGAGAGAATTTTCAATATTTCTTGGAAAACTTAAAATATAAGGAGATTGAAACATAGTTGTTAAATGTTGAAGAAAACGATTTTCTACAACCAATTGATATCCTCTTATTTGCTTTAGATTTAACGTGTTATACTTCATGGTATCCATTCTCGAATTACGCTATTATTAATTTTCAAATGAGCCACATCGATAGGATTTGAATTGTCACCAGATTAAAGCCTCCCAAATTTAATATTATAATAAAAATGTAATATTTCATTACATTAAAGACAATTTTTATTTCATCAATGCAATCATGTAATTGGTTCTGTGAAGATTTTTTCTTGCAGTTTTGTGTTTTAAACTTTTTTTATTTTTTAATAGTATTTTTCAGAAAACATATGATATTTTTGACCATTTGTGTACAAACGTCGTCTTTTCAAGAATGACTTAGCTATTTCCGAAAATATCCCCCACTGTTCTTGCGAACTGTGCATACGCGGACTACGTGTCGTTGTGCTATGTGCATACGCGTTAATATACGCTTAAATACACATGTAGCCGAGTATAAATGAACAAGGCTTAAAAGAGGAAGCCGAGAAAAATGATGGTGCGGCCAAAACACACACGCACTCACATGTGGCGAGCACGCATATTTTGAACCACATTTTATGCGGTTTTAAAGCCCACAACAGCTCTCAGTTCAGATGTTGTCGTCGCTGTTGTTGTTGCTGCTTCTGCTGCTGTACGTGTAGTAGTTGTTGCTGGACAGACTGCTGTTGGTTTATTGGTTGTTACCACCTTTTGCTACAAAAATGAAACAACCATTTTTTTCGGTCTACACTGAAACATTTTTTTCGCTCTCTCGGTAGTTGTGGCCATAGCAAACGCATACTAACTGGATTTTGGGTCCATATAAATCGCCACGGATATGCATACATATAGCCACGCATATTCGTGAAAGTCTATGTGTGTCCATATACCAGTATGTATATATGTAGAGACGGAAACAAAAAAGATACAAACTAACAAACATTCACTTCAACACAACAACAATATTCAACGTACATTCGCATCCTTGTCGTGCGAATACCGCTGCACTGCACTGCATTGGATACTCGCACATTCTTTGTTGGTGTATCGTAAACTTTCGCCATAGCATATCCATATGAGGGCGATATAATAAGTTGGGTAAAGTATAAACAAATCTTGAGACAGAGATATGTGACAGTATCAATGGGAAAATGAAGGGTAACCCCGAGTAAACCGACGCACAGTGCTCTGTCCCATTGACAAAAATCGATAATAATGTACTGGCTGAAATAATGGTAAAATTGGTACTCATCATATCATAACAAACCAAATGAGATAAATAATAACAATACCATTTTATTTAGCTCTTTTTGACACCGCGAGAGGAAGTCAATTGTTGTATTAGCAAATCTACCAAAAAAAAAAATACCTTAAATATACGTTATAAAATAGCTGTATAAAATTCGTTTATTAGGGAAACTAAACCAAACTTTTTGTAAATGATAGTTAATCGAATTCCTAATAATACAAAAATACCAAGTTGGAAGAAAATTGCATTTGTACTATTAAAATTTGCTTTGGAAAATTCGTATTTTTTGTTAAAGTGAAAAAAATTGCAAGTTTAATTGGAATGAAAAAAAAAGTTGGAACAGATCCCTAAAATTGTATTCTTCAAAAACAATATATGTACTGTTACTTTAAAAAAAAAAAATTAAAAAATAAAATAAAAGCGCACAAACTTAAAAAAAATATTTATTTTTTTATGTCTAAAAACATTATATTCAAATAAAGGGTGGTTATATTTTAAGGGCCAATGTTGATTTTGAATAAAACACAAATTGTTTAGGAAATTATTGTCATTTCTTTTTATTATGATAATATTGATATTATCATAAAAGGAAGCAGCGACCTCTGCGGCACACCTCCATCCGATGGTCCAAATTTTCGATGACGCTGAGGCATAGTTGAGGTTCTATGCCGTTATTGTGCCGAATTATCTCATTCTTTAGCTCTTGAATTGTCGATAAGCCACCAACGTACACCTTTTCTTTCAAATAACCCCAAAGAAAGAAGTCCAACGGTGTCAAATCACATGATCTTGGCGGCCAATTGACATCGCCACGACGCACAATGGGAAAAAAGGGGTAAATATGAGCGCATAGCAATATTTTCTATCTCATGACTATACCGTTAGAGATAGAGTCCTACGGTTTGGGCCATATTCAAGAGAATTCTTTGGAGAAGAAATAGGTGTTTTATTTTACTGTTACCATTTATCGCACCCTGAGGCTACAAAAGCGACTTTGTGGAAATTAGTGTAAAAATCGGAATATCGTACCAACATCAGTGATCTTGATTTTAAATTAGAGCTGACAAAATTTAGTTCAAAATCTATTTGAGTTACTTGATTGTGTGTTGCTGCGTTTTAAGTATATGGACCATTGAAATTCAAACTTATTTTTGTTAACATTTCGTTAAAAGTCTACAAAACAGGGCAATGTTTTTGAAATTGAAACCAAAACAACATAAATAGGATAAAATCGTAGTCTGCAATATTTTTGAAAGCTGAAGAAGTGTTCCAATAATGCGCTTACACAATGGGTCGTCGACTTGTAATAAAAGAAAAGTTAAATTAAAAACAGAAAATAATCGGTCCACCCTAATATACATAAACTGCAGAAGCGTTTAACTATATTTTAATAGTTTTTGTAGAAGAAGTAAACAATAATAATTACACATATAATTCTTATAAAAGTAATAAGATCACTATTTTTGATCGTAGGACACTACAAACATGCAGCCGGACTTCTTCCGATCGCATTTGTAGTCCGATTTTGTCGAAATTTCGTAGAAGTTACTTTTTAGACCAAGAAAATCGGTCCATATGTTTCGGGAAAATCGGTTCATAGATCGATGTAGCTCCCACACATTTTTTCTATATTTAAAGTAAAAAAGGGCATATTTAAAGTACAAAAAACTGCCATAATCCCAAAAAGGCGCAGATAAACGTGGTACTGTTGGATTCACGACTAAGTCACCTCACTTCTCTATGTCAGTGATCCCACGTGATCCAAAAAAGTTGTATTCCATTTACTGTGGATAATTTTTTTGAAAAACAAAAAAAAACTGTATTATTTCTTTGAAATATGTCTTCATTTAAAGACGCTAAAAATGCGTCTTATACACAAAAATTAAGATGGAATCACCTAGAGATATTTTCATAAAATTTGAAGGTATTTTCATTTAATGTTATCCACAATAAAACAACAATCCCAAAAAACTGATTTTTAAAATATATATTTCATCATATTTTCCCATCGTGCGACGTGAGATAACACGGCCATTGAATTTGTTGCGCAAAAGAGCCATTGTTTCGTTAGCTGTGTGGCAAGTGGCACCGTCCTGTTGAAAACACATATTGTCCACATCCATATCTTCCATAAAAAGTTCGTTATCATCTCACGATAGCGAACGCCATTCACAGTAACTGGCAGTATGGCCCGATGACGTCGCCAGCCCATAAGCTGCACCAAACGAACTGGGCGAGCATGCACAGGTGTTTTCACATCTCCACAGACCCGGTTTGCTGAAATTTTCGCACAATTCTCCCGATTGTGGACACATTTAATCGATTATTCTGATCAGAAAAACATCACGAAGTGCACGAAATTTGAACGCCCATTTTCGTAAAAGGCTTAAAAAACTTTAACGCGTTGCTCGATTATTTATCTTTCCATGGTTCAAATTGAGTTAGTCTGAAATTGAGAAATGTCAAATGAAATGCAGGAAAAAGCTTGACGTTTAGGTGTGGTTCACATTCAACATCGGCCCCTACAATTTAACCATCCTTTACAAAACCTTGACCTTGAGCTGGAGTTTCATTCAAACAATTTTGCTAAATCACAATACAGATCGAATAAACGAATACTATTCAAATTTAAACTATTCAAATAACTAAATCTGAACCGATTTTTTCTAATTCGACAATGTTGTTCCATAGATGAATAAACTCTAAACAGACGGGCGGTTAAATCGACTCAGCTAGTGATTCTGAGTCAATCGGTATACTTTATGGTGGGTTTAGCTGTAGTAATTCTAGGTGTTACAATCATCTGCCATTAAACCAACTTATGTTACCCTATACCAGACTGTGGTGGAGAGTAAATTTGCAGCTGTGAAATAGGTTGTCAAATAAAAGCAGTATACCTGTAATCCTGTAAAAAAACCCTGTACTTAACTCCTTCAAGGTAACAAATTTACGATTATTTGATATATATTCCCAACGTTCCTAGAAGGAACATAGATCCTCCGCAAACGTCCTCCATTCTGATCTGTTCGTGGCGATATTTTTAACTTCATTCCAGCTTTTTCTCATCTTTTTCGATTGTTTTAGTCTCTGGAAAAATTCCGAGTTTAAGCTATGTTTCCTAGAATACCAATTAGCTCCAACAATATACCCCTTAGGAGGATACGTTGGGTTATCTACTAGTTAGTAAAATGGCAGTTGGTTTATCTTCGTAGAGGTCCAGTTGAGTTATCTACACCTTGTTATGTGGCCTATTGGGTTATCTACTCCTTAGTAAGCGACCAGTTGGGTTATCTACGCAGTAGTAGAGGATGAGCTGTTTTATCTAGTCCTTAGTAGGTTAGGTTAGGTTAAGAGTGGCAGCCATCAAAATAGACTTACTTAGACTAGGTAAGGGAAAACATTAGTTATCCCAAACAAACTTGATTGCATTAAAAACTGAAATGTTGGCGGGTTCCAATATCAGCCAAGTTAGCTAACTCCTCAAAGAAATAAGAGACCAAGGTTGTTCGCCGCCTTCTAGAGAGAGCAGGGCACAGACACATAAGGTGTTCAATTGATTCCTCCTCCCCCCCTTTGTCCCTAAGCTTCTGCATAAATCATTATACAAAACCTTCAATATCTCTGCGTGTCGTCCAATAAGACAGTGACCTGACATGACAGACACGATGAGTGCGACGTCCGTTCTCCCTGGAGCGTGTAAGGTAGTTCCTAGTCTTTAAATTTTATTTGCCTTGCAGTTCCCTGGTGTATCCCTGTGGGCCGGCACCCATATCAGATGAATATTGAACTGATCAGCCATCTCGTTAAGAGATATGCGACAGTTGAGGGCAGTTTTTGAGGTAAGGAATATAGTTTCCAGGGACTTGATAGCAGCCTGAATATTAGTAGAGACCAGTTGGGTTATCTACGATATAGCCTACGATAGCTTGGGTTATTTATTTACTTAGTACGACCAGTTGAGTTATCTACGATATAGCTAACCATAGCTTGGGTTATTTATTTTCTTAGTATGACCAGTAATGGACCACTTGGGACCGGGTTTCTATGTTTAACGATTAAATAGTAAATATTTAATTGGTTTTATATGTGACTTACGCTGACTGGCATTAAAGGGTCAGGTACTGTAGGTACAGTACTTGGCTATGTCACAACTTGTCAATTCACCACCTCCAAGGACAAAGATATGTTAAAGTTACGGGTTATTTTCATATAAAAAGCATAATCTGCGGATCGATCTCTGCCCTTAATGGCCCTATCACTCGTTAGGTATTGTACCGGTCAAAATTGCCGCAGTGTATGTATGAACCGTACGTGAAATGAACTGCCAATTTACCTAAGGGAACTGGTCCTAGTACTGATATTATTGGTACCTATTATAGTCACATAGGGAATGATTGTTATCAGTTAATCAATATTGCTGGATGCAGTATGTCATCATATGACTGCATCAAAAAAATCTATTTCTTAGCAGATGACCATTTGGGTTATCTACTCCTTGATATACGACAAGTTTAGTTACCTTCTCCCTAGTAGAGGGAAGGTCGCGTTATATTCAACTTAGAATGTTAATTTAGCTACAGCAACGTACAGTTGGGTTATATTCCCCTTAGTAGAGTGGCAATTGGGTTATCTATTCCTTAGTTGACAACAAATTGTGTAATATATTTCTTAGTTGGGGTATCTACTCCTTAGAACAGGGTCAGTTCGATATATACGAACTACTTATAAGATATGTTTATAGTTGGGTTATCTACTCCTTAGTAGATGACCAGTTGAGTTATCTACACCTAAGTAGAGAGTCACTTAGGTTATCTACACCTAAGTAGAGAGCCACTTGGGTTATCTACACCTTAGCGGTGAGCCAGTTGAACTATATACTTCTTAGTTGACGACAAATTGGGTTATCTATAAGCGACGAGCTGGGTTACCTATTTCTTACTAAACGGGTTATTTACTACTTGTGGAGCGCCAGTTGGTTTATCTACCCCATAGTTTATGACATATAGGGTTATCCACTCCTTAATAGAGATACAGTTATTTTATTTACTTTTTATGGCAAGGTGGGTTATCTATTCCTTATTTGATGACCAGTTTTAGAAGTTTAAATAATAAATAGGAATTATTTTATTGCTTTCAAAAGTGTAGGAATTTTTTTAGACTAGTACATGGATTTTCCACCTCCAATGGCATTTAAAGTTTCCTCTAGAGAGCTATAGCGCGCCCCGCTTTGGAATCCAACTGGTAGTAAGCGTCGGCTCCGAAGTCTGACCGAAGACAATATTCTGGTACCGCGGTAGCCAAGAGCCCAACAACACGGCCCTGGCTGTTGGTGAGTCCACTTGAAGAGCATTTCATGGTGGCTGTGGTTTGGACGCAAATAGAGGGGAGAAAGCATTCTCAACCGGGCACTGTGATCCTAGTGTCCGCCCTTAACCTAAGGGGAAACCATGTACAACTACATCAATTCGGATTGATACTCATATATGGAGTTCTGTCATATGTGGGGCGTTAAGAGCACAGTGTGGTTGGGCCAGTGCAGCAGGTACACACTCTTATACCGAGCACTTCACATCGAACATAGAATGAGCAAAATTGTTCCCCCGCCAAGCAAGGGTACACTTACATCTTCTCAAGACGAACACAATGTACCAAATGGTCTCCGAGTTAAGTGGTGCACGCCGGCAATGGTGGTGAGCAGCCGCGTCCTTAACCTATCCTAACCTAAGAGTACACTTAAGTCGGTTTACTCGAGTAAGATTTCCTGACTTGATTTTTAGCATTCGGCACTTCAGTACGTTGGAAGAGGAAGTACCCGACTTTGAGTTATCATTTTCGGAATGTCAAATACCGAAATTCGCAGAGAGTATTTACTTTGTAATAAGGATGGAAATGCAATTCTAATACTTTGTTAAATATTATTCGCCAGGAAAGGATTATTTCAAATATCGCGAAAACAAGAGCTAACCTAAAAAACGGCTAGCACCACTGGATTCAGCAAGGTCTAAATAGGTAAAACCACAGGGTCTTCTTTTGTGGTACATTTTTAAAGAATCTATATATATAAAAATGGTGTGAAAAATGTATAGTAATTCATCAATTGAGAACGGCTGGACCGATTTGGCTCAATTTTTTTACAGTTTTTACTACTGCTCTCTTTTTGAATCCAATTTTTTTTATTAATTTTCTATTAAACAAAAAAGTTTTCTATTAAACATATGTACGAGTATGTGCTATTTTTCTTGCTGCAATTCATTCGAGTTTTGCGTATTGTTACACTGATTTCGCGTATCACATCGACAAACGGTACAAGCATTACGATCAATTAAAATTCAACGCGATATTTATCAGTTCGAAAATTTTTTCAGATAATAAGTTTGAGTATAAGAGGTAAGGTTATCTTATTGGATTGCGGGCACTGCAAAATCATAATTTCGGATGAATGCACGATGGCGCATAAACGAGCAGTTGACCGAACGATGAAGGATTTACGACGTGATTTGAGACAATTTGGTGAGTCTATGATATTGCTCTCCGGAGATTTTCGTCAAACGCTTCCCGTCATCCCGAAATCTACTGCCGATGAAATTAATGCATGCCTGAAATCGTGGTCTTTGTGGCGGCATGTTAAGAAGTTGAAATTGACCACGAACATGAGAGTCGCGTTGCAGAACGACTCATCGGCTCTTGAATTCTCGAAACAACTGTTGGCGCTTGGCAATGGCCAAATTACTGTTGATGTTTCCACTGCATTGATATTGTTCGCGGCAAATTTTTGCGAGTTCACATCGTCGAACGAGGAACTCATCACCAAAGTGTTTCCAAATCTCGATTAGATTAGTGAACGGGCAATATTAGCAGCGAAGAATAAGGACGTCGATAGCATGAATTTTATTATTCAAAGTTAAATCGAACTCGCTTGATGTGCCAGGAGCTCCGCCGCATAATTTACAGCTGAAGGTGGAATCGATCATAATCATGTTGCGTAATCTGAATCATCCGAAATTGTGCATAGTTCGCGGTTGTCCATTATGAAACTGATGGACAATGTGATTCAGGCGACGATCATCAAGGGAAAATTCAAAGGAGAGGAAGTCCTTACCCCACGAATTCCGATTATTCCAACTGATCTTTCATTCCAATTCAAGCGGATTCAGTTCCCTGTACGATTGGCTTTTACGATGACAATCAATAAATCTCAAGACAAATCGTAGGAAGTCTGTGGAATTAATCTCGAATTTCCCTGTTTTTCGCACGGTCATCTGTACGTTGCCTGTCTTCTGTCTTCGTTGTTTGTTGTTTATCACATCGCTCTCTACTGATTTCGATTCCTTTTAAACAAATCGCATTAAAATTTTAAGTATCTGTGTTTTATTATCACTCTGGAGTTTATCTGAAGGCGTTAAATTGGGGCGAGTCGAAGTTCGCCGGGTCCGCTAGTTAATTATAATTTTTGTAGTAATTACAACCTGAGTTAATTTATCTTCCAGTGAGTATCTAACAATTTATATCGCTTAGGAAAAGAATAATCGCATTATTGAATTAATGCCAATGTCTTGTTGAAAGGAGAAATTTGATGGTAAACTTTGAAATGCCCCACAAAATTCTAGACGGACTATTCGGCTTCTTTAATACTTTCCTCACTCATTCAGTTAAGAAAATTCATTTACCATCAAACACCACCGAAAATTCTCGACAACCGCTAGAATTTCAGTTGAATAGCAATGCCTCGTAGCGGTGGCAGTGACTGTGGTAAAGGGTCACGTGTAATGCCGTCAGCAGCGAAAGCATCGTCGGCGTCTGAGACAGCAGCAGCAGTTTCTCGCTTTAGTATTTTCACTGAAATGTCCAAAGTCTGTGCTCTGTATTGTGTTGTAGAGCAAAATCAGCATCATCAACACCGCCGACACGGCAACAACATATTCCACGATGAAAATGTTTGTGGCAGATATGAGAAGGAATGATGTTGTGCTCATGTTGCTGCTGTTGTTGATGCTGCAAATCCAATTCACACTGCAACAGAATTGTGCGATTACCACGAGTGTTTGTCCAAATCAAGGATGTTAAAAACGTGGGTAACGTTTTGGGCATATTGGGAGCATGATTCTACAAGGGAGGAAGATTGTTAATTGGCGGTTCAAACTCGTCGTGATATACGCTCTGTATACAATATTTAATTTACAGAATTTCTTGGGAATATTTTTCATTCGAATCGATCGGAGCCGAGAGGCGTAGCTACTTTGTTAAGGCAGAATAAGTATACATTCCATACCTGAAACACATTGAAATTCGCTGCGATCTAAACTACAGAATTTACTTGGGAATATTTTTTCATTCGAATCGGTCGGAGCCGACGTGCGTAGCCACTTTGTTAGAGCAGAATAAGTACACATTCCACATTCCATACCTGAAACTCTTAGATTTAAATTCGCTGCATTCTAAACTACGACTATTATCTTTCACAATTCACAACATATATATTTTGCATATGGGTTTGATTTCTAAATTTGGACCGATTTCACCAAATTTGGCTAATGTCATAACAGCCGGATGTTAAATAAAGCTTCTATACAGAAGGCATATATGTACTTATACATGGGTGCTATATATATATAAATTTGAACAGATTATCTTCAACCAAGTTTTATAACTTTCGGATGTAAAATAAAGCTTCTGCAAATATATGTATGGATGCTCCATATAAATCTGAACCGATTTCTTTCAAATTTGACGGTAAGCATTCCCGAACTAATAAACTCCTTTTTTTTCTATAGCGCTTAGCCAGCAAAGTTCGTCCTTAGCGCAAAAAAGCTATCTCCGGGAGGGCACAACAGGCCGAACCACTGGCTAATGTGTATGTCAATGGACATGAGACGTTTAAACGTCGCCTCTCTTCAACCTAACCTAATCTCCGGGTTTACTTTAACATATAGAAAACTATAATTTATTTGTACTGTTTTTACGTAATTCATCCTGGTAAAATTATTTTATTTAAATACCCAGATATTTATGGACAAATAGTTTAATTTCAGACAGTTCAATTGAAAGAACCCTGTACAACAGTGTGGTTTCGGGTATAAAAATGTTATCATTTCATCAAGATTCATTGAAAAATTTGTTCAGAGTTCGGATATTCGCCAAAGACTAAACGAATCGTATGTTGTCCTTCTGCTTCAAAGAGTTATGTATAATTTTTTTAAATTTTTTTGTTATTTTAAATTTGCCTTACATTATTCATAAGCAAAAAGGGCTAAGGCAATTTGTTGCTACACGTCAGCTTTCATTTCTCTACCTAAGGCTCTTTAAAACATTAATCCCCTAATTCCTTTTTTTAAGAATTTAAGATTTCTGACTTGGAACTTTTTGGTACTTATGTTTGTGGTTTACATATGTAGGTATGTGTGTGTGCTTTAATATTTCATTTTTACGACACACACACACAGTTTAATTGTTATATGAGTACAACTGTCGTCACCGGAAATAAGGCATAAAGATATTCCCCAACCGTTGTGTGTGTGTGTGTGTTGGCAATATTATCTGGGTAAGTGTTTGTATGTTGACTACGAGTGTGTGTGTGTGCCTGCACACGTGTTTGAATTTTCGTAAGTATGATTCTGTGAATGAGGTGCTTTCTTCATCTCTCCCTGCTTTCTCTCTCTCTCTTTCTCTGTGTTTTATTTTTTGCGAGTTTTTCGGTTGTTCTTGAATGGTTGTTTGGTTGGTTCATTCGTTTGCTTCGGTTCGTTCGGTTGGCTGATATTCTGTGCAAGTGGCGCAAATGTGTAAACAATAAAATATTGTTTACAATGTTTTTAACACTCTCTTCATGCTCGTCGCACTCTTCCCGTGGTTGAGTTGAGATGAGTTGAGTTGAGCTGAGCGGGGCCGCCATTGTTTTGAGTTGTTTGCATTTTGTTGCCATTGTCATCCTTTCAGACTTTTTTGAGTTTTTAATTTTTTTCTCTCTCATGCCTGCAGTTGATCCGTGGCGTAAGCAATTTCTTTGTGTATGCTTGTGTAGTGTGTGCTGACACACATCCACACCCCAAATTACACAAATGGGCTACTCGTGTGAAAAGGTAGTGCCAGTCGAAGCAAAAAAAATTCTGTGAATTCAATGTTGTAGTAGTAGAGTAGTACCTGAATTCAGCTGAGGCTGATGTGTAATGGAATTTATGTTAATACAGGACCTTAGGAGGAAACATCTTAAGTTATTACGAATCCTTTAGGCAGCTGGCTTCTGCATAATTCGTAATAATTACACAAGTTTTTTTTTGTTTGTTATAAGTTATGTTATCAGGAAGGAAAGAAAGGTATTTAGATTATTCTCCAAACAATGTTTTAATTGGAAATCATCAAGAGCAGGAAATACAGAAAATTGCTAAGAAAGTTTTGAAATTGTTTTCTTGTATTTTAACTATTTGTGGGAAAACAAGTAAGAAAGTTCAGTCGGGTAAACCGACTTATGAATCCCCTCACCTTCAGTTCCAAAATAATATTCGTAAAATTTTTTTTGTGTTAAATAAATTATTATCAATTTATATTCCATTCCATTCCATTCCGGTATTAAAGTTAAAAGCTGTTTACATTTGGGACAAAATGATCCATTTGTGTGGGTCACTTTTCTGTGGACTCTAGATACTATAAAGCAATTACACCGTACACAATTTCAAGTATGTATTTATATTCTCTGGTGTTGAAGTTAAAATCTGTTTACTTTGGGTACAAAATGGTCTATTTGTGTGGGAGAACCAAAAGGGGGGGTGCCAATAGCGCCCACTTTTCTTTGGACTCTAGGTGCTATAAAAGCATTACACTGTACAAAATGTCAAGTATTTATATGCACTTGTATTAAAGTTAAAAGCTGTTTACTTTTGGTGTAAAATGGTCCATTTGTGTTGGAGGTACCAAAATTGGCGTGTCAATAATGACCATTCTTCACTGTATTTTCGGTACTATTAAACCACTAAACTGTACAAAATTGCAAGTCTTTGTATGTACTGGTAATAAAGTAATAAGCTTTTAACTTTTGGTTCAAAATTTTCCATTTGTGTGGGAGGTACCAAAAGGGGCGTGGCAAATTCGCCCATTTTTCTCGAGGTAATAGTGACTAATTAACTAATACTATATGTAGAATTTCGGAGGACTCAAAAAAGTATAATAGAAGTTATTAACTAATCAATATTCTACTAAATGTTAACCCTTTGTGGGGGAGGTACTAGAAGGAGTGGACCAATATGGCCCATCTTCGAACTAAGCCGGAGATAGAAGAAAATATTACCACTTACCAAATTTGAAGTCAATCGGGCGGTATCAACGCGCTCCTTTTGATACCTCCCACACAAAATGGCCAAATCATACCAAAATTGAATAGATCATAACTTTAATATACGAGTGCATATAAAAGCTTACAATTCGATACAGTGCAATATATTTGAAGTATCTACTGTTTAGAGAAAAATAGGAATATTTGTTAAACCCCCTCTGGTACCTCCCATACAAATTTACAGACTAATTTGTGTTTATTTTATATTACAGTACTCGAAAAAGAGAGGGTATACCTTAGTCCGTTTACCCCACTGAAACTTTATTACTTGTTATATGTAGTGATGTGTTACACGGTGAACTCCAAAAAGAATTTCGAGCCCAGCTCTTAGAATAATAGATTTTGGGTAAAAACTAAAATATTCCGTTTTTGGGGATTTTCGAATTTATTTTGGGAGTTGTAGGATTTCAAAAAAAATAATTGAAATGTATAATTTTTTAAATATTTGATGGATTTATATATTCTCCGTCTACCTTTGAAAACATTTTTTTTAAATTTCCTTTCCTACGAATCTGAACTTTTAGATCTGGATACGAGTATATATACCGATTCCTTTCTCGTTATATTTTGTGGATAGACAACAAATTGATAAAAAAAATAATTCCATTAGATATACTCGTACCTGACGATACGAAAGTTATAGCATTTGAATTTATAAATTTTTTTGTATTTTTTGCCATTTTTGTATTTTTGAGCAGTGGCAAAAGTTAAACGAGCGCCAGCTGAACGTAACTTCTCTAATACCTTTTCTAAAAATATGTCATGTTGTGTGGAAATCGATTAACTGGTTAAGAAACGGTTGACTATTTCCTTTTTTAACGATTTCTGCTGAAGTAAAATATGTGTGCGTGTGCGGACATGTGTGCGTATAATTAACGTAGACGATCGATGAAATGTGAAGTATTCGCTACAATCTATTCTCTTATATATGAACCAGGGATGTAACGAATATTCGCATTCGCATATGCGAAAGCGAATTATTCGCATAATTTGTAACTTTCGCATTCGCAAAAACCGTCTTTGGAATAATTTGCTTTCGCTTTCGCATAAATATATTTCAGTATTAGCTTCCATTTGTTAGAAGTGTTATATCTTCTTATCCGCTTTACTAATACCAATGAAAACCTCTGCTACTTCTCTTCAGAAAATATGTTTGTCCTTGTGGTAACAGGAGGTGAAAATATGGAAAACATTCTCAATACTTAAATATCATGGAAAAGTATCGATTCAGGGTCCTTAATTTTGTTGGTACTAAAGGATCAAACTATTATTCGCATTCGCTTTCGCAAGAAATATATTTCAATATTCGCCTTCGCATTCGCTTTCGCTAAAGTCACTTTCGTTACATCCCTAATATGAACTTAATAATAATTTCAAGGAAATATTTATTCCTCGTTCCGTAGTCTTACCCATGGAATGTACCTTCTAAGGTATTCTATAAATTTTTTGTTAGTTTATAAAAATTCGCTTCCAAAGAAGCCTAACTAAAAGTTACATTAAGAAAAAAAAACTTATAATATTTTAAATAAATACATTTTTTAAGTGGAGCAAAATAACAAATTGAAATAAAAGTTAAAGTTCTTCACTTTCAGTTTTTGTTGCTTATTTCGTTTTGGTGCATACAAGAACGATGGAACAAACGAACGAACGAATCGAAGAACTCTTGTTAAAACTTTATTTATTCCACGGAGGGTAACGAGATTCTTGCTTGTCGAGTTGGTTTCCTCTTCCGTGCCATGCAATTTCAAGGGATTGGATGACATTGTGCAGAGTTTGGCCAACGAGAGAGGGGAGGGGTGGCGGCAGCGGCAACGGCAATGGGAGCAGAAACAAAAGAGAAGTTGCAAAACTAGCAGTAGGAGCACCAGAAGGGAGAAACGGTAGAACTGTAGAATGAACAAAACAAAAACATGTTTGCTAATTTCACAACTTCCGTTAACACATCGTGTCACATATTTATTTCATGCCTTCCGTCTCTCGGTGTGTGTGTGTCCGTGTAGATATATGCGTGCGTGTCTCGGTGTGTATACCACATTTGTTCCTTTAAATTCCTTCCTGGGGAAAATAGAAAGAACAAAATATATATTCTGTGCAGAAAAAACAATATAGTTTTTCAAGTTAACGTAACATGTTGTGGCATTTTTATGATTTCTTTACGCTTTCAAGTGCAGAAGAGACCCATGAAAATATTTACACAGGATGTACAAATTCAAATTCCCAACAGTTTTTAAGTTTTCTAGAATTCAAGAATTCAAATATGCAACCATGCTAAGCTGTGCGAAATGTAGCAGATCAAGTTTAATAGTTTTAACGGTGGGTTTCCGCATTGAATTTCCTTAACTGTATCTTTCCATAGATCAAAAAAATAGTTTTAGATTTTAACCTCAGCAAATTGACATTTAAAATAAATGGGTTTTACCTTTGTATTTTTTTAATATTGATCTGTTTGTGCCATTTTATCATTGTTTTATGGTAAAATTTCGTTTGGCTATTTGCACATGCAATTATTATCATTTAATTAAAACTAAAAATATACACTGTTGGCCCTTTCACATCACAAAATATATGATTTGACACAAAAGTTCTCACCAGTACAGTTCCGGTTCGAGTATATGTAGAGGTGATGAGAAAGCCGTGAAGAACAACTGGCCACAACATTTTTCAAATTTCGTGCAAGCTCCACAAAATCGAAAGTGAACCTTAACAATAAAATGCATTTCATTAAAGTAATTGCGATATAACAGCAATGTTTCGTGAGAAACAAAATGCAACATTTTATAAATGTCCATTAGAGTTTCTCAACTTATGTATACATACACCGGACTATGGTACATGATATTGTGAATTTGTATATTTGTTTTTTTTTTGTGAAACGATTTAGCCGTTATCGATCGTCTTTCTGTTCTCTTATTCATATAAATGGGATTTTATATGAAGTGAGTCAATTTTGAAAAGCGATGTGTTCTGATCGGGATGAACTTGCACCACCTATTTGATTGTAGTTATGACAGAAAATTTCAACTAGATCGGTAAAGGACTGTTCCAAGTTGCAGTGTGTTAAATTTTGGTCAAAAGGTCATTTTTTCTTATCCATATGCGAGTAATTAATTACCTATTGTGTTAAGAAAATGTTGCCTAAAGAATTTTCAATATATTCGCAAAAATATTTTTTTTTTGCGAAATTAAACCTTTTTTGTCATTTTTGTCAACACCACATGTTTTTTATATTTATATTATATTTGCTCAAACGAAAGCTTAGGATATTTACTTTGAAAGCTTTGTGGTTTGTTTAACTATCAAAATAAAGATAAACATCTAAAAAAAAATGGAGATCGAACCTCATATTTTAGCATAACTCGAGAACCTAGTACCTAATAAACAGGTATGTAGAATGGCTGGATTTTGTAAAACTTTCCTGAACTAATTCGGATAAATATTCGTTTGTCTCGAGAACTAGAGCTAATTCAAAAAAACTAAAATTGTAAGCTAAGAAACTGTATTATCTCATATATCCAAAATAGCCAGCGATACGCCGTGCCGCAAAAAAAATGTTGACCAGGGTAGTCAGGTAGCCATAAAGTCCCTGAAAACTGTATTGCTGATTTCAAAAACTGCCCTCGACTTTCACGGGCAATAGATCAATAAATACTTCCAAGACATTGCCGTGTATCGAATTGTAAGTGTTTATGTACACTGGCATCAAGATTATTAGCCACACAATGTGGTATGATCGGACCATTTTATGTGCGAGGTACCAAAAGGGGCGTGGCAATACTGTACATTTCATACCGGACTGAAGAAGGTACTATACAAAAATGACACTGCACAAAATGTCAATATTTATTAAAGTTATAAGAAGTTTAATTTTGTACAAAACGGTCCCTTTGCGTGCTATATAAATATTTCACTAAATTTTAACTTTTTGTGAGGTAGGTGGGCCAATATGGCCCATATTTGAACTTAGCCTGAGATAGAAAAAAATGTTATCAATCCGTTGCTCCTTTCAGAGTTATCGCTCCAACCATATTGACAGACAGACATATACTCGTATGCAGATAGACGGACGGACAGACTGTGGGACGGACATTGCTCAAATGACTTGAAATGTCTTAAAACGGATTTCAGCCGAACATACTTAGTGTCTTAGGTGGCCTTTGGAAGCTCAGTGGTTAGTGCATTAGACTTGGATTCCGAAGGTGCTGGGTTCGATTCCCAGCCAGAGCACTGGCAAAATTTGACATCAATATTTAATTTTTTCATCATAATTCGAGTTTCTGCAGCCAAAAATAACTAACCAGACTCACTACCTCTACAACAACATCTGTTCGCCAAAGTCAACAGGGAAGCTAACAATATGAGGACTATTTACCAAAATGCAGCGAGAATAGAAACGGCAAAACTCAAATAACATCCATTCCCTGAAATGTTAATAAACATCCGGACAACACTGAGTACAAACGAAAAATCAACAAAAGGTTCCCGCGATAATCTGATATATGCCAGAGCGAAGTCTGTAATAGAAATCGACTTAAGGATTATCAACTCAGGGTCTCCAAGCTGCTACAACAACAACAAGGGTCTAGGTTTAGGTTAGAATTGAAGCCGTATTTTATTTTACAAGCTCGCATAGGACAGCTTAGGTCCCTAGTGTTACCACGGGCTGAAATGCCCTTCATCGAAACCAAGCTGTTTGATATACAAATTTATCGATAGCACGAATATTGGTATTGGAAAGATCTGTTAGGCTGCCTAGAAAGGCCGACCCCAGTAGGTCCAGTCGTCGTTTACTCAAAGCGGGACAGTCGCATAGCAATTGTTCAATGCTCTCCACAGCTTCTACAGAAGTCATTGGAGTTATTACCAAATCTTCTGGCGTGTTCGCTGATCAGGCAGTGTCCCGTCAGAACTGATGCTAACGTAGATAATCTTTTCGTTTCCAGTGCGAGGAGATATTTTGATCTTCTCAGGTCATACCTTGGCCAGATTTGTCTAGCTACCCTGCAGGTGCCGATTTCTGTCCATCTTTCGTTGGACCACCTGATTGCCTCTTGCCTAAGCCAAAGCTTGCACGTGGATATTGGCGCACCAATATATGCAAATTCATCGAGAATTTGTAATGTCGTCCCTTTCCTAGCAAGTTCATCGGCTTTGCAGTTCCCCGGGATATCCCTATGCCGAGGCACCCATATGAGGTGTACGAGTATATTAAACTGCTCAACCATCTCGTTAAGAGATCTGCGGCAGTCGAGGGCTGTTTGTGAATTTAGGGATGTTGCCTCCAGAGAATTGATGGCAGCCCGGCTGTCCGAGTAAATGACAACGCCAGTGTTGGTTACTATGTTGCGACTCTGCCACTTGGCGACTTTCCATATTGCCATTATTTCGGCTTGATAGACACTGCAGGTATATGGTAGTCTGTGAGCTATATCCCAACTAAGTTCTTCAGAGTGTATCCAAACTAAGTTCTTCACAGTGTACTCCGAAGGCAAACTTTTTCACCAAGCTTCGCTTTGGTTGCAACTTCTCTCGCCACAATATAAATCGGCAGTATATGGAGTAGGGCTTGGGTCGATGTAGTCCTTAAGGCTCCGCTTATGCTCAGGCAGGCTGTTCTCTGAACCTTTGCTAGTAGGTTGGTGATGGTTAGTTTGTCAGTTGCCGTCCACCATACCACAATGCCGTATAACAGTATTGGACGAACTACTGCTATATATAGGAGAGAGGCACCACCGCGACCCTACAGCCTTTTTGCAGGAATATAAGGCGACGTTGGCCTTCCTTACACGTTCCAAAACGTTAAGTCTAAATAACAGTTTTCTATCTAGAATTATTCCTAAAAATTTTGCACTTTCATAAAAGACTAGATCTGTTCCATTTATCCGAGGTGGAGGGTCCACATGTGGGACTTTATTCATCCTAGTAAAGAGAACCAATTCTGTCTTGTTTGGGTTTACGCCCAAACCGCTGCTTCTGGCCCATCTAGCCAACTTTTTCAGAACCACCTGTATGATGTCTCTGAGGACGTTTAAGAATTTGCCATTCACTGCGATTGCCAGGTCGTCCGCATATGCCACGGCCTTGCAGCCACAACAACAGTGACAGCGCCGCAATTACTGCATCTGAGTGAATGTTGTTAAAGGGTCTAAGGTCTCGCCCTCGATGTGTTACCCGTATAAAATGATATATACCCTCCTCCACTAAAGTGAGGGTATAAGAAACTTTTTTACGTTTGATCCACAAAATAATAACCCTTAGAAGGGAGTGTTATCAACTTCACGCCCAAAACCTTAATGGCACAGCGCCCATTTTTGGACAAACAGAAATTTGTTATATTGTTCACAGGCCTACAGAAGTGTATTGGGTAATTCCAAAATAAAACGACCCAAAAATTACAATTTAAATATTTGACCCTTTCGATTTCAATGAAATTTTACACGCATATACTAGAAGACCATGCAGACTTGCGACTTTTTACCGATCGTCTAAATTCATAACGGTTTTGTTTTTATAGGGTGCCCAAATTGGTCACCTACAACATTAGCCTTTTTGAAGTTTACCTAACTTTTAAACGGAATATCCGATTGGAATGATATAAGTACCATTTGAAAGGATTTAACATCCTCTCTCTCTACTAAGCAAATCAAAAGGACGAAAATTACCTTAATCCTTGATTATCCTGAAAAGCCCATCTTCATTTTTTTCGTTTTATTTGTAAAAATTTTAGCATGGCTCCTCCATGGGTTAAAAAAATATGAATAAATTACTGTCCGTCCGTCTGCCGGTTCGAGTGAATGGTGCTAGCGATAACTGAGAAAAGGAGTGACCGAATGATTTACAATTTCGTACGTTATAATATTTTATTCAAACCCAGTTTATTGTGATACCTCTACCACAAATGATTAAAATTTTGTGACATGTTAAAGCTTTGATAATTTCTATACTACTCATGGGTATCCTATAAAATTGCATACATAGTAATCATTTTACTGTCTCTATAACTGAACAAAAATGGGCGAAAATGCCACGCCCATATTTGTACCTCCCACACAAATGGTTAAAATTTTGTGACATGTTTTTACTTTAAAATTGCATACACAGTTAATAAAAAAATTTAATTACTTAACTCATAATACTTAGAGTGGAGCTGATATTCCGTTCAAAAGTTATGTAGACTTTAAAAAGGCAAAACTTGTAAGAAAATGTTGTAGGTGACCAACTTGGGCACTCAATAAAATCAATGGACAATCGGTAAAAAGTTGTACGTCTGCATGGTCTTCTGGTATACACGTGTAAAATTTCATTGAAATCTAAATCCATAAATATTTGGAGTGGGTCGGTTTCTTTTGGAATTACCCTATTGTGAAACCAAAGATATTTAACAGCGACCTCTATATGGGGACTGTATCAAAACGTAGACCGTTATTGTAAATTGTACAGAATTTTAGTGGCTTAGATTAATATATATTTAAAAGATACCTTTGTAGAAGAGCTGTATCGAAACGTGTATGAATATTAGGTTAGGTTAAGAATGGCAGACAGTAGAACAGATACTAAAGGGTTTTCAAACAAGAGGTGTTATTTTGGTATTTAAAGAAAAATTCCATTTTTTGAGATAAATGATCGGATGTTTATTTCATAATAAAGAGGAAGGTATGCCGTTAATAATAAAAAAACAACATCAGCAAAATGGCCACCACGACCACGCTAACAGGATCATATCCTGTCATGAAATTTTCCATAACCAAATCGCAAAGCGGCTGCCCTATGTCCTCGATTGCCTCACGAATTATATCTTTGAGGTCTTGAATCCACGCTGGGCTGTTGGCGTATACCTTATCTTTCACGTGGCCCCAAAGGAAGAAGTCGCAAGGTGTTAAATCACAAGATCTCGGTGACCAATTGTGATCACCTCTTCGAGAGATAACACGGTCCGGAAACTTTTCCCGTAATAAAGCAATGGTTTCGTTGCTTGTGTGGCACGTAGCGCCGTCTTGTTGAAAGTAAACGTTGTCCAGATCAATACCATCCAACTCCGACCATAAAAAATCATTAATCATTCACCGATAACGCAATCCATTCACCGTAACTGTTGATCCAACCTTGTTTTCGAAAAAGTAAGGTGCAATGACCCCGACGGACCATAAACCGCACCAAACAGTCACACGTTGAGGATGGAGAGGCTTCTCAACAATAACTCTTGGGTTTTCCGAGCCCCAGATGCGACAATTTTGCTTGTTGACGTAGCCACCGAGGTGGAAATGGGCCTCATCAGTCAAGATGATTTTTCGATGATTTTCGATTTTTCGAATTTGTTGAATCGTGTATCGTTCCATTTTTTGTAATAGCGTAGTTACTACTTGTCAAATGTCAAAGAATAATAGCTTCAAAAGTGACAGCTAGCGAAATACTGGGTGATTCAAAATAACACCTCTTGTTGGAAAACCCTTTGGGGCCACGTGAAAGATAAGGTCTTATCTAAAGATAAGGTTAATTGTTTTTTTAATTTTTAATTTTATAAATAATATATATATATTTTGGTTGGCCACTAGTGAAGACTCAGTCCGGCCTATTTCTATGTCTTTATCAGTCTATACGAGTATTTGGACGAAAAGGAAAATTGTGTCATATTCGGTTTCTTTGCATTTTTTAAAAGGCTCAATAGTGATCTCTAAAAATTTAATTTTCCATGTTCAGGTTATTGGGGACCCGTAGTGAAATTAATTAATTCATATTTCAAGTGCAATTCTAGTACAATCTAAGATTTTTCTGAAAAAGAATAATGAAAAGAATACAAAAATATTTTTGTTTTACAGGTATCCAATATCCCTACTTTTTCCAAAACATAACAATTCTACAAATGAATGAAAAGAACATTCAAATGGACATTTCGTTTTTGTTAACCCTAAGGGACATTGTTGAAATGATTATGCCCCTAGTTTGTAGTAAATTTAGAGAAAGATATCGTATTTTCTTGAACCAAAAATGTTATGCTTTTAAAGAGTTTCTTCTAAAGTCCAAAAGTTTTAAACTAAATCTAAACACTTTGATTTTGTTTTTGTGCTTTTTATTCTTCTTCGATGTCCAAATAAATCGCCTGTCACTGTTCTGTTGAAGAAAGACATTGACAGTAAAAAATTTGAACATGTGGCACCTAATACTTGTAGCCTTTGTCTGTGTGTCCCGTGGCCCGTGACCCCCACACATTTACACAAACACACACACACCGAAGACCTTTGCTCCCAACGGGTTAAAGGCCAGGCCTCCGAAAAGTGAAGCAATTTTTCGTGCACTCTCAGTTTGAAAACATTTCACATTTCCCAAGCCTTTTCAGCCGAAGTGTTGGGGTTCGTTCGGTTCGCGACAACCGTTCCTTACGAACGGTTGTGTGCGTCTTGCTCCTTCTCCTTGTTACCTTGAGAGTGATTTACGACGGAAATGGTGGCTCTTAATTTGTTGAATCCCTATAACAAACACGAGCACACCCACGTGCACACTCACATACACACAATTATACTAGCATCTAAACACACACCCACACACATACTGAGACTTGAGGAAAGGCTTGAGAACGTTGAGTGTTTTTTGGGTGTGTTGAGTGTGTGTGTGTGCGGGTGTTGTGGGAGGGGGGAGGGGGGAGCGTTGGATAAGGCAAGAAAACCTTGCAAGGACTAAGCAAATGCCATAAAGTAAGAAGAAATTTTTGAAAACATTGTTGTCGTGTTTTGTTTTTGTTCGTTTGTTGTATTTTTGCTGAAAATAAATTATTGTCGCACGAGTTGAAATTGTGGTGGATTTGCACAAAAGAAAAAGAGGGAAACGCCAACTTTTACTCGGGCTTTTATCCGGGCCTATGTTTTTTTTGCTTAAAGTAATTTATTTAATTAAATCATGTTTTTAAACAATGCCAACAGTTAGCCAAACGGCAACAAGGACATGCAAATGAAATCATTATTTCCCCCATCTTCACATCAGGAGCACTCCACACAGTACTTGAGCGAGCAAGTTCCTATGCCCACTCGCTCAGTCTGATCTGTGATGATAATTCAGCTTTGCAGAAATCCGGTTAAGTATTCTTAGTACGTTTTTTTTTCAATTAAAGCTTCGGGGTTGTTGCTCAAAAAAAAGAACAACAAAAAACAAAACTGTGACATAATTTTTCCACCATTGAGATAGTCATCTGCTCCATCTCCTTCTCCTCCGACTGCTGCCGGCATTACAGCCCCATTGCTGTTCGATATGGCAGCAGGAGCGGTGGAATCATGATTGCCATGAAGGACGTTCTGTTGTGCTGTGAATAAAAAATTCATAATGATTTAATTAATTTCATTTTGCAGCAATTCCATATTGTCCGTGTTGCAGTATTGTCAATTCATGCCGGGCTTTTTTCGCTCCCATTCTACAACGTCCATAGAAAATGCATGGCGAGAAACGAATCAGCAAAAAAACAATAACAACTACAAATTAATTCAATAGTTTCACTCCTCGGGAGGTTTTCTCTGGAAGAATTGTTAATTGTCATATGAATTGATTTAATTGCTATCAGCTTTGCTGAGTTCGTCTTGATTTGTTGTGTCGTAATTCACTGCAGATAATGTTTGGTGTTCGATTCAAAACGTTGTTTTTTATAAACATCTCACATGCAAATTACGATGATATAAATATGCATTTCCATCTATCATTGGGAATTCAGTTAAATTGACTATATTGATTGTCTCTGATTTTACAGTAATGAGGGAATGTCCCATATACTACGGACCAAAAGCATTACATATCGCAGGAGGGACGTAATATCCGATCTATGTGTGACACAAAGCCTTCAATATTTTTTTTAATACTAAAATTTTTTAAATACTATAGGTAGATTCTATGCAATAATGTAATGTTCTATGGCAACAATTTGAGTACTCTGTGGCCACAACCTATTATACTATGTATATCGATCTTCTTCGACTATTTCTTATGTATTGCGGACATCTCAAATAATTTATTAATTGAGATTTTTGACTTTTCAAATTTATTAATAATCCTAAATTATTCAGCTACTCTAGATCTTCTGTGATCCTACTCTGTATCAGTTGTGGATTTTCTTTGACCCAAAATTGATTCTCCGTCATCCCATTTTAGACGGCAACATTCTGATATCCCGGATTTTTGTTGCTAATGAATTAGGATAATTCATGAAATATGAAAGATTACTTTATCATTATTCACCAGTAGTTGCGTTTTTTTAGATTTCATATTACACCTTAGCTTCCAGAACATTATATTTTCATATTTGAAAGTATTAATAAGTCACAAATGTTCTGTGATCCAAAGTGAATTATCACAGGTAATAAGTGAAACTTTTGCGATGAGAGATGATTCACCAGTTGTGAATCCGAGATCCCAAATTCTTCATCAGAAAATCCATCTGCCATCCAAGATTATTCATCTCTCGTGGATCATCTACAATCTTAGATGTGTAATCATTAATAGATCTTATGCGAAACGAGATTATTTAAAAGTAGGAAATCTTCAGCGATCCGAGATTATTCATCAGTTGTAGATCCTCTGAAATCCGAGATTATATATCAGTCGTGAATCTTCTGCGATCCGAGATTATTCAACAACTGTAGATCTTCTGAGATCCCTCATTTTTCATTCATATTGAATATTTTGTGATATATTCATCAGTCGTGAATCTTCTCATATCCGAGATTATTCATTCATTTCGCGGATCTTTTGTAATTCAAGACTTGACATATGTTGTAGATCATTCACGATCTAAGATAAAACCGATATGAGATTAATCATCAGTCGCGTATCTCTTTCGATCCAAGATTATTCATGAGACTTGGATCTTCTGTGATACCACATTATTCGAAATTAGTCATCAGTCGTGAATCTTCTGCTAATTGCTATTATTCATAAGACTTGGATCTTCGGCGATCCGGTATTATTCATTATTACGGAACTTTTTCGGGTCGCGATTATTCATCAGTTGTGGATTTTTTGCGATCCTGGATTCTTTAACAGTCTGAAATATTCTGCGATCCGAGATTATTCATCAGTCGCTGATCTTCTGCTATTCGCGATTACTCATCACTCTTGGATGTTCTGATATTCGCGATTATTCACCAGACGTGTATGTATTACTAGTAGATATTCTGCGATCCTAGTTTATTATTGATCACTCGTGGGTCTTCTGCAATCCGAGATAATTAATCATTCGACATTATTCACCAATCCTGGATATTCTGTGATCTGAAATTATTCACAAGTCGTGGATCCTCTTCGTTTCGATATTGTTCATAAGTTGTGGATCATTCGCGATTTAAGATCAATCCTCAGGGGTGGATCTGCTATCCAAGATTATTCAACAACTGTAGATCTTCTGCGATCCCACATTATTCATTCATACTAAATATTGTGTGATCCGATATTATTCTTTATTATTATTGATATTCGCGATTATTCACCATAGGCGAATCTTCTGAGGTTTTGTATCAGTAGTGGATATTCTGCAATCCCAGTTTATTATTAATCACTCGTGGATATTTTGCGTTCCGAGATTATTTATCAGTAATGGGTCTTCTGTAAATCCGAGATGATTATTCATTCGACATTATTCACCATTCCTGGATATTCGGTGATCTGAAATTATTCAGCAGGATTGTATCTTCAAGTCGTGGATCTTCTTCGATTCGAGATTATACATATATTAAGATCAATTCTCATATGTCAATTTCTCATATCTTCTTTAATTCCTGATTATTCACCAGTCGGGGATCTTCTGCGATCCGAAATTATTCATCTTCTGCTATTCCCGATTAATCATCATTAGTAGATCTTCTGCGATCCGAGATTACTCGTGAGGCGTCTAACTTCTGTAATTCGAGATTTTACATCACTTATTTAAGATCAATCATGAGTTATGAATATTCTGCGATCCGAGAATATTCATAAATCGTGGATCATCTGCGGCCCGAAATTTTGCGTCAGTTGTAGATCTTCTGTGATTTAGAATTATACATCGGTTATGGATCATCCATGATTTAAGATCATTCATTAGTTGAATATTCTGCTATCTTCCGTGATTCGATATTATGCTTGTACATCGGTTATGGATCATCCACTATATAAGATCAATAATTACCTTCTGTGATCCGAAATTATTCATCAGTCCTTGATCTTCTGCAATTCTGATAACACGTCATGAATCATCCACGATCTAAGATCAATCATAAGTTTATGGATCTTCTATTATCCGAGGTTATTCACCAGTCGTGGATCTTCTGCCATCCGCGATTATTCTTCAGTCTTGGATATTCTGCGATCCGAGATTATTATTATGCACCAGTTGTGTATTATATACGATCTAAGATCAATCATCAGTCGCGGATCTTCTGATATCCGCGATTATTCATCCGTGGTGTATCTCCTGCCATCCAAAATTGGTTATCAGTCGTGGATATTCTGCAATCCGAGATTATTCATCAGTTGTTCTGCAATCCGAGATTATTCAGTTGTGAATATTCTCCTATCCGATAATATTCATAAGTCGTGGATCTTCTGTAATCCTTGGTTATTCATCATTGGTGGAACTTCTGCGATCCGAACTTATTCGTTAGTCGATGATCTCTGACCAATTCGATATTAGTAGTAACAGCCGAGGATCTTCTGGGATCCGATATTATTATTCATGGATCTTCTGCAAATCGGGATTATACAGCAGTTGTGGATCTTCTGTAATCCGTGGTTATTCATCAGTCGTGAATCGAACTTATTCATCAGTCTATGATCTTGCCCAATCCGACATTAGTAGTCAGTTGTGGATCTTCTGCGATCCAAGATTATTATTTAACAGTTGCGGATCATCTGCGAACCAAGATTATTCATAATTCATGGACGATGCTATTCATAAGTCATGGATCTTCTGCGATCCGGAATTATACAGCAGTAGTGGATTTTCTGTGATAATTTATCAGTTGTGGATCTTCTCCGATCCGATAATATTTATCAGTTGTGGATCTTCTCCGATCCGCTAATACTCATCAGTCGTGGATTTTCTACGATTCAATACTATTCAACAGTTGTGGATCTTGTGAGAACTCAAATTATAAATAATCCTAGCAATTAAGGAAGTTTCTGGCATTTAAAGTTCTGAGTCTTGTGATATCCTAGTTTGTTTTTAAACATTTATCTTCCCATACTATAACCAAGAGATTTTTTGTGAAATTTCGGATTGTATTTAGTTACGTGATCTTTTGGATCCCAAATTATTTTCCAAGATCTCAGACTTTAATCAATAGTGGATGAGTTTGTGAATTCTCAAATTATAATATATATCCAAAATATTTTCTAAGATTTTAGCTTATAATCTTGTGGCTTTTCTAACATATCCCATATTGTGGGTCCTTTGGGAGATCTCAGACTGTAGCAAATCGTCAATTTGTTAGGTAATTAGTCGAGAGTCTTCTAAGATATCATATTGTAATAAATGTCTTATATTCTTTTAGTGATAACTCGCAAAATACCGATAATCCCTAAATATTTTTTATGTCGTATATGTAAAAATATCAGCATGTACACATTTTGACAATTAATACAAAATATTCACGATAAGATAAAATCCAAACAGGAACTAAACCAAAAAAACAAATTTCATTTTGTTAATTTCGATAGGCACTTTCAGAAACTGATGTCAAAACGGAGTCATCTTTCGATGGCCTCGAAAATGTTGTACTGTTTTATTTATCGATCTTTAAAGTTTATAATTTTTTGACGTAGTACATTTTCTTAAATTCCATGTTTATACTCTACACCACACTGTGGTACAGGGTATTATAACTTTGTGCATTTGTTTGTAACACCCAAAAGGAGAAGAGATATCCCCATCGTTTATTATAGCGATCGACTTAGAATTACTTTTTCAGTTGATTTAGCTATGCCCGTCTGTCTGTGCATGTATTCTTGTAATCAAAGTACAGGTCGCAATTCTAGTTTGATCTCGACGAAACTTTACACATATCTTTTTTTGGCGCAAGGACGATTCCTATTGAATTTGGTTAAAATCGCTTTAGATTTAGATATAGCCCCCATATATATGTTAGCCCAGATTTGACATGAAAGCGCTGTAAAAACTTTATTTTATATCCGATCAGTATGAAATTAGGCAGAAAGAGGATTCTTATTATATGAATGAACACTGTTAAATTTGGAAGAGATCGGTTCAGATTTAGATATAGTCCTTATATATACGTTACCCCCGATTTGACATGTAAGCGGTGTAAAAATGTTATTTTATATCCGATCAGTGCTAAATTCGGCAAAAAGGGTATCTTTCTACATGAAGGAATACTGCCAAAATCAGAGCAATATATGTTACCCCTGATTTGACATGTAAGCGCTGTAGAAACTTTATTTTATATCGGATCTGTGCGAAATTCGGCAGAAAAAGGTTTCTTATTACATGTAGGAATGCAGCCAAATTCAAGGGAAATCGATTCAGATTAAGCTATAGCCCCCATACATATGTTACACCCGATTTTACATAGAAGCGCCGTAGAGACTGTATATATATCCGGTCTGTACGAAATTCGACAGAAAGTGGTTTCTTATTACATGAATGAACATTCAGGGAAAATTGGTTCAGATTTAGAGATAACCTCTATATATATGTTCCTCCTGATTTGATATTAAAGTACTATAGAAGTTGTACTTTACTTCCGGTCATTACAAAATTTGGCAGAAAGATGTTTCTCAATTTATGAACGAATATGTACCAATTATTCTAAATTACTATCGCAATGACCCTTATCGCATTGTTAGGGAGGTGTAGGGTATTATACAGTCAGCCCCGCCCGACTTTGTGCATTTCCTTACTGGTTTTCATATATGTTATGGATTTTCAGATATTCCCTTTTATAGCCAAAAATCAGTGGTACTTTGGAATAACTAAGAAATGTTATTTGAGATTTTGTGTTCTTTGTAGTCCTTTGGTCTGCTGACACTCTAAATTAGTTGTCAATATTAGAAAATATGAGCTTTTATGTTCAGGCAACTTTTTCATACTGTCATAATTCCAAGTTTTTTTTTAATATTTTTATAGTTTAAAAATGTTATTCATATTCTGTGATATTCACGATTTTCCACTATTTTGACATATTCTTAGACTCTGTGACATCGATCAATCTGAGCCTCCACATAAAATGTGTTAAATTGTGTCTTCATTGCTTGGAAGGTGCAGTGTAGTTTTATTTAATGTGACAATTATCTGAACTTATCTCTTCAATTATTCGCATTGGCAAACGAAGTTATTATGTGTCATTGTAGTTTAATTCAAAAAGAATGAAATAAATAAAATTAAAACTATACAAGCACAAAAAGGATAGGACAGGACATGAAAATGATTTAACGGTCTGGTAAAAAAAAACACTGTAAGAGAAAGTAAATATTGGGAAATATTTCGTACGAAAACCGTGGATATAAATCGAATTAAAAATATTGATTGTGTATACAAATTTATTGCGATTGGTTCATTTTTTAAGGATTATGTTAATCAGTGTAATGGTGAGTAAATATTTTTTATGTTTTCCTGCTTACGAACACCCTGTTTCGGCGCTTGCTGTATAACCACAGCAATCGCTTTCAAACAAACGTGTCCCATGCAAGGATTGTGGAAAACATGGAAAACGATTATTTTACAACTGAGGAAAAATGAATTTGCAAACATGACGGAGAAGATATTCGATATCCGAACATACACACACACACACAATATAATACATAACATACCCCACCAAGACCGAGTGATATAATTATCCGCCAATGATAAAGGATGGAATATATGGGATGACCGCGACCAGAGATGTGTGAGCGAATGTTCGACAAACGAATGACTGACTGGCTGCCGGACTCTGTCTGTCTGGATTCGTGATGTGAAAATAACAATGTTAACAGAAAAATTATTTACTGTTTAATATTGTAATGATTAATGACATTTGTGCTCTGCCAATATTCCACATGAATACAGAATCATTTTACTTTGGACTGTGTTTTAATTAAGTACTCGCAATTCAATTGGACAATAAGTGAATTGAGATTTTTATTCATATTGGTTATTTTTTTTTTTTGTAGAAATTCATTTGCGGTCCCATAGGATAAAAATCCTACCACATTTTCTACAACAGCTATTCTTTTTTACAATTTACATTCATTACAACATAGGATAGTTTGAGGTTTCTCCTAATTAGCATGTCCTTGATTATTTAGTAGTTACGAGTATTTGCCAAATTTGATTACATCTCAATTGTGAATGTTTTGCCATTTTAGCAATTATGCTAATGGTCTACCAAACATTTGCTGCTGCAAACCAATTATCAGACATTTATTTGCCGAAGAGTTATTAATTTATTTATTTAGTCCAGTAGAGATTAGATTATGTAATTGCTATTGGTTTAAGTTGGAATTGGAATGTTATTTACATAATTTAACTATTAATGACTAAAAATTAAACGCATGTTCTATGGACAATTAAATCAATCGATAAATATTTATAAACTTTTCAGTAGGGCTTTTGAATTGGCATAATCACATTTGAGGCATACATCAGAGTACATAAAAGCTTCTCAAAGCATTTTTTAAAAGATATAGAAGACGGATCATAGGTGCATATGTGAAATATTTTAGAGTTAAATATTGTTCATACGCACAAGTGTGCGTATACTGCTTCCAAATATCGAATACCCTAGGAAGAGAATTTGGTGGACAGTAAATATAAATAACGTTAATTTCCATTACGTTAATATCGGCTATTTTCGAGTTAAAGATTACTCATACGCATATGTTCAAAAATATCGAATTTTGTATTTTTTCAAAAAGTATTTATTTATTCATGAATATCTATTTTGTCCCCTTCAAAGTAATCCCCCTCGGATATAATACACTACTGCCAAAAGTTTTTCCTTTTCAGTTTTTGGAACAAAAAATAGTCACAGTGGGCTAGGTCAGGGGAATACGGTGGCTGCGGCACCATCTCTGTGTTGTTTTTGGCCAAATATTCGCGCACAAGCAACGAGGTGTGCGCAGGTGCAAAAGCCAGTTTTTGTTCTTCCACAAATCCGGGCGTTTTTGGCGGATTGCTTCGCGAAAATTGCACATAACTTGCAGGTAATATTCTTTATTGGCCGTACTACCCTGTGACAAGAACTCATAATGCACCACGCCCCTGCAATCAAAGAAAATTGTGAGCTCGGGCGTCCCGCCCGCTGTTCGTCCTTCGCATCTTCTCGGCCTTCTAAAAACATTTTGCACCACCGATAAACGTTGCTTTGGTCCAAGGTAGCTTCACCATATGCCACAGTCAACATTCGGAATGCGCCAGCGCACTTTATTTTGTTCTTCACTCAAAATTTGATGCAGATTCATTGATCCATTTTCTGAAATAGATAAAAATCGAAGACTAGTTAAAACACATACAAGCACAACAGCTGTCAAAAATTAAATATTAAAATTAAATATTCAAATGCAGTAAGGAAAGGCAGAAAGTCCAGCGGGGCCGACTACATAATACATTACATCTCCCTGACAATGCGATAAGGGTCTAAGGCTATAATAATTTGATATATTTGTGGCTATATCTAAATCTTAACCGATTATCGTTAAATTAAGCAATATTCGTTCCTAAATTAAGTAACATCTTTTTGCCAAATTTAGTATTGATCGGAAGTAAAGTGCAACTTCTATTGCGCGTTGATATCAAATCAGGGGGAACGTATATATGGGGGTTATATCTAAATCTGAAGCGATTATTCAGGGACTAAGAAACCTCTTTTTGTCGAATTTCGTACTGATCGAATATAAAATACAGTCTCTACGCCGCTTACATGTCAAATCGGTTGTAACATATGTATGGGGGCTATATCTGAACCGATTTTCCCCAATTTAGCGGTATTATTTCATGTAATATGAAACCGCTTTCTGCTGAATTTCCTACCGATCGGATATACATAAAATACAGTTTCTACAGCGCTTACATGTGAAATCGGGTGAAACATATATATGGGGTATATATCTTAATCTGAAGCGATTTTCCGCAAATTTTGTATTGTCTCTAAATTTATCACAAGACTTTTCTGTGCCAATTTTTGTGCAAATCGGGTCAAAAATGTTGCTTATACAATGCATATATGTATGCCAATTCGAAGGTACATAAATATGAACCGATTTTAACCAAATTCAATAGGGATCGAACCTTGACATTTCAGAACAGGGCTATAAATGTTAAAAATATCACTTTCGAGTACAAACAGTAGTTTATTAACTGTCATTAAAACAATTGGAACAAAGTTGATTGTTGTTTTTATACCCTCACTATTGTGAACGAGGGTATATATCAGTCAGTATATATTAGTATATCAGTTGCTGCGGACCAAAAGTGTAACACGTCGAAGGAGTGATCTGAGAGACCCCAAGTATATTTGGCGGAAATTCTTTTGAGCACTGTCCGTCCTTCCAACTGTCTGTCTGATGCGCACTTTATCTTTCGATAGGAGTAACCGATTGACTTCAAATTTGGTATGTATTAGCATTTATCCCCTCACCTTAGAGAGGAGGGTATATATCATTTGCTATGAGCCAAAAGTGTAACACATTGAAGGATTGACCCAAGACCCTAAGTATGTTCGGAGGATATCCGTTTTGGTTCATTTTAAGTCGAGTGAGCAACGTCCGTCCGTCTGTGTGTCTGTCTGCTGGCTGGTGCGCACGATAACTCTCGAAAGGAGTTACCGATTGACTTCAAATTTGGTATGTTGTAATATTTTTTCTATCTCCGGCTACGTTCGAAGATGGACCATATTGGTCCACTTCTTCTAGTACCTTCCCACAAAGGTTTAATATTTAGTGAAATATTGATTATTAAATAATTTCTATACTATTTATTTGAATCCTCTGAAGTTGTACACATGGTATTAGTTTATTAGTCACTATTACGTTCGAGAAAAATGCCGCGAAGTTGCCGCGCCCCTTTTGGTACCTCCCATACAAATGCACAATTTTGAACCAAAAGTTAATAGCTTATAACTTTATTACCAGTGCATACAAATACTTGAAATTTTGTACAGTGTAATTCTTTTATAGTGCCTAGAGACCAGAGAAAAATGGGCGTTATTGGCACGCCCTTTATGGTACCTCCCACACAAATGGACCTTTTTGTCCCAAATGTTAACAGCTTTTAACTTTAATAAAAATGAATATAAATACTTGAAATTTTGTACAGTGTAATGCTTTTATAGTACCAAGAGTCCGTAATTTGAATTGATAATAATTTTATTAAAACAAAAAATAAATTTACTAATATTTTTTTGGGACTCAAGGTGGGGGATTCATAAGTCGGTTTACCCGACTGAACTTTCTTACTTGTTTTTCTATCTCAAGTTAAGAACATGGATGGACCATGTAAAATTTTCCATTTGTGTGCGTGGTACCAAAAGGGCGTAGCAAAAATGCCAATTTTTTACGAGACTGTAGGTACTCTAAAATCATTACACTTCACAAAATGTCAAGTATGCGTATGGACTGTAATCAATGTTATAATCCGTTTACTTTTGGTACAAAATGGTCCATTTGTGTGTGAGATACCAAAACTGGAGGTGCCACTTCGACCATTTTTCTTGACGTTTTAGCGACTAACAAACTAATACTGAGTGCGAAATTTTAGAAGATTCGAGTAAGTAATATAGATGGTATTAAAGAATCAATATTTCACTAAAAGTTAACCCTTTGTGGGGGAGGTACTAGAAGGAGTGGACGAATATGGCCCAACTTCGAACTTAGCCGGAGATAGAGAAAAATATTACCGCATACCAAATTTGAAGTCAATCGGTTACTCCTTTCGAGAGTTATCTTGCGCACCAACCAGCAGACAGACACACAGACAGACAGACGGACGGGCGGACATTGCTCAAATTACTTAAACTGACCCAAAACGGATTTCCGCCGAACATACTTGAGGTCTTCGGCCAGTCCTTCGATGTGTTACACTTTTGGCTCGTAGCAAATGATATATACCCTCCTCTCTAAGGTGAGGGTATAAAATTGACAAAATCGAAATTTTTTTGAACACGTCGATTTTTCGTAGAATTCCCCATATATTTTTATTTAAAATGAAGAAATTATGTTTTTATATAGATAGCTTTTATTTTTCATTTTATTTTTGGTTTGTATTTGACGCGAAAACGAAAATTCATGTGAGTGCATGTGGAATTTTCGTTTGCTGATAGGCTTATGTTTTCATTCGCATAGAGATTCGTGCGCGTTGTCATGCCTGTTAGTGGGTCGCAAATCATATTTTTCGGTTAGAATACAGGGGAACATTAACGTTCTACATCGTTGGTCAGGCGTTTTAACTCCATACAATTCTATTCTAATATTTCATATACAAAATGACTTACTATCTCTAAAAATGATGAAAACAACGAAAAAGGTGTTGTAATGAAACGGCCATGGTTGCGGATGTTTTATTTGCCAATGTATTGTAATTAAATATTTAGCATACGCTCTAGGGGGGTGGTGCAATTTGAACAATAGTTATATCAGCGCTGCCAGTTTAGGGGATTTATCCCCAATTTGGGGATTTTTCTTCGCGAATGGGAATATATTTTTTGGTTTGGGGATCCGGGGATTTGGCGGGGATTACAATTTTTTATAATTACATGTCCGTATTTATGTTACAAGTTCTATTTTCTGTTAAATCTATATTTTTTTAGAAAATGCGTCCGTAAAAATTGTGTCAAAAGTTCCTACAAAAAGACTTAAATAGACAACCTGTAGTAATTGCCAATACGGATTTCTATAGATATTTATAAATCAATTGAAACCAAATGCGGTTTATAAAATGTTTCCCTGACGACATTACGAACAATTTAAGCTAATTTTGGAGTAATGTTTACTAGTAACAGGATTCTGCTGGTCCAACTCGATTTTAAAGAACTGGAATCGCTGGTATTATTTCTTTGATGTACTTTATCAATTATATAGTCCATTGGCAGAAATGATCAAACTTTTAATACCAAAAACGAGTACAAAAAAATTAGATGATGTAGATGAGATGGAAGATTTTGAATATATTTGATAATTTAACATCGTACATTTTGTACAAACAAAATGAATTTTAATACAAAGTACATTGAATTGTAAAATACATCATTCACATAAGTTAAAATATTTTCTGGGGATTTTTTTGGGGATGAGAAATCTTTTTTGGGGGATTTAGGGGATGAAAAATTAAAATTTCGGGATTCGTTTGAATTCTGCAAATTTAATTTAATTCATTTCAAATTGTATTTTCTTAAAACGCAGTGCAAATTTAAATCTATTTAGAATTCCATGCGAAATTCGAAAATCGAGATGAATTTATTTATAGTCAAATTAGTCAAAAAAAAAAACTTTATTTGCATTTTTACTAAACATCCCCATCCTTTCCGGACATTTGAGCACCAAATCGTATTTAAATATTTTTAAAAACAATGTAATTTATTATCCACGTCTACTTATTTACATACACTCGCACATACATATATATTTGCCAATTTAATATGTATGTACATAAATAAGTACTTATATTAAAATATTTATCCAATTGTCGTACATATTGGAATACATGTTAAGCCATTCTTAAAATCAATCATTTTTATGTATAATTTGTTCATTCGTTTGTTTGTTTGGCTGTTTGTTTGTTTGTTATTTGTATTAATTTCATAATACTTTAAATGGAAAATTATGACATCCAATTTAATGATAATTTATTAAATTGCTTTCAATCTCACCGACAATCTTACACCATACTCATACAAACACTACCACATTAAGGTGGCTTTTGGTGAGTCAAATGCAAATAGTAAAATATTTATAATGAATTTGAATGGGAAATCCTATTTTAGTAATAAAACCACCTTAATGTATTATACACTACAGTAATTTTGGATTTTGTAGTCGAGTTGACCTCACCAATAAACCGTCGAGTATAGGAACCCAATAAATATGCATGGAATATTTTATGATCAAATATTACAAAGGCTTTAGATGCTTAGCAAGCGCATATACACACGAACATACTTACATATGTATAACGATAAATGGGTGAAATGCTATCGATGCTATAGGTTTGAGTACAGTAAACAGCCAACATGTTTTGGAGGACAAAACCGAATAATATCTGTCGGGACTACGAAAGATCGCCCAATGAAAATGAACAAAAAAAAAATTATGGAAAATTACCCAAAACATTTCTAACATTTAAAAATGGTGCTGCATTTTCAACCATTCTGGGAACTCTCAAATAAAGTACCTAATGCAATATTACATTTCTCACACATTAAGGATAATCTTTACTACACGGGGCAAAATCGCCTTTTTTGATATGTTTGAATCGAAAGAAAATATATTTGTAACACAAATTTTTAAATATTATATATTTCTTAGCAAATAAATTTTATTTGAAAATCAATAAAATATATTTGGAACGCATATATTAATATATTACAACAAATTATATTTGCAAACTAAATTTCTCAAATAAAATATGTGCTTAAATACAAATAAAATTATTATGTAGGAATTTTTCCAAATATATTTTATTTAAAAAATATTTCCAAAACTTTTGCTGAGTTTTTCATATTTCAGTTTCAATTTTTCTTGGGTTTCGAATTGTACCTCCCAGTTATGATACCATATGCAGCATTGCCTTCTGTTTTAAATCAATCATTTCAAATTTCTGAGTATTCCAAGCCATCATTAGTTGTCAATCCTCTAAGTACTTTATATTGATCCAAAATTATATGATTTCAATTATTATTTTTTACGAACATTAAAAATTTCTAAAAATTTAACTTTGAATTACTGAAAAATTTGACACAATTTATGTATTTTATGAATACTTAAATGCAAATAAATATTTGTTTCGGAAATAATGGTCCCAAATAAAAACATATTGGAATGTAAACAAATATTTGTTTAGAACAACATCTTCCCAAATACACAATTTTTGTGTGTACCAAATATTACATGCTTAGAGTCTGCCCCAAACATATATATGTTTCAAGCCGAATATGTTTGGGACTATATACTACAGAAGCGATTTTTTTTCAGCGTGTAGGTTTAGTCTAATGATTTAATTCATTTACCCCCATTAACACAAAACAAAACAACCCAGCTTTAGAGCTAACGAAAGTTAAACTGTATGGAATTTGACAGATATAACCGGTAGTTAGCTCTTAAACCTAGTTTATTTATTTATTGTTAATGGCCCTTAATGTACATTACACAGCTTAACAAAAAAACTTTTTTTGCTGCGACACAGGTTTTCGCAGTCAATTTGGATATATCGTCGCTTGGATGGCCAACTGACGGAACAAACTTTTTCCAAATTGTTTAGGAGAGCAGATTTTCTGTTTTTGAGAAAAATTAAAGTTAATTTCTGAAAAAATGCAATTTTAATTTTGGCAGATACGTCGACATTTTTTTACAATTTTTGGAGATAACGGTGTAGCTACATGCTCAAAATGTATACACACGTTGCAATGGTGGCCTTAACCCAATTTCCGAAAAATTTTCAGTTCCGTCAGCGACGACATGAGATAATACACTTCATAGCCCCAAAGGTAGTTTCTTTGAATTAGCTCTAGATCTCGCGATAAATCGCGATTTTCAGAAAAGAAAGGTTGAGACACATATTAGTATAAGTCGAGAATCATTTATGGTCTCCTTCTTTCTTGATTATAAGGTATTGTAAGGTATCGTCGACACCGCTGAACGGACGAAAAAATGGTATTATAAGAAGTTGAAGGATACTCAATTTTAGATTCTTTAAAAATTCCCTTAACTAATTCGAATAAATGGTTCCAGAGCCAATCGTGATTTATCGCGTGAACTAGAGTTAATTCAAAAAACTACCATTAAGGCAATTAACTGTATTATCTATCTCCCAAATCCAAATCGGCTACGAAACGCTGTGCCACAAAAAAATATTGACTAGTATTATTGTATTGCCTCCATAATGCCTGAAATCGGTACTATACACATTTAAATTACTGAGTAGTATGCTTATACATATTCTACACATACTTATGAAATAATTGCACAGATGTCCTTCTATTGCTTTTATACCCACATTTACATACATATTTATATGGAGAGTCTGTAATGCATAATAGGTGAATCTATAAAAGTTGTGTTCTTAATGTGGTTGATATTTGTACTTCTTATAAATAATAAGTTTACATTTGCATTATTTGCTTAAATTTCATAGAGATGTCTATGCTAATCGATGAAGAAAGATAGAAGCCACTGTTATGTACTTAAGTACTTAGGATCATCTATATTCTTTGAATGAAAAAAAAAATAAATTTGTACAAAAATCTATAAAATATTGAATATCTAATTAATCATTACAATCCTTCTAACAATATTTACTTTCTTTTAATTTCAGGTAAAACTTTTTAAAATACTCTTTTAAACGAGTTCTAAAGAAAATTACTCATGTAATGGGTAAGCATATGAATGCAAATAAAACTAGTTTACACAATTTTGTCAAAATTGTCAAAATATGTAAATCACGAAACAAATATTGAAAAAAATGTTATGGTAGATCTTTATACCGCCACTTTAGTGACATGACGATATATATCATTTGCTATGGGCCAAAAGTGTAACACATCGAAAGAGTGATCTAAGACCCTAAGTATGTTTGGCGGATATTCTTTTTGGGTCATTTTAAGTCGAATGAGAAATGTCCGTCCGTTTGTCTGTCTGCTGGCTGGTGCGCACGATAACTCTCGAAGGGAGTAACCGATTTACTTCAAATTTGGTATACGGTAATATTTTTTCTATCTCCGGCTAAGTTCGAAGGTGGGCCATATTGGTCCACTCCTTCTGGTACCTCCCACACAAAGGATTAATATTTAGTGAAAAATTGATTCATTAATAACATCTATATACACGAATCTTTTGAAATTCACACATTATATTATTTTATTAGTAACTATTACCTCGAGAAAAATGGGCGAAGTTGCCATGCCCCCTTCTGGTACATACCACACAAATGGACCATTTAAAAATTGAACTGCTTTCAACTTTAATACAAGTGCATAAAAATACTTGGAATTTTGTACAGTAAAATGTTTTTATATCGCCTATAGTCCGGTAAAAAATTGGCATTATTGTATTACCTCAAAAAAATATTTTTGGAACATTTTTTTATTTGTTTTAATAAAATTATCAATTTAAATTGCATTTAATAACTTTAAAGTATGTAATGGTATTAAAGTGTAAAGCTGTTAACTTTTGGCGTAAAATGGTCCATTTGTGTGGCAGGTACCAAAAGGGGCGTGCCAATAACTGCCACTTTTCTCTAGACTGAAGGTACTATAAAAGCCTTACACTGTACGGAATTTCAAGTATTAGTATGCACTGGTATTAAAGTTATAAGCTGGTAACTTTTGGTACGAAATGGTCCATTTGTGTGGGAGGTACCAAAAGGGGCGTGCCAATAACACCCATTTTTCTCTGGACTCTTGGTACTATAAAAGCATTACACTGTACAAAATTTCAAGTATTTGTCTGAACTGGTATTAAAGCCATAAGCAGTTAACTTTTGGTGTAAAATTGTTTATTTGTATGGGAGGTACCAAAATGGGAGTTGCCACTTCGCCCATTTTTCGTGACGTGTTAGCGAATAACTAATTAATGCAATGTGTGAAATTTCAGAAGATTCTAGTAAGTAGTATTGAAGGTATTAAAGAATCAATATTTCACTAAAAGTTAACCCTTTGTGGGGGAGGTACTAGAAGGAGTGGACCAATATGGCCCATCTTCGAACTTAGCCGGAGATAGAGAAAAATATTACCGCATACCAAATTTGAAGTCAATAGGTTACTCCTTTCGAGCGTTATCGTGCACACCAGCCAGCAGACAGGCACACACAGACAGACAGACACACAGACAGACAGACACACAGACAGACACACAGACACACAGACAGACACACAGACAGACACACAGACAGACACACAGACAGACAGACGGACGGACGGACATTGCTCAAATGACTTAAAATGACTGAAAACGGATTTTCGCCGAACATACTTAGGGTCTTAGGTCACTCCTTCGATGTGTTATACTTTTGGTTCGTAGCAAATGATATATACCCTACTCTCTAAGGTGAGGGGATAATTAACGGCTTACAACTTCAATACCAGTGCATACAAATACTTGAAATGTTGTACAGTGTAATGCTGTTATAGTACCTACGGTCCTGTGAAAAGTGGTAGTTCTCAACACGCCCCATTTTGTACCTCCCACACAAAATGACAAAATCATACCAAAATTGAATTGATCGTAACGTTAATAGTGCATATAAACGCTTAAATTGCCGCATAGTGCAATGCAAAGTCAATGAATATAGAAGATGTGCCATCGCAAGTTTGTTTACATTTTCTCGAGTTACGAACGAATAGAAATGATTTTTCAACCGCGAAAAAATAGTTGGTGTCTTTTCTTAAACTTTTTTTTGCACATATCGATTGATATTAATTTTGTAATCGTGATAAGTAAAAAAAAATCGGGAAATTCGGTCGGAAAATACGTGAGAAACCTTACTCGTTGATATCAAATTCCTATTCGTTCGTAACTGATACTTAATCGCTACGGGAAGGATTGTCTTCTGATATTATATTGTTTTTGGTGCAATGTATTTAAAGGAAATACTGTTTAAAAATGTATTTGTTAAACCCCTTGTGGTACTTCTCACACAAACTGACAGATTAATTAGTGTATATTATTGTATGTGTACCTTAGTCGATTTACCCGATTGAAATTTTCTTACTTTTTTAGACAAATTATGCAATTACTGCATACTGAGCAAAATAGTCCCACCTTTCTTGCTCCATTCTAGATTGACATTAGTCACAAACTGAGGGTTATCTTACCCATTTTACTTGACTACAATTTTCTTGCTTTGTTTACTACTTATAGACACTACTAAAATTTTAAATAAATTGGGGTATTTTCAAGGACGTTCTTCAAATAAAAATGCTAATATGAAATTCAAGACTTTCAGAATATGACCTGAAATCTCAGGAGGAGAAAAACCTTCACTGTGTCTTGCTCGTTCTCTCTCGCCTCCGAACTCATACGACTACTGACGACAATAATCTGTTATAACAGCCTCTACATCTGTGCTATTTTTATTTTAATAAATGTTCGCATCATAAATTCTCGTCATAAAACCTTAGAAAGATTTACCAAAAATACACCGAAAAACAAGGAAATCACTGAAACTTAAAGCAAAAATAATACCATTTAATAATAACGAAAATGATACGAGTTGGACAATAATTTACTTAAAAATAGCTTCAAACAAACCTCAAAGAGAATTACTTACAAAAAAAGGAAAAAAAAAACACATTTTATTGTGGGGTTTTAATGTAAAATACAAAATTATGTATTTGACTCTACCGCATACATTACTTTGTTTTTTTTTGTGTGCCGTAAACTAGAGAGCTCTTGAACAACAAGGCAATATCTCATTAAACAATGTGGTTTGGGTAAATAAAATACTTATGTATATTTTCCTTTTTTATATCTGTTGTGGGCCAACAAAGCTGTTAATAAAGAAGAACGAAAGTTTTATGAATAATACCCCTAAATAGTATAGTCGTCCGGTTCGTTATTTATTTTGTGATATTACCCTGCTTATCATATTACCAAAGCGCTTCGTCCTCCTTTCGTCTATTCTTTCAGCTGGTGTGTAATGACCAGCCAACACAAAGAGCAAGAGAGAGCGGGAGAGAGGTGGAGAGACTGAATACAGAGCTCAAGCTGACAAAGTTTATTTGACTCTGATACGAATAGTACCTACGCTTGGTGAGGTGAGGTTTTTGTTTTTGTTTCGCCATCTCTCGGTTTCGTCTTTATCTCATGGCTTTGTTTTCGTCTCTGTAGCAGTCGCTGTCGCCATTGTCGCCTTTTTGGGGGAGAGTAGTGTTGGGTGTGAGAGTACAAGTGAGTGTTTGCCACTCGGCCAAAGCATTGAGTGGGTGGTTTGGTTTGGTTTTCTGGGTAATTGGTTGTGTTAAGTTTATCGCCATGTGCTGCGTTACGTTGAAGAGTTGCTTTTTTTTATTGTTTTGTGAGGGTCCGTCCAACTCGAGGCACAGGTGTGAGAAAATCAATTTCCAACAGGAATAACAACTGCTACAACAACAACAACAGCGACATGACAACAAACAAATACCACATTCAGTTAAATTAACAACAAAGGGAAAAGGGCTTAAGGATGATTTTCGTTTTGGGGTTTTTTGTTTCAGCAATTTTATTTGCGTTCTCAACTTTCGCTGTTTGTTTTTCCTGTCCCCTTCTCTCTCTCTTTTATCAAAGCATTCAAAACAAAAATATTGGCAGTGTTTATTGTGTTTTTAGGGCTCATGTCGATGACCAATTTGTTTTAGTTAGTGTGGTCTGGTCGACTGCTGCGGTGCGATATGAAAGGGTAACGATATACTGTGGTACATTTTTCCATAAAGCAGAGAAAACTGATTTTTTAAGACAATCTTTAAAAGCTATTACATGAAGTTAAAATTCAGTGGTTATATTGATACCCTAAAATACACTGTGGTAAAGGTTGCCTCTTTACGAGTATGAATAAGTTTGTCACACTCAAGGGGGGAGATAGACAGATCCATTGTTTATTATTATTCCTGATCGCCTTAAAATCATTTTCTGAGTCAATTTAACTAGGTCCATCTGTCTGGATAGGAAAATCTGTTAATATTTAGATATAGCCATCGGGCTATATGTAGCTCCTATCTGGCATAGAAGCGCTATTGAATTCCTTTTTATAACCTACCCTCTACTGTGGTACAGGGTAATACGACTTTCAGCAGTTATTTGTTTACGCCCAAAAGAAGAAGAGATAGACCCATTATTTATTATACCTATCGACTTGAAATAATTCTCTGAGTTGGGTCGCAATATTAGCCCGATCATATCGAAATTTGGAACAAAAATCTCCTTTACTTCAAAAACGATTCCTATGGAAATTGGTGAATATCTGTGCAGACTTAGTTAGATGTAGACAAAATAGTCGTATTTTTGTTTTCTGATCAGAATAAAACATAAGTGCTATTGGGTAGTAACTAGTTGTAACACAAAATTTCAACGAGATCGGTATAGGACTGTCAGATGTGGAGGGTGTTGAATTTTGACAGTTTGGTCAAACGGCCTTTTTTCCCATACATGTAACTAATTACTTATTGTATTAAGAAATTGTTGCCCAAAGAGTTTTCGATAGCTTTTTCTTCAATCTTTAAACAAAACATATACTCGGGTAAACCGACTTACGAATTCCCTCACCTTCAGTCCCAAAAAAATATCCGTACATTTATTTTTCTTTTTGTATAATTAAATTATTATCATTTTGAAGTGCATTTAATTACGTTAAAGTATGCACTAGTATTAAAGTTAAAAGCTGTTTACATTTGGTACAAAATGTTCCATTTATGTGGCAGGTAGCAAATGGGGCGTGCCAATAACGGTAAATTTTCTCTAGACGGTAGATACAATAAAAGCAATACATACACCGTATAAAATTTCAAGTATTTATATTCACTGGTGTTAAAGTTAAAATCTGTTAACTTTAGGTACAAAATTGTCCATTTGTGTGGGAGGTACCAAAAGGGGCGTGGCAATAACGCCCACTTATCTCTGGATTCTTGGTACTATAAAAGTGTTACACTGTACGTAATTTCAAGTACGAGTATTTATATGCAGTGGTATCAATGTTATACGCTGGTAACTTTTGGTGTAAAATGGTCCATTTGCGTGGGAGGTACCAAAAGCGACTTGCCAATAACGGCCACTTTTCTCAAGGCTCTAGGTACTATAAAGCATTAAACTGTACGAAAATTCAGGTATTAGTATGCACAGGTATTAAAGTTAAAAGCTGTTAACTTTTGGAACAAAAAGGTCCCTTAGTGCGGGTGGTACCAAAAGCGGTAACGATACTTCGCCCATTTTTATACCCTCACTTTAGTGTGACGAGGGTATATTTCATTTGCTACGGAAAAAAGTGTAACACATCGAAGGAGTGACCTAAGACCCCAAGTATGTTCGGAGGAAAACCGTTTTGGGTCATTTTAAGTCGAATGAGCAATGTCCGTCCGTCTGTCTGTCTGTGTATCTGTGTATCTGCTGGCTGGTGCGCACGATAACTCTCGAAAGGAGTAACCGATTGACTTCAAATTTGGTATGTGGTAATATTTTTTTCTATCTCCGGCTAAGTTCGAAGATGGGCCATATTGGTCCACTCCTTCTAGTACCTCCCCCACAAAGGGTTAAAATGTTGTGAAAAATTGATTCTTTAATAACTGCTATACTACTTATTCGAATCTTCTGAAATTCCACACATAGTTTTAGCTTATTAGTCGCTATTAACTCGAGAAAATCGGGCGAAGTTGCCACGCCCCTTTTGGTACCTCCCACACAAATGCACCGTTTTGCACCAAAAGTTAACAGCTTATAACGTTAATAACAGTGTATAAAAAACTTGAAATTTTGTATAGTATTATGCTTTTATATTGCCTACAGTCGAGGGAAAAATTGGCGTTGTTGCCACGCCCTTTTTGGTACCTCCCACACAAAGGTACCTTTTTGCACCAAAGGTTAACAGCTTATAACATTAAAACCAGTGTATAAAAATACGTGAAATTTTGTACAGTGTAATGTTTTTATAGTGTCTATAGCCCTGTGAAAAATGGGCGTTATCGCCACGCCCCTTTTTGTACCTCCCACACAAAATGCCCAAATTATACCACAATTTAATATCTCATAACGTTTTTACCAGTGCACATAAATGCTTATAGTTCGGCACAGTGCAATGAATTTAAAGTATCTAATGTTCAGCGAAAAATAGGTGTATTTGATAAACCCCTTCTGGTACCTCCCACACAAATTGACAGAATAATTCGAGTAATATTCAATATTACATTACTCACAATGTGAGGGTATACCTTAGTCGGTTTACCCGACTGAAACTTTCTTACTTGTTCTCATATTGATGAACTATTGCGAGGAAGTAGTATAAAAGTTATTAGAGAATCAATATTTCACTAAATTTTAACTTTTTGCGAGGGAGGTACTAGAAGGAGTGACCAACAAGGTCCATCTTCGAACTTAGCCTGAGATAGAAAAAATATAATCACATACCAAATTTGAGGTCAATCCATTATTCCTTTATCGTGCGCTCAAATGACTTAAAATGTACTAAAACGAAATGACTTAAAATGTATTATATTGGCAAAATTAACAATTTTTCCAAACATTGTTAGTGAAAAATTACGAGTCCTTGAAAGTTATGCTGAAAAAAGGGAAAAAAATATATTTTCTTTCACTTTTTCAAAAAAAAGTACCGAGAAAAAATCTTTTTCGCATAAAATGTTAAGTAACTTTGTTCAGCATATTCTTAGCTACAATATTTCCAAATATAGTTAAGCGGTATCACCAAGTCTGATTTAGATGTTGGACAATATCTGATGACACCTTTTTCGGGGGTCCCACTGATTTTCAGAAACTTTGGAGGCCCATAAAAAAATTGGTCACCAATTTCGCCAAACCGAGTATAGGGTTATACTACCCTTTGGTAGTAGAATCGAACCTATACTGCCAAGTCCGTGTATTTTTCAAAAAGTGTTCATGTGTTGCATATTCTTGGGGTGTTATGTTATGTTGCTTATGTTTGTAATATAGATGCATCGAGACATCAAAAATATTATGGTTAGGAGAACTAATTTCAATTGTTTCATAGAATTTTGGGTATATTTCTAAATCCAAATTACATTTCGAATACATCATAAATCGAAAATGACCCACTGTGCAGCAAGCGTTTTCTATACTCATATGTGGTCCAGTTGTTTGTTTGCTTTTTGGTGTTTCTGCTAAAAAAAAGGTTTGTTTTCTTTAACTTTTTGCCTTGTGTATTCGAATCCTCTTTTATCTAATGGAGTTTGTAACATTTTTCTACACATTTGACCATTTCGCCTTTGTCTTAGTCTGGTTAAAAAACATTTGTTGCGGTTTTTTTGGTTGTGGCGCTGGACTTCGCTGGGTTGAATAATATTATTTAATACTTGTTAAAACAAACTGTTTTATTGTGGACCCTTTTTGTTGTTGTTGGTTGGTTGTGGACACTTTATCATAGCTTTGCTTATTTGTGTTGCTTTCTTTCCCATTTGTTTTATTTAATGATGTTTTCCAAAAGTGTGGTGTATGTGTGCGTGAGTCACTTTTAAGGATAATATTTTTATGGGTGCCAAAGTTTAGTTTTTTATGGCAGTTGGTCCTTTTAATTTGACTGATTTATGTTTAGGTAGACATATGATTTCATTTGACAAACCCTTAAGACGTTCTTTTTCACACGACCACCGGGAGGACTGTTAAATTGTAGAACTGTTGTGAAAAAGATTAAGCCGGACGATATTGTTGCCGAGAGAGTGTCGTTTGATAAGGGTAACATTTTGTTATGTGTAAAATAATGTCAGTAAATAAGGCCTTAAATATGATATGAAAAAGTTTGTTTCTTATCAAGAGCTTCAGGATTAAATTTTTTGGAGTAAGACATTTTTATATTTGCACAAAGGTTTGGTTACAACTGTTACTCTTTTAAAAAATGAAAGAATATTTCATCTTCGAACTTGGCTTGCAATAGACAAAAATGTTATCACACACCAAATTTGAAGTGAATCCGTTACTCCTTTCGGGAGTTATAGCTTAAATGACTAAAATGTCGGATTATCGCCGAACATACTTATGTCCTTAGGTGACTCTTTCGATGTGTGCCGCATTGGTTTACGTATTGAAATTGACTTTCCGGTCCATGTTTTGATATATCCCCATATATATGTAGGTCTCTTCCGATTTTCTTTCATGACGATCTAAGGAAGCACTCTTTGCAAATAAATTTGCTCTAAAAGTTAAGCATTTATATTTTGAATAGGCAGAAATCGTGCCTAGTGGAAATGGAACACATCGGTTCATGTTTTGGTAAAATCCTTATAGAAAGGTCCTTTCTGATTTTATTTATTGGTGCTCTAGATGACGCAGTTTTTAACCGAGCAAGGAAAAAATAAAAATAAATAAAAACACAAGAGAGTTTCAGTATTTGTAAATTAAAATTAAAAGGGGGATCTCTATTTTTGCAAAAAACAAAGTTGGGGGGGGGGGGGGTGATTATTACCGTGTTCGAGTGTTATTTCAGGAGATAGACGCGATCGCTCGGATTGAGTGCAAAACGACAAGTAAGAGTTAAAAGGAGAGCTGAGGTGAAACAAGTTGCAACGACATCGCTTGCGGAAACTCGTCCCGAGAGAGTCGGAAAGAGATACAGCACTGGAAGTCTCTTCTTACAATCTGTAACATGCGAAGATCCTCTTGGGAGAGTTGTACAGAGATTTCCGCTATTCCATTATACATAAATCCCTCTACGATCCGTGCTGTGCGAATATCGTCACAAGAGAGTCGAAGGAGAGCACCAGAGGCTGAAAAACACTCTCATAATCCGTACATCGTCCCGGGAGAGTTGTAGCATAAACCTTATCTCCATGATTTATTTTAATTTTTCGAAAGAAATTGCTTATTTATGACAAATGGCATCATGTGTCAGAATTGTATAGTTGTAAAGCATACCGTTATACTAAATTCCACAGTAATCTAAACAGATGTATACGTTAAACAAAAAAATAATCGCAAAAAAACGTTCTCCTCTCAATTTTTATGAATGTCGCTTACGTCTTTTTGGCGATTAATGCTCGATATTGTATTAACTCGCCCCTTAATTAAACGGAGTACATCAGTCCGTGTTTTGTTTTACTTTTGAACAATTTATGGTGAATTTTAAATCTTCATACTGAAAGTGGGGGCAGTGAAAATGCGCCATATCGGTCCAATTTTTAATATAAATCCCCCGTATATACATACTGTGTTTCTTTCGATTTGGCATCTAATCGCCATAGAAACCGCATTTTGCATTGGTAGACATGAGTGTGTTGAGGATCATAACGGACACCACAAAATTTAATAAGGATCGATTCAGATTTAGATTTCGTTCAAAAATTGTGTTTTCGGGCGACTACATTTAGTAAATGTTTTTTAAAACAAGTAAGAAAGTTCTGTCGGGTAAACCGACTAATGAATCGCCTCACCTTGAGTCTCAAAAAAATATTAGTGAATTTATATATTTTTTTGTTTTATTAAAATTAATTTCAATTTAAATTGCATTTAATAACTTTAAAGTATGTACTGGTATTAAAGTTAAGAGTTGTTTACTTTTGGTACAAAATGGTCCATTTGTGTGAGAGATACCAAACGAGGCGTCCCAATAAGGGTCGCTGTTCTCTGGACTCTAGGTACTATAAAAGCATTACACTATACAAAATTTCATGTATTTGTGTGAGCTGGTATTAAATTTAAAAACGGTTAACTTTTGGTGTAAAATGCTCCATTTGTGTGGAAGATACTAAAAGGGGCGCGCCAATTACAGCCACTTTTCTCTAAACTCCAGGTACTATAAAAGCATTGCACTACACGAAATTTTAAGTATTTTTATGCACTGGTATTAAAGTTAAAAGCTGGTAACTTTTGGTACAAAATGGTCCATTTGTGTGGGAGGTACCAAAAGGGGCGTAATAGTGATTTGTGATTAGGTAATAGTGACTAATAAACTAATACTATGTGTAGAATTTCAGAGGATTCAAATAAGTAGTATAGAAGTTATTAAATAATCAATTTTTTTACTAAATGTTAACCCTTTGCGGGGGAGGTACAAGAAGGAGTGGACCAATATGGCGCATCTTCGAACTTTTGGGTAATTTCAAGTCAAATGAGCAATGTCCGTCCGTCCGTCTGTCTGTCTGCTGGCTGGTGCCCACGATAACTCTCGAAAGGAGTAAACGATTTACTTCAAATTAGGTATGCGGTAATATTTTTATCTATTTCCGGCCAAGTTCGAAGATGGGACATATTGGTCCACTCCTTCTAGTACCTCCCACGCAAAGGGTTACAATTTAATGAAATAATGATTCTCTCATAACTTTTATAGTACTATTCGAATCTTCTGAAGTTCCACACATAGTATTAGTTTAATAGTCGGTACCATCTTGAGAAAAAAGGACAGATTTGCCACGCCCCTTTTGGCACCTCCCACACAAATGGACCATTTTGCACCAAAAGATAACTGCTTATGTCTTTAATATCAGTTCATACAAATACTTGAAATGTTGTACAGTGTAATGCTTTTATAGTACCTAGAGTCCAGTGAAAAGTGGGCGTTATTGGCACGCCCCTTTTGGTACCTCCCACACAAATGGACCTTTTTGTACCAAAAGTTGACAATAATATAATTAAAACAAAAAAAATAAATAAATTGACAAAAATTTTTTGGGACTGAAGGTAGGGGGGATTCGTAAGTTTACCTGACTGAAATTTCTTACTTGTTTTTTTTGTAAATTATGAAACTTCTACAAAAATTTCGTAAACTACTTAGTAGTCCACCGAAAACATAATAAAAATAAATTACTGTGCATACTTTTGTGGTATACTAGCTGGACCCGGTCCACTTCGTTGCCCCAGACTTCAGATTTCCGATTCCGTCCATTTTTTAACCAATTACGTAGACTGCCATCAAATGCATATTTACAAAATGACAACACTCTAGCTAACAAATTGTTCAAGGTATTTTAATTTCAGAAATTTGCGTATAAGGGTGGGACCACGCCCATTGGTCCGATACCAACCCTTTTTGGACCATTCACGTTGACTATCACCAGATCCATATGCAAAAAATTACAGCACTCTCGCTAAAAAATTGTGCAAGATATGAGTTCTAATTTCAAAATTTGGCTTATATAGGCGGTGCCACGTCCATTGGTTTGATACGGCCCATTTTTGGGCGAATCACGTAGACTGTCATCAGATACATATACCTAAAACTGCAGCACTCTCGGTAACAAATTGTTCAATATACCTCAATTTCAAAATTTGGCTTATATGGGCGGGGCCACGCCTATTGGTCCGAACCGGCCAATTTGTGGATCAATCACGTAGATCGCCAACGGATCTATATACACAAAATTCCAGGTGTCTCGCTAACAAATTGTGCAAGATATCACATTTTTAAAGTTTGGCTTATATGGGCGGTGCCACGCCCATTGGTCCGATCCCGCCAATTTTTGGACCAATCACGTGGACTGTCACCAGATACATATGTACAACATTACAGCACTCTAGCTAACAAATTGTGCATGATATATCAATTTCAAAATTTGGCTTATATAAGCGGGGCCACGACTATTGGTCAGATCCCGCCCATTTTTTGACCAATCACGTAGACTGCCACCATATACATATACACAAAATTCCACCTCTCTCGCTAACAAACTGTGGAAGGTATTTCAATTTAAAAATTTGGCTTATATGGGCGGGGCCACGCCTATTGGTCCGTACCCGCCCATTTTTGGACCAATCACGTAGATCGCCAACGGATATATATACACAAATTTCCAGGTCTCTCGCTAACAAATTGTGCAAAATATCTCAATTTCCAAATTTGGCTTATATGGGCGGGGCCACGCCCACTAGTCCCATCCCTGCCATTTTTGGAACAATCACGAAGGCTGCACCCAGATACATATGTACAAAATTTCATCACTCTCGCTAATAAATTGTGCAAGATATCTCAATTTCAAAATTTGGCTTATATTTGCGGGGCCACGCCCATTGGTCCGATACCGCCTATTTTTGGACCAATTACGTAGAATGCCACCAGATGCATACACGCAACATTGCAGCACTCCCGCTAGCAAATTGTGCAAGATATCAAAATTTCAAAATATGGTCTATGGGGGCGGGGCCACGCCCATTGGGTCGATCCCGGCCATTTTTGGACCAATCACGTAGACTGCCACCATATACATATACACAAATGTACATATGTACAAAATTTCATCACTCTTGCTAACAAATTGTGCAAAATATCTCAATTTCAAAATTTGGCTTATATGGGCGTGGCCACGCCCATTAGTCCGATTCCGCCCATTTTTGGAAAATTCACATAATTTGCCATTAAATGCATACACACAAAATTTCAGCACTCTAGCTAAAAATTTTTCTCAATATCAAAATTGGACCCATATGGGCGGGTCCACGCCCACTTGATATATCGAAAATTCAAGTACCCTATTTTCAGCACCCCCTACACATGTACATTCTGTGAAAATTTCAAGATGATCGGTCTAGCCGTTTAGACGTCTATACGGAACAAACAAACAAACCCACAAACAGACACTCTCTTTTATATATATAGATTTTTTGTATTTTTTTTTCAATCCAAGGAAAGATGTTTAAAAAAGAACTTTCTTTAGTCCGAAATAACAATTTTAGTGTACAAATGATTTTCGTAATATTTGTAGCCAACAAGTGCGGCAATGTGGCATGATATCGTGGCGGTAGACCAGAATCTCTTGTGAGTATCGAACCCACAGCCCTCACGCTCATAGCCAACTCACCTACTGGGGCGATCTGTTCCACTTTTTTTATTTTATCAATGAGAGAACAATTAACACTAATTCAAAGCCATGTTGGGACTAACTTCGCTTTTGCGTATGTGGGCAATGCATTCGTTTCCGGTACAGCATTTACAACTTCCGCTGCTCCTTCGCCCAACGGCAGTGAGTAGTAAAATGAAAATATAAATTTATTGCTCCTATATAATGCGTTGAGTGGAACTTTGTCGCAAATATATGAATACATGAAGAAATGAAAAACAACATAATAGTATTCGATGTAGACTACTGGAACTTAATAAGGAGCCGGTTGTAACCGGGTTATGTTAAATTCCGAATAATAAATATTTAAAAATTGTGATGAAAATGAATACGATATATAGCGAAAAGCTAATTCTAAGATTTTCGAGCATTAATGGTCAAAGACATGTTCCGGAACATATGCGGCTATTTTTTAAGATATTTTTAGCGTTGTTTTAAAAATTACATAAACGATAAGTTTGTGTAATCTTTATACATAAAATCCTTTGTACATTAGATAGTAACGCATGATCTCCAAAACCATAAGAGCGAATGGGCTAAAAATTGCACATTAAGTTCAGTTCGGGGTCATCTGTGTTTTAGAATTATTTTAACCGCGATAAATGGCGGAGTGGCCAAGTTATTTGCAAAATCCGCATTTCCAGAGAGATTTAATTTAAATTTAAAATGTATGTGTGTTTTGTATTGATTATAGTTTGTATGTATGATTCCAACCCGCAGATGGTGCTGTAGTGGACTTATGTCCAAAATACAATCTCGGAATGTAAGAATTTTTGAATGATCTCCAAAACCATTGAATGATCAAATATAATAAACTAGCTGGACCCGGTCCACTTCGTTGTCCCAGATTTCAGGTTTCCGATCCAGCCCATTTTTTGGCCAATTACGTAGACTGCCATCACATACCTATACACAAAATTGCAGCACTCTCTCTAACAAATTGTTCAAATATCTCAGTTTCAAAATTTGGTTTATATTGGCAGGGCCACGACCATTGGTCTAATCCCGCTCATTTTTTTGACCAATCACGCAGACTGCCACCAGATACATATGAACAAAATTACAGCACTCATTGTCTGGCTTGATCGCCGCGATAACCACAAATGATACAACTTTCTGCTGATAGATTAGTTTTTTGTGCTCACAGCCAACTTAACGCCAATGCGATGAAAATAAAAGAAATGTGGTACACAAATGGTCTTCTACGGTCAATAGTTTCAGAGATAATACATGCTTAACTAATGATACGCCCACTTTTGACACACCCACTGATCCGATCCTGCCAATTTTTGTTAAAGATTTAGACAATAACTCAACTAACGTGTGTTTAAAATTTCGTTCTTCTACGAACAACATATTTAGAGTTATTCGAATTTTATATAATGCCGCGCCCACTTATTCTATCCCGCCCACTTTTTGTGAAGTTACTAATATTGACTCCAATAACTTACAATCCAAATTTCGTTCACCTACGGGCAAACAATCCGAGAAAACAAATGTTTAACTAATGCTACGCCCACTTCTGCCACGCCCACTAATCCGATCCCTCCCTTTTTTATTGAAGTTTTAGAAAATAACTCCACTAACGTGTGTTTCAAATTTCGTTCTCCTAGGGTCAACACTTTTTAAGATATTCGGATTTTAAGTAATGCCACGCCAACTCTTGACCCGCCTATTTTTTTCAAAATTTTTTTTCCTAAACCATCTCTGATGAAATAACCTTTCAAATAAAAGACAAAAAAAGAAAATCGGTCCAGTGCTTTACAATTTTGAAAACGCCGTTTTATGTCCGGTTTTATGAAAATTTTTCTGGTCACTGCTACATTGACCACATTCAGAGAACTCAACATTATTTTTCGCGCATATATTTCCGGTTATAGTACTTCATATATGCAAAGTTTTAACTTTGTTTTTTCAAAGAGGCTTCTGAAAGAACAACAACAAACCTAAATTTTTTGATAGCGCTTGAACTGACCACAGGCCGAAAAATGATTAAGTGAGTAGCACGTGGTTTATACAACACTCCTGTCTATGTGTATTCAAACTTTCAGCTCTCTAGCTCTAACAGGAGCCTCAGCGGTCAAATGGTCGAAAATCACTCGGCGGTAAATCGAAAATCAAAGTAGCCTATGTTACTTTCCAGGCATTGGTCTATCTGTCCACCAAATTTCAAATCGGTTCAGTAGTTTGGGCGTTATGCTGGAACAAACACATAAACAGACAGACAAACCCGCCCACTTTTTGCAAAAAATTTTTTTCCAAAACCATCTCAGACAAAATAGCTTTCAAACAAAAGAAAAAATTTTTAAATCGGTCCAGTGGTTTAAGCGTCTATAAAACACATACATACATACATACATACATACATACAAACATTTTTCCATTTTTATATATATAGATAATAAATAAACAAAATACATCCCAAACAGAGCGGGCAGGACAACGTCTGCTGGGGTCAGCTTTTTTTTTTATAAAAATACAACAATCTCTATAAAAAATGAAATGAATAAATAAATCAAACCCAGCATAAGATTGTTAAAACTACTTATCTTTCATACTACTTCTTTCACTTTTTCGAAAACCTTTAGAATATAACCGGGTTCTTGTTAAATCTGCAATGGTCATACATGAGAAGAACTATGCATTGAACTTCATTTAAATTTCATTTGTGGCATTTAAATCATATTTATGAGCCGTTTTTATAGACTCAGTGCTCTAACAAATTGTTAAATTGACATTTTCTTTATTGCTGAACGCATTGAATGCTCCCACATTCGCCTCTCCCCCAGTCACCCCTGTTTTCTTCGTGACTCTCCCCCAAAGATCAAGCAAAACTAAACAAAGCGAAGCAACAAAATCACAGTTTCACAAAACTTCGCCGGAGGGATACGCAGGGAAGGGAGACCTTTTGTTGCCCTTTTATATGATGCGAGTTTCGTTCGGTTTTCCCCGCACCGAAATAATGGTTTTGGTGGTGTTGCCATTTGGGTTAGATGGTGCTTGGCCCATTGTGCATAAATTATGAGCCATTAAGTATTTTTATTGCCTCTTGGTTTTTGCGTTTTTTTAAGTTCTTTTAGCTTGTCTTCCCTTGCCCCATCCTTACTGAAGCTTACTTAGTATAGTTATGGGGGAATTTTCGAAATTATTTTGAAAAATGTCCTTTCATTTTTTTCGTGCTATTTCCTCTTTGCAATATTAGAAAGAAAATTACTTGCAATTTTCGTTAATAGAGAAAATTTAGTTTGTATATGAACAAAGTATGTACGACGTTCAAGTAATTAGCAATAATGAAGTACATTAATTTTTAAATAAATGTTGCAGAAAATAGAAAACTTAAACAGTGACTGCTGTTCACTTAGTTTGGTGGCTTCTCTTTGGATATGCAAACGAAGAGGAATATTCAGTGTTTAGAAGGAACGGAGTCTTTCAGGAAAAAGCCAGAGACAGTTAGTTGAAATTATAGATGTGGAGGCAGGTTCTGGTTGTAATAGATAAAATAAGGAATTTGTTTGATTTTTCAAATACTTCAAATTACAAAAGAAAACAGTAACTATATATTATATAAACTGACCTGAATGGCTGAAGTATTTGTATACAGGATAACATTTGGCACTATGTTCATTTTGGTATGGATGGCACCCCCAGTTTTAATGGTTATCCAAAAACGAACCGCAGAACTTGTTTTGACCCATTCACCACAATTATTATCATTCCCAAAATAATGTTGTTTATTTAATGGCTTTAATTTAGGAAATTGTAAAATAATAAGATTTCTTAAGAATTATCAAAAAAGTTTGCTAATCACCAAATTGGTATCATCCGAATAAGGCCAGAATATTTCACTTACTTCGTAGGAATGTTCTGTAGCATTATTATTAAAACAACAAAGAACAAGTACGAAAATCGTAATCGAATATGAGCATTTCCACGTTATGCTTCCGGTTATTATTTTGTTATACATTATTTTGAAAAAATATAAAAACATGAAAACTATTAATATTTGTTGTTGTTATTTATTGTTGGTCTGTGCTTTTGTTATTCAGTCAGAATTTATTTTGGTTCGAGACCATATGTTTCAGTTACTTTCTATCTATTGCAAAAAAGTAATAGAAACAAATACAAAAATTGGTAGAGAGTTTTAATTGCTTGGTAGGATTGACTGCAGTTTCGATAGACACCACTCTATCATCATCAGAATTCAGTAGCAATAGCGTATCTCTTTAACTTAAATTTTCTAAAATACTTATGGAAGCAGTAAATTGAATTTAACAAGAACTGCTAACCAAATCCGAATTCTTTGCAATAGACAGAAAGTAACTGAAACATATGGTCTCGAACCAAAATAAATTCTGACTGAATAACTATTCTTAATTTCAAAATTGTGTATTTGAGAAATACTGGGTTTATTAACAAAATGTATCTTTTTATTGGTAAAAACTATCAATCTATCTCTAACTAATATCGCTGTCCAACAGCATTTTTGGAATTTTGAAAGGGCATGTTGAGTAGATCTTTTGTAGAATAAACTTATGGTCCAGCTGGTCTAAGTTTTTTTTACAGTGGGTCAAAGTTTTCAATTTTTGGTCGTAAGGAGCATTATGCAAAATGAAAAAAATGCTATAGCTAATGTCTAAGAGATTTCTTATTGTCAGAGTTATATAGTGGAAGTTTATGAGGATCATTTTTGTGGAAGATCTTAACCCTCTAGCTCCCCTCTTAAAGGGTCAATTTGGCTTATTTTCTAAAAAAATCAAAAAAAGTCCTTTTGTAGAGCAAACTTGTGGTCCAGCTGCTCTGAGTTTTTCTTACAGTGGGTCAAAGTTTTAAATTTTTGGTCGAAGGGAGCATTACTCGTATACTAAAAGAAAAACTGCTGTAACTTAATGCCTGAAATATTTCTTATTGTCAGAGTTATATAGTGGAATTTTATGAAGATCATTTTTGTGGAAGATCTTAACCCTCTTGAAACAATAAAAAAAAAGTCCTTTTAAAAAGGACATTTAAGGATTTAAATATTCTACGAAAATTTTTGCCGGGAAATTTCAGTGGGGGTCGCCAAAGACACCAAAGCTGTAAATATAGCTCTATACGCTTAATTAGCAAAATTACACGCCAACTTGTAAAAGAAAATACTAAATTTAAAGTCGTGATATCTATGGGATAATTGGAGCAGAAGAGCGACTCTATAATTCTGAAAGGCAATGTTGAATAGATTATTTTTGTAGAACAAACTTATGGTCCAGCTGGTCTGAGTATTTTTTTACAGTGGATCAAAGTTTTCATTTTTTGGTCGAAGGGAGCATTATGCTAAATGAAAAAAAAATACTATAAGTTAATGTCTGAGAGATTTCTTATTGTCAGAGTTATATAGTGGAATTTTATGAGGATCATTTTTGTGGAAGATCTTAACCCTCTAGCTCCCTTCTTAATGGGTCAATTTGATCAATTTGGCTCTATTTCAAAAATATTAAAATATTCTACGAAAATGTTCACCAAATGACACCAAAGTTGTAAATATAGCTCTTTACGCTTAATTAGCAAAACTACACTACAATTATACAATAAATAGTACAGTGTAAATTTGAACTGTTTATTTTGAAAGTGGCGAAAACTCCATTCTGCTTTACTCGACAACTCTGGACAACGTTTACTTTTACGTGTCACACAAGCAACGAAACCATTGCTCTGTTACGGGAAAAGTTTTCGGACCCTGTTATCTCTCGAAGAGGTGATCACAATCGACCACCGAGATCTTGTGATTTAACACCTTGCGACTTCTTCCTTTGGGGCCTCGTGAAAGATAAGGTCTACGCCAACAGCCCAGCGTCGATTCAAGACCTCAAAGATAGAATTCGAGAGGCTATCGAGGACATAGGGCAGCCACTTTGCGATTTGTTTATGGAAAATTTCATGAAAAGGATATGGTCCTGTAAGCGTGGTCGTGGTGGCCATTTTGCTGATGTTGTTTTTCATTATTAACGGCATACCTTCCTCATTATTATGAAATAAACATCCGATCATTTATCTCAAAAAATGAAATTTTTCTTTGAGTACCAAAATAACACCTCTTTTTGGAAAACCTTTTGTACAATTTGGTAGTAGTCTGCGGGAAGTGGACTGTAAACTAAATTATTTGAGAACTCCCAGAATTGTAATGTACAGAGAAAGAAAGAAAGACAAAGTTTCGTTTGTATCAGTTCAAGGAACAGTTTATTGGTGACAGGTCTTCTTACCACTCTTGATGTCGCTGCAAAAGTAGTAGCGGTGGGGCTGAGCGAACAGAACAGGAGCCATGGATTTTGGCAATTCAGCTAAAATCCAGTGGAACTGAGAGCAAAGATGGCAGCCCTTTATCCATTTGAGTAAAAGCTTTTGCCTTCATGGCAGGGAATGGATAACGGGTTGCCGTATATTCGAGATGGAATGATATAAATAGGGAATTCTGATGAACAATTCAATACATTTTAGTGAATTAAACTTAGAGTAACAGGGACTTAAAGGTAAGAAATTCAGGAATTCATTAAACTTAAAACTAGTGGTTGAAACAGAGTTCAACACCCTTTATATTTCTATTATTCACATAGCCTTTTATCGATACTAATCTTAGTTCAAAAACAGAATGGCATTTACGTCGCTTTCTGTATACACAGTTCATTTAAAGTCGTGATAAATTAAAATATGTTTAACGAAGTCTGATTGCTAAAACTTTTATTAAGAAATGACGAGATATATTTGGTAACATATTCATAAATTTTTTAATAGTGTGTATTTTTGTCGCTTCGACATTTTCGAGAAAAATGGAATTGGTAAAATTAAAAAGAGGAAAATAGCAATATGGTATCTATGGGTAAATATATAAGTTATTACCTATATTGTAAAAACAAGGGAAATTAAAAGAACATTTGTCATATTTTTTATTTTGGCCATATTGTTTAGGAGGTACCAAAAGGGGTATGGCAATAACGCCAATTTTTCAATAGACTATGAGTACTATAAACGCATTTCACCGAACAAAATTGCAAGTGTTTGTATTTTAATTTATTGGGACTTTAAATTTACATTATAGTATTTTTTGTATAAGTTGTCGTGTAACTTTGGTAATTAAGCGTAAAGAGCTATATTTACGACTTTGGTGTGTTTGGCAAACCCCACTGAAATTTTCAGGCAAAAAAGTTCGTAGAATATTTTAATCCTTAGTCCTTTTTGAAAGGACTTTTTTTTGATTTTTTCGAAAAAGGGGCCAAATTGACCCATTAAGTAGGAAGTTAGAGGGTTAAGATCTTCCACAAAAATGATCCTCTTAAAACTCCACTGCATAACTTTGACAATAACAAATCTCTCAGATATTAACTTACAGCATTTTATGCATTTAGTATAATGCTGCCTTCGATCAAAAAATGAAAACATTGATCCACTTTAAAAAAAACTCAGACCAGCTGGACCACAAATTTATTCTACAAAAATAATCTACTCAACGTGCCCTTTTAGAATTATAGAGTCGCTCTTCTGATCCAATTATTCCATAGATATCACGACTTTAAATTTACATTACAGCGAGCCATAACCGCCAAAAAGACGTAAGCGCCACTCACAAAAATTTAGAGAAGAAGGTTTCTTTTGCGATTATTTTTTGTATAAATGCATATGTAATGCATACATCTGTTTATATAACTGTGAAATTTTGTAGAGGGTTAAGATCTTCCACAAAAATGATACTCACAAAATTCCACTATATAACTCTGACAATAAGAAATCTCTCAGACATTAACTTATAGCATTTTTTTCATTTAGCATAATGCTCCTTTCGACCAAAACTTGAAAACTTTGACCCACTGTAAAAAAAACTCTGACCAGTTGGAACATAAGTTTATTCTACAAAAATAATCTACTCAACATGTCCTTTTAGAATTATATAGTCCCTCTTCTGATCCAAATATGCCATAGATATCACGAATTTAAATTTACATTATAGAATTTTTTTTTGTATAAATTGGCGTGTCATTTTGCTAATTAAGCGTAAAGAGCTATATTAACAACTTTGGCGACCCCCACTGAAATTTTCCGGCAAAAATTGTTGTAGAATATTTTAATGCTTAAACGTCCTTTTTAAAAGGACTTTTTTTTTGGATTTTTTCGGAAAAAGTGTCAAATTTACCATTAAGAAGGAAGTTAGAGGGTTAAGATCTTCCACAAAAATGATCCTCATATTCCTCTATATAACTCTGACAATATGAAATCTCTGTGACATTAACTAATAGCATTTTTTTCATTTAGCATAATGCTCCCTTCGACCAAAAATATAAAACTTTGACCCACTGTAAAAAAACCCTGACCAGCTGGACCATAAGTTTATTCTACAAAAATTATCTACTTTCAGAATTATAGGGTCGCCATTCTGTTCCAATCAAAAATGTCTTAATTTGTTGGACAGTGTATTTTTGTAAAAATATGTATTAACAATTTTGTTAAAACCCTTTTTATACCCTACACCACACTGTGGTACAGGGTATTATGACTTTGTGCATTTGTTTGTAACACCTAACAGGAGAAGAGATAGACCCATTGTTTATTATAACGATCGACTCAGAATCACTTTCTGAGTCGATTTAGCCATGTCCGTCTGTCTGTCCGTCTGTCTGTCTGTCCATGTATTCTTGTAATCAAAGTGCAGGGCGTACTTATGGTCCGATTGTGATGAAATTTAGCATAGTGCTCCTTTTTGGCCCAAGGACGATCCCTATTGAAATTGGTTAAAATCGGTTCAGATTTGGATATAGTCCCCATATATATGTTTCACCCGATTTGACATGTAAGCGCTGTAGAAACCACATTTTACATCCGATCTTTATGAAATTCGGCAGAGAGAGTTTTATTATTACGTGAATGAACACTACCAAATTCGGAGAAAATCCGTTCAGATTTAGATATAGCCCCCATATATATGTTTCACCCGATTTGACATGTAAGCGCTGTAGGAAAATCGGTTCAGATTTAGATATAATCCCCATATATATGTTTCACCCGATTTGACATGTAAGCATTGTAGAAACCGTGTTTTATATCCGATCAGTACGAAAATCCGCAGAGAGAGTTTGCTTATTACATGTATGACCACTGCCAAATTCTTATCGCAATGCCCATTTTGGCATTGTTAGGGAGGTTAAGGGTATTATATAGTCGGCCCCGCCCGACTTTCTGTCTTTCCTTACTGGTTTAATCTTAAATTTAAAGTGAGGCAAAGTGTAACACACCGAAGGAGTGACCTAAAAATGTTTTATTACATTTTAAGTCATTTGAGCAACGTCCGTCCGTACGTCCGTCTGTCTGCCTGGTTGGTCCGCACGATTAGTCTCGAATATTTGTTTCTGTTTTATATGTGATAATAATGGTCTCTGTCTCAAGTTATGTTCAAAGATGGGCTATATTATTAGTCCATTCCTTTTAGTACCTCCCTCACAAAGTTAAAATTTAGTTAATATTTAGTGCAATATTGATTCCTTAATAACTTCTACACTACGTATCCGAATCCTCTGCAATTCCACACATATTCGTAGTTGTAGTTTATCTGTCGCTATGGCCCTGAACAAAATGGGTGAAGAGGCCTCGCCCTCCCACACTAGCAAAGAAAGGGTATACTTTAGTTGGTAAACCGGCTAAAGTATAAGACTGTCATTTTCTTACTTGTTATACTCTTTGTTTTGCGATAGATGTTTACGTGGCACAAAATAGTAGAATCATGAGCATCAGCTTAACCATATCTGTATGTCCGTCCGTTCATTGATCCATCGGTTTTCACTAGATTCAGGATGCAATTATAAGCCGATAGTGAAGAATTTCTCAGAAAAAAAATCTTCACTATATAACGGGTTTTCCAATAAGAGGTTTATTTTTTTAATATTCAAAAAAACGTGTATTTTAAGGGAAATCGTCGAATGTTTATTTCATTTACTTCACAATATCAGTCATATGGCCGATAAGGCTACGTTTTAAAAATTTGCACATTTGCGGCTGTATGTGATTCAGGATGCAATTATAAGCCGATAGTAGCACGAATTCCATCTGTGATATCTTGAATCGATTGTAGGCCATTGACATATAAAGGGTTTTCCGACAAGAGGTGTTATTTTGGTATTCAAAGAAAAATGCAAGTTTTTGAGATAAATGATCGGATGTTTATTTCATAATAAAGAGAAAGGTATGCCGTTAATAATGAAAAACAAAATCAGCCAAATGGCCACCACGACAACGCTTACAGGACCATATCCTTTTCATATCAAATTGCAAAGTGGCTGACCTATGTTCTCGATAGCCTCACATATTCTATCTTTGAGGTATTGAATCGACGCTGGGCTGTTGCCATAGACCTCATTTTTCACGTGGCCCCAAAGAAAGAATTCGCAAGGTGTTAAATCACAAGATCTCGGTGGCCAATTGTGATCACCTCTTCGAGAGATAACACGTTCTGGAAACTTTTCTCGTAACAGAGCAATGGTTCCGTTGCTTGTGTGGCACGTAGGCCGTCATGTTGAAAGTAAACGTTGTCCAGATCAATACCATCCAACTCCGACCATAAAAAATAAGTTATCATCTCTCGATAGCACAATCCATTCACCGTTACTGTTGATCCAACCTCATTTTCGAAAAAGTAAGGTCCAATGACCCCGCCGGACCATAAACCGCACCAAACAGTCACACGTTGAGGATGGAGAGGCTTCTCAACAATAACTCTTGGGTTTCCGAGACCCAGATGCGACAATTTTGCTTGTTGACGTAGCCACCGAAGTGGAAATGGGCCTCATCAGTCAAGATGATTTTCGATTTTTCGAATTTTAATAATTTCAATGCCTTGTTGAATCGTTTATCGTTCCATTTTTAGTAATGGCGTAGTTTCCACTTATCAAATGTCAAAGAATAAAAGCTTCAAAAGTTACAGCTACCGAAATACCGGGTGATTCAAAATAACACCTCTGGTTGGAAAACCCTGTACTTTATCTTTCACGTAGTACCAAAGAAAATAGTCTAAAGGTGATAAATTATAAGACCTCGGTGGCCAATTGTGATAGCCTATTCGAGAAATCACAGCTTAGGAAAATGTTCACGCAAAAGAACGATGGTATCGTTGCTGGTGTGGCACGTAGCGTCGTTTTGTTGAAAAAAACGTTGTCCACATCAATATCTTCCAATTCCGGCCTTACAAAATCATTAATCATTGTAATGACATCTGCTAAAATAGCGGGCTATACCAAATGAAACCTCTTATTGGAAGACCACTTTAAGTCACATATTCTAACAATGTTAAATACAAAAATTTGTACTGTCTCTGTAGAAAAAGAGCTTTGTCGGTGATGCATTGACAATATATAAATCTTTAATATAGAGTAACACAAATTTTGCGTAATAATAATCCCAACAATATAATTATTTAAAATCACCCAATATGTGAAAACAACAAACATATAAATGCTTAAACTACATCTTTCGATGTATTAACAATACACAATTGTCTCTCTCTCTCAACCTCCGTCAACAAATGCCGGAAAACTAATGTTATTACTAGAATAGCTTCTGCTATAAATACATACTACGTTTCTATCTGTTTATGTATGTCTTTTAATGGAATACAATTCATTATTTCAATATCTCTTCGATGTGTGGTAACAGCTTGGCTCGGAAAAACCGACCTTTCCACAACCTTACGGCAATTACATACAAAAAGGATATGGCTTTAAGCACAACAACAGAAAAGAGGATTTCTTTGCTATTTTGCTTATTTCTTTCTCCCACACTCTCTCTGGCGCGCGCTCTCTCTCAATCCCTCAACCTGCCGCACTGTCCCACTCTCAGGCTCTCAGCGTGATGTGCTGATTCCTCCTTGGCAAGTCTGACAGCACTATGTTATGAAACTAATTTAAACGTAAGCCCCTTCAAAACAATCTACTGCCAAACCCTATAAATTTTGCAACTCTTTGCCTTCTTTTGGTGAAACAATGACAACAACTACAATAAACAATAAAACCAAGCCCAGTAAATTCGCGTAATGTTTCTCCGGGTACTCACTCACTGCCTCGCACCGCTTTGCTCCCACCTCCCCCCTCCAACTAAATAATAGTGTTTTCTTTTTTCGCGAAAACAGAAAAGATATATTTAGTCGTATGTCTGAATGTACAATCACACACACAAACAGATAGATATACAGCGACTGGCTATTGCATTAGGACATAATAGTGAAATACTAAAATTTTTGAGGTATAATGTGGTTTTTTGAGCTATTTAGGGTGCCTAGACACGCTATTATACATTTTTTATGGCCCAGATATTTGTAGCACCCTAAAATATTGGAGCTAGACGCATCTTAAAGTATACCGATCGACTCAGAATCACAAGCAGATTTAATCTAACCATCTGTCCATTTAAAGTTGTTCGCAAAGTACAGGTTGCAATTTTACTCCGAACTTGATGAAATTTGACACAACGCACTCTTTCATGCCAGGGAGGAAACCTATTTAATTTGATCAAAATCGGTTCAGATTTAGATATAGCCCCCATATTTTCGTTCTTTTCGATTTGACCTCTTACCGCTGTAGAATCCACATTTTTCAACCGATGTGTATGAAATTCGACACAAAGAAATATTTAGACATCAGAACATACAGTGCCGGTTTCAGATATAGCGCCTTTATATATGTTCCTTCCGATTTGGCCTCTTAGCGTTATAAAAGGTGGTCCAAGCATAACGCACGATGTTAATTGTGAGTCACAAGTGATATTTTGCCGATATTTTGTTTCACACATAATTCTCATCGATTCTTCTATCATAATAAAAAAAATTTAAAAAAATTCGCTGAAAGCTTTTTGTTTTATTTACAATTAACATCGTGCGTTTACTACTCCAGAGAACACTAGTGCCGAATTTAAAAAAAATCGGGTCTGAATCATAAATAGCCCTCATGTAACGGCTTTTCCAATACGAGTGATATGATTTCTTTAAAAAAACACACTTGTTGTTAACGGAATTCAACGGTTTTTTATTTAATGTGAAGTGCAATCGATACAATTAAGTTCTAAATAAAACGTCATTCAAATGGCGATGAACCCAATTTTCGACCACTTGTTCCACTAAATCAAGTCGAATGCCATATTGACTATTGACAATATTGACTTGTAAAGCTTGAAGAGAACCCCACAAGAAATAGTCTAATGGTGTTAAATCACAACATCTTGGAGGCCATTCACTAGCACCATTTCTTGAAATAATCGAATCTCCAAACTTTTCTCGCAACAATTAAATTGTTTCATTTGCTGTGTGGCACGTAGCCACAATCGGTCAATGGCTAAAAGATAGCTCGTAAAGAGAGCAAAAATATTCCTCATGGGTGCCAAGATTGTAGGTCGGCTGGAAAGTGTTTTTTTTTTTTGGATTTTAAAAATAAATAGACTTAGCATAATTTTTAAATGTGAACGGAAAGTTTATTTTCTAGCTCCTTAACGGTAAGTCGGATCGGGAATCGGTCAATGGCAAAAAGATAGCTCTTAACGAGAGCTAAGATATTGCTCATGGGTGTTAAGGTTAACTGGAAAGTGTTTTTTTTTTTGATTATTTTGATAATAAAACTGAATAATTTGTAAACGTTGCTCTTGCGTATATCTCTCCATGATGAAATTGTAAACACTACTAAATACAATGAAAAACAAATGACAGATCATGACATATTACAAATGGCCGAAACGTCAATTTAAAATCATATCAGCCCTATTGGAAAACCGTTATTTAGTGGTTCATAACATTCAAATTACATAAAGTATATTTTTATACCCTCACTTTAGTGAAACGAGGGTATATGTATATCATTTGCTACGGAAAAAGTGTAACACATCGAAGGAGTGACCTAAGACCCCAAGTATGTTCGGCGGATACTCGTTTTGGGCAATTTTAAGTTGAATGAGCAATGTCCGTCTGTCTGTCTGTCGGTCTGTCTGTATGTCTGCTGGCTGGTGCGCACGATAACTCTCTAAAGGAGTAACCGATTGACTTCAAATTTGGTATGCGGTAATATTTTTATCTATCTCGGGATGAGTTCGAAGATGGGCCATATTTGTCTACTCCTTCTGGTACCTCCAACACAAAGGGTTGAAATGTAATGAAATATTGATTCTTTAATAACTTCTATACTACTTATTCGAATCTTCTGAAATTCTACACATGATATAAGTATATTAGTCGCTATTACCTCGAGAAAAATGGGTGATGTTGGCACGCCCCTTTTGGTACCTCCCACACAAATGGACCATTTTGCATCAACATTTAACTGCTTAATACTTTAATACAAGTGCATAAAAATGCTTGAAATTTTCTACAGTATTATGTTTTTGTAGCACATATAGTCCGGTAAAAAAATGGGCATGTACAGTCCCTTTTGGTACCTCCCAAACAAATGGACCGTTTCGTACCAAAAGTAAACGGCTTATAACTTTAATACCAGTACGTACAAATACTTGAAATTTTGTACAGTGTAATGCTGTTATAGTGCCTATAGTCCTGTAAAAAGTGGGCGTTATCACCCCTCCCCTTTTTGTACCTCCCACAGAAAATGACCAAATCATACCAAAATTACATATCTCGTAACTTTAATATACCAGTGTACATAATCGCATATAGTTCGGCACAATGCAATGTATTTAAGAATATGCGGATTACTGAAAAATAGGTGTATTTGGAAAAACCCCTTCCGGTACCTCCCGTACAAATTGACAGATTTATTAGTGTAATGTTATATATTACATTACTCACAAAGTGAGGGTATACCTTAGTCGGTTTACCCGACTGAAACTTTCTTACTTGTTTTATTTACCCTTAGAAATCGTAAAATAACGTCGTTTCTGACAACACTTTCCATAATTTCGATGATATCTTTGATTTAATTACCAACATCTTTAATTTTCCGACACACTGTGTCCTTTGTTTCTTCTCGAAGTCTATTCTATTCTAAAGTCTGTGCACGATTTTTCTTTGTGGTTTCCATCGTCTCTTAATTTACAGCAGACATTTGTCAGCATCATCTTTGCAGAAAAGATTACTAGATTAAAGGTTTTTGTAATATGACTGGTTCATATAGTCTTGGAAACACTGTGCACCGCCAGATGGTAACTTGGCATCCATCAATATATTTTGTCCCATATAAGAGTGTTTATTGTAACTAATAATATGTTTACCATATTTTCTGTACGGGCAATTGCTTTGAGCATGAAGTTCCTTGTCATTACTCCATGTTCTGAGGCTGTATCCAATCGTGTTTGGCTTTCATATGACTGCGTATGATGTTGTTTTGTAGCTTTTCTTATCACAAAAGAACACAACAACAATGTTTAAATGTTGCCTCTCTACTCTCGTCATAGTCATCGCAGTCCTTCCTCGTGATGTTGAACAAACCAACGAGCGAACGTACAAACAACCGACTGAAACTGACTCAAAATACGAATGGCCAGAGCTTAGTACAAAATATTGCAAATATACAACACAAATGGTGTGCGAATATGTATGAGATTGTGGGTGTGGATGGGGGGAGTGTGTTCGGGAGAGTACGAGCGAGGGTGTGGATGTGTACATGTGTGATTTGGAATCTGTTCTAAGCACTAAAGCTCTTTACTGTCGTCATTGCTTTAAACTATCAACAGCAACGACAAAGACAACAACAGCAGCAGTGGTAGTAGCAGCAACGCCAGCCACGACAACATTGCTACAACTACGCAATTTTCTATCGATATACATATGAATGTATATGCGTCTGTGTGTGAGTGAGGATTCTTTCGGCTATGTGTGAATGCGAATGAATGAATATCTGTTTATATACATATGAATGTTATCATTTGTTGTCTACTATCATTATTCGCCATTTTTCCCAATGTTTTCTTCTGTTGTTTTGTTTTTAAAAATAAATATGTACGTGAATTTACATTTCCCTGGTGCGGAGGTTAAACCTCCAATATCAAACCGGATATAAATACGTACGTACGTCCCTCTTACTAGCGAAACACAAATACTCGTACACACATTTGTACGTACGTGCGCATAGGAAAGTCCACATATCCTGCCCGGATATAGACAAGCTTTAAAATATTCATTTGCCGTTAAACTATTGGATTTCCTTTGTTGTTCATATTACGAGTATACAACAACTGCAGAAAATCCCTTGAATCATTGGGGTGGAGCAGCAGGAGGAGGCCACGGCCGTTCAATAAAAAATCAATACCCGTAATAAGCTGTGTGAAGTATTTAAATGTTTTTTTTTTTTGTATTTTTAGTCGGTCTATTTTTTTTAGGATGACCAGTTTTAGTTTAATGCACACATAATAAATATTCATAAAGGTATTTATGGTGGGGATTTTAAATTGTTCATAAATAAAACTTTTATGGCGATTATTTTAAATCAAGTAAATTAACAGAATTCATGTAGAGAAAAAAACGAAATCGTAGACAACTACACTGCGGAATTGAAATAAACTTTAAAGTTTTATATACAATATAGTTCGTCTCGCACTACAGGTTTTTCAACTGCAGTACTTTAAATTGTGACACCGTGAGACACGACTTCACTCCTAAGAACGAGACTATATCGTCCCCTCAATAAAAGAATAGTGTATACTTTTGTGAAATTAGACTTCTTGGAAGATAAATATGTATATTTTAGAAGAGAATCGACGTTTTCAATTTCTTGTCATTTTAATATGTGGTGAAATAATCAGGCTACAGCCTAATGATATTCTGTTAGTCTAAAAGTGTGTTAATTGTATATAAATGGGATCAAATTACAATGCTACTACTATTTTCATCCCCTCACCTTAGAGAGGGGGGTATACATATATCATTAGCTACGAGCCAAAGGTGTAACACATCGAAGGAGTGACCTAAGTCCCTATGTATGTTCGGCGGATATCCGTTTTGGGTCATTTTAAGTCGAATGGGCAATGTCCGTCCGTCGGTATGTCTGCTGGTGCGCACGATAACTCTCGAAAGGAGTAACCGATTGACTTCAAATGTGGTGTGTGGTAATATTTTCTTCCATCTCCGGCTAAGTTCGAAGAAGGTCCATATTGGTCCACTCCTTCTAGTACCTCCCCCACAAAGGGTTAACATTTAGTGAAATATTGATTATTTAATAACTTCTATACACTTTATTTGAACCCTATGAAATTCTACATATAGTATTAGTTTGTTAGTTACTATTACCTCGAGAAAAATGGGCGAAGTTGCCACTCCCCTTTTGTTACCTGCCACACAAACGGACAATTTTGAACCAAAACTTAAAAGCTTATATCTTTATTACCAATGCATACAAAGACTTGCAATTTTGTACAGTGTAATGGTTTAATAGCAACTGAAATACAGTAAAAAATGGGCATTAGTGTCACGCTCCTTTTGGTACCTCCCACACAAATGGACCATTTTGTACCAAAAATTACTAGCTTATAACTTTAATATCAGTGCATACAAATACTTGAAATTTCGTACAGTTAAAAAAAAAACAGTACACAAAAAAATGATTATTTGAAGTGCTTCGAGGCAGAAGTGTATTAATTCCCCTTTGGTTTTTTGATTTCAGATGATCCATCACCGCGTTATGATGGACACCGCAATTCAACTTTTTTCCGAGACTCTTCCGAATAATTGCATCCATTGCCATATTTTTTAATATTTCTTCACGAAATTTTTACACAATATTCTTCGAAAGTTGTTAATAAAAAGATTTGAACTGTGTCGTCACAAAAAAAAAATCACAAACATGTGCCTCTTTTTCCACGAAATAAAAGAGGCGTGGTAATTTCGGCATTTTTATTGAGTTGATAGCGACTAGTAAACTAATACTATGTGTAGAATATCAAATTCGAATAAGTTGTGTAGAAGTTATTAATGAATCAGAATTTCAGTAAAGGTTAACCCTTTGTGAGGGAGGTGCACCAATATTGTCCCACTTCGAACATAGCTTTGATCACATTAAAGTGAGACGTGGGACCAAACGATGATTTTCTCAAAAATCGTTATATTATTCTAATTTTAATTTTAAAGTGTGTGGCTGGATAAGGCTATTAATTGGCATTTATGTAGAAGGGGATAAGAGTTAAAATATGAAATATAAATGCAATCAAACCAGTCTAGATTGAAATTCACACAAAAAATATTGCGATTGTTAGAAGTAATGAACAGTCCAATAATAAAAGCAATTTTCGATTTAAAGTAACCAACAAAACATGGAAGCAATTAAAAATATATCGAATATTAAAAATAATTTGAGTTTTTTATATTTACTTTCCAAAAAATATAATTTTGTACCATTTAATGTAGTGAGGCTATCCTAGGTTTACAAATTTTGTTGCTACTATTAAGGAAAACCATTCCGAAAATACCTTTAGCTGCAAATGGCCAACACGGAATTGGTTTTGTTATAAAGAAAAAAGGGTGCTCTTTTCAAAGGTGTATAAATTTCGCTATACTTCTTCAAAAAAAAATATAAATACATATTACAGTTTTCCTTGTCACTAATAGGTGAGGCTATCCAATGTTTCCGCACTGTATATACCATTATCCACTAAAGTTAGGGTATAAAATCGGTTACACCGGATATTAAAGTTTTTCAAAAGAAATTTACCTTAAAAACTGTTCAAAGCCGACATGGGGTACAAATAAAAATTATACTTAAATATTTTACAGCTGTATATGTACACCAGTGCGTATGAATAATGTTTAACTCGAAAATATTCGAAATACGCACCCATGGTCAGTCCCATATCTGTCTTCATGGCATATTTATAGCCCTTTTGCATGGGTGATTCATATATCGTCATCAGAAACGAGAAAGGGCCTATCATCAAATTTAAAAATTTTACAGGAGAAAAACGAGATTTTCAGGATAATACTTGAAAATAATGACGCATATATATATTCACATGATTTGTAAAATTTAAAAATGGTTTGTGAAAATTGCCTAAAATAGAAATTTGTATCTATGAAAAAAGAAATAATTTGTTGTTAGGCCCTTTTGAAGTTCGTTAATAAATTCGCCATTTTTAATAGTAGATCGCTAAAAATTTGTCAGGATGTGTATTTTGATGCAGTGTACCGAATTCCATCTAAAAATGATTTTCCATTTTTCTTATTGTTATGCCCTTTTTCGTTTCTGATGAATATAATGTATATGATGTATTTATAAAATACATATTATATTTATAAAATACATGATATATTTATAAAATACATATAACAATGTGTATATTTAAGCAAAGAGAGTCGGTTAAGTAGAATAGTACTTATTAGAGAATTAACATTTCCCTAAATGTTAACCCTTTGTGCGAGAGTTACTAGGAGGTGTGGACTCAGTGGCCTGTGATAGAAAAATATTAACAATAGTAGTCTCTCGATTACTGCTTTTGAGAGTTCTAATTAAATGACTTAAATAATTAAATGACTTATACTTAATTCCTCAATTCACTTTCTTTTTATTTCCAGGTATGTACATACATTCTTCAGCTTCTTCCATAAATGTCCTCACAATTCCGTTTCACATTAAGGTGAGTTTATTTTTCTAAATTTTTTGCCACAAATTGGTATTCCTTAAACTCACTCAAGCCTAAGGTATATATGTACATATATGTATATACAAATTAAAACAACTTCGCCTGACTAATTCTTCTATGGATGCCTCTGGAGAATTGCTCTTAAGAAGTTTCTCTGCCATATTTGAAATGTTTGTACTTTGCACGTTTCCAAGTACATATTTGGCGGTTTTTCCTACACAAAATTCAAAGTCATACTCAAACACAAAGCAATTAGTTTTGGCATTACATTGTGTTTTTCTTTCCTGTAATTACACCGTATTTTCTACATTACTGCTCGACTTAAGTGTGTTGTATTTGCAGTTGTAGTTGCAGAAGAATGTGGAATAAAGATGTGGATGAAAAATCCCAACAGTTTTTAATGCTTCCCAAAGAATTAAATTGTTGCCAAGAAAAAAAAAACTGAACACAAAAGCAAATAAGTTAAAACTACTTATACATGTAAGAAAGAAGTTCGGCCAACGAAACATAAATATGCTACATTATGAAATAAATTACATGAAATATTGATAGAAATGGAAAGCGATGATAAGTTCGGCCAAACCGAATCTCTAATACCCTGAATGTTTCCCACCTCATTTCTCGAGGGGTTGACGAAGACAATGTAAATGTTGACGAAAACGATGTAAATCTTGTAAAAAAAAATTACGAAGAAATGATAAGCAGGTTAATATTTACTTATGCGATCAAATTTTAAAATTTTAAAACAATTTTCTTCCGCAAAAACAACATATCACTCCATGCTTTGCTTATTTTCCACCATCACGAATTATAGAACGGTTATAAAACTGAAATACATCAAAATAGTAGTCCTGTTTACTGAGTACTATAGTTTGGTGGTTAATCCTACCACCCCCAGGCCTTACCCCGTTATGTTTTTTGAAAGTGAAATAGTTTTCTTAAATGTTTATTGTCATTTGAAAGAACATTCTTTGGCATTTATTTTTTGAAGATTATGTCTATCAAATATTGGCCGCGGCTACGTCTCAGATGGTCCATCCGTTGAGTCCAATTTTCGATGACTCGTTCGACTGGTAACTGGCGAATGACACGCGTAAACGTTGTTCAGCCATAAGTCTTTAAATGATGAAATGCCAAACAATACTTAAGAAAAATAACATGACAGCATGACACGACTCACACGTGATCTGTCAAAAAAAGGCTATTGAAAAAAGTATCTATACTTGGATCACCCGTTATGTACTGCTACAAAATGATCCATTTGTGTGAGAGGTACCAAAAGGGGCGTCCCAATAACGGTCACTTTTCTCTAGACTATAGGTACCTAAAAGCATTATTAAAAGGAGCTTGGCACTAATGCCCATTTTTCACTGTATTGTAGGTACTATTAATCCATTTCACCGTACACAATTGCAAGTCTTTGTATGCATGGTAATAAAGGTATAAACTATTAAATTTTTGTTAAAAATTTTACATTAGTGTGGGAGGTACCAAAAGGGGCGTAGCAACTTCGCCCTCACCTTAGAGAGGAGGGTATATATCATTTGCTACGAGCAAAAAGTGTAACACATCGAAGGAGTGACCTAAGACCCTAAGTATGTTTGGGGATATCTGTTTTTTTAAGTCGAATGAGCAATGTCCGTCCGTCTGTCTGTCTGCTGGCTGGTGCGCACGATAACTCTCGAAAGGAGTAACCGATCGACTTAAAATTTGGTATGTGGTAATATTTTCTCCTATCTCCGGCTAAGTTCGAGGATGGGCCATATTGGTCCAATCCTTCTAGTACCTCCCCCACAAAGGGTTAGGATTTAGTGAAATATTGATTATTTAATAACTTCTAGGCTACTTATTTGAATCATCTGAAATTCTACATATAGTATTAGTTTAGTAGTCACTATTACCTCGAGAAAAAGGGGCGAAGTTTCCACGCCCCTTTTGGTAACTCCCACACAAATGGACAATTTTGAACCAAATGTTAAAAGCGTATAACTTTATTACCAGTGCATACAAAGACTTGGAATTTTGTACAGTGTAATGGTTTAATAGTACCTAAACTACAATGAAAAGTGGCCATAATTGCCACGCCCCTTTTGGTACCTCCCACACAAATGGACCATTTTACACGAAAAGTTAACAGCTTTTAACTTTAATACCAGTGGATACAAATACTTAAAATTTTGTACAGTGTAATGCTTCTATAGTACCTGGAGTCCAGAGAAAAGTGACCGTTATTGGGAAGCCCCTTTTGGTACCCCCCACACAAATGGACCATTTTGTACCAAAAGTCAACAGCTTTTAATCTTAATACCAGTACATACTTTAAAGATATTAAAGGCAATTAAAATGGATAATAATTTAATTAAAACAAAAAAATAAATAAATTTACTAATATTTTTTTGGGACTCAAGGTGAGGGGATTCTTAAGTCGGTTTACCCGACTGAACTTTCTTACTTGTTTGTTTATAAATAAATTTGTAAATGAATATTTATAAATGAATTCGATCGGGTCATCTATAAAATTAGTCTACTTAATTTTGAATTTTTTAAAACTTTCCTATATTATTTATTTTTCTATAATTTCATCGTAATTCATCGTAATTTTCTATAATTTCATCGTTCATGAAGAAAATGAGACCATTTGAAGAAACATTTTCAGTCACATCTCTTGAAATTCGAAAATTTATCTAATTTAAAAAGAATCAAACTTTGACCAAAAGAAAATATTTTCCGATATCTTACCAAACATTGCAAAAAAATCTTATTTTTTGAGAAAATTTTAATAATTTTTAAATAAAAGCCCCATAAGACAATCTAAAAATGCACAACTGTTATATTCAGGTCGGTCATGAATTAAATAACCACATTCCGAAGAAAATCGATGCTTAATTTAAAAAGCTAATAGCTAATTTAGTAAGATTTTAAATTAACAATTAAGAAAGTTTCAGTCGGGTAAACCGACTAAGGTATACCCTCACTTTGTGACTGATGTAATATTGAATTTTCCACGAATTATTCTGTCAATTTGTATGGGAGGTACCAGGGCTATAGGCGCTATAAAAGCATTGCACTGTACAAAATTTCAAGTATTTTTATACACTGGTATTAATGTTATAAGCTGTTAACTTTTGGTGCAAAATGGTACCTTTGTGTGAGAGGTACCAAACGGGACGTGGCAATATCGCTCGTTTTTTACTGGAATGTAGGCACTATAAAAGCATTACACTGTACACAATTTTAAGTATTTCTATACACGGGTGTTAATGTTTTGGTGCAAAATGGTGCATTTGTGTGGGAGGTACCCAAAGGGGCGTGGCAATTTCGCCCATTTTTCTCGAGTTGATAGCGACTAATAAACTAATACAATGTGCGGAATTTCAGAAGTAGATTTTTCACAACATTTTAACCCTTTGTGGGGGAGGTACAAGAAGGAGTGGACCAATATGACCCATATTCGCACTTAGCCGGAGATGGAAAAAAATATTACCACATACCAAATTTGAAGTCAATCGGTTACTCCTTTCGAGAGTTATCGTGCGCACCAGCCATCAGACAGACAGACGGACGGACATTTCTCATTCGACGTAAAATGACCCAAAACGAATATCCGCCGTACATACCGAGGGTCTTAGATCACTCCTTCGATGTGTTACACTTTTGGCCGTAGCCAATGATATATACCCTCGTATCACTAAAGTGAGGGTATAAAAACATTCTTATCGGTGTAAAATTCACAAAAACAAACTTGAAAAGCTAAGAATGAATATTTTTGCGTTTTTTGATGTCTAGCATTAGAATCAATGCATTACAATGTGTTACAATACAAAGTTAATTTTATAGGGTTTTCCAATAAGAGTGATATGAATTCTTTGAAAAAAACACACTTATTGTTAAGGAAATTAAAATGTGTTTTATTTAATGTGAAGTACAATCGAGACAATTAAGTTCTAAATAAAACGTCATTCAAATTGCCTCCAAGACTTCTTCTGTAGGAACAAATTCGATGAACCAAATTTTCGAGCACTTTTTCCACCAAAATAAGTCGCATGTCATGAATGGCATGTTCAATATTGACTTGTAAAGCTTGAAGAAAGTCTGGTTTATTTGGAAAGACCAATGACTTCAAATAACCCCATAAGAAATAGTCTAATGGTGTTGAACCACAACTTCTTGGAGGCCATTCACTAGCACCATTTCTTGAAATAATCGAATCTCCAAATTTTTCTCGCAACAATTAAATTGTTTCATTTGCTGTGTGGCACGTAGCCACAATCGGTCAATGGCAAAAAAGATAGCTCATAACGAGAGCAAAAATATTGCTTATGGGTGTCAAGGTCGTAGGTCGCCAGGAAAGTGTTTTTTTCTGGATTTAAAAAAATTGACTTAGCGTAGGAAAAGTTGCAATTGGGGAACGATTATTTTGATAATAAAACTAAATAATTTGTAAACGTTGTGCTTGCGTATATCTCTCCATGATGAAATTGTAAACACTACTGAATACAATGAAAAACAAATGACAGATCATGACATGTTACAAATGGCGGAAACGTCACTTCAAAATTATATCATCCCTATTGGAAACCCGTTATTATAATTGTACGGTCCGACCGACCAAAAAGCGACAGACCAGAGCCTCTGGAGGGAAACCCACGACCCCCAAACACAAGGGCGAGTATGCAACCTACTCTCCTACTGAGGCGCTCAACAAAGTTATTTTGTTCAATAATATAAGGGGCCAAATCAATGGGAAAATCGGTTTGGATTTGCACGTACATAACCCCCATATATATGGTCCTTCCCATTTGTAATCTAAGCCGCATTTACTTCCGATCGTAATGAAATTTGACAGAAGAACCAAAAACGAACACTACCAAATTTTAAGAAAATTTGATATCATTTGAATATACTCGTATATTTTAAAACCTAAATTCAAAGAGAGTAGTTTGTTGACCCAAGAAGCATTATTACGATTTATATAAGATCCTCATTTTTCTGTCACTATTCGTATAGGGTATTGTATATTCGACTCCACCCGACTTTAGCTTTTCTCTACTGGCTTTAAAGATCTCTATAGCTTTCTTACTTTGTTTTAAGGGACCAAATTGAACTCTCACTAGAGACAAAACATCAACATTTCACTGAAGATACCCGTGCACAGAATTATTCTAAAATAAACAGATATTATGAGTTTTGCTTTTTATTCCACCACAATTGCTAGAAAAATCACATATGTATCGAATTCGATATATGCTAGAAAAATCACAAATTGATATGGTCATTGTGAACTAAATTGACATAGATCGGACCTGTCCTTTAGAGTTTTCATTATATTCAACCAAGGCTGTCGTTCGGAAAAAGGAACTATATTTAAGGGAATTCCAAATGTTCGTTTGGAAAAGGACATTTATTTATCCAAATGTTCGAAATAGGTTTAGCAATAGAATCGCACTTCTGGTCTATTTTTGAACCAATGTATTTTATTTCATTAAGCCCCTCATGTTTATGAATAATATCTATGAGATATTTTAAAAAAGTTTTAATTTTTGTAAAAAAGGTTATGAAATCATTACATTCATGTTATAAAGAAACATTTTCCCAGTGTAAAATAGCGCTTTAGTCCACCAATTCTCCGAAAAACATTATCCAAATGTTGCCAAATTAATGAACAACCGTCATGCACCTGTATTTCTGAGACACAGCCAGTCTCTGCAGAAGAACTCACAAGGAAAGCTGAGGAAAATTAAATGCAATTATGCGCTTTTATGCTTTACTGGTCTCAGTGTTTCCATTTACTTTACAATTTTTTTGTTTGCCTTAACCATTTTCTGTTGCATTTGGTTTTGTTTTTTTATGGATTTTTTTCTACTCTTTGCATAACTAAAAAGAGCAAAAAAGTAGTATGTTGTCGATGCTGTTGCTGCAGCCGCAGATGGAATGGGGGGGGGGGGTTTGGTGATGCTGACTGCTCTAGGTAGCATTGGAATTTTTTACAGTACGAAACGGCAGTGGGAAGAATTCCATGGTTAAGTTTTACGGATGGCTGACGATTAACGATAGTTCACGAATTGTTCAGAATAGACCAAGCACCGCATTGTAGTTAGTATGTACACACCAGCCACTCGTAGTTGGTGTAGTTGTTGTTGTAGTTGTAGTGGGGCCACTGCCACTCATGTTCTCCATTGCCATTAAGACTCCTTCAGTATCCATTGCTAGCTATTCGCTGAAATCAGTAGTCAACAACCATTGCCACTGCCATTGCCTCAAGAATCACGTACAAATTGTTGGATACGTATTTGGGTGTGTACGTCTGTGTGTATACCTATGTGTATGGCTATATATTTCACAGGCGAGATTTAAGTTTTATATGTAAAAGTAACAAAGAAACATTAATGAATGCCTTCAAACATATATGTATATGTGTGACCACCAACTAGAAATATTGCATATTTGTAAACAATATAACAAAATATTTTTTTTTTATGATATGTCCCTTTAAAAACATCCGGTTTAAATTATTACTAAAACTTAACTAACTTAGCTTGACTATCGCATGGGTTAGGCCACTATTGCACTCGATGCTTCATATATGTACTCGTAGCTATACTCATATTTTCTTCATACGTGCTTCTTCGCATCTAAAAATATGCTCTTATTACCTTTCAACAAACATCCTATCGGTTGGGCAAGATTCATTGAAACTCGCTACAAAATAGCCATAATTCGTCCATTAAAATTCAATACGTCCAAAGAGTACGTGTGAATGAGAGCTGTGAGTGCTGACGAAAGATGAGAGTGTGTGGAAGCAGAATTTTGTGTTGCCTTTCGTATTGTTGCAGTACATCCGGATATTCCACTCTCTTAAATACATAATCGTACATACGAGTACGAGTATGTACAGAGATTCATTCACACACCATCGATGACCATTCTCGTGCAAACGAAGCGTTAGAGGCCAATCAGACGACCAAACGACTTCCAATGGTTCAATGCGAATGAACAGTTCTCCAATTTCAACTCACACACATATACATACTCACATTCAGTGATGAGTACAGTTGGATGCATTTGGATGTGGGGTTTGTTTGGGGTTATGTGTGGGTGGATATTATGCTTTGAATTGAACTCTCAAAGAGAACATGTCTTAAATGCGAAAATTATGCTTTCATCGCCTTTTTATAAATACACACAAACACACGATTCATTTGGAGAGGAAATATTAATGTTTGTTTGAAAAAAGAAATAAACCATCATCATCTATCACTTTTATCATCATACCCACACCAGCAAAATAATCAACTGCAAAATTTGAAATGCACCTTTAAAATTTCTCGATCGATGGCGATACCAAATCCATCCTAAATCCATCTGTAGAAAAAACATATGTACGAAGAAGCTAGTAAGGAAAGACAGTATTCTAAAAAGCCAAATGTGAAGACTTCCCCCAGTTTTCGTTAGCCTACGACGAATCATCCAAAATCAGTCAATTGATACGCGAAATATATAAGCCACAGGAGTATATAATTCGTCATGTACTATAGGAAAGTTCGTACCAAAAATATTGCATGCCTATGTTGTATAGATTTCGAGTTGTAGTTAATTGAAATTTGACGTTTCGTCGTAAACGAACGAAAACGTTTTATAAAAACAGGAGGCCAGTCTAGAAGTTATTAGACAACGAATTGTCATATAAATATGTTAATTTGTGAGGAATGTACTGAAAGGGACCTGGTACATAATACTCAAATTGTTCGCTGGATTTAAGACTTTCAAAAATTTTGTTTTGCTAAGAATTAAAATGTTTTATATGCAGCAAAGATTTGAGCTACTCATTATACTCTCATATCGGTATCCGGACCTAGCGCCCAAACACATTACGCGCAACATATTTTTTGGGCGATATTTAGCACATTTTTCTTAAAGAGGGGTTACGTTAATTCGTGCAAAAAAATGGTAGATTTTGTGGTGCAAAATCGGATTTTTTGATATGTTTGATTGTATACATATATATTTCCTAGCAAATAAACTTTATTTAAAAATCAACAAAATATATTTGGAACGCATATATTAATATATTACAACAAAATATATTTGCAAACTAAATTTCTCAAATAAAATTTTTGTTTAAATACAAATAAAAATATTGTTTAGGAATTTCTCCAAATGACGAAATGACTTTTTCGAATTTCAGTTTAATTTTTTTTGTTTCCAGCATTAACTTCTGTTCTAAACCAAACATTTAAATTTCTGAGTATTCTAAGCCTTCATTATTTGTCAATCCTCCAAGTAATTTATTTTAATCCAATATTATACGATTTTAATTATTAATATTTACTATTTTTCAAACATTAACAACTTCTAAAAAAAATATAAATATTTGTGTCGGAAATAATGGTCCCAAATAAAAATATATTGGGATGTAAACAAAGATTTGTTTTGAACAAAATCTTCCCAAATATATACATTTGTTGTGTACCAAATATTATATGTTTAGAGTGTACCCTAAACACATATATATGTTTCAAGCCGAATATTTGTTGGACAATATACTACAGAAACGATTTTTTTTCAGCGTGCAGTTAAAATCTTTGAATAACAAGTAAGAAATTTCAGTCGTGTAAACCGAGTTAAGAATACCCTCACCTTCATTCCCAAAAAAATATTTTTTTAAATTTATTTATTTTTTTGTTTTACCTAAAAAATGTACTGGTATTAAAGTTATAACATGTTAACTTTTTGTGGAAAATGATGCATTTCTGTGAGAGGTACTAACAGGGGCTTGTCAATAACCCACACTTTTCTCTGGAATCTAGGTACTATAAAAGGTTTATACTGCACACAATTTCTTATATTATTGTTTCTATTATTGTTTGGGAGGTACTAAAAGGGGCGTGCCAAAAACGCCCACTTTTCACTGCACTATAGGTACTATAAAAGCATCACACTGCACAAAATTTCAAGTATTTCTATGGACTGATATTACGGCTAAAGGCAGTTATGTTTTGGTGCAAAATGGTCTATTTGTGTGGGAGGTAACAAAAGGGGCGTGTTGTCGAGGTGTTAGCGACTAATAATCTAATACTATGTGTGGAATTTCAGAAGATTGGAGTAAGTAGTATAGACGAATCAATATTATACTAAATATTAACCTTATGTGGGGGATGTACTGGAAGAAGTGGACCAATATCGTCCATCTTCGAACTTCGGTTAATCCTTTCTAGAGTTATCGTGCGCATCAGCCAGCAGACAGAAACACAGACAGACGGATGGACATTGATCAAATGACTTAAAATTACCCAAATTGAATTTCCACCAAAAATACTTAAAGTCTTAGGTCACTCCTTCGATGTGTTACACTTTTGGTTCATAGCAAATGATATATATCCTCTTCTCTAATGTGAGGAAATAGAAACCAAAGGAAGATATTGTGTACAATTTTCATGAAGGAATATTAAATAATATGGCAGCAATTATTCACAAGCATCTCGGAAGAAAGTAGAATTTTGGAGTCCATCATAACTCGGTGCTAGATCAACAGAAAATAACATCAGTAACAGATCAACCTCTCATGGGAAATCATCGAAATTATTTCGTTAGATAACATTATGCAATAACTTTTTTTTTTATTTTTAACATTTTTTTATCTAAAATACCAATTTTCCTGGAAGGTATCATTAGTACTTGGACCCTATTTTTATAAGTGAAAGCCCGATAGAGCAGTGATACCATTTAGACCAAAGAAAATTATAAGGGCTGTTGGGAATATCACTGTCACGTAGACAGTGATTTAATAACTGTCGTTACAACAAACAGAAAAATTTATATTTTGTTTAAAAAAAACGTTGTTTTTTGGCACGAGAAAACCATAAAATAATAACACAGCGCTAGTCCAAAAATGTAACTGAAAGGAAACCCTATGGATAAATCTATTTCGGCCATACTGAATCCAGTGGCATTAGCCGTTTTTCTATGTTAGCTCTTGTTTTCGCGATATTCGACCACAAAGTTTGTTGGGAAATCAGAGAGGTTACCTATTTCTTTGGCGATTTTGAAGTGGAAGACTTCGGAATATATGCTTCAGTCCAAAGATCGAAATAAAGGGAACATTTGGATAATTATTTCTCTCAAAACAGTCGTCAACATTTCTCACCCCCTTACCCCTGAAAAAGTGCAATGAAATCTCATCATATGTTACAAATCATACATATCGTCGACATAGGCATCGTTGAGAAAAATATTCCTCGCTAAAAATACTATAAGTCCTTTCTCAACTTTTTTATGATAATTAAGCAGATTTGGAGTTATTACATAATTTGTGTATTTTTCTGCTCATAGCAGAAAATATTTGTAATAAAATGTTTCGATTTAAATTTTTTTACATTTTTTTTTTGGTTAGTGTCAATGGAAATTTCAAAGGTAACCAACAAAACCTGCTAAATTATGAATCCTGTTAATCTTTCATAAATATGTTGTAAGGAGACTCATAGTAATTATTCGCGAGGAATATTTTTCTCAAAGACACTATCTAAAAATGTTGACGATTTGTATGACGTTTGACATATGGTATGATTTGATTGCAATTTTTCAGTGGTAAGGGGATAAGAAGCGTGGTCGACTATTTTGAGAGAAATAATTCTCGAAAGGTTCTCTTTATTTCGTTCTTTGTAATGAAGCGTGTATTCCGTAGCCTTCCACTTTAAAATCACCTCCGAGACAACTAACCTCTATGATTTCCTTGCAAACTTTGTGGTCCAATATCAAGAAAACAAGAGCTAACCTACAAAAACGGATAACACCACTGGATTCAGCAATGTCGAAATAGGTATATCCATAGGGTCTTATTTCTGTTACATTTTTAAAGTGTCCATTTCAAGCACTGTGTAACAAAATCATGAAAAAAAAATCAGTTCCATTATTTAAAAGCTAGCAACCTTACGAAGAAAACAATGCCTATTTGTTCCCATCAAAAAATAAAAGAAGTACTTCCAAAAGAATAGCATTATAAGTACTTCAAAATCATAGCTATGAACATTTTTTTGGCGTTTAATGAACTTCTCCTAAATAACTTAATAAAATGTAATTTTGGATTAAAATTTTTTAATCCAACAATCAAAACGATTGATGTAAAACAAAGCTTCTTAAGTGATAAAAATTCGGCAATGTATTAAGACACGCATCCTGCTATATTTCAAAGTGATGGAATGTGAAATACATCTTCTATAGTGCTAAAGGGCCAAATCGGAAGATATATATATATATATATATATGTATGCATATCTAAATCTAAACTAATTTTCTTCAAATTTAGTATTGTCTGATGTACGTCAAGAACTTCTTTCTGCCAAATTTTTAACAGATCTGTTAAAAAAATATAGTGCATATATGCAAAATCGGAGATAGATATATATGGGAGCGGCCATTTGTTCGTCTAGGGCAGAGTTCGGCACACTCATACAACCATACAAAACATTTCTCTCTCTCAATGTAAACTGGATGAATTATTTTATACTTCAATGTATGAGAGCCGCCCATGGGCGCTGTTTTGCGGATCTCTGCTCTAGGGACAACATGACATAATATATATATATCTAAATATGAACCGATTTTTGGTACGGATTGTCATCGGTCCAAAATAAAGATATGTGCAAAGTTTCATTGAGGTCGGACTATACACGCTGAAAAAAAAATCGCCTCTGTAGTATATTGTCCCAAACATATTCTGCTTGAAACATCTATATTTTTAGGGCGCACTCCAAATATATAACATTTGACACATACAAATATTATATGGTTGGGAGGATGTTGTTCTAGACAAAACTATGTTTACATCCTAATATTTATACCCTACACCACACTGTGGTACAGGGTATTATAACTTTGTGCATTTGTTTGTAACACCCAAAAGGAGAAGAAATAGACCCATCGTTTATTATACCGATCGACTTAGAATTACTTTCTGAGTTGATTTAGCTATGTCCGTCTGTCCGTCTGTCTGTCTGTGCATGTATTCTTGTAATCAAAGTACAGGTCGCAATTATGGTCCGATCTCGACGAAACTTTCCACATATGTTTTATTTGGCCCAAGGACGATCCCTATTGAATTTGGTTAAAATCGGTTCAGATTTAGATATAGCCCCCATATATATGTTACCCCAGATTTGACATGTAAGCGCTTTAAAAACTTTATTTTATATCCGATCAGTCTGAAATTCGGCAGAAAGAGGTTTCTTATCATATGAATGAACACTGTTAAATTTGGAATAAATCGGTTCAGATTTAGATATAGCCCCCATATATACGTTACTCCCGATTTGAAGTGTAAGCACTGTAAAAATGTTATTTTATATCCGATCAGTATGAAATTCGGCAGAAAGAGGTTTCTTATTATATGAATGAACACTGTTAAATTTGGAAGAAATCGGTTCAGATTTAGATATAGCCCCCATATATACGTTACCCTCGATTTGAAGTGTAAGCGCTTTAAAAATGTTATTTTATATCCGATCAGTATGAAATTCGGCAGAAAGAGGTTTCTTATTATTTGAATTAACACTGTTAAATTTGGAAGAAATCGGTTCAGATTTAGATATAGCCCCCATATATACGTTACCCCCGATTTGAAGTGTAAGCGCTGTAAAAATGTTATTTTATATCCGATCAGTGCGAATTTCGGCAAAAAGAGGTTTCCTTCTACATGAAGAAATACTGCCAAATTCGGAGAAAATCTGTTCAGATTTAGATATAGCCCCATATATATGTTACGCCCGATTCGACATGTAAGCGCTGTAGAGATTGTATTTTATATCCGATCAGTACGAAATTCGACAGAAAGATGTCTTTTTACATGAATGAGGGAATTCAGGGAAAATTGGTTCAGATTTATATATAACATCCGTACATATGTTCCTCCTGATTTGGTATCAAAGCGCTATAGAAGTTGTACTTTACTTCCGATCATTAAAATATTCCAGAAATATGTTTCTCAATTTAGGAACGAATATTACTTAATTTAGCGATTTTCGGTTCAGAATTAGATAATATGTTCCTACCCATTTACCAATTATTCCAAATTATTATCGCAATGACCCTTATCCCATTATTAGGGAGGTGTAGGGTATTATATAGTCGGCCCCGCCCGACTTTCTGCCTTTCCTTACTGGTTTTTATTTGCATATGTTATTTCCCAAACAAAGATCTATTTGCGTGAATATATATCTATTCTTTAATTGTTTTAAGTTTTCAGCAATTGAAAGGTAATTTTTAGAAATTTTTAATGTTAGTAAAATTTCTTTATAATTGAAAATAATGACTGGGAATAGTTAGAAAATAAAAATAAGTGGTTTCAAATAGAAGTAAATGCTAAATATGCCATTTTTAATAGGAAAGCATAATTCGAAAACATGGAAAAAATTAAAACTAAAGTTCAAAAAATTCAGCAAAGTTTTGAAAATCTTTTTTTTTAAATAAAATATATTTGGAAATATTCATAAACAATAATATTATTTGTATTTAAACACATATTTTATTTGAGAAAATTAGTTCGCAAATATATTTTATTCTAATATATTAACATATGCGTTCTAAATACATTTTATTTATTTTCAAATAAAATGTATTTGCTCGAAAATATATAATAATTAAAAATTTGTGTTCCAAGTATATTTTCTTTCGATTCAAACAAATCAAAAAATTCGATTTTGCCCCGTGTATTTGCGACCTAAAGCTAAATCGACTCAGACAGTGATTCTAAGTCGATTGGTATAATAAACGATGGGGTATCTCTTTTCCCACTTCATAAAATTATAATAACCTATACCAAAGTGTAGCGTAGGTTATAAATAATTAATTTTAAAAGAAATTATGGGAGTTAATTATACCCTATACCACACAATGGGCAGTTGTTTGTAACATCCAAAAGGAGAAGAGATAAAATCATTGATCGTAAAAGCTGATTTCCTGTAACATATATAGAATCGTTGTTCACTTTGGCCAATAGTAAATTATTTATACAGTCCCTTTCATATTCTAGGTTTATAAAAATACGTGGACAGCTTTTGTAATCCTATTAATTTCAACTTATAGGTTGCTCAACATTTGTTTTCATTTAAAATAAGAGAATTATCACTGCACCCAAAGATGTTAATAAGAACGACATACATTCATCAAGTAAATACAACACCAAAAAAGCAAATCTTACAGCGCTTTAAAAGGAGTGATGCAAAAGTGGTGACAAATAAGTATTTCCCCGGCGCGACAAGTCCTTTTTAAATTCATTGGTGAAAATCCAAATTAGCACAACTTCCGGATTATAAGTTGGGGATTTTTTCTGCTTCTTGGGATGCTCTTTTTTGCTGGGTTATAATATCAGTGCAGAATACAAACAGATTTCTCTCACATCAACTTTTCCGAATTGACAACAAAATGTGCTAAACGATAGAAACCTAATCGGTCAGATTTACCCACTGAGACAAAATCGTGTCAATTTATATTTTCAAAAACATGTAGAAAAGGTATTATTGCGAAAAGGTATATCGTCGTCAGAAACGAGAAAGGGCGTAACAACAAGAAAAATGGAAATTCAGTTGTTGATGGATTTCGGTACACTGCATCAAAATACACATCCTGACTAATTTTTAGCTGCATAGTATTAAAAATGGCGAATTTATTAACGAAATTCAAAAGGGCCTACTAACAAATTATTTATTTTTTCATAGTTAAAAAATGTTACTCGTATGAAAGTGACTTTTCTCACGTCTCTGTTGTCGTTGATTTTGTACAGATTGATTTAGAATTGGCGGAGATATTGCAAACTACATATATATCCACAGTTTGGAGGCTTGCGATACTGAGAACTTGATCCGCCGAAAAAATAATGCGTTTTTGGACTCACAACTAATGGATTTAGCTCTTGTGTAAATTTGGACAAAATTGGCGAGGTCCTTGAAGTCCTGTAATCATGAACCAAAAATATTTTCAAAAAGGTAGTGTCGGTAAATTTGCTGTAACTTTTTACAAAGTGCGATCAAACAAAATGTTTTTTTTTCTGATTCTGGTGGACGTCAAAATAGGACTCATTTTAAATATAAAATATTTCAAATCACTGCTCCAGAAAGTGAAATTATTCGCATATGCAAAAAATATTTTGTAATATTTTTCATATGGTCAGTTGGCAATTAAAGTTCACGATATATATTTAAATTTAAGGAAGTGTTTCGGATCTAACTGCAAAAATTTCAGTCAGATGGAATCCGTTCAATATTTCCAGAGAAAATTGCAGTTTTCTAAACACACTCGGAAAAATTTAATAGGTTATATCTCGCGAAAAAATCAAAATTTTGCTAAACGGTTCAAATAGTTTTATTGTTTTTTTTTTTCAAATTCTCAACCAGAAAAAAATCTTAACCTTACCAAAAATGTTGACACACTTGTTTTATTTTTACCCAGATATATAATCTTCGACCATTCGACAGAAATTCCACATAAATTATAAATCTGTTATTTTCTTTATAAATATGTTTATGATTATTGTCGAATAATTCTCTTTTGAGATATTGTAATTCTAGATGTCAATGGTTATACATTTTCGAAGCACTCCTGCTGCAAAATGTATTCGCTTTTCTCCTCTAAAAATGTGCAACAGAACTTAACATCTGCAAATCTCAAGGACTTAAATTTAAATTCCGCAATTAAATTCAATCCAATATGGTAAATGAGAACAAAGAAAAGTTCCAAACAGCGAATCCCTCACGTGTTTCTCAACAAAAACAAAAACAAGTGACGAAAAAAGTGACTCTCTCGAGAAATTTGAAATGTTTTGCCCCTGTCATTTGTAACTTTTCTGCGGAGAGATTTGCTTTGACGTGACAAATTGTCTGATGTTGACAGCGTTAGTGTCTCTCTGACTGTATGTGTGGTGTGCAGATGTACATGAAGGATGCGGATACGGATGTGGAAGTGATGGCTGTGGACGTGGGAGTAGTATCACTGTTTGTTGCATTCGTCCCATTAAGAATTCATTAAAATCTAGTTTCTTATGAATCATAATGGAATTTGTGTGCCATAGCTCTGTGCGCTGTGTCAAGCAGCGATGAGGCGAGAGGAGATACAATGCGATGCGATGCTATGTGACACGACCGAGATGGCATCCATCCGTCTATGCGACGGCGGACGACGACGACGACGACTATGTGAAACAAGACTTTAGTATTCGCAGAAGAGATCTTAATTTAAATGAATGCATTCATAATTAATGGCCCTCTTCCGTTTCGTTTCATTTCTGACGACATACAGTGGTTTAGCTATGAGGCAATATCGGTCGCAAAACAACCGAGAATCTTCGATCTACTGCAGTAGGGAAACTGTTTAAAAACAGGTAAGAAAATTTAAGTCGAGTGAACTGATTAAGGTCATACAACAAAACTTTGTGAGTTTTCTTGTAAACTTAATCCAAAAATTCAGTTTTCAATTGCAGATATTTATACGAGATAACTCTAAGGTCTAAAAAGTCTTTTGTAGACCTCGGTTGGTAGAATGCACAAAGAAAATATTGAGAATCAGATGAATAATGCAAAAGTTACAACATTGAGGCCTCGTAGCTCCGCCCCTGTATATCATAGGGCGGCCAAATTCAAAACTTAACTTTTTTAATACCTCTTCTATAAGTTATGCCAATTTGCAATCGGTTGACTGATTTATAAACGGCCGAATTATTTCCTTTTTTTAATTCCTCCCACTGTGCGCTCATAGTCCTCTTGTTTTTTGAATCTTGGGCTTTGTTTAACTGAAATTTATTTTTAACTCGTTTCACCAATTTCGTTGTTATTTCTGTTGGACTCTCTCATTCTGTCGACGCCATCATTGTCACTGTAGTACGAGTACTGTGGTGGGTCGGTCCGTCGGTCGGTCGGTTCTTCTTCTTTGTTCGTTTTTGCCCAGGCACTTGCAGTATTTGTTATGCGGAGTGTTTTGCAAGTGGATTAAGTTCTTTTAAGCGCTCAATCTCTCTCTCTCTCTCCATACCTTTCTCTTCTTTTATATCTGAGTGGGTGAGCCGAAGGGTGGTATATACGATTGCTAGGATTTACAAAGAGTTTTCCGTTTTAAGTTTTTAATTCTTCTTTTAACCAACAAAAACGACAAAATGCAAAAAACAAACCAAAAATATCACAAGACAAAACATGATAACAAAAATTGAAGTGGTATAAGCCACAAGGCCAGAGCAGATAATAATTGGCCAGGCCAAGAGGAATCAAGAGAATAAGATTCTTTCATTTTAACAACTTTAATGCAAAACACAATTACAATATTTCTGTCTAATGAAAGAACTATTTCTTTGTTGGAAATTATTATTCAAACACGTAGCATTAAGGATTTCAAAAATTAATTTGCCTGAAACTTACACAACATGCCAAGGAGGAGGTCCACCACAAACCAAGATATATTTGCGGGGTTCCCAAGTAACATCAGTAAACAATGTAATGAGAAAAGTTATTGGCATTGGAATTTGTAATGTTTTTTTGTCTTCTCCAACAAAATAAAAGTAATTTAACTGAAGGCAAGCTGAACAAGTATTCAATGGACGTATACGCAATATTCAGAGATATTAAATATTAATCATGCTCTCCATTGAACAAACATGCTGATTTTTAATATTTTCGTTGCGTTGTACATATTTTTCGTTATTAATTTCATAGTTTGTTAGACCACAGCAATGTTTACCCTAAACTTGTCCATCGCAATTGATGCACAGTGGTGGGAAATCAGGAAAAAGAAATAGGAAATAAAAAAATCATTTCCCTCTAAAGAATATCACAATAAAAAATAAAAAAAAATTAAAATATCCTGTAACGGATTTCTGCCGAACATATTTAGGGTCTTCTTAGGTCACTCTTTCGATATGTTACAAATGATAAATGAGAAAATGATATGAAAATTTTAATTTTTTGGAAATGTGTAATTATTTAGTAGTTTATGGAGGATAACACTGGTTTACCACATTTTTTCGAAGCGCTGTACATTAGAGGGGCTTCAAAAAAAAATCGCGATGTTCGAAGCTTATATGAAACTTTAGCTTGTTTTAAGAGCATTGCAAAATATTTCGGAGCTATTCGCTGTTTTTTTTTTAAGTTTTATTCTTAAACCAAAATAATTATTTAACCCTTTGACGACCACTGGGACATATATATCACATGCGAATATTTTTGCAATTCTTACTTCACTTATGTCTAAAATGTCCTAATTTTCTTTAAATGTTTATTTAGTCAGAAGAAAACATACGTAATTTTTGGATTCCACTAAAATCAGTCAATTATATTTTTAATTTTTCGACCAGTAACTCAGAGAGGTTAAAAAAGTTGGTATTTTCGTCAAAGGGTTAAAAAAAATAAAATTTTTGTTTATTGTTGTAAAATCTGAATTATTCTTTTGGAGAAAATGTAACAAAAATATTATTAAGTGATTACAACACCGTTAATTTCATTTTTGATTATACCAACAGCGATTTTAAAAATATTTGCGTGGATTCCATCTTGAACTAACCTATTGTGAACCAAATATAGGATTAAAACTTTATAAATCTCATATCTAGCGGTCAGTAGATTTCCAATAAGCTATATAATATCGAAATCGAAAAGAAAGTTATTTCAGATTTTATAAAAAATACACTAAAATTTACAAAAAGTGGCTTTATATCAAAATTTTTAGAGGAAGTCAGTACGCCCTATTAATAATGGTCCAGATTTTAATGTCCAGTGCTCAATTCTTAAATAAAATAAATATTATTGTATTTTGGTTTGTTTTTATTTCTGTCTTTAAATCGTTATTGATTTCTCATTAAGATATTCTCCTGGCTTTAGACCATATTATTCTTTTGGAATAACCACAACTAAACCTCGCTGAAAGATCGGAGTAGCATCCGTGAAGTAGCTATACGGGGAGCTGAGCTGTCAAGTAGTTGTATTTGCTTCACCGTTTTTAAAAAAACGTTGCATTCTATAATACACAATAGAGGCAAAGATGGTCTATAGCCAGGAGAATATCCCAGTAACAAATAAAATACAAATTGAAAATTTTTGTTAAGGAAAAACGGTTGTATAAACCGCGAACAGCTCCTAATTTCGCGATCGCAAAAATGAAATATTTTGTAAATAATATTTTGTACATAACATTTTCTGGTGTTTTGATTTTGTTTTATTCTTTATTCTGATTTTAAGAAGGTGTCTTTAGTATTTGCTACTCTTGATAAAAAAATAAAAAAAAATCTGAAAAAAATGTTTGTTCCATTTTAGAAAAAATCTATGAATATTAAAATTATATTACCTATAAATATGGATGTGAGACCCCATAAAGTACAGGGATTTCCAATAAGAGTGACATGATTTCTTTGAAAAGAAAAACACACTTATTGATAAGGAAATTCAAAAGTTTTTTATTTAATGTGAAGTACAGTCGATACAATTAAGTTCTAAATAAAACGTCATTCAAATGGCCTCCACGACTTCTTCTGCAGGAACGAATTCGATGAACCCAATTTTCGAGCACTTTTTCCACTAAATCAAGTCGTATGTCATGAATGGCATGTTCAATATTGACTTGTATAGCTTGAAGAGAGTCTGGTTTATTTCGAAAGACCAATGACTTCAAATAACCCCACTAGAAATAGTCTAATGGTGTTAAATCTCAACTTCTTGGAGGCCATTCAATATCACAATTTCTTGAAATAATCGAATCTCCAAACTTTTCTGGCAACAATTCAATTGTTACATTTGCTGTATGGCACGTAGCCACAATCGTTTAGTGGCAAAAGGATAGCTCTTAACGAGAGCTAAAATATTGCTCATGTGTGTTAAGGTCGTAGGTCGATTGGAAAGTGTTTTTTTTTTTATTTAAAAAAAATGGACTTAGCATCATTTTCAAATGTGGACGGAAAGTTTATTTTTGCTCTAGCTCCTTAGCGGTACGTCGGATCGGGAATCGGCCAATGGCACAAAGATAGCTCTTAACGAGAGCTAAAATGATGGGTGTCAAGTTCGTAGGTCGACGGTAAGTGTTTGTTTTTTTAATGTTGCAATTGGAGAACGATTATTTTGATAATAAAACTGAATAATTTGTAAACGTTGTTCTTGCGTATATCTCTCCATGATGAAATTGTAATACAATGAAAAATACTGAATACAATGAAAAATAAATGACAGATCATGACATATAACAAATGGCCAAAACGTCTCTTCAAAATCATATCATCTTTATTTGAAAACCCGTTAGCTCCCCGATTTGACTTCTTAATTGGTAACTGGGAATTATTTATACCCGGGATATACCCACACGAACGTAGTCATAGGTCCAGGTTTTGATATAGTCCTCATACAATGGTCCCCCTAGATTTGACTTCGTAACGCCACAAAAACCTCAAATTTCAACGAATTGGACTGAAATGTGCATGCGATCCATGGTGGAGGATATATAAGATTCGTCATGACCGAACTTAATCCGTCTTTACACGCTCTATATCAGAGCCATGGAGTGGACCAACTCCTTCCAGTACCTCCCCCACAAAGGGTTAAAATGTAGTGAAATTTTTCACAATTATCAGCATTTTTTACATTTCATAAATAGTATAAATAATTTGGCACATTTTGCACGCTTCTTTAGGTACCTCTCATACAAATGAACCATTTTGCACAAAAAGTCGATGGCTTATAACTTTGATTCCAGCCAAAACAGATACTTGTATGGTATAATGCTTTTATAGTACCTATATTCCCATGAAAAAAGTGGCGTTATTGGCACGCCGCTTTTGGTACTTCCCATATAAATGGACCATTTTGCAAAAAAAGTTAAGGGCTTATAAATTTGATTCGTGTCCATAGAAACACTCGAAATTTGGTGCGGTATAATGATTTTATAGTACCTATATTCCCACAAAAAATTGGTGTTATAGCCACGCCCCATTTGCTTTCTCCCAGCAAATGGACCATTTGAACAAAAAGTTAAAGGCTTATAACATCGATTCCACCACATACAAACACTTAGAATGTTGTACTGTGTAATGCTTTTATATATCCACATAGCCCATTGAAAAATTTGCCACTCCCCTTTTGGTACTCCCAAACAAAAATGTCAAAACAAAACGTATGAAAAATGATTTTTTTTTAGTTTCCCATACATTTACAATATGGCTGATATGTAATGCAACAAAGTAAAGCGCCATATTTTTTTTTTTTTTTTTTTAAATTTTATTGTTCAAAAGCAAAAAATGTCGAAAATAACATAAAATTTTTGAAACAGTTTAGATTTGTTCGAATTCGCCACCTTTGGCACGAATTATGGCCTTCAAACGGCCGACAAAGTCATCACACGCTGCACGAAAGTGGCTCTGCGGTATTTTGGCCCATTCCCGGGGAAGCGCCGTCTTGAGATGATCGATACTTTGGTATTTTTTAGTGCGAACCTTACTCTCTAAAATGCCCCAGGCGCAAAAGTCCAACGGATTGAGATGGCTCTTTCCAGTCTTTTTTTTTGTGCATCGGTGAGCTCTCGCACTTTTTGGAACTTCAATGGCTTTAGTCAAAGCTAATTTTTTAATATGTGTTGTATCCGTTCTCGCCATATGTTCAGCTCACGAGCAATTTTTCTAACACTGCGGCGCGGATTTCGATCAAATCTGGCCTTCACTTTTCGGATCATTTCTGGTGTTGTTACCGTTTTTAGTGCGTCCACTTTTTGGACGCGATGCAACACTGCCAGTATCACGGTAACGAGCAATGGTACGAGAAACAAAAGATTTATTCACATTTAAATGCTGGAGGGCTCTAACGATAGCCACTTGTGTTTTTCCACCCAAATATAAATCACACTATCACGCTTGAATTCCATCACGAATAACTTTTTTCTGAATGCAATAGATCAAAATGCTTTTGCAAGCTTGTAAACAATAAAATGAACTGTCACTGAAATAAATCTGTCAGCTATCAGACTAGCGGTTTAGAAATGATAGCAACCTGAAGTTGGTTGCAATACATATCAGCCACCCTGTAGGCCCTAACATCCGGGCACATTTATCCATAGATATTCTTCAAATAGGCATTGTTTTCTTCGGCTAAACTATGTTTAAAGTATCAAGGCACCATGTTGTTTAGTTTTTGCTTTTTTTGAGCACTCAAAAGTAAACGATGTCAGTGAATTTGTAAACTGTGGAGAAATTTACTGTACTCTTTAATGTAGTTCAGAAATTTATTTCAAAGCAACAAAGAAAAGTCATTGAATAAAATTTTCTAGGTGTATATAAAATGTTCATTCAAAAATTTTCGTCGACGTACAAAGACGTAGGAAATATTGTTTAAAGGCAAAAATGAAGTATCCCACAACAAACACTTTTTTGGAGATTCGATATCTGGAACTCGGGATCTTCCGGAAAAAAAAAGCGAAGAGGAATAACATAGCTTTGAAATTAAAATGTTACGAGTCTTAACCTACTAACTACTAACTTATCGCTATTAACCTAACATCATAGTCATAATTAACTTACCACTATAATTTAATCACCTATACTTTATAAATTAATCAATGGTTCAATAACTACGTTGCAGCGATCGCTTCACCGCAGAACAAAGTAAAAATATTCCATTACCCACGTATTTCTTAATTACTAATATATAATAACATGAATTAATAGACTCCAAGCTTTTCATTGACAAAACATAGGGCCCAACATGTAATTAGTTTGGCCGGCATGCACAGTTGTTTTATGATCCTTCTCCATTTCTATCACTCTAAATTTTGATTATGTAATCGGCCGTCAGAAACCCACTCTTATATTTTCCTGAGCACCGTCGAGCGTGAATCCTGGACGGCGATTTCGTTACAAAACATGGAACCAATTGGTCAGCGATATGTAATACAATATTTTCATTTGAAAGGTCTCAGCCCAACCAATATTTAAACCGAGTTAGATTCTACTTATGAAATATTGAGTGGAAGAGTTTAAACGGGGCTGGCGAGCTGCCAAGACGAGCACCGGAGTGCTCGACCAATTGAGTTGTCCATGTCAGAAGTGGTTAACAAAAAAAATCCACCAAATGCTATTGGATGACCGTCTGTTGAAGGTTCGTGAGCTAGCTGAAGTCATAGGCATTTTAAAACTGCTATACATCGCATATTGACGGAAAATTGGACGATGAGAAAGCTGAGCGCAAGATGTGTGCCGCGTTTGCTCACAATCAAGACAATGCACCAGTTCACACATCCACGATTGCGATGGCTAAAATCAATGGATTGGGGTGCGAATTGCTATGCCTCGCATCTAATTCGCCAGATTTCGCTCTCTCGGATTATTGTTTTGTTTCCAAACTTGAAGAAATTGCCAGTTATGCAGTTCTTACTATAAAGAGGGTATCGAAGCTATTGAAAATTGCTGAAAAAGGTGTATTGAGCTAAAAGGAGATTATGTTAAGAAATAAAGAACAATTTTCCAAAATTTGTTGTGTTTTCTTTGTTAGGTCGGCTTATTTGGGATAGCCTTCGTAGCATGGTAGTTCTTAGAATATGGAATAAAATATTTTGTTTACGATTTTTTTCTATATTTTATGAACTCTGCTATAATAAGCAATGTTTCATCTAAAGCAACATCTTAACAGTTTAATAAACCAATTTAGATTTCTGTGTATTTTTTCAAAAATCCCCCACTGTACTCCGTCTTACTTCTCATCCCACAGCTGCTGCATAATTTGCTTTCATATCAAAGAATCATTTGCAAGCAAATTTGGTATTATCAGCAAAAAATTTTAAAAAAAGAGGAAAGAACAAACAATATTCTTCCGAATGGGGAAATTTTATGAAATCCTCAAAGTAAACGGAAATCTACATGAACCTCAACCAACCCTCATTCAAATACCTAAACCCAGCCGCCTCCTCAAAATCAACAGCACAACACTGCATGAAACTATGCTTTCAATGCCAATCCCAAATCCACAAAATCCCACACAATTCATTTGTGCCCCATCAAAAGTCCCAAGTCTGCCTGTCCCCCTCCTCTCCTCCTGCCACCAGAAGATACTTAACAACATGTGCTACTGCTGCTATTGCTCCTGATACTGCATTGCTTTGCAAAAGCAAAGAACAGCAAAAAACTTTCATTAGAGCAAACAAACCGAATGAACGACGATCGAATCCTCAAGGAACTGCGGGAAGTGGAGAAGAAAACTCATAGCTTAGCATAAATCGAACGAATGAAATAGCTAAGGTGGTGTGTTTAGCTGATGTTTCTGCTGCTGCTGTTCTTTGTGCCAGCAAAGACAAACAATTGTAAACAACAGATTTTGGGCTAATAAACGAACGAACAAACGATTCACAGCGCTAATAACAAAGCAGACCAAAAACTAGTTGTACCACTTAACTAACTAACAGAGCACTTGAAAGTGGGACACAAAGGCTTCAGTATAAAATGCAGATTCCGTAGAAATATAATTAGAATTATATTTGTTTGTGCTGCAGTGTTGGCTCAATCAAAAAGTAAATCCAAAAACCCTAATTAAATGTTCAGAACTAAGTAGTTTCCGTTTGCTAAGTACTTTAGGTATAGTTTTAAAAATCGACAAATATGTTACAGTGGCAACGAATGCTTGACGAGTGCAGCGCCCCCTGGATGTCATGTTAAACTAGACATTTTGTATATAATCATTGATATTTTCTGTTAATGGTCAAAGCCTTTTGGCCTCTTCCGGTCAGCGGTTGGATGATTTGAATATAAATGGTCATTTTTTGCCAACGCTTAATGAGATTTCGTTCATGGTCATTGGTCTCCTGTCAGCGCTTATTGATATTATGTTAATTGTCATTTACAAGCTTTTATATATGATCTGCCTTCATCAATTTAAATTTTTCATTGATTTCTTGTCAGACATATACTGCCAATGACTTTTAATATCCTCTTTATACCCTGCACCATAGGTTGGGCGTATATTCATTTTGTCACTCCGTTTGTAACACCTCTAAATATTGATCTGAGATATATAAAATATTTAAATTCTTCTAAAACGATTTAGCCCTGTCCGTCCGTCTGTTGTAATCACGCTGCAGTCTACAACAATTGAGCTAGATGACTAAAATTTGGTATAAATACTTCTTATAGCTGCATGTAACTTGGGATTGGAAATGGGCAATATCGTCAATTTTTTGATGTAGGCCCCATATATATAATCAAACCGAGATGAATTCTTAACGTCATAGTGATCGAAAATATCAACTGATCGGACTGAAAATTGGTAACTGGGGTTTATTTTACCCAAAATCCTTCACACGAACAACGGTAGTCATAGGTCCAGGTTTTTATATAGCCCCCATACAAAGGTCCCTCTGGATTTGACTTTGTAACACCCCAAAAACCCTAATTTCAACGAATTGGGCTGAAATTTGGTACAATGATGAATAAACCATTCACAGGCGATGGTATATAATATTCGGCATGGCCGATCAGATGTCAATGGTTATTGATCTAATACTATTGTTTACTAACCGCCCTCAGTGTTAATTAATCTTTTATCAATGAGCGCTGAACGATTGTGATTTGTGATTGATTTTTTGTTAATGGTCATTGATTTTATTCCAAAGGCAACTACGAGGGCTGTCCCTAAATTAACCAACCAACAAAGAAAGCACAACAAATTTGAGAAAATTGTTCTTTATTCCTCAATATAATCTCCTTCCAGCGATTTTCAATAGCTTCGATACCCTGTTTATAGTAAGGACTGTCTAGCTCCTGAAAATATCCATCAACCGCAACCCCCACATTCATTTCATTCTGGCGTGGACACCTCAATTGGTCGACCACTACGGTGTTCGCCTTGGAAGCTCGTACGGTCCCGTTAAAACTCTGCCACCCTAATTTATAGTTGGAAAAATAAGGAGCGACAACCCAATGCAAAATTTAGCTCGGTTTTATTATTGGTTGGACAGAGACTTTTCAAATTAAAGTGTTGTATTACATATCGGTGACCAATTTTTTCCATGTTTACAAGTTCAATGAGATCTAGACGATCTTTTTAGTGGTATAAAAATAAACAACATGATGCCTTGAAACTTAAAACATATGTTTTCACGAAAGTATTTTTTTAAACTACTACCGCCATCACTATGTCACGTCGTTTAATTTTGGGACCGCCCTCGTAAGCAACCCCTCCCAATTTTCAGCGTCCTCTTGTCGGTATTGTCTATGATCATTGGATTATTCGAAATTTTTTGTCCCACGACTAATGGTTTTTAAATAATATCAGTAGTCACTGACTCTTATAAATGGCCATGGAGCTCTGGTTAATTTTTAATTGACCTATTGGCAATGGTTACTGCGCCTTTGTCAATGGCCTTCGACTCCTCCAAACCAAGTCATTGACCTCTTGTCAAAGATCATCATCATAACACCTCAGCGATCGGCTATGAACTAATATCAATCGATAATGACGTTTTGTCAATGGCCGTCGACTCTTAAGAGCTATTGACAAGGTCTCCGACCCAGTCATTGAACCCTTGTTATAGGTCATTATTATCTTTTTAACGATCATTAACCTCTTGACAGGCATTGACATCATGTTAATGACAATTGACCTTTTAATAGCGGCCATTGACCTCTTGTTAGTGTTCACTGACTTGTCAATAGTCAAAAACCTCATTGACTTACTGTCAATAGTCATTGACTTATTGTCAATGGTCATTGCCTTATTGTCAATGGTCATTGCCTTATTGTCAATGGTAATTGACTTATTGTCAATGGTCATTGACTTATTGTCAATGGTCATTGACTTATTGTCAATGGTCATTGACTTATTGTCAATTGTCATTGACTTATTGTCAATTGTCATTGACTTATTGTCAATGGTCATTGACTTATTGTCAATGGTCAATGACTTATTGTCAATGGTCAATGACTTATTGTCAATGGCATTGACTTATTGTCAATGGTCATTGACTTTTTGTCAATGGTCATTGACTTATTGTCAATGGTCATTGACTTATTGTCAATGGTCATTGACTTATTGTCAATGGTCATTGACTTATTGTCAATGGTCATTGACTTATTGTCAATGGTCATTGACTTATTTTCAATGGTCATTGACTTATTTTCAATGGTCATTGACTTATTGTCAATGGTCATTGACTTATTGTCAATGGTCATTGACTTATTGTCAATGGTCAATGACTTATTGTCAATGGTCAATGACTTATTGTCAATGGCATTGACTTATTGTCAATGGTCATTGACTTTTTGTCAATGGTCATTGACTTATTGTCAATGGTCATTGACTTATTGTCAATGGTCATTGACTTATTGTCAATGGTCATTGACTTATTGTCAATGGTCATTGACTTATTGTCAATGGTCATTGACTTATTTTCAATGGTCATTGACTTATTTTCAATGGTCATTGACTTATTGTCAATGGTCATTGACTTATTGTCAATGGTCATTGACTTATTGTCAATGGTCATTGACTTATTGTCAATGGTCATTGACTTATTGTCAATGGTCATTGACGTCTTGTCAATGGTCACTGACCCCTTGTCAATGGTCATTGACCTCTTGTCAATGGTCACTGACCCCTTGTCAATGGTCATTGACCTCTTGTCAATGTTCAGTGACATCTTGTCAATGTTCATTGCCCTCTTGTCAATGGTCATTGACCTTTTGTCAATTGTCATTGAATTCTTTTCAATGTCCATAGACCTCTTGTAAATTACCATTGACTTATTGTCAATGGATATTGACGTATTTTCAATGGATATTGACGTATTGTCAATATCAATAAACGTATTGCATAAACGTTTTGTCAATGGTCATTGACGTAGTGTCATTGACGTATTATACATGGTCATTGACCTCATGTCATTTTGTCATTGCCCTCATGTCAATTTATCAGCGACCTCCTGTTAATGGTAAGTGAGATCTTCTCAATGGTCATTCACCTCTTGTCAATGGTCATTCACCTCTTGTCAATGGTCATTGACCTCTTGTCAAGGGTGTCATTGATGTATTGCTGATGTTTTTTTATTGTCAATGGTCATTGACTTATTGGAAATGGTTATTGACTTATTGTCAATGGTTATTGGCTTATTGTCAATGGTTATTAACATATTGTCAATGTTCATTGACTTATTGTCAATGGTCATTGACCTATTGTCAATGGTCATTGACCTATTTTCAATAGTCATTAACTTATTGTCAATGGTCATAGACTTATTGTCAATGGTCATAGATTTCTTGTCAATGGTCATAGACTTCTTGTCAATGGTCATTGACGTATTGTCACTGGTCATTGACGTATTGTCAATGGTCATTAACGTATTGTCAATGGTCATTGACGTATTGTCAATGGTCATTGATTTATTGTCAATGGTCATTGACTTATTGTCAATGGTCATTGACTTATTGTCAATGGTCATTGACTTATTGTCAATGGTCATTGACTTATTGTCAATGGTCATTGACTTATTGTCAATGGTCATTGACTTATTGTCAATGGTCATTGACTTATTGTCAATGGTCATTGACTTATTGTCAATGGTCATTGACTTATTGTCAATGGTCATTGACTTATTGTCAATGGTCATTGACTTATTGTCAATGGTCATTGACTTATTGTCAATGGTCATTGACTTATTGTCAATGGTCATTGACTTATTGTCAATGGTCATTGACTTATTGTCAATGGTCATTGACTTATTGTCAATGGTCATTGACTTATTGTCAATGGTCATTGACTTATTGTCAATGGTCATTGACTTATTGTCAATGGTCATTGACTTATTGTCAGTGGTCATTGACTTATTGTCAGTGGTCATTGACTTATTGTCAATGGTCATTGACCTCTTGTCAAAGGTCATTGACCTCTTGTCAATGGTCATTGACCTCTTGTCAATGGTCATTGACCTCTTGTCAATGGTCATTGACCTCTTGTCAATGGTCATTGACCTCTTGTCAATGGTCATTGACCTCTTGTCAATGGTCATTGACCTCTTGTCAATGGTCATTGACCTCTTGTCAATGGTCATTGACCTCTTGTCAATGGTCATTGACCTCTTGTCAATGGTCATTGACCTCTTGTCAATGGTCATTGACCTCTTGTCAATGGTCATTGACCTCTTGTCAATGGTCATTGACCTCTTGTCAATGGTCATTGACCTCTTGTCAATGGTCATTGACCTCTTGTCAATGGTCATTGACCTCTTGTCAATGGTCATTGACCTCTTGTCAATGGTCATTGACCTCTTGTCAATGGTCACTGACCCCTTGTCAATGGTCATTGACCTCTTGTCAATGTTCAGTGACATCTTGTCAATGTTCATTGGCCTCTTGTCAATGTTCATTGCCCTCTTGTCAATGGTCATTGACCTTTTGTCAATTGTCATTGAATTCTTTTCAATGGCCATAGACCTCTTGTAAATTACCATTGACGTATTGTCAATGGTCATTGACGTATTGTCAATGGTCATTGACGTATTGTCAATGGTCATTGACGTATTGTCAATGGTCATTGACGTATTGTCAATGGTCATTGACGTATTGTCAATGGTCATTGACGTATTGTCAATGGTCATTGACGTATTGTCAATGGTCATTGACGTATTGCCAATGGTCATTGACGTATTGTCAATGGTCATTGACGTATTGTCAATGGTCATTGACGTATTGTCAATGGTCATTGACGTATTGTCAATGGTCATTGACGTATTGTCAATGGACATTAACGTATTGTCAATGGTCATTGACGTATTGTCAATGGTCATTGACGTATTGTCAATGGTCATTGACGTATTGTCAATGGTCATTGACGTATTGTCAATGGTCATTGACGTATTGTCAATGGTCATTGACGTATTGTCAATGGTCATTGACGTATTGTCAATGGTCATTGACGTATTGTCAATGGTCATTGACGTATTGTCGATGGATATTGACGTATTGTCGATGGATATTGACGTATTGTCAATGGATATTGACCTATTGTCAATGGTCATAAACGTATTGTCAATGGTCATTGACATATTGTCAATGGTCATTGACGAAGAGTCAAAATTCATTGACGTATTGTACATGGTGATTGACCTATTGTCAATGGTCATTGACCTCATGTCAATTTGTCATTGTCCGCATGTCAATTTATTAGTGACCTCATGCCAATCTCTCTCTCTCTGCTTAGTGACCTCCTGTTAATGGTAAGTGACGTCTTCTCAATTGTCGGAGATCTCTTGTCAATGGTCATTGACCTCTTGTCAAGGGTGTCATTGATGTATTGCTGATGTTTTTTTATTGTCAATGGTCATTGACTTATTGGCAATGGTTATTGACTTATTGTCAATGGTTATTGACATATTGTCAATGTTCATTGATTTATTGTCAATGGTCATTGACCTATTGTCAATGGTCATTGACCTATTTTCAATGGTCATTGACTTATTGTCAATGGTCATAGACTTCTTGTCAATGGTCATAGACGTATTGTCAATGGTCATTGACGTATTGTCAATGGTCATTGGCGTATTGTCAATGGTCATTGACGTATTGTCAATCGTCATTGACGTATTGTCAATGGTCATTGACGTATTGTCAATGGTCATTGACGTATTGTCAATGGTCATTGACGTATTGTCAATGGATATTGACGTATTGTCAATGGTCATAAACGTATTGTCAATGGTCATTGACATATTGTCAATGGTCATTGACATATTGTCAATGGTCATTGACATATTGTCAATGGTCATTGACATATTGTCAATGGTCATTGACATATTGTCAATGGTCATTGACGTAGAGTCAAAATTCATTGACGTATTGTACATGGTGATTGACCTATTGTCAATGGTCATTGACCTCATGTCAATTTGTCATTGTCCTCATGTCAATTTATTAGTGACCTCATGCCAATCGCTCTCTCTCTCTCTGCTTAGTGACCTCCTGTCAATTGAGCAGACGTCACTTCTGCTCAATTGTCGGAGATCTCTTGTCAATTGTCGTTGACTTCTTGTCAATGGTCATTGACCTCCTGTCAATTGTCATTGACTTCTTATCAATGGTCATTGACCCATTGTCAATGGTCGCTGATTTTTTGTCAATGGCCATAAACTCTTCAATTCTCATTAATCCCAATTTAATGGTCAGTGAGTTTTTCAAGGCAGATTGTACTGTTGCACGTGGTGGTCTTTGACTTCGTGTTTATTTGGCATTGACCTCATTTCAATTTGTCGTTGACCTCATGGCAATTTGCCATTGTGTCCATGTTAATTTGTCATTGACATCATGCAAATTTATCTATGCTTACTGACCTCCTGTTAATGGTCAGTGACTTTCTATTAATGGTCAGTGACCCCTTCTCAATTGTCAGGGACCTCTCGGCAATGGTCAGTGACCTCTGGTCAATGGACACCGACATTTCAATTATCATTAATGGTAATTTACCTTTGGTCATTGGTTGCACTATGCAACAAATGAACACTTTTTGAAAAATACACGAACCTATATAACCCTATACTCAATTTGGCGAGATTGGTGACCAATTTTTTTTTATGGGCCTCGAAAGATTCGGAAAATCAGTGGACCCCCTGAAAAAATGTGTCATCGGTTTTTGAGCAACAGCAACTTCAGACTTGGTGATAGCGCTTAACTATATTTGGCAATAATGTAGCTAAGAACACGCCCTCCCCCTTTTAAGGGGTGTTTTTTACGATTTGTTAAAATAGGGCCAAAAATTACAGTTATGTGGGGGAGCTAGACGGTTAATATGTTCCACAAAAATATTGGCCTTAATTTTTTCTATAAAGTTGCTAAACATACCCTATACCAGAAAAATATATCTTTGTTTCATAACAGTGAAATACTTACATTTTTGGGGTACAATGTGGTTTTTTGAGCTTTTTAGAGTGCCTAGATACGTTCAGATTGTAATGACATGTTCACAATGACATTGTTCAGATTTACTGTAATGACATTGTTCAGATTTACTGTGGCTACAATATTGCCAAATATTGTTAGTACAAAATCAGCGATCCCTTAAAGTTATGCCGAAAAAAGTGAAAAAAAAAATAAATTTAATCCTATGTTTTTCGAAAAAAAGTGCAGGAAAACAAATTTTTTTTGGCATGAAATGTTAACAGACTTTGTTCAACGTGTTCTAAGCTACATTATTGCCAAATATAGTTAAGCGCTATCACCAAGTCTGAAGTAGCTGTTGCTCAAAAACCGATGACACCTTTTTTCAAGGGGTCCACTGATTTTCCGAATCTTTCGAGGCCCATAAAAAAATTGGTCACCAATCTCGCCAAACTGAGTATAGGGTTATACTACCATTTGGTAGTAGAATCGAACCTATACCATCAGATCCGTGTATTTTTTTCACCGAGCTCTTTTCAGTGGACATCGAATCTTCAAAACTGTTTGTACGGAGTTCAATGGTCACTGGCTTCTTGTTAATGGTTATTTACTTTTTGTCAATGGTTATTGACCTCTTGTCCATAGCTTTTGTTAACTTAGTCATTGAATCCTGGTAAATGGTTATTGAATTCTCGTCAATGACCTCCCTTCATGATCTTTTACCTTTTGACCTTTCCTGGAATACAAATTTTGCTGAAATGTTGAAGATTTTATATTAAAATATAAAGCCACCTTAAATTCGCCTGGATATGATATCTACATTCCGTTAGCTCCTTATCCCTACTTATACGACTGTTGTATGGGAAACTTCTCAACGATATTCAGAATCTCATTTGTTATGCAAATCTACTTGGAGAGTGATGCAGTTGCTACAATCGATTTGTTGCAAATAACTTTGATATTGAATTTGCTTCCCCATAAGCGAGGTCTGCCAACATGTTTTGTTTTTGCTACACTTTTCAAAGATAAATTATGTAAAACAAGAACTGAACGAAAAACGAATTTAAATAAAAGCGAAGCCGCAGACTCAAGAGAACATCATTGTCAAGTACAAAATCGGTTGGTTAAAGCAACGACCCTCCGCCGCCACACTGCAGACATACACCACACACTGAGAATTGAGGATTTGGGGGAGAGGGAGGGCCCTAGTAAGGATAAGCAAATAGTGGGTTGCCGGCGTCCTTGCTACGTTCAAAGCAGTCCGCTTCAGTTGATTTGTTTTTTTTTGCTCGACTACATTGAGTGTAGTTGGCTCAGTCATAAATGTTTGCTTGCATCGCCTTTGTGATGCTGCTATTGCTAATGCTGTTGTTGTTTCCGTTTTGTTGCAACTGCAAGTGATGTTGCCACAGCTGGCGTTGATGATGCTTTCCGAATGTTGTAAACAACATTGTTCTGTTGAAGCAGTAGTAGGAAAAGTAGAAGAAGTGCAGCACAAAGGCTGAAATACTCGAAATTGTAACCAAATATTGTACATAAGCCTCAATTGGTGCGGAAAAACTCATCGTCCTCGTCGAATACAAACGAAGACTTTTCGAGTATTCACGTAATCCTAAAAATGCTACGGAACATCCTAGACAACAACCATTTGTACATAAACAGCTGCAGAATGCAGTGAAATTAAGGCGATTTAAAGAAATATTGAATAAATTTTTAAATTCCCAAATCACATTTAGGCAATTTCGAGCAATATAGTCACATCTCAATGTGGGAAATTTCTCTAAAAAAGCTATGAAGTCTTTCAGGAATGATGGGATCATTAGAGATGACCTATAAAGTGGTTCTGATAATATGGAACTCAGGAAGTGCCCAAGGTAAACCCGGCTCTTAAAAAGGTGTTTATTAGACTCTGATTCATCAAAGGATAATTATAACAATATACCTAGTGAAGCGAAGGAAGAATATGTCAGGGGACAAAAAATTTAACTGAATACGATGTACTGACAGAATATACCAGGCAAAGCGTAAGAGGCATCCCAGGATGAATATACAACCTTACCATACAGGCCATGGCAGGTAAGAGTAGGTAAAAGAGCCACCCATCTTCCAGTATTTTGAAGAAACCTACGAGCAAATATGTCAGAATTTTCAAATTATTCTCATTCTCATTGTCTACCGATTTTTTCATAAATCGTGATTCTAACAAATACTTCCTAAAGATGTCCACCCATAACAATGTCTTTCGATGTAAAATACTTTACTCTAATAGTAAGTTATTGAGAAATAGTGCTGAAATCACACACATTGTGTCCAACAATAGCTATGGAATCCATGTTATGTTTATCGATTCCTAATCTTCCTAGTTTGTCCTATCCTTTTGTTGTATCCTTCATGCCACCGGATGCAATTACAATAAAATTGTAGCATCAAATTAAATTATATTCAAGCTTAGGCATATTAAGTTTATAGTCTGAATACTCATAAATTTCATAGTCCTTTCATGGTCCTTGTTGACAATTGCACCATTGTATTGAAGGAAGAAGGCTTCAAGGGAAGACAACAACAGCAGAACTCATTCAGTCAACGACGACGAGCGGATGCTAACCAGAAATCACGAACAAAGAACATGTCATTCATTTGAAAATTCTATAACGACAACGAAGCGAACAAAACGAACGCCAGACCGACCGTTCAAATGAAGGACACAATTTCAACAACAAACAATTGCTAAGGAGCAGCATCAGGAGCATCACGAGGAAACGGAAGTATTTAGATGAAAAATTGTTTTTTAAATAAACTTAATACACTCGTCGTCTTACAACGGCCGGCAGGACAACAATGAACTCTCTCTCTCTCTGTCTCTCTTTCATACACAACAATAAACCACTCTCGCCAAAGACCAAGTGCAAATCCTTGGAAGCCTTACAATCGTCCACTGTGCGTCCTTGTTGGGGAGGCTAACGGAAGAAAATGAACACACTATCGTTTCATGTCCGTCGGTGTGTCCATGTGTGTGTGTGTGAGTTAACTTCCAGGACAACTATTGTCACAATGGAACGTAATAAATGAGCAACAACAACATCATTTGGGAAGGAGATGGCAATGTGGCATCGCTGCCATCGTCATTCTCGTGTTGTTGCGTCTTCATCTGTTGCCGGAGCTGTTAAAGTATTCATAAACAGTTGGGCGACGACGATGACAAAACCAAACGAAAACGTTGCATTGTCGTGTGCCCGATGCGGCACAGTGCACAGTGGGAGGAATTCCTAAAAAAAGGAAAATAATTCGTTCGTTTCTTAACCAATCAAGTGATTGCAGCACAACTTGTCATGCTCGTAAACCAAAAAACCTTTAATATTTTTACATGTGGTAAGGTGTTGTACGTTGAACTGTAAAATAAATTTGGAGTCCGGCTTTTAGTATGGTAGATACAGAGGAAAATCTAAAAAAATAAATTTTTGGGGATTTTTGAAATTATTTTGGGAATTGTGGGATTAACTTTCCAAATATAATGGTTCCAAATATAGATTTCTGAAGTCAAGACCTATAAAAGACAAAATATTTCATTGAAAAATATTAAATATTTTAAGGCGTTATAACACTTCTGCATTTGAAAATTTTTTTTTTTATTTTTTTGCTGACCATATCCTAGCATTAAGTTAATTTCAAAAATCGAGGCTAATTTTAATATTCTTATATATATATATATATAAAGGTAACTCCTACAATTCCCAAAATAATATATAATTCAAAAATCCGCAGCAGAATAAAAAATTAAATAATTACATTTTTGGGGATGATCGATTTTGTTTTGGGAATTGTGGGATTGGCGTTGGCAAATATAATGGTGTGAGAGTTACTTTAGATGTCAAGACCTATAAACGACAAAATTTATTTTAAACTTGCTTCCCCGGTGCGCTTCGCAGCCCCCATCTTTTATCTATTTTCTATTTAGGGTACTGTTGGGCCCTGTTCCTTTAACAGAGTCCAAATTGATTAACAATGGGGTTTTGAATGAAAAGCCCAAAGGAATTCCGCTTGATTTCAATGTTGATTTATTGAGTCTTATTCTGGAACTGTCTTAAACTATTATAAAGATTTTGGCTTAGAGTCTAACGAATATACACTTCATATGCGCGAAAGAGATCATTAAGGTTTAGTGAAATGAACAGATATGCACTTCGTGTGCGTGAGATAGATTAAGTACACTTAGTGCAACGACTTACATATGATTAAATACAAAAGTTCTTAGAGCGAGACGAGTATAAAAAGTTATATTGCTAAATCCATTCGAGTTGATTAACCCTCAAGATGTCATGTAGAAAAAATTGACTTGTTGAATCTCGCTTCAACAGGTACTGTAAAATAGCTATACCTCTTTCTTTCAAAATGACATGATTATTACATATGGTGCAAAATGAAAATGATTTGATTACCTTTATATATAAAATACGAACACTCGTTTCATTTCTAGTTTATGTTCCAAGAGTTACCCTGACATCATTTTACAATATTTATCCCTTTTCCCACAGTACCTCTGGACGTTGAAAAACTATTTTTTGTTGGCTCATACGTTAGCAACATTCCCCTTGTTTATGTTCCAATACCTACATTCACATCCTGGTACAATATAAAACCATGTTTGTCCCACTGTGTCTATAAAGGTACGAATTTAAAAATCAAAAATCTAAAGTAAATTGCTCCATTGTACCATATTTAACCTTTAGTGTGTCATAACTAACCACTTTGCACGATTGTACAATATTTTAAAATGACAATTGATATTTCAAGATCCAAATTCGCAAGCTTAGGCCGTATTTCAACATTTTTGTCCCCTATCTGTGCCATTTATTTAACTTTTTCCCCACGGTTTAAGTAGAAGAACCTATTTGGAAAAAACAATGTCTTAGCTTTGGTTTATGCTGTAAGAGCTACCTATGCACTCAGGGACCACATTCAACACCTTTTGCACCACTGTTCCATATTAAACACTTTTTATTACACTGTGCTTCTAAAGTTCGAATTTTTATACATATCTGGGACTATTTTGTTCCCTTTTTCCTCACTTACCACATTTAACCATTTTACCGTATTTAACATTTTGCTTCACCGTACCATATTTAACCCCTTTTTGCTCCACTAAACCATATTTAACACATTTTTCCCCTCTGTAACATGTTGAAAAATTTTTGCTTGCCCCAACTGCATCATAATTTTAACCTTTTTGCACCACAGTGCTACTAAAAGCATACATTTAGAAAAAAAACATTCTTATTTCATATTTAACTTACCCTCTCTCCCTGCATCCATATCTGTGTGCGTAAATGTTCGAATTTCGAAAAATCCTGCCAATTTCTGAGTCTACCTCCTAAGGGCTACCCTCATACCAAATTTCAAGATTCTAGCTCATTTCGTTTAGATTTGGCGGTGGTACCATATTTATCCCTTTTTGCCCCATTGTGCTGCTAATAGTACGAATCCCGCCTAATTGCTCGTCTATGTCCCAAGGACTACCCTCCCATCAAATTTCATGATTCTAGCTTCAGCCGTTTGACCTGGGCGATGATCAATCAGTCAGCCAGTCACGCAACAATTTTATATATGAGTCATTCATTCCATGCCAAACGGGACGGTTTTTGACATCACTATTTTTGATTGCTTCGAAATTTTGTGTATGCTCAAAAAAAAAATTTTAAAAAAATTTCTTTAAGAGTTATGAGCAATTTAAATTTGACGAAATTACGTATTTTTCTAAAAGGTGTGTTCATTCTTTTACTTGTATCTCCTGAAATACGTGACCGATTTTAACGTGCTACACCTTGTTTTGAAGGTAATTTCAACTACTACAACTAACTGGATTAAGCACTACAACAAATATACGAATTTTTAATGTTTTTGCCCTTTTATACTTTCTATTGCGATTTTCAAAATGATTACACTCTTCGATTTTTTTGAAATTTTAATGTCGTGTTCTTAGATGTCTTTGTTAGCTACTATATGAATTTGGAAGTGGTGAATTGATGGGAACTATTTTTTACTATTTTTTATAAAAAAAACATTTGCATAATTTCTGTGAATGTGCTTTAAATAATTAACAGAATGATAATTTTTAGTCATTAGTTTATTAAAACGGTAAGAACAATAAAACATTTAAGAAAAGAATGACAATTATTAATAATCAGTATACTAATGTAAAAATAAGAACAATAAAAAAAGTATGCTTTCCTTTTTCTTTGAATTGTCGAATTGAATGTGAAAAACGGACTAACAAAGTTATTGCATTTTTTTCTTCATCAAAAACTGAAATCCAGGTTGCTGTGATTTAAAAAAAAAATTAATCTCAGAGTATAGTTTAACAAGTACTTCCTTATCTTTTGACTCTTGCTATTGTTTAATGAGTTTTGTTTTTTAAATATCAAGCTATCGCTGATTTTTGCGTTTTTGCAAAATTAATAATATTTATTGTTGTTATTGTTATATTAATAAACTAACGGCTAAAAATTATCATTCTGTTAATTATTTAAAGCACACTCACAGAAATTATGCAAATGGTTTTTTTTTATAAAAAATCGTAAAAAGTAGTTCCCATCAATTCACCACTTCCAAATTCATACAGTAGCTAACAAAGACATCTCAGAACACGACATTAAAATTTAAAAAAAAAAATCGAAGGGTGTAATCATTTTGAAAATCGCAATAGAAAGTATAAAAGGGCAAGAACATTAAAAATTAGTATTTTGTTGCAGTGCTTACTTTATGTTAGTTGTAGTAGTTGAAATTACCTTCAAAACAAGGTATAGCACATTAAAATCGGTCACGTATTTTAGGAGATACAAGCTTATGGATAAACACACCTTTTAGAAAAAACGTAATTTCGTCAACTTTAAATTGCTCATAACTCTTAAAGAAATTTTTTTAAAAATTTTTCTTGAACTACGTATAAGATATTTTTAGGTAAATAATGTATACACAATATTTCGAAGCTATCAAAAATAGTGATGTCAAAAATCGTCCCGTTTGGCGTGGAATGACACATATGTATATAGATGATTAATTTTTAAATATTTTAGGGCGTTATTACACTTCTGAGCATGTCCTTGCTTTTGGTTAATTTCAAAAATCGAGGCTAATTCTAATATTATTATATATGTAAAAGAAAATTCCACAATTTCCAAAATAATATAACGGGTGATCCAAGTAGAGATACTTATTTCAATAGCCTTTTTTTTGACAGATCACGTGTGAGTCGTGTCATGCTGTCATGTTATTTTTGTTAAGTATTGTTTGGCATTTCATCATGGAAAGACTTACGCCTGAACAACGTTTACGCGTGTCATTCGCCAGTTACCAGTCGAAATGCTCGAACGAGTCATCGGAAATCGGACTCAACGGATGGACCATCTGAGACGTTGCTGCGGCCAACATTTGATAGACATAATCTTCAAAAAATAAATGCCAAAGAATGTTCTTTCAAATGATAATAAAAATTCCGCATTCAATTTGAATTTTCTTTAACAAAGTAGGGAACCTAGAAATGGATCACCCTATATATATTATAAAAGAAAATGATCCGATATACTGAATAAGACATGTAATGGCGATTTTAATTTATATTTAAAAAAAAATAATTTTTTGGGGAAAAAAATATATCGTAGTTATATATAAATATATTTATATTCATCTTAAAGGAAACGTCCTAGGGAAAGTTTTCGAAGAAATAACGGGTCAAACAATATTCACGGTATTGTTGCTTTCTCAAATTTCACAATTTTTCACACAAATTTCAAAAGTAAGCTAAATTTCCTCCAATCGCAAATCTAGAATATTGTAATGTTTACTATTTTTATAAGAGGTAAGGAGTTGCAAATTGAACTACAAAGGGAATTTGCAGCCCGGCTTTTAGTATAGTAGATATAGGGGAATACCTCTTTGGGGATTATCTAAATTATTTTGGGAATTGTAGGATTTCTTCTTCTTTATTTGCTAATTCGTTCTTCAAATTTTAGCGACCAATACAATTATAGATTTTTACATATTTTATATTTTAAAAAGTGATTTTATATATTATTCAGAACCTCTGCATAGGCATCTCTGTCTCTTGCTTCGCTCAGAAGTCTACCCGTATCTCTGATGTCTGTCCATACTTGAATATTATCAATCCATGTTGTTTCTTTTCTGCCTCTAACCGATTTTCCTTCAATTTTCGCTCGTGTTATGGATTGCAGTAATTTATATTTCGGGTTCCTCATAATATGTCCTAGGTATGAGGTCTTCCTTTTTCTTTAAAACAGTAAATAGCTCTCTTCCGCAGTGTATTTTTCTCAACACTTCGGCATTTGATATATTGTCCGTCCAGGATATTTTGAGAATTCGTCTGTAAATCCACATTTCAAAGGCCTCTAATCTTTCTACATCAGGTATACAAAATATTGTCAGGATATTTTTATACTTTAAGAATGCACCTCGCGCCATTTCTATACGGTGTCTTATTTCATTTGACCAGTCCTATTTGTCGTCAAGAGTAACGCCGAGATATTTAAAATTCTGCACTTTGTCTATGCAGGCATCTTGTACATACCTTTAAGGACGTAGTGTTATAGCTATTTTTCTAACTAACAATCATGTATTTAGTTTTTCCTATATTAATATTTAGACCATAATCATTACTGTGTATTGCGAGCTTGTTCAACAGGTCTTGTAGCGCGGGCATGCTGTCAGCTAGTAAGATTGTGTCATCTGCATATCTTGTGTTATTTATAAAAATGCAGTTTATATTGTTGGATTGTTGGATTAACTTTGGCAAATATAATGATTCGCGTAATACTTTCGATTTCTAAAGTCAAGACCTAAAAACTATAAAATATTTCATTGAAAAATATTATTATTTTTTTTATTTTTTTAAGCCGTTACTACTCTTCTGTCTGCACTTGGAAATAGATTTTTTCCTGGCCCTGTTTTAGCATTTTGTTATTATCGGTGCAGAATATAAACCGATTTCTCTCACATCAACATTTCTGAATTGACAACAAAATTTGCTATTCGATGTGAAAAACTTGTTCCGATGTACGCAGTGAGACAAAAGTTATGACCGTATCAATTAATAGTTAATATTTAATCAATTAATATTAAAAATATGTGCATTTTGGATTTTATTGCGAAAAGGTATATGTAGTATATTACAGATATAGAGGAAATTAAAAAAAGAAAGTAAAACATATTTATAATCGTCTTAAAGTAAACTTCCTAGATAATGTTTTCGAGAAAAGAAAGATAAACAATTTTTATTAATCGTGTTGCCACGATTCTCCAAATTACACAATTTGTAACGAACATTTTAAATCTTGACCCTACACCCCGCTGTGATATACTGTATTATGACTTTGTGCATTTGTTTGTAACACCTAAAAGGAGAAGAGATGAACCCATTGTTTATTATACCGATCTTCTTAGAATCATTTTCTGAGTCGATTTAGCTATGTCCGTCTGTCTGTCTGTCTGTAGATGTATTCTTCTAATCAAAGTACAGGTCGCAATTATTGTCAGATCGAGATAAGATTTGGATCGTATATCTTATTTGGCCAAAGGACGATCCCTGTTAACATTGGTTCAGATTTAGACATAGCCCCCATATATGTATATGTTAACCTCGATTTGACATGTAGGCGCTGTAAAAACTTCATTTTATATCCGATCAGAACGAAATCCGGCATAAAGAGGTTTCTTATTACATGAATGGACAATGCAAAATTTGGGGGAAATCGGTTCAGTTTTATATAGCCTCCATATATATGTTACACCCGATTTGACATGTTAGCGCTGTAGAAACTGTATTTTATATCCGATCAATAAGAAATTTATCTGAAAAGGTTTCTTATTACTTGAATAAACACTGCCAAATTTTGAGAAAATCGTTTCAGATTTAGATATACCCGATATAATTTATGATGACCTACATCTCCTCCTTAAAAATAACCCTTGATGAGGAGATGCAGCTAAGTACTTTGTACGAAACCGATTATTCCAATTTACATATTATGGTAATGCCCCTTGCGCATTGTTAAGGAGGTGAAGGGTATTATATAGTCGGCCCCGCCCGACTCTCTGCCTTTCCTTACTGGTTATATTAGTAATGTGTTACAGGGTAAACTGCAAAAGGAATTTTGAGCCCGCCTTTTGCTTTTTTTTGGGGATTTTCGAATTTATTTTGGGAATTATGAGATTTTCCTTTATGAATAGGATAATTTTTGAAATTGCCTCGATTTATGTAGTCAAGACCCACAGATTTTACGGTCATGGCCATTGAAGTTTTACATTCCAAAAAAATTTTTTGTCAATAATACAAAAAAAATAAAAAAATTTTGCGACTATACATAAATTCAAATGTCCATAACTTTTGTCTTGGTGGGCATATCTAATGTCACCTTTGTTTCTTCTAATAACAAATTTTGTTGTCTATCCAGAAAATATAATGTGAACGGAATCAGTATATAACCGGATCTAATACGTACGGATTCGTAGGAAAGTATCGGGAAAAAATAACATACATTTTCTTTAAATGTAGACAGAAACTTTAAAAATCCATAAAATCTATAAAAATTAATATATGTCAATTGTTTTTTTTTTGTAATTTTAATGTCCTAACACCAAATATCGAGGTTAATTCTAACATTTTTATAATTGTAAAGAAAATCCCACAATTCCCAAAATAAATTCGAAAATCCCCAAAAACGGATTTTTTAGTTTTTCCCCAAAAACTATTATTTTAAAACTCGGACTCATAATTTTTTTGCAGTGTACCGTGTAACACATTACTAAATAAAAAAATTAAAAGGTTTTTATATTCCAGCTTTGCGATTGTCGAAAATGTGTCCAAGTTTTGAAATTTTCTAAAAAATGGGGTAATTTTGAAAAGCGTGTCAACGCTATTGATACATATTATTGACCCATTAGTTCAAAAACACTCTACAGAAAGTTTCCTCTAAATACTTTATTTTTATTATTTCCTCAAAATACTAAATTTACATTTTCACAATAAAATACAAAAATTAAGTATTTTTGGAAATTTTTGACATCGTATAGAAAATTTTGTTGTCAATTCAGAAAAAATTATGGGAGATAAATCGGTTTATATTCTGCATATGATATTAAGAAAATTCTAGGTCAGGGTCAGTAGAAAAATAAAACAAAATCAATTATCAAATGCAGACAGAAGTGTATTAACACATTAAAATATTTAAAAATTTATATTTTTCAATGAAATATTTTGTAGTTTGTATATCTTGATATCAGAAATTGAAAGTTGTTCGGAAACAATATTTTTGCAAAAGAAGTTTCTCTTAAGATGCATATACAAACGTTATACTTTTATTAAATAACTTCTTCACTAAATCCAAAATATTTTTTTCCCAAAAGAAAAATTACAAAAAAATCAATTTTTTTTGAAAATATAAATGCAAATGGCTATATCATTTGTCTTCTTTGGTACATATTATATTGGTATTATTGACCTTGTGCATTTTTTTGTAACACCCAAAAGAAGAAGAGAAGGACTCATTGTTTATTATACCGATCGACTTGAAATCACTTCCTGAGTCGAATTAACCATATCCGTCTGTCTGTCCGTTCGTCGGTCAGTTCGCCTGGGGTTTGAATTCCTTATAACCTTTTTAATATTTTTTTTTATTTATTTTCAGTATTTTGTAAAAATGACTTGAGGAATTTAAAGTTGTAGTAAACAACTTAACAACGTGCCAAAAAAAATTAAAAAAAATCTCCATCAAGTATTAAATAAAAAGTTGGATTTAGATTTTTTTCGAAATTTCCCCACTGTTTTGTCGTGCATTTGGTACTAGGTCAAAATTAACATCCCAGATGTTCCAGTGGAATGGAATGGACCACCTACCGTGCTGTCTGGCACACGACAACACTCCTGGATTACAATGGAACACAGCGGAGCAAAGCAAACGAAAGGACCCTAAAAAGGATTTCATTAAAATGACTTAAATTCAACAAATAATGAATGAATGGAAAACGGAATGAACGAATGAATGCCAGATGAATGAAAGCAACAGAAATGTTTGCATAGCCCTTTGGCGATTCTCGACTCCTCTTCGGGTTACTGCCTTTAAAAGCAAAAGCGGTAACCAGAAGTTTGTCACAAATGACGACTAACCGAATGGGGAGGAAGGAGTTGGATTGGTTGACAGAGGGAGGGCGTGTGAGAAGAACTCCATTACCGCCGCCATCATCATCTAAATGACAGTTATAATTGAATATTATACTTAGAACGGACCGAATAAATAAAATGTTAAGAGACTCTTCAATTAATACTAAATACGGAGATTTCGTACAAAAAGGGCTTTTGTAATGATGAAGTATATTCTTAATGAAGTCTCTTGTATTAGGAGAGAGGTGTTGATATTATTATATCTTTTAATTGCTAAGACCAAATTCTGCAGTTGGTTAGTAGATTCAACTAAAGTTTGCATTTAACTCAAGCTACAAGCAAATTGTTTAGATAATGTGTACATACAAAACATAATACAGGGTATCTCAAAAGAATGTTTATAACGAGTCTTGCAGTAAGCGCTTCATGGCTTTAAATTTTATGAAAACAGAGTGGGTGTGAGAACTTATTCGTTTCTCTTGAAAGGCCTATCAACTTCGGAAAGTTGCACTCATCCGAAATGTACAATTTTCCCTGACTCTGGCGCATAAATCAGGCTGAATTTGGCCGATGGCATGAGTTATGTTTGCTTTGAAGGCGGCTGTGGCTTGTGGCCTAATCACATAGACCTGTGAAATAAGAAAACCTTACAAGCAGAAGTCTAACGAGTCAAATGGCATGATCTCGATGGCAAGTTCACATCACCTCGACGTGAGTTGACCATACCATTAAATCGTTCGTACAGAATGTCCTTTATGGCATGAGCTGTAGCGCAGTCCTGTTTGGTGTCCATATCATCCCATCAAGGCAAAAAACGTTTGAAATTATCGACCTATAGCGCTCGCCGTTGACTATGACGGTCTGGCCGATGTCGTTCTAAACACACATGCACCGATGCACAGTGGGAGGAATTAAAAAAAAAGGAAAATAATTCGGCCGTTTCTTAACCAGACAACCGATTGCGACAAAACTTGGAATGCATGTAGAAGAGATATTAGATAAGTTAATCTTTGAATTTGGGCCCATTATGGTATACAGGGGCGTGAACAAAATGTTTAAGCGTATGTAACTTTCGTATTTTTCGTATGATAGATAAAATCTATTTTCTTATGCAGTCTACAAAAGACTATTTACACCAAAGATTTATGTCGTATAGTTACCGAGATATCTGCAATTTTCCCGACCCTGTCCTAGTATTTTGTAAATAACAGAGCAGAATAAACATCGATTTCTTTCACATCCACTTTTCTTATTTGGCAACAAAATGTGCTATATGATGAAAAAACTCCATCCGATATACCCAATAAGACAAAAGTTATGGTCATTTGAAATTATATTTTCAAAAAAATATTTTTTTAGTTTTTTGGGAACGAGGTATAAGTCATAACATGGAATTATAGAAGAAGTTATTTTAAAAAGTATAACATATTTGCATGTATCTGAAAGAAAATTTCCTACAGCATGTTCTCAAAGAAAAAAGAGTCAAAAATATTCACTGGTATTGTTGCCAAACTTCTCCAATGTACAACATTTTTTACACACAAATTTCATTTTTCCATCATTTTCTCCAATCGCATAGATATATTACACTATGCAACAAAACATTTCATAAGCGCCCGAGACCTAAAAACTTTTTTGTATAGATTGAGGAATACTATTTTATGAAACCAAATCAAAAAGATTTTTTTTAAAAAATCTTTCCTAAAGTTCGAATTTTCATGGAAGTTTCCTTTAGTTCTTTGACCACATTTTATGAAGTATAAGCTCGATCGACATACACGTAAAAAATGTTTAGTAAGTGTCGTGAAAACATTTAGAAAAAAATTATTTTTTTTTAAAAAAGCGAAAAGCTAGCATCCTTATGAAGAGAATAATTCCTATTTGCAAAAAGTCTATGGATAAATGTATAAATTATGACCCATATTGTAAAAACAGGGAAATTAAACATATTATTTTTTGATATTTTTTATCTTTCCAATTTTGTTTGGGAGGTACCAAAAGGGACGTGGAAATAGCACCAATTTTTTAATATAAAAGGTTTTCCAATAAGAGTGATATGATTTCTTTGAAAAAAACACATTTAATATTAAGGAAATTCAAAAGTTTTTTATTTAATGCAAAGTACAATCGATACAATTAAGTTCTAAATAAAACGTAATTCAAATGGCCTCCACGACTTCTACTGCAGGAACGAATTCGAAGAACCCAATTGTCGAGCACTTTTTCCACTAAATCAAGTCGTATGTCATGAATGGCACGTTCAATATTGACTTGTAAAGCTTGAAGAGAGTCTGGTTTATTTTTAAAGACCAATGACTTCAAATAACCCCACAAGAAATTGTCTAATGGTGTTAAATTACAACTTCTTGGAGGCCATTCAATATCACAATTTCTTGAAATAATCGAATCTCCAAACTTTTCTCGCAACAATTCAATTGTTTCATTTGCTGTGTGGTACGTAGCCACAATCGGTCAATAGCTAATGACAAAGATAGCTCTTAACGAGAGCTAAAATATTGCTCATGGGTGTCAAGGTCGTAGGTCGACTGTAAAGCGGGACCTCCCTAACAATGCGATAAGGGTCACTGCGATAATAATTTGGAATAATTGGTAAATGGGGAGGAACATATTATCTAATACTGAACCGATAATTGCTATATTAAGCAATATTCGTTCCTTAATTGAGAAACATCTTTCTGGAAAATTTTAATGATCGGAAGTAAAGTTCAACTTATATAGCGCTTTGATACCAAATCAGGAGGAACATATATATGGAGGTTATATATAAATCTGAACCGGTTTAGCCTAAATACTCATTCATGTAAAAAGACCTCTTTCTGTCGAATTTTGTACTGATCGGATATAAAATACAGTCTCTACAGCGCCTACATGTCAAATCGGGGGTAACATATATATGGGGGCTATATCTAAATCTGAACCGATTTTCTCCGAATTTGGCAGTATTCCTTCCAGTAATAAGAAACCTCTTTCTGCCGAATTTCGCACTGATTGGATATAAAATACAGTTTCTACAGCGCTTACATGTCAAATCGGGGGTAACATATATATGGGGGCTATATCTAAATCTGAACCGATTTTCTCCGAATTTGACAGTATTCCTTCCAGTAATAAGAAACCTCTTTCTGCCGAATTTCGCACTGATTGGATATAAAATACAGTTTCTACAGCGCTTACATGTCAAATCGGGGGTAACATATATATGGGGGCTATATATAAATCTGAACCGATTTTCTCCGAATTTGACAGTATTCCTTCCAGTAATAAGAAACCTCTTTCTGCCGAATTTCGCACTGATTGGATATAAAATACAGTTTCTACAGCGCTTACATGTCAAATCGGGGGTAACATATATATGGGGGCTATATCTAAATCTGAACCGATTTTCTCCGAATTTGGCAGTATTCCTTCCAGTAATAAGAAACCTCTTTCTGCCGAATTTCGCACTGATTGGATATAAAATACAGTTTCTACAGCGCTTACATGTCAAATCGGGGGTAACATATATATGGGGGCTATATCTAAATCTGAACCGATTTTCTCCGAATTTGACAGTATTCCTTCCAGTAATAAGAAACCTCTTTCTGCCGAATTTCGCACTGATTGGATATAAAATACAGTTTCTACAGCGCTTACATGTCAAATCGGGGGTAACATATATATGGGGGCTATATCTAAATCTGAACCGATTTTCTCCGAATTTGGCAGTATTCCTTCCAGTAATAAGAAACCTCTTTCTGCCGAATTTCGCACTGATTGGATATAAAATACAGTTTCTACAGCGCTTACATGTCAAATCGGGGGTAACATATATATGGGGGCTATATCTAAATCTGAACCGATTTTCTCCGAATTTGGCAGTATTCCTTCCAGTAATAAGAAACCTCTTTCTGCCGAATTTCGCACTATTTGGATATAAAATACAGTTTCTACAGCGCTTACATGTCAAATCGGAGGTTACATATATATGGGGGCTATATCTAAATCTAAACCGATTTTCTCTGAATTTGGCAGTATTCCTTTATGTAGAAAAAAACCTCTTTTTGCCGAATTTCGCAATGATCGGATATAAAATAACATTTTTACAGCGCTTACATGTAAAATCGGGGGTAACGTATATATGGGGGCTATATCTAAATCTGAACCGATTTCTTCCAAATTTAAAAGTGTTTATTCATATAATAAGAAACCTCTTTCTGCTGAATTTCATACTGATCGGATATAAAATAAAGTTTACATGGGGGCTATATCTAAATATGAACCGATTTTAACCAATAGGGATCGTCCTTGGGCTAAAAAAAAAAATATGTGTAAAGTTTCGTCGAGATCGGATCATAATTGCGACCTGTACTTTCATTAGAAGAATACATGCACAGACAGACAGACGGACATAGCTAAATCGTCTCAGAAAGTGATTCTAAGTCGATCGGTATAATAAACGATGGGTCTATTTCTTCTCTTTTTGGGCGTTACAAACAAATGCACAAAGTTATAATACCCTGTACCACAGTGTGGTGTAGGGTATAATGAAAACTTTTGTCGTTAGAAAAAAAGGGTTTTCAGGATAATACCTTAACATAATTATGCATATATAAATACTCACAAACATGGTCTATAACATGTTTTGTGAAAATTGCATGAAATAGGAATTTTTAAATATGAAAAAAATAAATAATTTGTTGTTAGGCTCTTTTAAATTTCGTTAATAAATTCGACATTTTTGATAGTAGTACACGGAGGAAAATCGTCATTTTTGATATGTTTGAATTGATAGAAAATATACTTGGAAACGCTTTTTTAAATATTATATATTTGTTAACAAATAAATTTTATTTGAAAATCAAGAAATTTTGTTTGGAACGCATATATTAATATTTATATTAGAACATAATTTATTTGCAAACTGAATTTCACAAATAAAATAAAAAAGTTATTGTTTAAGAAGTTTTCCAAATATATTTTATTTAAAAAGACTTTTCCTACTTTTCGTGTTAAACTTTATAGCCAAAAGTGTCTTAATTTAAAAATATTCAAATTCATAACTTTTTGTCAATCCATCAATGCATTTTATATTTACGAAAGATTATTCGATTTAAGTTTTAATAAAATTTTACAAACATGTACAATTTATAAAAAGAATTACTCTTTGAACATCTGAAAAACATAAATCTTGTCTTTAAGTTAAGACATTGACAAAATAAATAATTACAAATTAATCTTTGTTTCGGAAATACTAGTTGCAAATAAAAAATATTTGAACGGGAGCATATTTTTGTTTAGATACATTGGCAAAATAAATAATTACAAATTAATCTTTGTTTCGGAAATACTAATTGCAAATAAAAAAATATTTGAACGGGAGCATATTTTGTTTAGAGCAATATCCTCCCAAACATATAATATTTGTGTATTATATATTTATAATGTACCCTAAACATATGTATATTTCAAGCCGAATATGTTTGGGACAATATACTACAGAAACGATTTTTTTTCAGCGTGTAGTAAAAATTTGTCAGTATGTGTATTTTGATGCAGTGAATCGAAATCCATCAAAAACTGAATTTCCATTTTTCTTGTTTTTACGCCCTTCTTCGTTTCTGATGACGATATGTACTCGTAGTATTTTGTAGATCCACAGAAAATTTAAAAAAGAAAGTACACGCTGAAAAATCGCTTCTGTAGTATATTGTCCTAAACATAATCTGCTTGAAATATATACATGTTTAGGGTACACTCTAAACATATAACATTTAGCACACATACAAATTATATATTTGGAAATATGTTGTTCTAATAAAATATTTGTTTCCGTTCTAATATTTTTAATTTGGGACTATTATTTACGAAACAAATATTTTTTTGCATTTCGGTATTCAGCTAATGTATCAATATATTTATATATACACATATTTTATTTGTAAAAATTAGTTTGCAAATATATTTTGTTGTAATATATTAATTTATGCATTCCAAATAAATTTTATTGATTTTCAAATAAAATTTATTTGCTCAGAAATATAAAATATTCAAAAATTTGTGTTCCAAATTTAATTTCTTTCGATTCAAACAAATCAAAAAAGGCGACTTTGCCCCGTGTATAAAATATTTATATTCGTCTTAGAGGACCAAATAACACCATTTTTTACGAAAATTTGAAAACTTGGCCACATTTTCAACAAATCGTAAAGCTAGAATATAAACACCTTTACATTTGAAATGTAGTAGTGTGTTACACGGTAAATTTATTGTATAATAGTTTTTACGGACGATGGGCATTTTCGAATATATTTTAGGAATTGTGGGATTTCCTTACAAATATAATAATTTATTCTTCCGATTCCTTTCTCAATATCTTTTCTGGATAGCCAACAAAAATTTGTATTGGATGCAAAAATATTGCCAATGGATATACCACCTAAGACAGAAGTTATAAAATTTGAAGTTTTATAACGGTACGATATAGCTAAAAACCAACAAGTTGAATCAACCATTTCTTCATATTCATTGTGAAATTACGACAATTGCGGCGTATGATGTGTATGAGATACAAGTACCCTTCAGTGTATACATAACTTGTGTAGATGACTCAAAATACGACGTATTACCCCAAAATACATATCGTCATCCTAAATTGATTTTATGATTGATTATAGTCTATTACACTAAACTACACATTTCTACAAAATTTTAGAGTTCAATATCTAAAATTGACCATTTTATGAGTGAAATTCAAAAAGACGTTACAGCAAACAAGGTCATTAAAAAGGCGGAAAGATTCATAAAATTTTGTTTTTTTTATTCAAAATGTACGCCACAAATAATTGCACTACATTTGCTATTTTATTTCGCCTTAAAAGCCAGGAAACCCATAAATCTGGTCAAAAGATTAAAATTACTTTAATTTGTTTTCGGCTTCTCCGGAAAAAGTATGAACATGTGGGTTACGTTATTTTGGATTTCAGGTGACGATATGGTCTATACCACACCTTCGAAGTTTTTCGGTGACAAATGATATATACTCTCGAACTGAAGTAATAAGAGCGGACTATTGCCAGGGTCGGCCAACCCACATCATATACACCAAAGGAATGAGGAGAAATAGAAAAATGGTATTTGCAAAATTTGCTCATAAACACAAAACTACTCATATACATCCTACTTTTAATCACCATTGAGGAGATATGTCATTATTTCTTCTACAACCCAAAATCACATCTCAAAAATAGATCATTAGCTTATATTACATATCCTTCAATCATTACCTTGGCTTTTATGGTACTCATTCCCCCCCTCACCACATTGTCTAATTTCCACAAAACTAATAAAGACAGCAACAGTTTCTACACTCTCCCAGCCCTTCAGCATGCCAGCCCCTCATCCATCTTTCGATTATATTGTTTCGACTGAAATAATCATAATTTCATATTTTATGACAAAAAAAACCGACAAGAACGACAAGGACGACGATAAGAAGAAAGGCTGAGCAACAAAAACAACTTCCGACATCATCTTTAGCGGAAGTCTATTATAGCCAATCTTTTATGTTTTTTTCGGAAGGGAACCTCAGAAGGAGCAAAAGAACCAAAAAAAAAAATACAGAATATTGAGTGCACTTACTTGCAACTACATAGTAACGATAATAGTAACACCATTTCCAATTATAATTTTAACAAAAAATCTACTGAAATAATAAAATGATTAAATAATACAATAATAAAGGAAAATAGGTATTTTATGTGCCTCACAAACTTTAGGAAAGAAGTTTCAATCCGACAACAAAGTCATCAACGAAACGAACGGTTATGGGCAAACATTATTTTCTTAGGAACGATTTTTTTTTTGGAAAACTACCCTGCATATTTTTGGAAACACTAAATTATTTCACGAGTCAAATAAAACATTTTTCAATTTCTGGTGGTGTGGGCGGTGCGCGCCCCTTTGTCCAATCATAACCAAAGATAGCTACGAACGTTTTGTGATCTATTAGTGGCGTGGGATTGTTTTATTAACTTTGACCTCAAATCAATGTCAGCATCTCTAATATTTTTCTCCATGTAAATGGTGTATTCATACAAATGTGTACATCTGTTGTATCTGCAAAATATGCATTTATGGTGTAGAAACGTCCCCAAGTCTTCGTTGGTATATCGGTGTAGTTGAGCGTGTGTGTGTGTGCGTACACTCTGTACAATTTCAAAGTACTTTTTTGTCTCTCATTGTTTCATATTTCATTGTCCTGGTTTCGCTTGTTGGGGTTCCATAGAATAGACAATGTTCTGGAAGTAATATACATTCGGGCTGCTGCATACATTCATACATTTGTATGTAGAGGCATTCATAAATTTTGCTTTGTATTCGAAAAGGATTTTTTTTCCTTTCCATTCGCTTACATAAATCCTTATGAATTTTTATTGCAAATGATTTTATTTTTAATATTTGGGGTTAGATCTCTTTAATCGTACTACGAGTACCACAGACGGCACAGAACAAATATGTAACAAAGGATGTAACATACGGTTTCAGATGAAGGGTAATTCGAAAGAATTTATTAGGTAATTAAATAATAGTGAATAATAGTACATTTGTTTTACTGATGTTCAAATAATTTCTGAATAATGCAGACATTATTTTCTGCAAATGAATATTAGAATTTGCAGATATTATGCTTTTGCTTTTTATTTTATTTTTAAATATTCTAATATTCCTTGCTCTAATATAAATATGTATGTTCTAATATATACATACATATTCTAATAGTCCTTCAGATGTTGACAATTGTAACTAAATTTAATAGTATCAACTGGTCTTGAGGTGAACCCATCTGAGACGGAACAATTTCTTTTTAGCAGAAGGTATAAGATACCAACTTTTGTACCTGTCTTCTTGGAGGTATTGAAATTCTCAAATCTGAAAGCGAAAAATAATAAGTGTCCGGAATAAAAACTTCAAATTCAAGAGCAAAAATACTTTGGTAGCAATATACACCTGTGTATATTGCAATATGGAAACTCTGAGTTCTTAACCCGCGTATAGTTCATTGGATGTATACAGCCGTAATGACAGCGAATGAGTGTTTTGTGTATCACAGGTCCGTTATGTAATGCTTTGCTACATTTAATGCCGCTGGACAATGTAGCACGACAATATGTCAGAGCTACTGCTTTTAAACTTAGAAAATTTGATCAAGGAAAGGTTACGGACACAGTGTCATTCTAGTTTCTGACCTGCCATCACTGTTGATTACAATATATTTATAAGATGGACGCATTTTTTGTCAGGAAGTATCACGATCTTATAACCTACAGATCCAAATCGAATGGTCGCATAACTGACCCTGAAGATTCCTGGACTTGGGGTGTTTCAAATGTCCATAGTAATAAGGCTGCCTGTTCACAGTGCTGTCTACCCGTCGGAAATCTTAGCTATTAGAAAGCTAGCAGAATGCCTCAGAAGTAATGTTGTGACTAGTAAAATCAGTAACAAACCAACGGGAAATGTCGGTCCAATTACCTTGAATGTACTAATCCCAGAACTTATGAAGTCAGGTCCTATCACTGAACTGATACCATAGGGAGAGATTGGAGTTACTTAATCGCCCATGTGATGAAAATCGCGTGAGTTCAAATCGCAAAACGCAAAAATTTCCCCTTTAATTTTAATGGTCTTCGAAATTCAATTTTAATAAAATGCACACATGGACGTAGTTATTAATCACTGTAATTTATAATCTAATTTTAATAAATCCAAATTGTTGTGCTAAAAAAGAATTCAGAACATGCATTTTGCGACTTCAAATCACAATCGCTAATTTTGGGCGAAATGCGATTGCCATCACATGGGCGAATGTTATTTTAAAAAATGTGTATATACACACAATTTTATACGAATTTTTTTGTGATTCAGTTTCTGTTCAACTTTTGTAAACAATATTTTTTCTATCAGTTTTTGAATTGACGGTAAGGGAATTTATTTAAATAAATAATCAGCAGGCAAAATAATAAATCGTAAGAGAGAAGCAGGAAAACATAATATCTTTGGTAAAATTTATTATTACAATATCGATACCTCCATTCTAAAACATGCTAAGTCGACTTAGCATAGTTTTAGGGAGATTGCATTTTTAATCTCCAAATAGAGGGTTTTCCAGCAAGAGGTGTTATTTTGAATCACCCGGTATTTCGGTAGCTGTCTCTTTTGAAGCTTTTATTCTTTGACAAGTAAGACATTACTAAAAATGGAACGATACACGATCATCGAACGATACAAAATGATCAAAAAACGATCGAACAAAAAAAAACGATATGAAAGATACAAAATCATCTTGACTGATGAGGCCCATTTCCACCTCGGTGGCTACGTCAACAAGCAAAATTGTCGCATCTGGGGCTCGGAAAACCCAAGAGTTATTGTTGAGAAGACTCTCCATCCTCAACGTGTGACTGTTTGGTGAGGTTTATGATCCGGCGGGGTCATTGGACCTTACTTTTTCCAAAATCAGGTTGGATCAACAGTTAGGGTGAATGGATGTTATTGATTTGGACAACGTTTACTTTCAACAAGACGGCGCTACGTGCCGCATAAGCAACAAAACCATTGCTCTGTTACGGGAAAAGTTTCCGGACCGTGTTATCTCTCGAAGAGGTCACAATTGGCTACCGAGATCTTGTAATTTAAGGTCTACGCCAACAGCCCAGCGTCGATTCAAGATCTCAAAGATAGAATTCGTGAGGCTATCGAGGACATAGAGCAGCCACTTTGCTATTTGGTTATGGAACATTTCATGAAAAGGATATGATCCTGTAAGCGTGGTCGTGGTGGCCATTTGGCTGATGTTGTTTTTCATTATTAACGGCATACCTTCCTCTTTATTATGAAATAAACATCCGGTCATTTATCTAAAAAAATTGCATTTTTCTTTGAATACCAAAATAACACCTCTTGTTGGAAAACTCTTTATTTGGTATGTGGTATTATTTTTCCTATCTCAGGCTAAGTTTGGAGATGGGTGATATTGGTCCATTCCTTCTAGTACCTCCCCCACAAAGGGTTAGCATTTAGTGAAATATTGATTATTTAATAACTTATATACTACTTATTTGAATCCTCTGAAATTCTACATACAGTAATAGTTTATTGGCTACTATCACCTCTAGAAAAATGGGCGAAGTTGCCACGCATTTAATAGCACCTCCCACACAAATGGACCATTTTGTACTAAAAGTTTGCAGCTTATGACTTTAGTGCCAGTGCGTAAAAAACTTGAAGTTTTGTACAGTGTAATGCTTTTATAGTACCTACACGGGGCAAAATCGCTTTTATTTGGTATGTTTGAACCGAAAGAAAATATATTTGGAACATAAACTTTTAAATATTATATATTTCTGAGCAAATAAATTTTATATTAAAATCAATAACATATATTTATTAATATATTACAACAAAATATGTTTGCAAACTAATTTTCTCAAATAAAATATGTGTTTATATACAAATAAAATTATTGTTTAGGAATTTCTCCAAATATATTTTGTTTAAAAATAGCTTTTCTCAAAGTTGCAGATTTTTCGAATTTTATTTTAAAATTTTCATTGATTTCGAGTTATACCTTAGAATATCAATAATTTTTGTTGAAGGCAAGAATTTTTAAGTCCTATCTATTCCAAGTCATCATGTGTTGTCAACCCATTAAACATTGTATCATTATGAAAGTTTATACCATTTCAATTTTAAAGGAATTTTACGAACATTTAAAATTTCGGAAAAAATTATCTTTGAATTACTGACAATTATAAAACTTGTCTTAAAGTTAAGGTATTGATATATTTGTAAATATTTAAATGCAAATAATTTTGTTTTGTAAATTATAGTCCCAAATAAAAACCAGTAAGGAAAGACAGAAAGTCGGGCGGGGCCGACTATATAATACCCTACACCTACCTACCAATGCGAAAATGGGCATTGCGATAAGAATTTGGCAGTGTTCATACATGTAATAAGAAAACTCTCTCTGTTAAATTTCGTACGGATCGGATATAAAACACGATTTCTACAGCGCTTAAATGTTAAATCGGGTGAAACATATATATAGTGGCTATATCTTAATCTGAACCGATTTTCCCCGAATTTGGCAGTGTTTATTCATGTAATAAGAGAACTCTCTCTGTTAAATTTCGTACTGATCGGATATAAAACACGATTTCTACAGCGCTTAAATGTTAAATCGGGTGAAAGATATATATGGTGGCTATATCTAAATCTGAACCGATTTTCCCCAAATTTGGCAGTGTTTATTCATGTAATAAGAGAACTCTCTCTGTTAAATTTCGTACCGATCGGACATAAAACACGATTTCTACAGCGCTTAAATGTTAAATCGGGTGATACATATATATGGTGGCTATATCAAAATCTGAACCGATTTTCCCCGAATATGGCAGTGTTTATTCATGTAATATAAGAACTCTCTCTGTTAAATTTCGTACTGATCGGATATAAAACACGATTTCTACAGCGCTTAAATGTTAAATCGGGTGAAACATATATATGGTGGCTATATCTAAATCTGAACCGATTTTCCCCGAATTTGGCAGTTTTTATTCATGTAATAAGAGAACTCTCTCTGCCAAATTTCGTACTGATCTGATTTAAAATACAGTTCCTACAGTGCTTACATGCCAAATCGGGTGAAACATATATATGGGGGCTATATCTAAATGTGATCGGATTTTCTCCGAATTTGGTAGTGTTCATTCACGTAATAATAAAACTCTCTCAGCCGAATTTCATAAAGATCGGATGTAAAATGTGGTTTCTACGGCGCTTGCATGTCAAATCGGGTGAAACATATATATGGGGACTATATCCAAATCTGAACCGATTTTAACCAATTTCAATAGGGATCGTCCTTGGGCCAAAAAAGAGGACTATGCTAAATTTCATCACAATCGGACCATAAATACGACCTGCACTTTGATTACAAGAATACATGGACATACGGACAGACAGACGGACAGACGGACATGGCTAAATCGACTCAGAAAGTGATTCTGAGTCGATCGGTATAATAAACAATGGGTCTATCTCTTCTCCTTTTAGGTGTTACAAACAAATGCACAAAGTCATAATACCCTGTACCACAGTGTGGTGTAGGGTATAAATATTAGGACGAAAACAAAGATTTGTTTAAAACAACATCTTCCCAAATATATAATTTTTTGTATATACTTCAAGCAAAATATGTTTGAGACGATATACTACAGAACCCTCCTACACAAATGTATCACTTTGTGCGAAAAGTTAACAGCTCATAACTTTAAGGGGGGGTAACGTTAATTCGTGCAAAAAAAGGCACATTTTCATGATTTTTTTGTGACGAAACGGTAAAAGCTTTTATGCGGAAGCGTCTTGAAAAAAAGTTGAATTGCGGTGCCCCTCATAACTCCCCAGCAAAATTTGTCATTACCAAATAATCCGACGAGTAAGCAAAGATCGATAATGGTAAGTACTTATTATTTAGCCACTTTTCTCATTATTTTAACATGGGGATGACATTGGAGGAAAGTACTTCCCAAAAGCATACAATAAAGTAGCATACTTAAGTACTTATTTGTAGCTCGATTTTATGCACTTGAATAATGCATTACAAATAAGTAGTAGATACGAGTATGTAGAAATGGCCATTAAAAATGATTTTTTGCATATTGTCGCGCATATTTTTCGAATCAAACAATTTCCTCATGCCAGATTCGAATTTCTGGTAATTTCATTCAAATTTGCACATATTGTTTGAAAACATTTTGAAATATAAATAAGTCTTGTACAATAACCCACATATAGCCAAAATTGCATTATATTTAAATTAGCCAAAATGATTTTGATAACAAAAAATCTCTTATTTCTGTTATTATTGGTAAGTCATTATTGATAAGCCGAAAGTAATGCAGCGAATAATGAGATGTCATTATTTGGTAATGCAGGGAATAATGACAGGAACTTACTAAGATTTTTCTGGGTCGATACCGTATCATCAAAAATTAAAAAAATAAATATATTTAGTTAGACTATCTATAAATAAATAAAAATTTTTTTCGAAATTTAAATTTTTAAATTTTTGGGAACACATTGATGTGAAAAAGTGCGATTTTTGCAGGAAAAAATCGACAAATTGGTTATTGTTAAATAAAAAAAAATAACAAATTAAAAAAAACTCGACAGCGTTACCTCATAAATCATGTAAAGAAATAGAACACTATTTCAAGAAATAGTGTTAAAAATTTCAAAAGAATCGGTTCAGTAGTTTTTGAGTTATGAGTGGTACCGTCTTGAAAACATGGGTTGTGGGAAAAAACGCTTTAAAGTTTTTCTGATGTACTGAGTCACGTGTGAGGTGCGGTTGCTTAGACTGCTTTATCTTTGTCAGTTTTGCTTCCATTATCCTCAAATATTCACACAATATACTTGAAAGTTTCTCTACTCAGAAAAAAAACATATTAAAAAATGCAAAAAAAAAAAAGTTTATGAACGTTCTGTTTAATTTACAACACCTTTTCTCATGAACAAATGGTATATAAACGATGTGGCTTATGTGTTTATTTACAAATTCGCCGCTTAAGGTGTATAAGAACCAAATTCCATAATTTCCATAATTAGCCATTTCCAGCAGTATACAAATAAAATGTATTAAAATATTCAGAAATACAAATATTCTATTGATAAATCAATGACAAATTTTATACCGACCTATCGATATCCATCACTTAAATTCAGTAGAGTAAGTCGTTATTCGGATTGCTACAATAAAATATGCAAATCCGAATTCAAACAGTGCATTCACGTTTAACACATCAACTAAGCTACTAAATAAATATGCATTCATCCTTAAAACTAAGCAAATTTTGGGACAAAACCAATCGTTATGACAAGTGTCCACACAATATTTTTGTATTGTTGTCTATGAAGGACACCAAAACCATTTTTCGACCCACTGCCACTAACACCACCAACCCCACCTTTCCACACCACACAAAAAGTAGAAAAACAACATCGGAACTGAGATCGGAGTGTATTAAAAGTTCTATAGTTTTTGTTGATTTTTTTGCCCTTTCATTGGTTTTAGTTGTTGAATTTTTTTCTATGTAAAAACGAAGCATTTTTGAAAAGTTTTCTATGTTGACTTTATTTCTCTAGTGTTATTATGATTTTTTTCTCCTCCAGTTTTTTTTCGTTCTTTTTTTGGGAAAGTTCTTCTCTCAACTTAGATGACTGCACATGTACTGATAGCACATTTTTTTTTTTGTAATAAGGTTTTTTTATTTATCTTGCATTTTTTTCGTTGTATTGAACAACTTAAATTGAGAAATATTTTGTGAGAAAACAAAACATGTTTCATAGAATTTTGGTTGGTTTGAGGTACTCTACTGTAAGCGGTGGTGGTTTTAGGTGTTATAGAGCAACCCCTCACCTTGCAGGGAGGGGGTATATATAATTTGGAACTGGCCAAAAGTGGAACACATCAAAGAGTGACCTAAGACCCCAAGTATCTTTGGCGAAAATTCATTTTTGGTAATTTTAAGTCATTTGAGAGATGTCCATTTTAAGTTACACTTTCCTAAAAGTATTGATTGTGCTTTTGGATTTTTTGTATTTTTAACAAAAAATATTTTTTATAAAATATTATTTCAAATGGCCATAACTTCTGTCTCAACAGGTATACATATTTAATGGCAATCTTTTTTCATCAAATAGCAAATTTTGTTGTTTATCCAGAAAAGATAACACTGTGTGTGAACCAAAATGTATCCTCATGAAACCAACTTACCACGTATAAACTCGGCCCGCTAAATGTAATGGGATTAACTGTTTTTTCCAGTGACATCGCGTTTTTGAGATATTTAGCCACAAAATATGCTGGGTAAAATAGGGGTTATAAAATTAAGACACAATTTTAGTACATAAAGGAGATACTTCTAAAAGTATTTCTTCCATAACACCCGCAACCCCCGATCACCCCCTTACGACTGAAAATCCCCCTCTAAAAATAATGATATAACAATAGTCGTAGAAATCAATAAATTATTAAGGAGATGAGCAGGGTTGTCGGCTGTTTTGTGAGAAATACTTCCTAAAGTATCTCCTTTATTATCCCCTCACCATAGAGAGGAGGATACATAGGGTGATCCATTTCGAGGTTCCCTACTTTTTTAAAGAAAAAAACACAGAAGATTCAAATTGAATGGGGAATGTTTGTTATCATTTGAAAGAACATTCTTTGGCATTTATTTTTTGAAGATTATGTCTATCAAATGTTGGCCGCGGCTACGTCTCAGATGGCCCATCCGTTGAGTTGACTCGTTCGAGCATTTCGACTGTTAACTGGCGAATGACACGCGTGATGTTTTGCTCCAAGGCCTGAATCGAAGCTGGTTTGTCCGCATAAACTTTAGACTTTACATATCCCCCCAAGGAAAAAGTCTAACGGTGTGATATCAAACGATCTTGGTGGCCAATCGACTGGCCCAAAACGTGAAATTATCTGATCACCAAAGTGTTCTCTCAATAAATCCATTGATTGATGCAATGTGTGGGAAGTGGCGCCGTCTTGTTGAAACCAAATGTCGCCGAGATAACGAGCTTCAATTTCAGGTCGCCATTGACGGTTACGTTCTCACCGGCATCATTTTTGAAGAAATATGGACCGATGATTCCGGTACGTCGGATCGGGAATCGGTCAATGGCAAAAAGATAGCTCTTAACGAGAGCTAAAATATTGCTTATGGGTGTCAAGTCATGGGTCGACTGGAAAGTGTTTTTTTTTTTGTTTTATTTAAAAAAAATTGACTTAGCGCAATTGGCGAACGATTATTTTGATAATAAGTCTTTCCATGATGAAATGCCAAACAATACTTAACAAAAATAACATGACAGCAAGACACGACTCACACGTGATCTGTAAAAAAAGGCTATTGAAAAAAGTATCTCTACTTAGATCACCCTATATATCATTTGCCACGAGCCAAAAATGTAACACATCGAAGGAGTGACCTAAGACCCTATGTATGTTCGGCGGATATCCGTTTTGGGTCATTTTAAGTCGAATGAGCAATGTCCGTCCGTCTGTCTGTCTGCTGACTGGTGCGCACTATAACTCTCGAAAGGAGTAACCGATTGACTTCAATTTTGGTATGAGGTAATATTTTCTTCTATCTCCGCCTAAGTTCGAAGATGGGTCATATTGGTCCACTCCTTCTGGTACCTCCCCCACAAAGGTTTAATATTTAGCGAATTATTGATTATTTAATAACTTCTATACTACTTATATGAATCTTCTGAAATTCTACACAAAGTATTAGTTTATTAGCCAATATCACTTCGGGAAAAATGTAGTACCTAGAGTCCAGTGAAAAGTGGGCGTAATTGGCTCGCCCGTTTTGGGACCTCCCACACAAATGTACTATTTTGCACCAAAAGTTAACAGCTTATAACTTGAATACCAGTACATACAAAGACTTGAAATTTTGTACAGTGTAATGGTTTTATAGTACCTACAATCCAGAGAAAAATGGGCATTATAGCCGCGCCCCTTTTGGTACTTCCCACACAAAGGTACCATTTTGTACGAAAAGTTTACAGCTATTAACTTTAATACTAGTTCCTACAAATACATAAAATTTTGTTAAGTGTAATGTTTTTATAGTACCTACAGTGTGCCGAACAATGGGCGTTATTATCACGCCCCTTTTGGTAACTCCCACACAAATGTACGATTTTATATTTTTTTGTATAGTTTTTAAAATTCCTACAGTCCTGTTAAAAATGGGAGTTTTGACCACAGCCGTTTTAGTACCTCCCATACAAAAAGAGCCAAGACATACCAAAATTATATAGCTCATTACATATATTTACCAGTGCATTTTTGCATTGCTTACAAAGTGAGGGTATACCTTAGTCGGTTTACCCGACTGAAATTTCTTACTTGTTTCACTTATTCATTCATGCAGAACACTTAAATCGTCCTTAATTGAAATTTCCGATTTAGATATGTGACACTCTTCCACAAAAGACAAAACAAATGCCTGTAGAATATCTACACGCTGAAAAAAAATCATTTATGTAGTATATTCGCCCAAACATATTCTGCTTGAAATATACATATATTTAGGGGACACTCGAAATATAAATACTATATTTGACGCACACAAATATTATACTCGTATTTTTGGGAATATGTTTTTCTAAACAATTCTTTTTTCAATCCAAATATTATATTGTTTTGTGTATTCAGAAAATATATCGACATTGTAATTGTAAGCACAGTTTTACGTTTTCAAGCAATTAAAAATCTGGTTTTTTAAATTTTCAATATTCGTAAAATTCCTTTATAATTGAAATCGTACACGAAGGAAAATCGCCATTTTTGATATGTTTGAATTCAAAGAAAATATACTTGGAACCAAAATTTTTAAATATTATATATTTTTGAACAAATATATTTTATTTGAAAATCAAGAAATTTTGTTTGGAACGCATATATTAATATATTACAACAAAATATATTTGCGAACTAACTGTCACAAATAAAATATGTGTTTAGAAACAAACAAAGATATTGTTTAAGAATTTATCCAAATACATTATATTCAAAATAATTTTAAAACATTTAAGACTTCGGCAATTTTTAATTTTCCTATTCCTAGATTTTGTGTTATACCCTATAGGTAAAAATGTCGTAAGCAGCATTTTCTTTTGTTTTACAGCACATTTATTTTTAATTTATAAATAGTCCAATTGTCAATCCATCAATTTGTCTTTACCCAAGATTATACGATTTAAATTTTAATATTATTTTTCAAACATATAAAATTTCTAAAAAATTAAACTTTAAATTTCTAAAACAACTGAAGACTTTCCTTTAAATTAAGGCATCAATACTTTGCCAAAATACTTAAATACAAATTAATCATTGTTTTAGAAATATTATTTCCAAATAAAAAAATATTGGGATGAAAATTTAATTTTGTTTAGAACAACGTCCTCACAAACAAATTATATTTGTGAGTGTCAAATATTATATATTTGGAGTGTACCCTAAACATATGTATGTTTCCAGGAGAATATGTTTGGGACAATATACTACAGAAGCGATTTTGTTTCAGCGTGTATAATCTTGCCTAATGACACATTGTTTGGTGGAACAAATGATGACTTATATATAATATATAGAAAATAAAATTGGTGTTTTAAAAAAATCGTATTCCTACTTATGATACTTCAATGAAAAATTAAAAATAAAATTGAAAATTTTTTAATTGAAATAATGTGTGTAGAATCATATTTATTGCAATCGATTCGCTTTAACCCATTTGGAACCAACAATCAAATAAAAAGTTTGCGACCTTGAATGGGTTAATTTTTATAAAAATGAAATCTAGAGATCAGCAGTTCTATAACAAGCCATGAAAAGTGAAAATCGGACCGAAATTGTCTCCGATTTTTTAAAAGATGCACTAAAAATTTCAATAAATTCGAGAAAAAAGTGACTTTACATTGCAATTTTTGTAATGGAAGTCACGTCGCCCTATAAATAATGGTCCAGATTTTAATGTCAAGTGGTCAGTTAATAAAAGTAATAAAAAATGACAATTTTATTAGGGGAAAATCTGATTTTTAGAGGTTATTTCAACCGCAAATAGCTCCTAATTTCGCAATCGCAGAAACGAAATATTTTGCTAATATACTTAAAACAAGCCAAATTTTCACATAAGCTTTGATCAACACGAACTTTTTTTTGACGCCTCTCTATTGTAGGGTACTAAAACTAAAAAAAATCAGTTTTTTACTGTTTTATGTATAACATTTGATTGCTTTAACTTGGAATATTTTAAATTGAAGGTAGCGATAAAGAAAATATCTTATTTGCTCGTAATTAAGGTAATTTTATCGAATCCGTCTGACAAACTCTTGTGTAAATGATAAATATTATCATTATAAATATTTTGTTCAAAGCTATGAATAAATAATTAAAATGCAGAACTAATTAGAGTCATTTTGGAATTATGCTACTCATATACAACTCGAACTACTGCATAGATAATAGGTACATGTCCTGCCATCTAGTGTCTATATTACATATTTTACCGAAATGCTTTGAATATGTATATCTAGTGAATTGGATCGCTAGTCCTCCCTGAGTTTCTTATTCTGTATTTTATTTTTCCTACACAGAGTGATCAAAGCAATTTCCTATTTGCAAATTTCCCTTTCATTTCCAATAATGCTGCAAATTCATAGGCCAATACTGCAGCCATATCCATTTCATAGGTTTTTTTCCCCACATCAAATGGCACAAATGAAATGTGACCACAACGAAGCTGTCAATTAGGAGGAAAGTGACCAAGAACGTAAAACGTGCCTTTGTCACAGCATCGTTTCTACTCGTATATGAGGTTATTGTCAGTTATATTTAATTAAAAAAAGCTCAACTTCTGTCTCTCGTCCTTTTTTGAGTACGAGTATGTCTTGTTTATTTGCACAAATGATGTTGCAGAAAAAAACTGTTAAGTGGAAAAAACTTTTCCACTCTAACGCTCAAATATTTCTTCGAAAGACAAACATTTCCAAAACAACACAACAAAAAATAACATTGAAGCTCAATGTAAACTAGGTTGTGCGTTCGAAACAGTGATCAAATTCGTTTCACTGAAACGAAATTTCAGGGAAATAATTTGAATTTGTAAAGAAATTTGTTTTGTTAACAAATAATTGTCTGAATAAATTGTTCAAGCAATTATTATTATAGTGACCACAATTTTGTTTTTATGCGAGTAGTTATGCTAACGTATTTTTACGTACCAGACAAGCATATCAGACAATATTTTAGATAATATATACGAGTATAAAAAATCAGCAATTACGACTTTCGAATAAACGGATCATAACTCTACCACATACATATTAACCTGTCAAGCGATTAATCAAACAAATATATAGACCAAGCTCGTTTTTTATGGTCGAATGGTTTGCAATCATCTCCTTTGAGATATTTTTTTTTCGGTACATCCTAACATCCAAGGACCAACCACAAACAAAGTGGAGAATAGTACCAAAAAAAATATTACGTACCACAGGAAAAAGGGAACGAAAGCTCAAAGCAATGACTGAATGAATGAACGAACGTACAAACAAATAAACGAATGTATAGATGAAAGTTAAATGACAGAATCTGCAATAGGTTTTGCCGGACGGTCAGTCCTTAGGTTTTTTAAGAAATTAAATTAAAGTTTGCCTCCACCCCTCGTCCTCCGTTTTTTTGCTTGCATGCCCGCTCCAATGCCTTCAACAGAGGAGGCAAATTGCACTTTTTTTCGTCGGCTGCAAGGCTCAGTTCATGTGGCAAATTAAATGACATTTTAAAGTGGCATTACAGCACACTTATGAAAATGTGCTGCTACTGCTGCTGATGTCGATGCCAATGCTCTATAGCTGATGCCTGATGTCCTGCGTCCTTAGGTTGGCAGGTGTAAAGACTGCTAACAAACAAAGCCCTACTTCACCTAAGTTTGACATTCCCTCGGGCTTTGACTTGTGAACACTGAAAGAGTGAGAGATATTAAATATTCATTTGAAGAGGGCAAAGTGTCCCTTGGCAAACATAGCCACACGAAAGACGGACAAACGGTGGGGCGGACGGACAGCTTATGACGAAAAAATGTGCTTAAGGCTAAACCAAATACTGCGGACTCATGCGGAGATGTAGTACATTTTGGCCACAAACTCAAAGGAAAACAGATGGTAGGCAAAAAAAAAAAAGGATTTTCAAGTAAAAAAATCCGGTGTACGTGATGATTTCATTGATAGAGTCCAGGTTTTTTGATTTTATAAATATCGATGCAAGATTTACTGAAATATTTACGAAGGTTGTTACTAAAATTTTGTAATGTATGATAATATTGTAGACATAGATTAAATCCGCATTTATGAAGATGGAAGATAGGAAAAGCGGACGGACAGACAACAAAACTTAACTTTCAAATGATAGAGAGCATAAATCAAAGTGTTAGCAAACATACTCATACCTAAAAAAATATTTTCTATAATAGACCAGTGAGTTTTTTTTATACAAGAGAAGAACAATGAGGTATTTCTGAGGTATGGAGTCGACCACTAAAGTCTTACTCTTTACTGGAGACGAATTCCGAGTTCGTCCTCTATACTAGAGATAACCACAGAGGTCTTCCTCTATACTAGAGATGACCACAGATGTCGTTCTCAATATTAGTGACGACCAGTAAGGTCGTTCTCTATACTAGAGATGACCACAGAGGTCATCCTCTATACTTGAGATGACCACAGAGGTCATCCTCTATACTTGAGATGACCACAGAGGTCATACTCTATACTAGAGATGACCACAGTGGTCATTTTCTATACTAGAGATGACCTCAGAGGACATCCTTTATAATAGAGATGACAACTGAGGTCATCCTCTATACTAGAGATGGCCACATATCGTCGGCTTAATGCTATTTTGGTCCATACGCCATTTTTGTGTTTTTTGAGTTAGGAGTTGATAATATGGGTTCCAAGCATGCTCTTTTAGAATCTGCAATCATTTTTTTCCTATCTCGCCTAGTTTTCGAGATATTGGTAGGGTAAATTTGTTTTACTCTGAATAACGGGAAATAATTTCGATATTTTTGTTCTATGTCTCAATTTTTCTATCGCCCTATATTTTTCACTCAGTATTTTATGTTCTTTCGATCACAATATGTAAATTATTGGCCTTCCATACCGACCCTTTTTGTGGTCCATGTAATACAAATACGAAAAAATATTAAAATAAAAGTGGATATGGACCAAAATGCCAAGTACAAAAATTGTTATAACTTGCTTATTTTTGGATGTAATGGAATAGAAATGCATGAGAATCATACAAACACTGTTGGGAACCCTATGAAAAAAAATGTGGTTAACTCTTCAATCCCGTTTTTACTCAAACAATAAATTGCGTTTTTCTCCGATCATACAAAATGGCGTATGGAACAAAATAGCATTGAGCCGACGATATGTCATCCAATACGACCACTGAGTTCTTCCTATATACTATAGTCGACCACTGAAGTTCTACCGTATATTAGAGAATATCAATTAGGTCTGTCTCTATGCCAGAGACGACCACTTAGGTCGTCCTATATACTATAGACGACCTAGGATGTCGTTCTCTATACCAGAGACGACCACTACGGTCTGCCTCTATTCTAGAGACGACCCTTAGGTCGTTCTCCATACCAGAGACGACCACTGAGGTCGTTCTCCATACCAGAGACGACCACTGAGGTCGTTCTCCATACCAGAGCCGAACACTGAGGTCGTTCTGTACACCAGAGCCGTCGTCTCTAGAGACGACCACTGAGGTCGTTCTCTATACCAGAGACGACCACTGAGGTCGTTCTCTACACCAGAGACGACCACTGAGGCCGTTCTTTATACCAGAGACGACCACTGAGGTCGTTCTGTATACCAGAGACGACCACTTCGGTCGTCATTTATACTAAAGTCGACCACAGAGGTCGTTCTCTATACTAGAGACGACCACTTCGGTCGTCATTTATACTAAAGTCGACCACAGAGGTCGTTCTCTATACTAGAGACGACCACTGAGGTGGTTCTCTATACTAGAGTCGACCACTGAGGTCGTTGTCTATACTAGAGCCGATCACTGAGGACGTTCTCTATAGTAGAGACGACCACTGAGGTGGTTCTCTATACTAGAGACGACCACTGAGGTCGTTTTCTATACTAGAGACGACCACTGAGGTCGTTCTCTATACTAGAGACGACCACCGAGGTCGTTCTCTATACTAGAGACGACCACTGAGGTCGTTCTCTATACTAGAGACGACCACTGAGGTCGTTCTCTATACTATAGGCGACAACAGAGGTCGTTTTCTATACTAGAGACGACTACTAAGGTCGTTCTCTATACTAGAGACTACCACTGAGGTCGTACCCTATACTAGAAACGTCCATTGAGGTCGTCCCCTATACTAGAAACGACCACTGATGTCGTCCTCTATGCTTTATACTAGACACGAATGCTGAGGTCTTCCTCTATACTAGAGTTGACCATCGAAGACTTCCTCTATACTGAATCGATCACCGAAGACTTCCTCTATACTAGAGACTACCACTAAGGTCTTCGTATATATTAGATTCGATCACAGTTTACTCTAAGACAGAGAAACTGGCAATCCTAAGTGTAAGTGAAAGCGACGGATTTAAATAGGTGTTTACGAGTATTACAAAAAAACCATCATGGGGGACATCGATTTTAACTTTAATGATGAACCATATTGGCCTATCTCTGTGACTAAAATTACATTTTCATCTACAATTTATAATATCATTTCAAACACAGTATTTCACAACTTTTGCACAAATTGTAAAAGGTGTTAAATGCCCACACTATTAGGTATGCAAAATGATAGATTTTGCATTTTTAATTCGTGAAAATACTAGCAAACATTGTTTAAATTATCACCATGGCAATAAGTTTGACCAACGCCTCCCTCCAACACACACTTCGGTACAAATTGCCCTCGACCGCCACTGTATTCAGTTGTCCGTCCCCAATGACAATTCACCTACAAAACGAAAGGACAAACAATCCAAAAAAATACGAAAAACTCATTAGTCCTGTTTCCGTTTGGTAAACAAGCCATTAGCTTAAGCCAAAAACTGACTTTAATCAGCGCCGTTTGTTATCCCAGCCAAGTCAACTATGCGACCACCTCCACACTCCCTACCCCTCCGTTCAGAACAATCACGAAGTGGTCATTCATTTGTAGGGCCCGAGGACAAGGAGAAAATCCGAAAATTTATGTGAACTTTCAAGTGCGGTTCACTCACTCACCGACTCGACTCGTCTCGAAGAGGAGTATTCACTCACTAATGAACTTTGAAGCACCTTCCAAATGAGTTTGCCTTACGAATTTACACAACGAGCGAATTGACGAACTTTTTTCCGCTAAAAGTTATGCACTTTCCCTCTAACCGACCGGTCGTTAGGGAGGGGACAACCCGGCTGGCCGGAGACCATCACTTCCACTTCCAGGGCCATTGCCACTGCCAACTCTACACTGCCGCCGTGGCAACTCATCGTCAGGCGGGCAATGGTCATCAGAATGTGGCCACTTACAGTGAAACAAAACCACACCAAACATAAAGTGAACCGACCCCATCTGTTTTATGTTTTTTTTTTTGTTGAAACCACAAAACGAAGTGCTGGCCCAGGCCCATTGTGCCCATCGCAGTAGACAAGTAGTTGGTAATAAGTAGTCTCTTTTGGGGAACAAAAACATTAACAACGTTACTAACCTATGCCCACACCCCTTTACCTTCCAATAAAAAGAAGTGTAAATATACAAAAAGTAAAGAAAATTAATTAAAAATTAATTGTTTGTCATTTATAATGCAGTCAGGCGGTTTTCAGCTCTAGTAGTTCACCTTTTATGTTGTTTGATTTATAAAGTGAAATTTAAAGTTGGTTACCTATGCATTATGCAATAGAAGCACTCTAATACTAAATTACCATTTTGGGGGGATTTCCTTCCCTATCAGCAGAAGGGATGATATCATTTATTCAGCTTTTAATTTTTGGACTTTTTAATGCACCGAATAAACATTTCATGGCTGAGAATAAAATTCACGATTATTTTACATTGCTATAACATAATAATATTTCAAAATAATTTTCAATTTTTATAATATACGTTAAATATTGACAAATTATTAATCAAAAACCTTCAACCATATTAAAAACATTTTAGTCCGGTAAACCGACTAACGTATACTTCGGTGGAGATGCCAGAACGTTGACAAAATTTTGCATTTTTTGTCAGTCATCGGAAATGTCTAAAATACAAAATATGAAAATATGCGAATGAATCTATCAAGTACCAGAGGTGGCTTAACGAATAAGCCTATTTTGCGGCGAACAGTGGATACATATCGTCGGCTTAATGCTATTTTGGTCCATACGCCATTTTTTGAGTTTTTTGAGTTAGGAGTTGATAATATGGGTTCCAAGCATGCTCTTTCAAAATCTGCAATCATGTTTTTCCTATCTCGCCTAGTTTTCGAGATATTGATAGGGTAAATCTGTTTTACTCTGAATAACGGGTAATAATTTCGATATTTTTGTTCTATGTCTCAATTTTTCTATCGCCCTATATTTTTCACTCAGTATTTTACGTTCTTTCGATCACAATATGTAAATTAGTGTCCTTCCATACCGACCCTTTTTGTGGTCCATGTAATACAAATACAAAAAAATTTTAAAATAAAAGTGGATATGGACCAAAATGTAAAGTACACAAATTTTTATAACTTGCTTGTTTTTGGATGTAATGGCATAGAAATGCATGAGAATCATACAAACACTGTTGGGAACCCTATGAAATAAAAAGTGTCTAACTCTTCAGTCCCGTTTAGCTAAATTTTTTTACAAAATGGTCCATTTGTATGGGAGGTAACAACAAGGGCGTGGCCACTTCAGTTTTTTTCCCTTTGTGGAAACATACGGCCCATCCTCGAACTTAGCCTGAGATAGAAAAACATATTATCACAAGTCAATCCGTTACTCATTTCGTGCGCACAGACGGACGGACATTGCTCAAATGACTCATAATGTCCTTAAACGGACTTCCGCCAAACATACATAGGGTCTAGAGTGATCACAACCGGTTTAAAATAGACATATTAAATATTACAAAATGTGTAGACAATGTATATACATTTTTCTATATTTATATATTACATTTATATTATTCAATTTGCAAAAACCAGTTATAAATCGTTTTTATGTGATTTAATATATCGTTTAGGTTCAGAAACGAAAAAGGGTCAGCCATAATTTTTGAAAATTTTACAGGAGAAGCAAAATTTTACGGGGCAAAATCGCCTTTTTTGATATGTTTGAATAGAAAGAAAATATATTTGGAACACTAATTTTTAAATATTATATATTTCTGAGCAAATAAATTTTATTTGAAAATCAATAAAATATATTTGGAACTCGTATATTAATATGTTACAACATATAATATTTGCAAACTAAATTTCTCAAATAAAATATGTATTTGAATACAAATAAAATCATTGCATAGGAATTTCTCCAAATATATTTTATTTAAAAAAGATTTTCGAAACTTTTGTTGAATTTTTCGAATTTAAATTTTATTTTTTTTTTGGTTTGAACCTCCCAGTTATGATACCAAATGCAGCAATATCTTGTTTTAAACCAATCATTTAAAATTTCTGAGTATTCCAAGCCATCATTGGTTGTCAATCCTCCAAGTATATATTTCGATCCAAAATTATATGATTTCAATTATTATTATTTTTTATATTTAAGACGTTAAAATTTTTGAAAAAATTAACTTTGAATTACTGAAAAGTTTAACACAATTTAGATATTTTCTGAATACTTAAATGAAAATAAATATTTGTTTCGGAAAAAATCCAAAATAAACACATTGGGATGTAAACAAAGATTTGTTTAGAACAACATCTTCCCAAATATATAATTTTTGTGTGTACCAAATATTATATGTTTAGAGTGTATCCTAAAGATATATATGTTTCAAGCCGAATATGTTTGGGACAATATACTACAGAAGCGATTTTTTTTCAACGTGTAGAAAAAAGGGTTTTTTACCCAACCATAATTATGCATTTATTATTTCACACAAACTTGGTTGCAAATTATGTAAAATAGGCTTTGATAACTATGAAAAAATAAATAATTTGTTGTTAGGTCCTTTTAATATTCGTTAATTAATTTCCATTCTTGATAGTACGGCGCTAGTCATTTGTCCGTATGTGTGTAATGAAGCAATGAACAAATACCTGTCGAGTTATTGATTTGAATTTTGAATATTATGGGTTATTGGCCTTTTTATCTCCTCACCTTAGAGAGGACCTACGAGACAAAAGTGTAACACATCAAAGGAGTGACCTAAGACCCCAAGTATGTTTGGCAGAAATTCGATTGGGGGTCATTTTAAGTCATTTGAGCAATGTCCGCCCGTCTGTCTGTCTGCTGACTGGAGCTCACGATAACTCTCGAAAGGATCAACCGATTGACTTCAAATTTGGTATGTGTTAATATTTTTCTCTATCTCCGGCTAAGTTCGAAGACGGACCATATTGGTCCACTCCTTTTAGTACCACCTTCACAAAGGGTTAATATTTAGTGAAATGTTGCTTATTTAATCTTCTATACTACTCACTAGAATCTATATACTACTCACTAGAAATTCCACACATTGTATTATTATATAAGTCGCTATTACCTCGAGAAAAATGGGCTAAGTTGGTATGGAAAATGGACCATTTTGCATCAAAATTGAACTGCTTGATACTTGAAATTTTGTGCAGCAAAAAAAATGGGCATATTTGTACAGCCCCTTTTGGTACCTCCCACACAAATAGACCGTTTTACACCAAAAGTTAACGGCTTATAATTTTAATACCAGTGCATACAAAGACTTGAAATTTTGTACAGAGTAATGCTGTTATAGTGCCTACAGTCCTGTAAAAAAGTGGGCGTTATGGACACGCCCTTTTTTGTACCTCTCACACAAAATGACCAAATCATACCAACATTGAATAGCTCGTAACGTTAATATACCAGTGCACATTAACTCTTATAGTTCAGCACAGTGCAATGAATTTAAAGAATCTACTTTTTTACCAAAAATTAGGTGTATTTTTTAAACCCCGTCTGGTACCTCCCACATAAATTGACAGATTAATTGATGTAATGTTATATACATAATACATTACTCACAAAGTTAGGGTATACCTTAGTCCGTTTATCCGACAGGGACTTTTATTTATGTTCACTCTAATATGGTCTTATGTAACATCTTCGATGTATTACACTTTTGGCCCGTAGCAAATGTTTTTATACCCTCCACTAAAGTGAGGGAATAAAATTGAGAATTATTAAAAATTTTAATATGTCGAATATAATTTTGCATTTTTACTATTTATACCCTACACCACACTGTGGTACAGGGTATTATAACTTTGTGCATTTGTTTGTAACACCCAAAAGGAGAAGAAATAGACCCTTCGTTTATTATACCGATCGACTTAGAATCACTTTCTGAGTTGATTTAGCTATGTCCGTCTGTCTGTCTGTCCGTCTGTCCGTCTGTCTGTGCATGTATTCTTGTAATCAAAGTACAGGTCGCAATTATGGTCCGATCTCGACGAAACCTTACACATATCTTTTTTTGGCCCAAGGACGATCCCTATTTAATTTGGGTAAAATCGGTTCAGATTTAGATATAGCCCCCATATATATGTTAGCCCCGATTTGACATGTAAGCGCTGTAAAAACTTTATTTTATATCCGATCAGTATGAAATTCGGCAGAAAGAGGTTACATATTATATGAATGAACACTGTTAAATTTGGAAGAAATCGGTTCAGATTTAGATATAGCCCCCATATATATGTTAGCCCCGATTTGACATGTAAGCGCTGTAAAAACTTTATTTTATATCCGATCAGTATGAAATTCGGCAGAAAGAGGTTACTTATTATATGAATGAACACTGCTAAATTTGGAAGAAATCGGTTCAGATTTAGATATAGCCCCCATATAGACGTTACCTCCGATTTGACATATAAGCGCTGTAAAAACTGTATTTTATATCCGATCAGTGCGAAAATCGGCAGAAAGAGGTTTCTTATTACATGAAGGAATACTGCCAAATTCGGTGAAAATCGGTTCGGATTTAGATATAGCCCCCATATATATGTTACCCCCGATTTGACATCTAAGCGCTAAGAAAGAGGTTTCTACTTTACATGAATGAGTATTCAGGGAAAATCGATTCAGATTTATATATAACCTTAATATATATGTTCCTCCTGATTTGGTTACAAAGCGCTGTAGAAGTTGTACTTTACTTCCGATCATTACAAAAGTCCCCAGAAAGATGTTTCTCAATTAAGGAACGAATATTGCTTAATTTAGCGATTATCGGTTCAGAATCAGGTATGTCCATTTACCAATTATTCCAAATTATTATCGCAATCACCCTTATCGCATTGTTAGGGAGGTGTAGGGTATTATATAGTCGGTCCGCCCGACCTTCTGCCTTTCCTTACTGGTTTTTATTTACATAGGAAAGCAGGTCTTAATTTTGTTTATATTTTATTCATCTATTCAGGTCATAGTTTGTATGTATAAGTAACATTATTTGTTTTCCCATAGGTGGTATGAAATTACAAATTAATTGGTCCATATGTTGTATGAATATAAAAACAGATAAGAAAGTTCCCAAAAAAATATTCGTAAATTTATTTATTATCCCCTCACCTTAGAGAGGAGGGTATATATCATTTGCTACGAGCCAAAAGTGAAACACATCGAAGGAGTGACCGAAGACCCTAAGTATGTTCGGCGGATATCCGTTTTGGGTCATTTTAAGTCGAATGAGCAATGTCCGTCCGTCTGTCTGTCTGTCTGCTGGCTGATGCGCACGATAGCTCTCGAAAGGAGAAACCGATTTACTTCAAATTTGGTATGTGGTAATATTTTCTTCTATCTCCGGATAAGTTCGAAGATGGGCCATATTGGTCCAGTCCATCTAGTACCTCCCCCACAAAGGGTTAACATTTAGTGAAATATTGATTATTTAATATCCTCTATACTACTTATTTAAATCCTCTGAAATTCTACACCTAGTATTAGTTTATTAGTCACTATTACCTCGAGAAAAATGGGTGAAGTGTCCAGGCCCCTCCCACACAAATTGACCTTTTTTACAAAAAGTTAACAGCTTTTAACTTTAATACCAGTGCATATATATACTTCAAATTTCACAGTGTACAGTGCAATGCTTTTATAGTACCTAGAGTCTAGAGAAAAGTGGACGTAGTTGGCGCGCCCCTTTTTGTACCTCTCAGACAAATGGACCATTTTGTACCAAACGTAAACAGCTTTTAACTTTAATACCAGTACATGCTTTAAAGTTATTAAATGCAATTTAAATTCACAATAATTTAAATAAACAAAAAAATAAATTAATTTACTAATATTTTTTGAGACTCAAGGTGAGGGGATTCATTAGTCGGTTTACCCGACTGAACTTTCTTACTTGTTTTTGTTTTAATTCAATAGTCAATTTAAATTGCATTTAATAACTTTAAAGTATGTACTGGTATTAAAGTTAAAAGCTTTTTACTTTTGGTACAAAATGGTCCATTTGTGTGGGAGGTACCAAAAGGGAAGTGCCAATAACGGCCACTTTTCTCAGACTGTAGTTACTATAAAAGACTATATATACACTGCACAAAATTTCAAGTAATTGTTTGCACTGGTATTGAAGTTATAAGCTGGTAACTTATAATGGTCCATTTGTGTGGGAGGTACCAAAAGGGGCATGCCAATCACGCCCACTTTTCTCTGGACTTTAAGTACTTTAAAGGCATTACACTGTACAAAATTTCAAGTATTTTTATGAACTGATATTAAAGCCATAAGCAGTTAAGCCTAACCCGAAACGGATTTCCGCCGAACATACTTAGTGTCTTAGATCACTCCTTCGATGTGTTACACTTTTCGCTCGTAGCAAATGATATACCCTCCTCTCTAAGGTGAGTCGATAAAAAAAACATACTAGCCGAAACCCGTAGACGTTGTCCTGTACGTTCAATTTCGGATATATTTGTTTTGATTTGTATTCATACATTCAGAGTTACAGGAAAAAATCACCCTAAAAATGTATATTGGCGATAAGCATCATTTATGGTGTAAATTCATACATACGAGTACAAACTATTTTCAAGACAAATACTTTTTAAATTTCAGCCAAACCGCACTGGAAATGCGGATTTTTTGCAAATAACTTCACATTTATAGAGGTGAAAACAGCGCTAAAACACAGATGATCCCCGAACTGAACCTATTGTGCAATTTATAGCCCATTCACTCTTAAGTTAGCGAAAAGCATGCGTTACAAACAAACGTGCAAAGGATTTTATCTATAAAGAAGAAAGTTCTTCCCATAGGTTGTATAAGTATCATAAATTGATTGTCCCATAGGTTCTATGAGTATTATAACTTGATCGTTGCCTAGGTGGTATGAGTATTATAAATTGATTGTCCCATTTGTCGTATAAGTAATATTAATGTATCCAATGTCAATTGATAGTAATCATAATTTCCTTCCCTGCCACATACAAAATTGTAAGATAATAGGTTACTTCTTTCGAAAGTTATCGTACGCGCCAGCCAGAAAAACCGACAGATGGACGGACATTACCCAAATGACTTCAAACGTACTAAAATGTCCGCCTAACATACTAGGCTTCTTTAATCAATCCTTTCAAATGATACATACTTACCCCCCTCAACTAAAGTAAAGTTACAAAAGTAAGGAAAACTCTGTCAAATTAACCCAATAAACTCACTTCCAGAGGGCGCTACCAGAAAGGATTGCATTGTCCTGGTCTATTATTATGATATATTGCATTTTGGTACGATGTGCCTTTGTGTAAAAGGCACCAAAAGTGGTGTAGCAATTACGGCCATTTCTCATTGAACCATAGGCTCTGCCGATGCTTTCCCCTTACCGAATTTCAAGCGATTTTGTGCAACGATATTAAAGTAACGGGCTGTTAATTGTTGCTACAAAGTTTTCCCTTTGTGTTGGAGGTACCAAAGGAGCATGGCGTAATTGTGTACATTTTTTCTTAATATGATGACGAAAAAAATATTACTGCAACCATTCCGATAAGTGGTAAACAAGTTAAAAAGGGGATTCCATATTTCACTAAATGTTAACCTTTTGTGGGGGGATTTCCTGGAAGGAGCGGAACAATATAGTCCTTCATAAAGTTTGCACAAAATATCACCACATTCAAAATGTTACAACAATTAAGTCATTTCTTTTGAGTGATATTGTGCGTTTCGGTAGTCAGACGGACGGACATATATAGTTCACGGATTACCGCCAAACATTCTGCGATTCTAGGCTCACTGCTTCGATGTGCTACACTTCTGGTATCTAGTAAATACTACATATATACCTCATTCACTCAATATAGGGTTTTTTTCTACTCTAGAGATGTAGCTTCTAGCACCGCAATTTAGGGTGAACATTTTAAAAATATCCCGAAAATTCCTCTTTGGCTCCTTACGACCGTTAGTCCATGCTTGTACTTTCGTTTTAACGAAATTTTTCCAGTGGTTTTCACTTTCCAATATAGTATTTTTTATACAAAACATATATTTCTAGTCACATCATTCTCACAACTTTACACAATTTTCAAATGGTGAGAGCAATTAAAGTTTGAAGCGTTTTCGAAGCGAATAAAAGTTGTTCTTTATTGTTTTATTTCACCTTTGCATGAATAGTTTAGAATTTGTAATCGATGTTGAGTGGATTCTGTTGAAGAGTTATAAAAACCTGAACAAATTAAGAGGATTAACACGTAAAAAATTGAGTTGCATTCATTATGCATGAATATTGTACGAGTATGCATCCAGTTAGCAAGTTTTTTTGGTAAATATTTTGGAAATGTTATTGGCTCTTACTTTATTCGTTTGTTTAAATTGTGTAGTTTTTTCTTTTTTTAAATAAAATTTTAAAGTTAACGAATTATCTGTGGCTTGAAATATGGCTATCCAAAATTAATTTCTTTTGAAAAGAAATTATTCTTTAAATATACGAACAAGTTTCATAAATGCATTACAATGTCCTGCAAATTGAATAGTGAACAACGCGTGACATACAAAATTCTAATCACATCTTCTGAAACAGTAAATGTATTTTATGTTACACCAAGGAACCAACTCGACGACAAGAACATACATATGCAGAGAATAAAATTTGGCCAATAACTCGGTTTATATTATTTTCGTATTGTTCTCGTGCATTATTTAATGACCCGGACCCCCCAAAAGTGCAGATGTTGCACGAATAAAGTTTCTGGGGGAAAAAGAAAAGAAAGTCATACAAAACAGAACGACATTTTCAACAAACTTCGAACTAACCACATTACGCACTTGAGTATATATCAGCTTCTCTGCTCTTTCCTCCTCCTGCATACGTTCTCGTACACATAACAAACTGAGATTTGGTCCTTTAGGGTCATAAAACAGAGCCTCAACAGACCAATTACATTCATTAAAAAAGCGGCACTGACGGCAGGACCATCATCAACAACAACAGCAGCAACAACATCAGAGAAAGGAAACGGAAACAAAAGCTATAATGCAGAGACGTAGGGATATCCTTGCAACGCATAAACAACAATAACAACAACAACATTACGGAGTACAACAAAACAGAACAAAGCATAATAAAGCGAACAACAACAACAGCAACAACATCACAATCAACACAACAGACAAAGGCAATAAAAATGACAAAAACGATAACAATAACAAACAATTATATGTGTAAAACATGGAAATTAAGTAAAACAATAAAGCCCAAATGTGGACAGAATGCGAGAGAGTATTGCAAAAGTTTTCGCAACAAAACGATCGAACAATAACTGAGGACGCACACAATGTGTACCTATAAATCTGCGTGCATTGCGGAATTATTAAATTACACTGTTCAACATATTTTTGGACAACAGATAGTCCTCTATGAGTACAAGAAATCTTCCCAAGTTCGCCGAAGGTCAAACTTGACCAAAATGGCTGTATACATTTTAGATTTTTCCACCAAAAGTGGTGATAGAAACTTTCTAAAAATAACATGTGAGTTACCCAGCAAAAAGATATGCCAGTACTTCCTACGGAATCACTTTTCAAGAACTTCCAAGGAAGATGTTAGCGCCTTTTTTTTCCTCTCCCAAATAAATTTATATTTATAATTTATGATACATTTATAATTTATGAAAAATATAAAATATTAAAATTTTGGTATTAAAAATAGATTTTTTAAAATCTAGTACATTAGAAAAAATTAAAAAATCAAATTTTAACAGAAAAGTTACACAATCGCTGCGGTATTCGAACCCGGACACCCAATTTAATTATTCATAAAGGTAAAGGGATAATCCAAAACAGTGAAGTTAGCTAAAAAGTATTCATACGCTAAAGTGTTCCTATACATCTCAGTACAGCGGTAATTCGAACTCGTTTGTGGTCGTGGGCGTTAACTTGCGTCGTTATGCTGCTGCAGCGCTTGGACACCCAGGTTCAACACTCGGCAAGACCAAAAAGTTCACCTAGAAAAATGTAATAAACAGTTGTTCACAAACATAACATAAAAAAGCAAGAAAAAAAATAATTATTTTTTGGAGCAAATTGTTAACATCTAAAGAACATCAAAAATAGTATTTGCATTACTTTATGAGCACTGGTGCGAATGTTCTGCCAAATAATAAATGAAATGGCGTGACAAGACCATGTTAAATTCATCGGCGAAGCTCCAATATGGAGGTACTTCTGGATCGGAATAATTACATTTTCAACACTTTTTTAGAAGCTATTTTTTGCTTAGATCCAATAGAACTAAATTTTGTGCAAGTTTCATCCCAATAGTTTATTTTTTAGTTGGTAGTCTTAGGAAATATCTGCTTTAGTAAAATCGTTTGACGCAATATTTTTGTAGAGCATTTTGATGTAATGTTTCTAATATATACACGCTGAAAAAAAATCGCCTCTGTAGTATATTGTCCCAAACATATTTAGCTTGAAACATATATATTTTTAGGGTGCACTCCAAATACATAATATTTGACACATACAAATATTATATGTTTGGGGGATGTTGTTCTAAACAAAACTATGTTTACATCCTAATATTTTTATTTAGATATGTTATTTCCCAAACAAAGATATATTTACGTGAATATATTTCTATACTCTGATTGTTTTAAGTTTTCAGCAATTGAAAGGTAATTTTTAGAATTTTTTAATGTTAGTAAAATTTCTTTATAATTGAAACTAATGACTTGGAATAGTTAGAAAATAAAAATAAGTGGTTTCAAATAGAAGTTAATGCTAAGTATGCAATTTTTAATAGGAATGCATAATTCGGAAACAAGGAAAAAATTAAAACTAAAATTCGAAAAATTCAGCAAAGTTTTTTTTTTCAACAAAATGTATTTGGAAATATTCATAAACAATAATTTTATTTGTATTTAAACACATATTTCATTTGAGAAAATTAGTTCGCAAATATATTTTATTCTAATATATTAATATATGAGTTCTAAATACATTTTATTGATTTTCAAATAAAATTTATTCGCTCGAAAATATATAATATTTAAAAATTTGTGTTCCAAGTATATTTTCTTTCGATTCAAACATATCAAAAAGGCGATTTTGCCCCGTGTAGGGATTCGTTATTGTATTGTACATTTTTTCTGGAGATGGTAGCACCGTAGATCCTTACTATCTGAGAAACAATATTTGTGGATGGACGGACAGACTTTGCTCAAATGACGGCATGTCACAACGTCAAGTGTCCATGGACGTTATGACACTATAAAAAATGACATACGATCCATAGACACTGAGACACTTTCAAATGTGTAATAATGTCGACAAGAACAATATCACTACGTCCACGGATAAAGTGGACATGAAATTACAAAATGTCGAATTGTGGAAGATTTGGATAATTTGTAAAGAAGTTATTAAATACTGAATATACTAAAAGTAGTGGTCCAGAAGTAAAAAAAAATAACACATACCAAATTTGAAGTCAATCGGTTACTCCTACCGGAAGTTATCGTGCACACCAGGCAGACAGACAGACGGACGGATAGACAGACACTGCTCAAAATACTTAAAAAAGCTTTAAACGGATTTCCGCCAAATTTGTTTGAACTGAAAGAATTGAGAACAACTATAGGGTGATCCATTTCGAAGTTCCCTGCTTTTTTAAAGAGAAAAACACAGAAAATTCAAATTGAATGGGGAATGCTTATTATCATTTGAAAGAACATTCTTTGGCATTTATTTTTTGAAGATTATGTCTATCAAATGTTGGCCGCGACTACGTCTCAGATGGTTCATCCGTTGAATCAAATTTTCGATTTGTAACTGGCGAATGACACGCGTGATGTTTTGCTCCAAGGCATGAATCGAAGCGGGTTTGTCCGCATAAACTTTAGACTTTACATATCCCCACAGGAAAAAGTCTGACGGTGTGATATCACACGGTCATGGTGGCCAATCGACCGGCCCAAAACGTGAAATTATCTGCTCACCGCAGTGTTCTCTCAATAAATCCATTGATTGATGCGATGTGTGGGAAGTGTCGCCGTCTTGTTGAAACCAAATGTAGCCGAGATCACGAGCTTCAATTTCAGGCATCAAATAGTCGGTTATTGGCACGATAACGGTCGCCATTGACGGTTACGTTCTCACCGGCATCATTTTTGAAGAAATATGGACCGATGATTCTGGTACGTCGGATCGGGAATCGGTCAATGTCAAAAATATAGCTCAACGAGAGCTAAAATATTGATCATAGGTATAAAGGTCGTAGGACGACTGGAAAGTGTTTTTTTGGATTTAAAAAAAAATGGACTTAGCGCAATTGGCGAACGATTATTTTGATAATTAAACTGAATAATTTGTAAACGTTGTTCAGGCGTAAGCCTTTCCACGATGAAATGCCAAACAATACTTTCCAAAAATAACACGACAGCATGACACGACTCACATGTGATCTGTCAAAAAAAGGCTATTGAAAAAAGTATCTCTACTTAGATCACCCTATACATTTTATAGCGCCCCGACTGGAAAGTGTTCTTTTTTTATTTAAAAAAATGGACTTAGCATCATTTTCAAATGTGAACGGAAAGTTTATTTTTGCTCTAGCTCTTTAACGGTACATCGGATCGGGAATCGGTCAATGCCACAAAGATAGCCCTTAACGAGAGCTAAAATATTGATCATAGGTACAAAGGTCGTAGGTCGACTGGAAAGTGTTTTTTTTTGGATTTAAAAAAAATGATTTAGCACACGAAAAGCACGAGTAAGTAAAGCAATTGGAGAACGATTATTTTGATAATAAAACTGAATAACTTGTAAACGTTGTTCTTGCGTATATCTTTCCATGATGAAATTGTAAACACTACTGAATACAATGAAAAACAATGACAGATCATGACATATTACAAATGGCCGATATGTCACTTCAAACTTCTATTAAAAATATTAAAATTTAATCGAGTTTTACAAAACACATAACATTTCTAAAAAATTGCACTTTTAACTACTGAAAATTTTAAATTAAGCGTTGATACATTTGCAAATTAATCTTTTGTTTCGAAAAAATAATAAATATAAATTAAAAAAATACAATTTAAATAAACAAAATAAAACAAAATTTTCCCAAACGTATAATATTTGCGTGTATCAAATATTATATATTTTTGGAGTGTTGCCTAAACATATGTATGTTAAAAGCAGAATATGTATGGACAATATACTTCAAAAGCGATTTGCCATTGTTTTCTTCATTAATATGTTCGCTATTGAAGAATGGAATAAAATATATATTTTTTCAATTTACATATTCTTTATGGGTTTTTTGTTCCAGCTAAAAAAAACGATTTTTATGAAAAAAATTAAAAGTTTTCCTAATTGTTAAACAATTGCTACTAAACAACTGTTTCTACATAATAGATATATTTCCAACATTTGTGGTCCTCACAATTACCTTATATTTAGCATATATCACGTCTATATTATCTTTGAAAAAATATAGTCAAATTTCTAAAGACAACTTCCATGAAAACTGAAATAAAAACCAAATTTAAAAAAAAACTTAACCATAAAAAATGTTATGCATTGTAATGCATTGTACACAAACTTGTTTTATTGCCTAGTTTAATAGGTTTTATGTAGTTAGAGTCCCTTTTTGTCTCATCGTCGTATGAGCAGCCAAACGATGTTTGCGGGCAACTTATTTTCGACTACCTGTGAAACATCATCGCCACTAACATTTCTTTAGATGAGACACACACTGTCGACAAACAGCCACCGAAATTTTTGCTATTAATGTAGAATTAAAAATTTTCACTCGCACAAGCGCACACTACCTTTCTCTACCATCGCTCCATAAGAGCAGGTTCCAAAGAACTGGTTCCAAAAAAAATCAATTATGCAAACAAAAAGTGTCTCAATTGTCCGCTCGCAGATAAAAACGATCTCTTAATTTAAAATATAACTAATTAATTATAACCCTATTTCAACGATACCAAAAAAGAGGACTGAAAATTAAGGGTAAAAACACTATTGTAAATGTATACTTCTGTTAATGACAGTTGCACTACACTCAATTAATATTTCTTAAATTTGATGACGTTACGTTGAAGTCAACTTAACATAGTGTTAAGGGCATCTTATCATAGAAGTAAGGAATTTTACTTTAAACGAATATAAATTTATTTGAAATCAACAAAATTTTCTTAAATTTAAAGAAATGTGTTTTTCAAAGAAAGTCATATTACTTCGAAATACTTATACTTGTATATTCTTACATTATTCGGGTCATGTTATATATTTACATTCTAAGGAAATATTCCCGGCGTTTGATATAGAACAATATAAAGAAGAAGTCGGGCGCATATGGTCGGGGTGACTAGACGCCTCTTAAAATGTATTTTATGAATTTATTTATAAAATCTTTGATTTAAAGGCAAATTTTTTTTTTTAATTTCAGGTCAATATATTTTTCAGTGTAGGAAATTGGTGTTATTTGGGTAGACCTTTACTATTCTCCACTGAGAACGCTGATTTTATGTTTGTAGTCATCACCTTCGAAATTCAAGTGTAGCAGTAATTTATTAATTGTTTGGGTTAACTTGGCATAACATTTCTCGAGGAATGTACATTGGGATGTGGTATCATAGGATATATTACTTGATTTTGTTTTTGTATTTTATATGTAAACTTTGTAATAATTGATCGAAATGTTCTTCTTTATTTTCAGGTATGTAACCGATGATTTTTATAAAGTGACCATTTCTAATGACTTATATTGGTAAGTCCAAACTGAAATAGTGATATGCTATAAATATCTCGTCATTACTTCGAAATACTTGTATATTCTTACATTATTCGGGTCATGTTATATATTTTTGCATTCTAAGGAAATATGCCCGGCGTTTGATATAGAACAATATAAAGAAGAAGTCGGGCGCAAATGGTCGGGGTGACTAGACGCCTCTTAAAATTTATTTTATGAATTTATTTATAAAATATATCTAAATAAAATAACAAAGAAGATGTTTCTTATTTGTATTCCTAAAATCGACAATCAAGTCCAAATGTTTATTGTTTACCTTTAATTATAAATTTCATGCAATAGTTATAACTTCATAGTTTTTAACTTCAAATTCCCAAAAACTTTCATTGCAGCCTATGGCTTGAAATTTAAGAAAATCCAGAAAATTGAATTATGTTTAATACGAAACAATTGAATTCTCTCTTCAATGAGTTTTGAACTGTGCAATGAGGCGTTACATTTAAATGGCAAAACTGGCGCCGCCACCACATACGCATATAATACGAGTATAGATTCACAGACAGACAGACAGACTTTTGCAGCATTGGGTCGGTACGTTGGTCAGTCATATCGATGGCACGTGAGTGCATCGTATATCCATCCAAACAAAAAATAAACTGTGCTCATCTCTGTATTCACATAATTATATCATTTGATATCATTCCATTCAGAGAAATTATCAATTGTTGGGTTTCGATTATTTTTGAATATACTCGTATGCACAGTGTGCTTGAATATACATACGTGCCTACAGACATTGCAATTTACAGTTCATATGTGGCGTAATAAAATAAACCATTCCGAGAAGTTGTACAATATCCCCAAAGAATGCAGAGCGCCAAAAAAACACTCCAAAAGCCACTGTATGCAAAATGCAAAACAAAATACTCCCATTGGTCCACTTTGGCCTATCTCAACAATAGACACATTTGTGTTGAATATGAATTGGCCATCAAAATAGCGTTCGTTGGCGTCAATCACTTCACAGAATTGTGTATGTAAATGAAACTGTTTGGACGTCGCAACACCAAAACGAGTGATAACAAACAATAACTTGTCCAAACTATGTACAAGCGTAGATCCAAGAGTTTTGTCAAATGACCCTTGGGCGTCAAATTTAATTGCGATTCCTATCCGAATATTAGGTGTTGGAAATGAGTCTCTGGGTAAAATTCGCCAAAATCCGTAAAACATAAATGGCTCATATAGTTTGAAATGAATAAAACAACTTGATCATATGAATGGGCATAAAATTAATCATAGAGATTCATTTAAAAACATTGAATATTATGGTATAATCAATATTTTACTCCATTCTTATACCTCTACTTTAGTGGAGGAGCATATACTCGTATGTATAGCACTTACTACGGGCCAATAGTATGGGGTTGTCTAATAGGAACATAACAATTTCGTATCTTTATGTCAACGCACCCTCAAACATTTTTAATGATATTTTTGCTTCAAAACGTAAGTCGAAGTCAACATTTTCATCTTGGTAAAGTTCACTTACGTGCAACGTTTGGAAATCATTAAAAATTACTACCGAAACGAAATTCTGAGCTTACTCCAATTTTCGCAGCCGTAAGTGTATCCGTTCAAAATGAACCAACCTAATCCATAACACGTCGTTCCCAGGAATTGGGCATCTCTCAAATCATGCTGTGGCGTATTTTGCGAAAAGTTCTTGGCCTTCATCCTTACAAGATCAAACTGACTCAAGAACTAAAGCCATTTGAAACGCCGAAACGCTGAAACTTCTCCGATTGGCTCTGGCAAAGTTAATGCTATGTCCTTAAGAAGTGACCGAAGACCACAAATATGTTTGAATGACATCCATTTCAGGATGTTTTATGTTATTTAATAGGGTTAACGTAAAATATTGATTCTCTAATAACAGAACCATTTTTGGGCGTTATTGTCACCCTCCATAAAAAAATAACCTCTTTACAATGAAATAAATATCCCATGATTTCGCTTAAGAAATACTCGTACTCGTTATCTTAAATAGCAAAAGACACTGGTAGACCCTTTAGTTTTTTCAGGAAAAGGGAACATTTAATGTTGCACTTTTTTAGCGGAAATGAAATAAATATCCTACACGGAGGAAAATCGCCATTTTTGATATGTTTGAATTCAAAGAAAATATACTTGGAACCAACATTTTTAAATATTATATATTTTTGAGCAAATATATTATATTTGAAAATCAAGAAATTTTGTTTGGAACGCATATTTTAATATATTACAACAAAATACATTTGAGAACTTACGGTCACAAACAAAATATGTGTTTACAAACAAAGATATTGTTTAAGAATTTATCCAATTACATTTTATTTAAAAAATGTTAAAACTTTGTTGACTTCGGCAATTTTTAATTTTATTTTTTTCTTGATTTTGTGTTATACTTTATATGTAAAAATGTCGTAAGCAGCATTTTCTTTTGTTTTACTGCACTAATTATACCCTACACCACACTGTGGCACAGGGTATTATAACTTTGTGCATTTGTTTGTAACACCCAAAAGGAGAAGAAATAGACCCATCGTTTATTATACCGATCGACTTAGAATCACTTTCTGAGTCGATTTAGCTATGTCCGTCTGTCTGTCTGTCCGTCTGTCCGTCTGTGCATGTATTCTTGTAATCAAAGTACAGGTCGCAATTATGGTCCGATCTCGACGAAACTTTACACATATCTTTTTTTTGGCCCAAGGACGATCCCTATTGGTTAAAATCGGTTCAGATTTAGATATAGCCCCCATATATATGTTAGCCCCGATTTGACATGTAAGCGCTGTAAAAACTTTATTTTATATCCGATCAGTATGAAATTCGGCAGGAAAAGGTTTCTTATTACATGAATGAACTCTGTTAAATTTGGAAGAAATCGGTTCAGATTTAGATATAGCCCCCATATATACATTACCCACGATTTGACATATAAGCGCTGTAAAAATGTTATTTTATATCCGATCAGTGCGAAATTCGGCAAAGAGAGGTTTCTTATTACATGAAGGAATACTGCTAAATTCGGAGAAAATCGGTTCAGATTCAGATATAGCCCCCATATATATGTTACCCCCGATTTGACATGTAAGCGCTGTAAAAACTGTATTTTATATCCGATCAGTGCAAAATTTGGCAGAAAGAGGTTTCTTATTACATGAAGGAATACTGCTAAATTCGGAAAAAATCGGTTCAGATTTAGATATAGCCCCCATATATACGTTACCCCCGATTTGACTTATAAGCGCTGTAAAAATGTTATTTTATATCCGATCCGTATGAAATTCGACAGAAAGAGGTTTCTTATTATATGAATGAACACTGTTAAATTTGGAAGAAATCGGTTCAGATTTAGATATAGCCCCCATATATACGTTACCCCCGATTTGACATGTAGGCGCTGTAGAGACTGTATTTTATATGCGATCAGTACGAAATTCGACAGAAGGAGGTCTTTTTACATGAATGAGTATTCTGGGAAGATCGGTTCAGATTTATATTGATTGTTCCTCCTGATTTGGTATAGATATAGAAGTTGTATTTTACTTCCGATCATTAAAATTTTCCAGAAAGATGTTTCTCAATTTAGGAACGAATATTGCTTAATTTAGCGATTATCGTTTCAGAATTAGATAATATGTTTCTACCCATTTACCAATTATTCCAAATTATTATGGCAATGACCCTTATCGCATTGTTAGGGAGGTGTAGGGTATTATATAGTCGGCCCCGCCCGACTTTCTGCCTTTCCTTACTGGTTTTTAATTTATAAATAGTCCAATTGTCAATCCATCAATGCTATTTGTCGTTACCCAAGATTATACGATTTAAATTTTAATATAATTTTTCGAGCATATAAAATTACTAAAAACTTAAACCTTAAATTTAAAAAAAAAAACTGAAAACTTTCCTTTAAATTAAGGCATCGATACGTTGCTAATATACTTAAATACAAATTAATCATTGTTTTGGAAATATTATTTCCAAATAAAAAAATATTAGGATGAAAACATAATTTTGTTTAGAACAACATCCTCACAAAATTATAATATTTGTGAGTGTCAAATATTATACAGGGTCTCCCATATTCGACGGACCCATCTGGCAACGCCATAACTTTTGACAGAGATGTCAGATCGCTTAATGACATACCGCGTTTGAAGCGTCAGTCCAAGCAGATTTTTACCATGGAACAATACACGCCACGTGAGCGCTCTGAAATAGTTGAAATTTACATTCAACAGAAGAAGTCAAGTCAACGTGCTTTTAAAATATTAAAAAATGTGAGAAGTGCGCCTTCTAAGAACACCATTAAGCGTTTATACGAACAATTTTCGACTGGTGAGGCTCTTTCTAATCCGAAGAGGCCAAATAAAAGTCGACCAAGGCGATCGGCCGAGAATATCGCTGCCGTACGAGCCAGTGTTGAGAGGTCCCCAAGAACATCCCAAAAACGCCGTTCTCAGCAGTTGGGCATGGCTCGGTCCACTTTACAACTGATTATTCGCGTTGATTTGCATTTGTTCCCGTACAAAATTCAATTGACGCAATGATTGTTGCCTGCGGACAAGCCTCGTCGATTGGAATGGGCCCAACGAGTCCGTGGGTCCGTCGAATATGGGCAACCCTGTACATTTGGAGTGTACCCTAAACATGTGTATGTATAGTTCCAGCAGAATATGTTTGGAACAATATTCTACAGCAGCGATTTTTTTCAGCGTGTATGATTTTTCTTAAAAAAAAAATACTAATTTTTTTAAATATCAAAATTTAACCTCTTATTGTTCAACCCTATAGTTTTTCAAGAAAAAAGAAAATATTGTGTTGCACTTTTTTTACTCAAAAGAAATCACCATTAGTTTGTAGTCGCTCTTATTCTGACATATTCCCGCAGTATGCAAAATGTTTTTACATTCAACTCTTTACCACAAACTGTATTCGTAATCGTTTTATAAACCTTCCACGAATACATTGAGGCTATGATGTTATCTTTCCAAATAGCAAACAAAGATTTACATATGGATATACTCTTACTAGGAGCTAAGTTCATTTCAATGTAATTATGACACTCATCGGTCCTCAATTCGTATGGAATCGCAACAATTTCTTGCAGATGTTGCCACTCGAAAAATGCCTTTCGTTTTTGTTAGTCATCATCAGAGCAGTGGATAGATAGACCTCCTTCAGCGCCAACTCACATAAAAACTGACGACGATATCAAAATGAAATTTGACAATTTTATGAAAATGGAATAGGTTTTTGTTTTGCTTTAACATGTGTTCTATCTAAGAAAGTGGTTGGGTCGAAAAAAATAGATGTGTGTTGTGAATTTTCATATTGTTCCAACACATAATTTACTTGAAAATCGGGGGGAAATTTTTGATTATAATAGGGAATGTACCTAAAACAGTACCTATAAGGTTCTTTTATAAACAACATTTGCAGATTTAGCGGAATGTGTTCAGTTTGACCACAACTGGGTTTTTTCTATAGATTTCTATTGTCGCGTTGAAGAATTTGAAAGAAATCGTATCGCACACGGTATGCACTATTTGAGCCAAACTTTGTAATCGATCTACATAAATGACAAATTGGATAAGAAAGGTTTCTTGATCGCATGACTCAGCCGATTATGGCGAAAATTGGTAATTTTAGATATAGCTATGACTTTGCTTCTAAGCATTATAATTTCCAACCGATCATTCCAATTAAAAAACAAGTAAAATCGTTAAGTTCGGCCATATCGAAACTTATTTACCCTCCACCGTGGATTGTATTCAATTTTATTACTGACAAATTTTTGGATATGGAGCAGATCATGAAACGATCCTTTTTTTAAGTAAATTATTAAAAAAACAAGTAAGAGAGTTTCAGTCGGGTAAACCGACTAAGGTATACCCTTTGTGAGTAATGTAATATTAAACGAATTATTCTGTCAATTTGTGTGGGAGGTAACAGAAGGTTTTTAACAAATACATCTATTTTTCGCTGAATAGTAGATACTTTAAATACATTGTACTGCGCCGAATTATAAGCGTTTATTTGCACTGGTATATTAACGTTATGAGATATTAAATTTTGGTATGATTTGGCCATTTTGTGTGGGAGGTACGAAAAGGGGCATGGCAATAGCGTCCATTTTTAACAGGGCGACAGACACTATAAAATCATTAGACTGTACAAAATTTCAAGTATTTTTATACACTGGTATTAATGTTATAAGCTGTTAACTTTTGGTACAAATTGGTGCATTTGTGTGGGAGGTACCAAAAGGGGCGTAGCAACTTGGCCCATTTTTCTCGAGTTGATAGCGACTACTAAACTAATGCTATGTGTGGAATATCAGAAGATTCGGATAAGTAGTATAGCAGTTATTAAAGATTCAATATTTCAAAACATTTTAACACTTTGTGTGGGGGAGTTACTAGAAGGAGTGGATATGGCCCATCTTCGAACTTAGCCGGAGATAGAAAAAAATATTACCACGTACCAAATTTGAAGTTAATCGGTTACTCCTTTCGAGAGTTATCGTGCGCACCATTGCTCATTCGACTTAAAATGGCCCAAAACGAATATCCGCCGAACATACTTAGGGTCTTATATCACTCCTTCGATGTATTATACTTTTTTTCGTAGCATATGATATATACCCTCGTCACACTTAAGTGAGGGTATAACTAACGCTGCACTTTTTAGCAAATTTTAGGCCGCAAATTCTTTAGCCAAACTCTTCAACTGAAAAATGTGGTATTCATGGCTTAAAATAGCATTTTTGAGAGCTACATCTACGCGGGGACTACAACAAAATAAAATTTTATTTGTATACATGTTATTGACTTGAATTTTTGCCGAAATACAATACAAACTGCAAAGTTTCAGCTAAATTTCTTTGAAAATGTAGTGTTTATGGTTTCAATAAACCTTTTTGGGAGCGACATCTATAGGTGGACTATAATAAAATATGAACTGAGTCAAAACATTTTTACTGCGAAAAATTCTTGTCTTAACTAAATACAAACTGCAAAGATTCAGTTAAAATGCTTAGAAAATGTGGTATTTTTGGCTTAAATACGTATATTTTGGAGCGACCTCTATAGGATGACTATAACAAAATATGAACTGATTTGTATAATTTTTGGTGTATTGAATTCTTATCAAACTAGAATACATACTGCAAAGTTTCTGCTAAATTGCTTTAAAAATGTGGCATCTATGGCTAAAACCCCGTATTTTGGAGCGACCTCTATAAAGGGAGCTATATCAAAACATTGACCGATATGGCCCATTTGCAATCCCAAACAACCTGCAACTATAAAAAATATTTCTACCAAATTTAATCAATCTAGCTCTCTTATTACGGACTGTAGCGTGATTACAACAGACGGACGGACGAACAGACGGACATGGCTAAGGCGTCTTAGAATTTGACGACGTTTAAGAATATATATACTTCATAGGGTCTCAGATCAATACTAAGAGGTGTTCCAAACGGTGGAGGGTATAACGAGGTTTTTCCTGACGCTAGAACGAAGATAGACTCACTTGCAAATAATGAAATGATTATTTTGATGGTTTAAAGTTCAACTTTAACCTTAAAACCATATTTGTGAACGCTTCAAAAAAATAGAGTTCATCATATAAAGGGTGGTCCAACCAAAATGCATGATGTTAATTGTAAATAAAACAAAAAGTTTTCAGGGAATTATCTTGAAATTTTTCATTATGATTAAAGGATCTATAACTGTTACGTGTAAAACAAAATATAGGCCAAATTCTAGTCACGGCTTCGGTGACACACCTCTATCTAATGGTCCATATTTTGAATGACTCTGAGACGTAATTGAGATTCAATTTCGTTAATGTGCGGAATTATCTCATTCTTCAGCTCTTGAATTGTTCTTGGCTTATTGACTTACAGTTTTTCTTTTAAATATCCCCAAAGAAAGAAGTCCAACGGTGACAAATCACATGATTGTGGCGGCCAATTAACATCGCCACTACGTGTTTCGTTGGCTGTGTGGCAAGTGGCACCATCCTGTTGGAACCACGTCCAAGTCCATATCCTCAATTTCTAATCACAAGAAATCCGTTGTCATTTCGCGATAGCGAACACCATTCACGACAACTGATTGGCCGACCTCATTTTCGAAGCTGTACGGCCCGATGACGCCGCCAGCCTATAAACCGCACCAAACAGTCACTCTTAGTGGATGCATCGGCTTTTCAACAATCACACGTGGATTCTCATTTGCCTAAATGCGGCAATTCTGCTTGTTAACGAATCCACTGAGGTGAAAGTGTGCCTCGGCGTCGTCGAAATGACTTTTGATTTCAACGGCCATTTTTGTAAAAGGCTTCAACAGTCTTAACGCTCTGCTCAATTGTGAACCTCTACATGATTGAATTTGTCAAACACTGAAACAAAGAAATGTCAAATTAAGTTGGGTAAAAAGCTTGACGTTAAGGTGTGACCCACAAGTAATATCGTGCATTATGGATGGACCACCTTTCAGTATGTATGCCCTCACCTTACCGTAATGAGGGTATACGAGTATGTCTACATACCATTTGCTTTTAAACAAACGGTGAAGAAGTTAAATTAGGCCCAAGGTTTATTTTGGACAAACAAGTTTTGGATATTTGTTAATTCATTAGACTTACTCTGAACAATATAGTATGATTTACGAATTTTATTGCGAAGATTATAATTTTCGTCTAGGTGACTGAGTGACTTTATGTTTAGTTTATGTCTAAAGATGGATGAAATCTAACCTTCGAATAACTATAAACTCGATACCCACGTCCAAACTTCACCACCAAATTCAAAAGGAAACTTGCCCCTTTTGATGTCTCCCACACAAATAGACCAATTACTGTGAAATTAGCAACAGCTTATAATATCTGTACCAATACCTTTAAATTCTTTAAAGTCCGTATTTTTGGAATACTTTCACAATAACTGTTGTCTGTCACAAACATTGACAAAATGTTCTTGACCGGCTACACCTGCAATTTTCTGTGGTTACTGTCATCGGAAATGATACTCGTAACTATGACGACGTTGACGATGGTGGTGACCAACTTGATGATGATGTGGCTATAACCTTCACCTATGATAGGAGTAAGAATGACAACAATAACTGCCGACAATCATTATATCTGAATCCTGAGTTGAGTGAGTTTTCGAATCGCATCTGCGGTTATCACTGCCGCTGATGACATTTTTGTTTTTGTTGTTTTAAGCCTTTTGGTTTTCTCAGATTGGTAGCGCATATTCCATGCGGTGTTTCCTTTTTTTCGTATATCCACACAATTATTTCACATTTATTTAAATTCTACTTAATAATATGACATGAATTTGTCATAAACTCGTCATCAACAGCGGCTACGCGCGGAAAACAGAAATCATCACGAATCATCAACACCACCACAAGAACAGCCTCAGCAACTTTGGTGATATTTGAGGAAATGATAAAATCATCACAACAATCCCAGCACACTTTTTGCGAAAAAGTTTTCATGAGTAAACGTTTTTCACTTGTGAGAACATTTCATGAACATATTAGAGGAAATAAAATTGACAAAAATTAATACTTACCAAATTAACAAATACTTCAGATAAGGACTTTGATATCCATATAAAACCAGTGCGGAAGTCGGGGGGAGCCACCTATATGATACCCTACACGGCCCTATTGTATATGAATAAGAAGAAATACTGTCAAGTTTTACCAATGTTGTTTGTCGATATTGTCCAAAAATTTGTATTTGATAGGACTTAGATTCAAAATCAGGTATACATACATCTTGGGGCTATATCTAAATCTGGACCGATTTTTCTTAAAATTAGACACCGATTCTTAAAATAGACAAACCGTTATAATTTAAATTGTAATTAAGCATCTATTGAGAAATGAGGATTTATAGCGCATAGATGTAAAATCTGGATATGGGTATATATATGGGGACTTTATCTAAATCTGAACCGATTATCATCAGATTCGACTGTGTTGGTCTCGATATTATGAGTCTTTATTCTCCCAAATTCCAAAATGATTGGATGTATAATAGCGCTAAGAGGTAAAATTCCGAAAGAACATAAACATGGGGCTATATCTTATTCTAAACCAAAATTTGGTCAATTTGGCAGTAGTAAAATTACGATCTGTACTTTGCGAACAACTTTACATGGATGTGCAGACAAGCGGAGGTCGGACAGACATGATTAAATCGAATCTGCTAGTGATTCTGAGTCGATCGGTATACTTTAAGGCGAGTTTAGCTCCGATATTTTAGGGTGTTACAAACATATGTGCCAAAACAAACTATAATACCCTTTACCACAGAGTGGTGTAGGGTATAAATATATAAATCGACTTGAAGATCTGCAAAAAAATGAACCCATCGAAGTAGTGACTTAAGATACTATACCATATGTTTGCTGGAATTCCGTTTCAGAATATTTCCATGTTTTGGTATACTTTCAATCAACAAATTTCGAATTCCTTCTAACAACAAGAAAACATTTTTTGAAACGTGAACTCAAAAATACTGCTGGGTAACATTGTCTTGCTGTTGCTCTTTGGTGGTGGAGTGAGTATTTTTAAGTGTGTGTAAAATGAGTTTTGATTTAATTTTTTGAATATTTTTCATCCAAACAAAAGTGGAAAATAATATTTTGCAGGATGTATACGCGATACAAAGTACACGCCAAGGCAAATATACATACACATAAGTATGTAGATATTTAAATATGGAGCCATACATAGATAACACTAATTTACAAAAATATTGCCGAAGGGCTATGCATAATATTTTCTGGGATAATTTGGTATCCTAAACAGGAAAGAAATATTAACAAATTTGTTTATGGTACTTTCAGTATTGGTAAAATATTTAAACGCGTTAAATAGAAAATGATGATGGCTAAAATTTTTAGAAAGATCCCTTTCACGTAGACATAGCGGCATCCAAACGAAGGAAACATGAACAACTTGAAAAAATATATGGATAAATCTATAAATTATGGTTCATTTTGTAAAAGTAAGTTAAATGTCAAAAAGTCGCGTTTCATATTTTTTATGTTAGCCATTTTGTGTGGATTATGTGTGCTATACGAGGGTTGCTATTTGTATTTCGGGTCCTGCTAATACTAGTGTTGCCAGTTGCAAACCGGAACTTCGATTGGAAACTTGGGCATTTTTATCCCCTCACCTTAGAGAGGAGGGTATATGTATATCATTTGCTACGAGCCAAAAGTGTAACACATTGAAGGAGTGACCTAAGACCCTCAGTATATTCGGCGGAAATCCATCCGTCCGTCTGCCTGTCTGTCTGCTGGCTTGTGCGGACAATAATATTCGAAAGGAGTAACCTATGCGGTAATATTTTTCTCTATCTCGAAGATGGGCCATATTGGTCCACTACTTCCAGTACCTCCCGCACAAAGGGTTAACTTTCAGTGAAATATTGATTCTTTAATACCTTCTATACTACTTACTCGAATCTTCTGAAATTGCACACATAGCATTAGTTTGTTAATCGCTAACACGTCAAGAAAAATGGTCGAAATGGCCACTCCCTTTTTGGTAACTCCCACACGAATGTCCAATTTTGCATTAAAAGTTAACTGCTTATATCTTCAATCCATATTCAGAGCGGCAGTTGAACAAATATGTTCCATGTGCAACTTGAGGGAAGAAGAAACGATGCAGCATTTCATTGGTAGATGTCCAATCCTGGGACAATTCAGATTTAAGCATTTCGCAAAAAGAGCTTTAAATAATAACGAAGTAATACAAATATTAAACGGTGGTGAAGGATTTTGTTGGCTAAGCTTTTGCAACTACTTGAAGGAAGCACAAAACTAAAAATGCTAATTAGAGAATACAACTATTAGATATGTAAACTCAACATTCCAGCTCACGTTTATAAAAAACAAGCTGTAATTTCTTTATTTTCAAACTATTTTGTAATAATTGAGTGTGAACTTGTATAATGAATTAAAAAAAATAAAGAAACATTGAATTGAAAAAAATTTAATACATATGTCTTCAATATCAGTTCATACAAATACTTGAAACTTTGTACAGTGTAATGCTTTTATAGTACCTAGAGTCTAGAGAAAAGTGGCCGTTATTACACGCCCCTTTTCGTACCTCCCACACAAATGGACCTTTTTGTACCAAAAGTTAACAGCTTTTAAATTTAATACTAGTGTATATATGTAAATACTTGAAATTGTGTACAGTGTAATGCTTTGCTGAAGCATTTTGTACCAAAACTAAGCAGCTTTTAACTTTAATACCAATACATACTTTAAGCGATTAAATGAAATTTAAATTGATAATAATAAAAAACAAAAAAAATAAATAAATTTACCAATATTTGTTTGGGACTCAAGGTAAGGGGATACATAAATCGGTTTACCCGACTGAACTTTTTACTTGTTTAGTATAACTTCACTCAGACCATTTTGTCATTTAAGCACGATTTGTCTTGTTTACAGTGTAGTCTGTTAAAAAATTCATCTCGGTCAAAAAATCGAATTAACCCGTGAAAATGTTCGTGCGATGATTTTTTACGATTTTCGGCGTGGATTATAGAGACAAGAGTGTCTCAGTCAACTTGTTTCGACTTTTGGTGATGAAACACCATCAAAAACCACTGTAAATCGTTTGTAACAAGAGTTCAGTCTCGGACTACATTCGCTACAGAATGAATATCGTGAAGGTCGTCCAACTTTGGTCGTTTTGTCGGAAACCATCGATGCTGTGCGTGTACTAATAAAGCAAGACCGACATGTGACATACTTTGAGATTGAGGCATCCTTGAGCATTAGTATGATAAGCATCAATAAGACATTGCATGTTCATTTGGCCATGAAAAAAATTTGTTCTCGTTGCACAGCACATCACATCATTTGACGAATGCTCAAAAAACGCTCGTGTCGATTGAAGCAAAGAAATGTTGAAACAAGTAAGAAAGTTCAGTCGGGTAAACCGACTAACTTTACCTTCATTCCCAAAAAATATTCGTAAATATATTTATTTTTTGTTTTAATTAAATTACACTGTCCAACAAATTAAGGTCCTTATTCATAAAAAGTTAAAGAAGGTTTGAGGAACGCTTTAGCGTTTTAAGACTTTAAACTAATGGTCCAGCTGGTCTGAGTTTTTTTTACAGTGGGTCAAAGTTTATTTTTTTGGTCCAAGGGAGCATTATATTAAATGGAAAATATGCTGTAAGTTAATGTCTGAGAGATTTCTTATTGTCAGAGTTATGTAGTGGAATTTTATGGGGATTATTTTTTCGGAAGATCACAACCCTCTATCTCCCTTCTAAATGGGTCAATTTGGCCCTTTTTTCGAAGAAATAAAAAAAGACCTTTCAAAAAGGACATTTAAGGATTTAAATATTCTACGAAAATTTTTGCCTAAACATTTCTGTGGGGGCCGCCAAAGACACCAAAGTTGTAAGTATACCCCTTTACGCTTAATTACCAAAATTACACGCCAACTTATACAAAAAATACTATAATGTAAATTTAAAGTCGTGATATCTATGGAATTATTGGAGCAGAAGAGCGACTCTATAATTCTGAAAGACATGTTGAGTAGATTATTTTTGTAGAATAAATTTGTGGTCCAGCTGGTCTGAGTTTTATTTTTACAGTGGTTCAAAGTTTTCAATATTTGGTCGAAGGTAGCTTTATACTAAATGGAAAAATGCTGTACTTAATGTCTGAGTTATTATCAGAGTTATACAGTGGAATTTTATGAGGATCATTTTTGTGGGAGATCATAACCCTCTAGCTCCCCACTAAATGGGTCAATTTGGCCCTTTTTCGATAAAATAAAAAAATTGTACCTTTGTGAGGGATGTGCTACAGGGTGGCGCAGAATGAGCTATATGATTTGAATTCTTTATAACTTTTTTAATGATTATTTTTGCTTTGTTTTTATCTCCTAACCTTAGAGAGGAGGGTATATATCATTTGCTACGAGCCAAAAGTGTAACACAACGAAGGAGTGAGCTAAGACCCTAAGTATGTTCGGCGAATATCCGTTATGGGTCATTTTAAATAGAATGAGCAATGTCCTTCTGTCTGTCTGTCTGTCAGTTGGCTGGTGCGCACGATAACTCTCGAAAGGAGTAACCGATTGACTTCAAATTTGGTATGTGGTAATATTTTCTTCTATCTCCGGCTAAGTTCGAAGATGGGCCATATTGGTCCACTCCTTCTAGTACCTCCCCCACAAAGTGTTAACATTTAGTGAAATATTGATTATTTAATAGCTTATATGCTACTTATTTCAATCCTCTGAAATTCTACACATGTATTAGTTCATTAGTCAATTTTACCTCGAGAAAAATGGGCGAAGTTGCCTTGCCCCTTTTGGTACCTCCGCCACAAATGGGCAATTTTGAACCAAAAGTTAAAAGCCTATAACTTTATTACCAGCGCACACAAAGACTTGAAATTTTGTACAGTGTAATGGTTTAATAGTACCTAAAATACAGTGAAAATGGGCATTATTGCCACGCTCCTTTTGGTACCTCCCACACAAATGGACCATTTTGTACCAAAAGCTACCAGCTTATAACTTTAATACGTGTGAATACAAATACTTGAAATTGTGTACAGTACATTGCTTCTGTAGTATCTAGTGTACAGAGAAATATGGCGTTATTAGCACGCCCCTTTTGGTACCTCCCACACAAATGGAGCTTTTTGTACCAAAGGTTAACAGCTTTTAACATTAATACCTGTGCATATAAATACTTGAAATGTTGTACAGTGCAATGCTTTTATAGTACCAAAAGTACAGAGAAAAATGGTCGTTACTAGCACGCCCCTTTTGGTACCTCCCACACGAATGGACATTTTTGTACCAAAAATTAACAGCTTTTACTTTAATACCAGTGCATACAAATATTTGAAATTTCGTACAGTGCAATGCTTTTATAGCTCCTAGAATCTAGAGAAATGTGGCCGTTATTGGTACGTCCATTTTGGTACTTCCCACACAAATGGACCATTTTACACCAAAAGTTAATAGCTTATAACTCTTATACCAGTGCATATAAATACTAGAAATTTTGTACAGTATAATGCTTTTATAGTACCTAGAGTCCAGAGAAAAGTGACCGTTATTGGGACGCCCCTTTTGATACCTCCCACACACATGGACCATTTTGTATCAAAAGTAAACAGCTTTTAACTTTAATACCTGTACATACATGAACGTTATTAAATGCAATTTAAATTGATAATAATTTAATTTAAAAAAAAATAAATTAATTTACTAATTTTTTTGGGACTCAAGGTGAGGGGATTCATAAGTCGGTTTACCCGACTGAATTTTCTTACTTGTTTTTCAGCATATTATGAAGGAGACTTAGGGAATGTATCGGACAACGTATAAAAATAATTGAATTTTTCCGAAATTTTGCGAAAAGTTATGAAAACTATTTTAAAAAAGAGCACATATGTGCGAAGCAGAAAATGGACATCACTTACAGGATATCATTTTTCAAAGCTAAAAAAATCTCAAATAATATACTGTATTTAAAAAAAAAAATTATAATAATCGCATATATAAAAAAGTTATAAAGCATTTAAACCATATAGCTTATTCTGCGCCACCCTGTAGAAGGAGTGGACCAATATGGACCATTTTCGAGAAAAATATTACCGTGGTTTAACATTTATTGAAATATTGACTCATTAATAACTAACAACTCAAGAAAAATTGGCGAAGCTTCCAACCCCCTTTTGATACCTCCCACACAAACGGACCATTTTGTACCAAAAGTTAACAGATTATAGCTTTAATATCAGTTCATACAAACACTTAAAATTTTGGACAGTGTAATCCTCTATAGTACCTAGAGTCCAGAAAAAAGTGGGCGTCATTGGCACTCCACATTTGGTTCCTCCCACACAAATGGACTACAGTGCATACAAATACTTGAAATTTTGTACAGTGTAATGTTTTTGTAGTACCTACAGTGTGTCAAAAAATGGGCGTAACTGTCACGCCACTTTTGGTACCTCCCACACAAACGTACCATTTTGTACAAAAAGTAATCTGTTAAAATATTGATATTCGAAAATTGAAGCCCATTTTTCAAATTCATAAAATTCCTTGTGCAGTGACCCATATTTGAATAAAACAAAGACAAATAATGTCGTCGGCCTCAAAAGTTAAACAATATCATTTTCAAATGAAAATGTTAATATCCTTTTTTCGAGCGTAGTACGAGTAACTGCTGCGAATGTGTAAGTGAAAATATTTCATCTCTCAATAAGTACGTACACATGTGTGTGTGTCAGGCATTCTCTTTAAATGCCTCCAGATATGTCTTCGTTTCCATTTTCCCACAATTCGTTTCGATGTCCTTTTTGTTGTTGCTGTCGTTGTTGTTGTTTTGTGCCTTTACCCGGCCATATGTGAAATTTCGTTCGCCGCCGGAACAGAACAATGGCAATCTATAAAAATAATGTTAAAACTCTATAAAAATTTATTCGTTTTTATGCGCATTTTATGAAACGCCGAAGCAAACGCAGCACAGAAAATAAATTGAAAAACGTGACTAAAGATTTAAATGGCAGCATAAAAAATATGATTATGTATCCTTGGGCGGTTGGTCCTCTCCCTGAGTGTGTGTGTGAGTGCGGTTGGGTAGTGTGGGATTATATTGCGGAAACGGAACTGTGATACAGATGAAATACATAAATATGTATATCTTGTTAGCCAAGAAAAGGTTCCCCATTCATTCTAAAATGCTCGCATTTGTAGAGAATATTAAGCAATCATATTTTGTTTAGTTTATTTTGTTTACGTTTTAAAACTATATTTCCTTGTAACATTTGTGTGGATATACGGGAATGGTTATTTTGCATTCTGAAGAAATAATTTTAGTATTTATAGGCACCAAACGCTTTCCATTACTCAAAAAAATGGTCATATGAAAACTTTCTTGTTTAGTCAGTGATTGGTAGCAACAATTATTAATATTCAATTATTTAATTGTATTAATTATACCCCCATTTTAGTGTAACACATAGAATTAATGACCTAAGGCCCTTAGTATGTTCGGCGGAAATACGTGTTAGATAATTTAAGTCGTTAGAGCAATGCCGGTCCGTTCGTCTTTCTGGTTTGTGCGCACGATAACTCTCGAAAGAAGTAACCCATTAACTTCAAATATTGTATGTGGTAATATTTATACCCTCACTTTAGTGTGACGAGGGTATATATCATTTGCTACGGAAAAAAGTGTAACACATCGAAGGAGTGACCTAAGACCCCAAGTATGTTCGGCGGAAATCCGTTTTGGGTCATTTTAAGTCGAATGAGCAATGTCCGTCCGTCTGTCTGTCTGTCTGTCTGTCTGCTGGCTGGTGCGCACGATAACTCTCGAAAGGAGTAACCGATTGACTTAAAATTTCGTATGTGGTAATATTTTTTTCTATCTCCGGCTAAGTTCGAAGATGGGCCATATTGGTCCGCTCCTTCTGGTACCTCCCCCACAAAGGGTTAAAATGTTGTGAAATATTGATTCTTTAATAACTGCTATTATACGTATTCGAATCTTCTGAAATTCCACACATAGTATTAGTTTGTTAGTCGCTATCAACTCGAGGAAAATTGTCGAAATTGCCACGCCCGTTTTGGTATCTCCCACACAAATGCAACATTTTCCACTAAAAGTTAAAAGATTATAACATTAATACCAGTGTTTAGAAATACTTGAAATTTTGTACAGTGTAATGCTTTTATAGTGCCTACAGTTCAGTGAAAAATGGGCGTTATTGACGCTCCCCTTTTGGTACCTCCCACACAAATGCACCATTTTGCACCAAAAGTTAACAGTTTATAACATTAATATCAGTGTATACAATTACTTGAAATTTTGTACAGTGTAATGCTTTTATAATGCCTATAGTCCAGTGAAAAATGAGCGTTATCACCACGCCCCTTTTTGTACCTCCCACACAAAATGGCCAAATTATACCACAATTTAATAACTCAACGTTAATATACCAGTCCATATAAACGGTTACAATTCGGCACAGTGCAATGTATTTAAAGTATCTACTGTTCAGCGAAATATAGGCGTATTTCTTAAACCCCTTCTGGTACCTCCCACACAAATTGACAGAATAATTCGTGTAATATTCAATATTACATTACTCACAAAGTGAGGGTATACCTTAGTCGGTTTACCCGACTGAACTTTCTTACTTGTTTTTTATATATCAGGCTAACTTCGAAGATGGTCCACTCCTTCTAGTACGTCCCCCACAAAGGGTCAACATTTAGTGAAATATTTATTCTGTCATAAATACTAGTCTACTTACCCTAACCTTCTGTAATACATACCAGGCAAAGTAATATTTAATCTGTCACCATCATCTTGAAAAAATTGGGTGCAGTTGCATGTGAAGCCAGTCGGTCACTCTTGTCGAGTGTTATAGTGCGCACCAGACAGACGGACGGACATAGCTCAAATAAGTGTATATGGGATCTCATAACACTCGAATGGACATATTGCACTTTTTTGGTGCAAATTATAATAAGCCCTTCTCCCTCTAAAGTGAGAGTACATAAAAAAAACGCAATAAATATTAATTTATCTGTATTCCCTTCCGGTGGTATAAATTTCAATTTACATTTGCTTTACATTTATTTTACGTCGGTGTTGTTTAAATTCATTAAAAAACATTTATTCCCTTATCGCATCAAATTCTCGTACATATATACTCGTGCCAAAACGTTGTGCAGATTTTATTACGGGAAATCAGTAATACAAATTAAATTGTGGAATTAAACACAAACCGCCTCACCACCTGGATAATATTATATTATTTTATTTTATATCAACTGAAAATATGTTCACATTCTCATACTAATGTACATAAATGATTCGTCCGTTGGTGTGAGTATGTGCGAATACACATATCCTGCAGATATTTATGTGTACATACATTAGGGTGGGTTCACCATTAATCCGACCAAGGAGACGAAAAAATTGTAAAAGTTAATGAATACTAATTTGAATAAATAAACATTAGTTTACAAAAAACTACCGAAAGGCTGTGCATAAAATTTTCTGGTTTCAATTGGTTCTTAACACAAGCAAAATATTTAAAAAATTTGAATGGTAAATTTTTTTATTTATTTATTTATTTATATGAATTAAAATACAAAGTAAATTTATATTCTAATTTTAAGGTCCAGGGAAAGGCCGGGTTACAAAGACCATATGGCTAAATGTTTGCAGCGACAGACCAGAGCCTCTGGTGGGAATTGAACCCACGACCCCCAAACTCATAGGCGAGTACGCTACCAACTCGCCTACTCGGGCGCTACAAATTTTTTTTCATTTTTTTTAATTCCATTCTTTATGGAAGGTGCATTAGTATTTCGACCATACTTTCGAAAAATAGGCCTGATAGAGCCGTGATACGCGTTGAATTTAAGGAAATTGTGATTGCAACAAATGTTGGAAATATCCCTTTCACATAAAAACCGTGAAACAGTTGATTTTTCAACAGATCGTTGTTTGCCGCCGAATAAACCATAAAAAATAGAAAAATCGCAAACAAAATTTTTTATTTTTTTTTTAAGCTGCCATCCTAACGACGGTTTATTGGTACCAACCTGACCCATTTTGTAGAAGTAAGGAAAATGCAAAAAAATCGTTTTATTTATATTTGTATACCCTATACCACACTGTGGTACAGGTTATTATGACTTTGTGCATTTGTTTGTAACAGCCAAAAGGAGAAGAGATAGACCCATTGTTTATTATACCGATCGACTTGTAATCACTTCCTGAGTCGATTTAGCTATATCCGTGTGACCGTCTGTCCGTCTGACTGTAGATGTATTCTTTGGTTAAAATCGGTTCAGATTTACATATAGCTCCCATATATATGTACCTCCGATTTGGCATATATGCACTGTATAAGCAACATTTTTAAACCGATTTGTACAAAAATTGACAGAGAGTAGTCTCGTAATACACTTAGAGACAATACAAAATTTGGGGGAAATCGGTTCAGATTTAGATATAGCCCCCACATATATTTACCCCCGATTTGGCATGTAAGCGCTGCAGAAACTGTATTTTATATCCGATCAGTACGAATTTCGGCAGAAAGAGTTTTCTTATTACATGAAGGAATACTGCCAAATTCGGAGAAAATCGAAGGAGTGGCCCAATATGGCCCATCTTCAAACTTAGCCCGAGATAGAAAAAATTTCAACATGGGTCAGAATTTTTAATATTAAACTACGAATTTTATTTTTGTCTAAAAAGTTCATAAAAAGTTGCTAAATTGTAAAATAATATATCGACATTTATACCTTGAATTTTTTGTTAAAAAAAATTATATATAGCATTTTTGCGGTTTAAAATTTGTTTTGCCCTTGAAAAGATTTATTTTTCAATTTAACAAAAATTTGCTTCGTTTATTTTTAAATTTACACAGAATATCGTCATCTGAAATCCAAAATCACGTAACATCAAAAAAATCAAAATTAATTTTATGTTTGATTATAGTCTATTAGGCTAAACTACACATTCCTACAAAATTTTGGAGTTCAATATCAAAAATTGACCATTTTATGAGTGATATTCAAAATGACGTTACAGCAAACAAGGTCATTAAAATAGCGGAAAGATTCATAAAATCTTATTTTTGTTATTTGATATTTAGATTTGTTATTTGATTTCACATTAATAGTCTGAAATCCCTAAATTTGGTCAAAAGCTTAAAATTACTTTACTTTGTTTTTTGTTTCTCCTGAAAAATCATGAACATGTTGGTTATGTTATTTTGGATTTCAGTTGACGATATGTACCAGACTCTCACAAATCTAAATCAGTAAGTTTGCAGAAACAGAAGAAAAATTGTCAGACCTGCCTCAGTATTTCGTCCACAACTTTTACAAGTATTGAGTCCCCAAAAATCAAACCACGTAAACTTTGTACAAATCGGTTCAGCCGTTTAATAGTAATTTAAAATTTCGTAAAACCCAAAAATTATTTTTTTCTCAATTTTTAAAAAATTACAAAACCCCATAAATTTTTGGAACCATTTTTTTTTTCAAAAATTATTGATAGCTATATCTTATTTTACTATTTAGCTACTTTTTAGGCAAAAATGAAATTCATAGGTTAATATCAAAAATTATGACACACATACCAAATTTGACAGTTGTTTACTCCTTTCGAGTGATATCGTGCGCACCAGCTAGACACGCGGACGGACGGACATTGCTCAAATGACTTAAAATGGCCCAAAACAGATTTCCGCCAAATATACTAGAGGTCTCAGGTCACTCCTTAGATGTGTTGCTCTTTTGGTCCGTAGCAAATTATTTATACACGGGGCAAAATCGCCTTTTTTGATATGTTTGAATCGAAAGAAAATATATTTGAAACACTAATTTTTAAATATTATATATTTCTTAGCAAATAAATTTTATTTGAAAATCAATAAAATATATTTTGAAAGCATATATTAATATATTACAACAAATTATATTTGCAAACTAATTTTCTCAAATAAAATATGTGTTTAAATACAAATACAATTCTTATTTCGGAATGTTTCCAAATTAATTTTATTTAAAAAAGATTTCCAAAAGTTTTGCTGGCTTTTTCCAATTTCAGTTTTTATTTTTCCTTGGATTCGAATTGTACCTCCCAGTTATGATACCATATGCAGCATTAACTTCTGTTTTAAATCAATCATTTCAAATATCTGAGTATTCCAAGCCATCATTAGCTGTTAATCCTCTAAGTACTTTATATTGATCCAAGATTATACGACTTAAATTATTATTATTTATTATTTTTACGAACATTAAAAATTTCTAAAAATTTAACAACTACTGACAAATTTAACACAATTTATGTATTTTATGAATACTTAAATGCAAATAAATATTTGTTTCGGAAATAACAGTCGCGTTGGGATGTAAACAAATATTTGTTTAGAACCACATCTTCCCAAATACAAAATGTTTGTGTGTACCAAATATTATATGTTTAGAGTGTACCCTAAACATATATATGTTTCAAGCCGAATATGTTTAGGACAATATACTACATAAGCGATTTTTTTTCAGCGTGTACCCTCGTTCACAATTGTACGGGTAGAAAAAGATGATTTTTATTTATTTATTTATTTATTTATATGAATTACAATACAAAGTAAATTTATATTCTAATTTTACGGTCCAGGGAAAAGCCGGGTTACAAAGACCATGTGGCTAGATTTTTGCAGCGACAGACCAGAGCCTCTGGTGGGAATCGAACCCACGACCCCCAAACCCATAGGCGAGTACGCTACCAACTCACCTACTGGGGCGCTCGAGATGATTTTTTTTAATTCTCTTTTTTTCTACCAAAAGGGTAATATTTTCGACATTCATCCATAGATTTTGTTGAGTTGACATTGTTTCTCCATTAAACTGTTTACTTACTTCTTACAAATGGAATAAAATATTTTTGTTATACCCTACACCACACTGTGGTACAGGGTATTATAAGTTTGGTTCACGGCAGATGTTTGTAACACCTGAAAAGTATACCGATCGACTCAGAATCACTAGCTGAGTCGATTTAACCATGTCCGTCCGTCCGTCCGTCCGTCTGTCCATGTAAAGTTGTTCGTCGACTACAGATCGCAATTTCACTCCGATCGTTCTTAAATTTTGCAGTTTAGAGTATTTCGCTATAATTTGGTTGAAATCGGTTTAGATTTAGATATAGCTCCCATATATATCTTTCGTCCGATTTGGCCCTTTAGTCCTATAGAAGCTGTATTTTACATCCGATCGTTTTGAAATTTAGAATGGTAGAGTTTCTTGATCCATGAACCAACATTGCCGGATTTGAAGAAAATCGGTTAAGATTTAGCTATAGCTCCCATATATACGTTTCGTCCGATTTTGCTCTTTAGTCCTGTAGAAGTTGTATTTTACATCCAATCATTTTGAAATTTAGAATGGTAGAGTTTCTTGATCCATGAACCAACACTACCGAATTTGAAGAAAATCGGTTAAGATTTAGCTATAGCTCCAATATATATGGTTCGTCCGATTTGGCCCTTTAGTTCTGTAGAAGCTGTATTTTACATCCAATCGTTTTGAAATTTATAACGGTAGAGTTTCTTGATCCATGAACCAACACTGCCGAATTTGAAGAAAATCGGTTAAGATTTAGCTATAGCTCCCATATATATGTTTCGTCCGATTTGGCCCTTTAGTTCTATAGAAGCTATATTTTACATCCAATCGTTTTGAAATTTAGAATGGTAGAGTTTCTTGATTCATGAACCAACATTGCCGAATTTGAAGAAAATCGGTAAAGATTTAGCTATAGCTCCCATATATATGTTTCATCCGATTTGGCTCTTTAGATCCTATCGTTTTTTATACCCTACACCACACTGTGGTACAGAGTATTATTTAAGTATAAAATGTCCCAAAAGTAAATTTATGTAAACAATTTATACATGAATTACAAAATTTATATATCAGAGTTATTCAATATTACGAGAGTGGTGTAGGGTATTATATAGTCGGCACCGCCCGACTTTAGCCTTTTCTTACTGGTTTTTTTTTTAATTTTTTATGTTTTTTTTTTCGTGGAAGCAAGAAACGATTTTTTGAAGGAAAAAATAACTTTTTTCTTCTTTTTTAACGACTGTTTCCAAGCCACTGCTTTTTTCACTCAGATACTGTAATTGCGGCGCTGTCGCTTCTAAGGGCGAACTATATCTTGATGCGAATAATTCAACGCTTGCTTACCCGACAACGCATTACATCAAATATCGGGACCACAACTCCCACGAGATTTGTAAACAGGGGGACACCACAGGGAGGTGTACAATCTCCACTAGTTTGGAATCTAGCGTTGAATGGAATCCTGTTTGGCTGCTAAGTCGTGGCATATATAGACGACGTTGCAATCTGGCAAAATTAGAAAACGTCCTCAGAGACATTATGCAGGTGGTTTTGAACTAATTGACCCGATTGTCCGGAAGCAGTGGTTTCAGCATTAACCCAAACAAGACAGAATTGGCTCTATTTAAGGTTCCCCATGTGGACCTTCTTGGCTAAATGGAAGCTAGTCTTTTCTGGCAGTCAACAATTTGTAGATACAATCCTAGACATGAAATGGTACTTCAGATTTATTGCAGTGGAAGGAATTAGGAAAGCCAACGTCTTCTTATGTTGCTGTAGGAAAGCTGTAGAGTCTCGTTGGGGCCTCTCTCCTAAAATTGTCCATTGGATACATAGCAGTAGTTCGCCCAATACTACTGTACGACATGGTAGTGTGGGGCAACTGATAAGCGATCCATCACCAGTCAATTAAAGAAGGTTGACAGAACTGCTTGGACCTACTCCATCTACTGCCGATTGATATTGTGGCGAGAAAAGTTGCAACATTACGATTAAACTGTCTATCAATGTGAAAGTATAAGAACTACGGCCCTATGAAGATATCACACTGTAGCGCTATAGTAATAGACAGGGTCTTGGTAGCCAAGTAGCGCTATTGCGACCAACAGTGTCCTTTCGCAGGCATACCTGAAACTTTGTCTCTAAAATACCTGCCAGAGAGGACTGGGTTTACGGAATGTCAGGAAATATAAACTATCTCCACTTCTATACAGATGGTTCGAACCTTAATGAAAAGGTTGGCTTTGGTCTACACTGTAAGGAACTCAGTCTTGATATAGCTCACAGACTACCATATACAAGGTGGCGCAAAAGTAACCTATCGATGTTTATTGGCTGTAATTTAAAAAAAAATGAAAAACTTTGATTCTTCTTGTGGATTATTTTTATTTGGTCTTTTAATTTTTTTTACATCAAGTCGAGAATATGATGTCATGTAATGGCCGCCGCCACAGTTGATTGTCATTTGAGCCCTTTTTATGGCATTTTCCATCACTTTGGCCAAAACTTCCGGCGATAGGTCCTCACATTCTTGACGGATATTGTCTTTAAGAGCTGCAAGAGTCTGAGGCTTGTTGACATAAACCCGCGACTTCAAAAAGCCCCACAAAAAGAAGTCTGGAGCGGTCAAATCAGGCGATATTGCTGGCCAGTGCAAATCGCTAAAACGGGAGATTAGGCGCCCGGGAAATACATCCTTCAGCATATCGGTTGTGGCACGTGCAGTGTGCGCCGTTGCACCGTCCTGTTAGAACCACATGTTTTCCAATCCCAATTCATCAAGTTGCGGCAAAAAGAACTCGTTGATCATTGCTCTGTAGCGCTCACCATTCACAGTAACCGCGACGTCTTCGAAGAAAAAAGGTCCGATGACTCCTCCAGCGAAAACAGCACACCATACAGTGACTTTGAGCGGGTGTAATGGCTCTTCGTGGGTTACACGCGGATTTTCAGTGCCCCAGAAGCGTAAATTTTGCTTATTTACGTACCCGTTAAGATGGAAATGGGCCTCATCACTCATGATTATTTGTGATGAAAAGTCATCTTCCTCTAAATAGTCCGCGTTCTGGAGCAGTGTAGCGTAACATTGTTTATTAACGTGTATTTCGCATGTGTTTACTACACAAATGTCAAAACAGAACTGACGTTAGGGGCCAATCGCAAAATTTATAGCATTTTCTGATAGGATGTCTGGATCCTACATCCCTAAATTCACAAACACCCCGCGAATGTCGCAGATCTCTTAACGAAATGGCTGAGCAGTTTATTATATACTTCATGTGGATACCAGGGCATAGGAATATCCCGGGAACTGCAAAGTCCATGAATTTGCTACAAATTCTAGAAGAATTTGCATAAATTGGTGCGCCCCTGGCCACATGCAAGATTTTACTTAGGCAAGAGGCAATCCAATGTGAAATGGATGGATCGACACCTGCACGGTAGCTAGACAAATGTGGCCAAAATACGACCTAAGAAGGTCAACATATCTTCTCGAGAGGAAAATACTGTTTACGTTAGTGTCAGTTCTGATGGGACATTTCCTGATCGGCGAACACGCCAGGAGGAGCACCTGTTGTTTTACTGTTCTGTATCGAGTTAACGACGTTTGTAGTGTAGTTTGTGGTGAGTCAGAGGACTCACCATGTTGAAGTCGGGAGAGTATCCTAGTTAGAATCACAATGATTTGCAGACCGAATAAAAGCAAGCAAGCAACATAACAAATGCATGGCTCGGCAAAACATGGTGAGTCTTCTGACTCACCACAAACTACACTTAGTGCAGTCAAAAACCATAAAAGCTTTTCTGCATAGTGTGGTAATTTTCCATTTGATGGAGCAAAATTTGCTTCTCATTGGACATGGCTGGTGTTTTGTATTAACTTTGGTTAACAATTGTTTTTGGAAGATTTTGGAGAAGTGTGGTTTCACAAAGATTTCTCATTCGCTTGCGTGTTGAAGTCAACCATATAGAGCTCCGTATCTCCCATACAATTGCAGCAGAACTGTTGATAACGAGTGTCACGGCTCAGAAATCATGATCCAGTATGTGTGCTGCCAATTTTTAATACATATTTATACACCGCCATGTATAAAATACTTGTTTCTATAATAATATAGAAACAAAATGGTCTTGAAGCCGGGAGAGTATCCTAGTTAGAATCACAATGATTTGCAGACCGAATAAAAGCAAGCAAGCAACATTTTATATTTTATTTATAATATTTTATAAGTAATATTTTGTATTTCTATTCCACCCCACCTTAACTCACTCTCATACGAACTGTTTATTGTCAAGTGAACTTTAAGTTTTTCATTATTTTTTCATAATGACACAACAAATGCGTTTGCCTCGCCATAAACTCGCTGGGAAAAAATCGTTAAACAGAGCACCACCAGCTCCGTCATATCGACTACTACTACGGTGACACGTCGTACAGTAGTGAGCGGAAATTAATAAACGGAAATTTCAATACGCCACGCCGAAGGCAACTGAAATGTTGGTTAAATGTTTCAAGTGGTTTGGCGGTGCGTTTAAGCCACTGAAAAGCAGCAACGGATTGTGGAATGGATGAATTTTCAATTTAAATAATTTATTATTGCACGTAAAAGATTAATAAGTTGAGCATTGTGCTCCACTTAGAGGTAAACATTGACTTGACCAGTCAGTGGTGACTGTTTAAAACTCTAAACCGCAAATGAGTTGGCTGGGAGGATGAGACCAAATGTAAGTTATTTAAAGCTATACATATGAAGCAGTGAGAGTAATAGCGAGCTAAGGTACCCTATAGGAAAATGAATCTTCCTATTTAAATCGGCCAGAAATCAGAGAGCTACATACTACCTCTAGGAGTTCATACTGAAATTATTTCAAATCGTCACCTGAAATCCAAAATAACGTAACCCACATGTTCATGATATTTCAGGAGAAGCAAAAACAAAGTAAAGTAATTATAAGCTTTTGATCAAATTTAGGGATTTCTGACTATTAAGGCGAAATCAAATAACAAATCTAGCGCAATTAGTTGTGGCGTTCATTCTGAATTAAATAAAATAAAATTTTATGAATCTTTCCGCTTTTTTAACGACCTTGTTTGCGGTAACGTCATTTTGAGTATCACTCATAATAAAATGGTCAATTTTTGATATTGAACTTCAAAATTTTGTAGGAATGTGTAGTTTAGCCTAATAGACTATACTCAATCATAAAATTAATTTTTATTTTTTTGATGTTACGTGATTTTGGATTTCAGATGACGAAATACCCTTAGTAAACACACACGCGCTCCCACATATGGGTAGTCTACATAATTACCAAAAGCAAATTGGTCCACACACACAAGCCTTTGTACAAATTCGAATGTTGTTCTACAATAGACTCAATGACATGTGTCCTTTCAAGAAACAAATTGAAATAAAACCGAAATTGTTATTGAAATCAAACGAAATGTGAACGCAGCAATTTTTCAGTATATCACAATTCGTCGAAGCAATTTTTAAGTGATTTCTTTGTACTTTTGTTTGTGGTATGCCTTCAAACAATTTTTGATTGATTAATTTCTAAATACATTGCATTTGTTGGAAATGCGAGTATCGTTGTTTATATGTATGTATATGCGTCATTCCACACTACAATTACCATTGTATGGCAATCATATCTTGCGCATTTTATCCTTTATAAAATAGTTTTCTTAAAAAAAATATTTTAGTGAATGTTTTCATTTCTTAAAAAGATTGAAGAAAAAGTTTAAATACAATAGATAATTAGTTTTATGATAGGAAGAAAGGGCCATTAGGCATATGTGTTAAAATTCAACACCCTCCAACTCGGTCAGTCCTTAATCGATCTGGTTGAAATTTTGTGTCTTGTCTACTATCCAACAAGACTAAACTTGGTGCAAGTTTTATCCCGATCAGAAGACACCGGTTTTAAAAAGTCACTCTCTTGACATGACATCCCCCATATGTATAAGGTAGTAGTTCGCCCAATACTTTTGCACGGCATTGTGGTGTGATGGACGGCAACACTGATAAGCGATAAGCAAAGGTTCACAGAACTGACAGCCTAGGCAGATCCGGAGCTTTAAGGACTATGTCGATAGAGTCTACAAGTCCTACTCCATCTACTGCCGATTGATACTGTGACCAGAGAAGTTACAACAGAACGGCATCAAGATTAAACTGTCTTATCAATGTTTAGACACAAGAACTACGACCACCGATCTAATGGACTATATAGCAACGGTGTACACCTTGAAGAGAAACTAAGATACCTTACCACTAAGATACCTGAGACGAATGGTTTGGCAGAATACCTGGAAATAGAAAGTATCTCCTCTTCTATACGGATGGTTCAAAGGTTGATGCAAATGTTGTCTTCGGCTTGCACTGTAAACTAACTTAGCCTTGATATAGCTCACATACTAACAGATACTTGTAGTTTATATCAAGCCGAATGGAAGTCGCCCAGTGGCTGAGTTGCAACATAGTGACCAACACTGGTATCATCATTTACTAGGACAACCAGGCTGCCATTAAATCTCTGGAGACTACATCCCTAAATTCACAAACAGTCCTGGATTGCCGCAGATCTCTCAACGAGATAGTTGAGCACTTTAACATATACTTCAAATGGGTACCAGGGCATAGGGATATCCCGAGGAACTGCAAATCCGATGAACTTGCTAGGACAAGGACGACATTACAAAGTCACTGTATATATTATCGCAATACAGTCCACATTCAAGCTTTGGCTTAGGCAAGAGGCAGTCAAGCTGTCCAATCAACGAATACAGGTGCGCAGCTAGGCCCGATTTGCAAAGCTACGGCCTGAGAATGTAAAAAAATCTCTTCGCACTAGAGGGGAAAAAATGTCTACGTTAGTGTCAGTTCTAAAGGGAGACTGCCTGATCAGCGAATACTCCAGATGGTTGAACATTGAGTCCAATTACTTCCGCAGAAGCTGTGGATATGAAGAAGAAGTGAAGAGTATTGAGTATCTCTTTTGTTACTCACCCATAATGAGTAAATAAAGCCTTTGAATGCTTGGTTCCTCCTTTGTAGGAAGTCGAACAGATCTTGCCGGTACCGATGTACATATTATTGATAACTTGTGTATCAAGTTATGGTTTGGACGAGGGGAATCTAAGCCAGTGGTAGCAATAGGGACCTCAATTGGTCTATGTGAGCTGGTAACTCCGGCTGCCCCCTAAGATATAACCCACAGACTTAGCAAAGTGTTTTCCTCCTCTCTAAATCCCAAACAATGTATGTCAGATTTTTCACAAATTCCATTTGCTTACTTACCGGCAAAAAATATGGAAGTTATTCCTATGGAATACCAGTTGTGTTTTTTTGCAGGAGTCATGCAAATATTTATAATTTATGAAATATATCAAAAATTAAAATGTTGTTATGGAAAATAGATTTTATAAATTTTATACGTTTGAAAAATTTAGAAAATTAAATTTTAAAGAAAAAAGTTAAATACCCGCTGCGGGATTTGAACCAGTTGCCGATTTATTAATATGTACATAGATAAAGAGAGCATCTAAAGCAGTGAATAAGATCCAATTTTGAACAACTTTGCTAAAAAGTACTCATACGCTAAAGTGTTTTTATATATCTCAAAACACTGGTAATTCAAACTCGTTTGTGGCCATGTGCATTAAGGTATGGCGTTATGCTAGGGTGCCCAGGTTCAAATCACGGCAGAACAAATTTCATTTTGAATAATGAAATAAAAAATTTTTCCAAATATAAAATTAAAACAAGTTAGAATATTCAGTCTGGTAAAACGACTTTAGAATCTCCTCACCTTGAGTCCCAAGAATTATTCCTAAATTAATTTATTTTTTTGTTTCAATTAAAATATTATCAATTTAAATTGCATTAATATCATCTATTTGTGTGGGAAGTATCAGAAAGACGTATCAATGATGCCCATTTTTCAATGGACTGTAGGTACTATAAAAACATTATACTGAACGCAATATCAAGTATTTATATGTATGCACTGGTATTAAAGTTATAAGCTGTTAACTTTCCGTGCAGAATGGTTTTCACACATGCAAGATCTCGATATTTCGGTTCCGACATGCCAGACTTGACTCATCTCAGAGGATATGACTGATATGACTGAAAGATACTGAGAAAATACGTGTCTAGTACCGATTTCCTGTAACGCGTGGGGTATAAAAATCATAAATAAGGAGCGCACAACAGGCCGAACCACTGGCTTAAGTGTATGTCCATGGACATGAGACGTTTAAACGTCTCCTCTATTCAACCTAACCTAACCTAACCATGATTCATTTGTTTGGGAGGTACCAAAAGACTCTATAACAGAATTACAATGTACAAAAATTTTACGTATTTGTATGCATAGTTATTAACATTATAGCTTTTCATTTTTTGAGCAAAACGGTCAATTTGTGTGGGAGGTACCAAAAGGGGCCGTACAATAATGCCCATTTTTACCGGAATGTAGGCACTATAAAAACATTACACTGTACAACATTTCAAATATTTTTATGTACTGGTATTAAAGTTATTAGCTGTTACTTTTGGTGCAAAATGGTCCATTTGTGTGGGAGGTGCGTTGCAACTTCGCCCATTTTTCTCGAGTTGATAGCGACTAATAAACTAATACTATGTGTGGAACTTCGGAAGATTCGAATAAGTAGTATAGCAGTTATTAAAGATTCAATATTTCACTAAATGTTAACCCTTTGTGGGAGAGGTACTAAAAGAAGTGGACCAATATGGCCCATCTTCAAACTTAGCCGGAGGTAGAAAAAAATATTACCACATACCAAATCTGAAGTCAATCGGTTACTCCTTTCGAGAGTTACACAGACAGACACACAGACAAACGGACGGACGGAAGGACATTTCTTATTCGACTTAAAATATCCCAAAGCGAATATCCGCCGAACATACTTAGGGTCGTAGATCACTCCTTCGATGTGTTACCCTTGTGGCCCGTATCAAATGATATATACCCTCGTATCTCTAAAGTGAGGATATAATTAGATTTCTTTCAATGTTTTAAAGTCATTATAATAAGACAATTCAAAAATGTTGAAAACTAGGGACTGGCTTAAATTTAGGCGGGATCCTAATGCAAAAAGCGGGATTGATGGTCACTTTAATTGTAGCCCTTGTTGCATTTACTTGATATTTATTTTATCGTAGAAAAAGTTTAGCCAGGGGAAAACTGCAGTTTTAATCTAAACTTTGCTCAAAATTTTCGTTCTGCTGAAAAATTTGGACTGGGACAGTACATTCCGAGCATTTTAAAGTTTCGCATGTCGAAAATTAAGTGGTCTTCGCTCGAAGTGTTACCAAATTAAAATGTTGTAATTTTGTTAATTTTTATTTTTTTTTATTTAAAAACTTCAGAATGTAAGGATGTAGCCACCTTTTTGTTGGATAATGGCAAATGTGTCCGTTTATCTGTCACATATTACGCAAATGTGCCCGGATGATATTTTGTCCCATAATCAGGAAAAGTGGAGTATTTAAGACGTTGACCGTCTCATATTTGTTATTGATACTTTGGCCTCCGTGCTATAACGATACCTCCATCCCAAAGCATGCTAAGTTGAAACAGGTGGTTTTCAAGAAAGGTGTATTAAACTTTTCGGCACTTCAATGTGTTGCCCTTTTGGATCTTATAATCCGATGGTATTTTTACACTTAGCACTATCGGACCACTTTCATAATTGCCAGCTCAATTCTTTTCAAAATGCACAAATTACTCATTTGTATGTAATTAAAGAAATCGCAGAGGGTTGAGTTGACATTCTTCTGCAATATCCCATATTCTATATATATATTTCTTTCGTTAGTACCCCTCCATCCATATGTCCATGTATTGGGTGCCAATAGACTCACATACATTGATGAGTGTCCGTGTGGGTGGCAATATATGGGGAGGTTTGTGTAAATCTGTGGCGGGTTGATATTGCGGATGTGGTGGTAGTGACAATGTGGTGGGGAAAGGCAGCAAAGAAACTTTCATTGTTTGTATTATTTAATTGCTTTCCATTGTTTGGTGTTCCTTTCCTTTTCATTAGCCTGACATTGAATGTAATCATGTCACACACATACACACGTACGCAGGGAGACCTTTATACAGAATACATAAATACACATATGTATACATATACCATACCACAATTACCTATATAGGTACATACTCTTATATGTGTGTATTTAAATGAAAATATGTCTTTGTCTGTTTTTCCTTTGATTTGATATTGATTTGATCGATTGACTGATTGAGCGAGAAAGTGAAATTCATAATGGAATTTTTTGGTTCTTACGAAATGTTGTTTGTTCTAATTAAAATTTAATAACATTATTTACACCTTTCAGGTAATTTCGAGGAAAAGTTAATTGTGTGTGTGTTCACTTACAGTGATAATTTCTATGTAAACATTAAGTATAAATAAAAGAACACCAAAGTTTTTGCCTTGTCCCCACCAAAAAAAAAAATACCACGCAATGTGGCAAGGGATGAGAGGTGGTTTGTTAACTAATTATTCATTAGACATTATTGTGTTTGAGTGATTGGCGTTTTATTGGAGCTTTTAAATATTTTACGAAGCCATAACATTTCAAGAGAATTCTCATAATTGATGATCCATTTAGACATTTTTAAATTAAGCGCTTTAAATAGAATTACATGGCGTTATTGTTGGTAGTATGACCCGAAAGAAAAACGTCTTGACATTTAGTTTTTAAAGAGTAGTAGAACAAATGTTGGCCACGACTACTATGTAGGTGTTGCATTCAGAAAGTCAAAATTTCGATCGCTCATACGAGGATAATGATAACTACATGACTAATTATTCCACCAGCCCATAAAATCACATGAAACGGTGCATTTTTGTGAATGTAACTAAAGTTTTGAGAATCTCTAATTTTTAGAATTTGGAATTTGCATTGAATTCCTTAATAATGCAAATCGAATGACGTTTATTGTTTCGCGCATAACTTATGATTGAATATAATATGGAATATATTTTAATTTAATCAGTTAGGAAAGACAGAAAGTCCCTTACTATGCGAAAATGGGCATTGCAATAAGAATTTGGCAGGTGGCCCCTAACTATAAGCAAATTTTCGAATGTTAGATTTTTGCTGCTCCCGACATGTGATCTTGTTTCAATAAACAAAAAAAACGGGCTGTACAAAATTTCAGCTTAATCGGTTACCTTTAAGGCGACCCTCAAGCGGTTTAAAGTTGGAACATAGTTACATTATGATTAATTCCTATCAAAATACGGTATAAACTTCACTATCCCAGCAAAATCTTGTTAAGTACCTGTCATTATTCCCTGCATTACCAAGTAATAGCATCTCATCATTGGCTGCATTACTTTCGTCTTATTAATAATGACTTACCAATAATAACAGAAACAAGTGATTTTTTGTTATTAAAATAATTTAGGCAAATTTTAATATAATGCAATTTTGGCTATATGTGGTTTACTGTACAAGATTTATTTATTTTTCAACAAGTTTTCAAATAATATGTGCAGATTTAAATGAAAATACCATAAATATTTATGTGTATCGTATGTTAGACCATTGAAGAGTTTTCCACAAGGGGGTTTGGGTTCAGAAATTCGAATCTGGCATGATGAAATTGTTTGTTTGAAGAAAAATGCGCGACAATATGCAAAAAATCACTTTAAGTGGCCATTTCTTCATATCTACTACTTATTTTATAACTTATTGGTAATGTATTATTCAAGTACTTAAAATCGTGAAAATATAAGCACATATTTATGTGGTATGCCTATGCTACAAATAAGTACTTATTATGCTACTTTATTGTATGCTTTTGGGAAGTACTTTCCTCCAATGACATCCCCATGTTAAAATAATGAGAAAAGTGGCTAAATAATAAGTACTTACCATTATAGAACTTTGCTTACTCGTCGGATTATATTTAGTAATGAGAAATTTTGCTGGGTATATCGCCCGATTTCATTTTTCTATAACAATTTATGTGGACACATCCAGCCTATCCCAGCAATTGTTTAATATATTCTGAATCAAATTTCGAGGAAATCGGTGCTGAGAGAAAATCTCTGAAGAAATTGTTCGAACTAGGAGCTACAAACGACGAAAACTCAATGTTTGTAAAGGACGAAAAATCCTTTTGGTGCAGAATGTACCTCTTAAGTTGATTTTTATCGTCACCCTCTTCTTCGCTTTTTTCTGATAGAACTACACATTCTGGAACAAAATGCCAGAGATGTTTGGAAAACTTTTTCGCAGTAACCTTACTAATTTCTGGATCAATATCCTGATAATTTATCAGTTCTTGCATGAAGAGAAAATCATGATAAGGTGCTTTAATTGCTTCTGAGGACAGAAACCAGGCTCGAACGTACTCTCGAGCAAGAAAAATACATATTCTTCTTAAATAATTCTTCTCCGTATGAGATAACTGAAATAGATCTAGAAACAGATATATCTTAAATGCATAATTGCTTTTGCCATCCACCTAGCATGGCTTCCGGCTCCAGGTATACAAAACGATACTCCCCAGTTCGGAATGCCTCCGAGAAAGATCATTGTTATCTTCAACAGTTCTCGGTAATCATCTCGCTGTTTCTTTTGTTTAGAAAGACGGTGTTCAATAAATTGAAGAATGGTAGATCGTACATCATCAGGCACTTCATTGCTATCAGTTATGTAAACGTTCATGTCGATTTTCGCCCAGTTGTCTGTAAATCTTTTGAAAAGCGCCAAGTCTGGACCAGAAGTTGCATCCATCAGCAAGTCGAAACAGCTTCTCACAACTAGCTCAAAAATGTGATGACGGCAAGGGAGGTACAACAGGTCACGATTGATCAACTTTTCTAGATTTGTGCAGGCACCATTTACTCGACCTGTGTTGCAGCAAGGTGCCTGAATTTTGTCGTCTATACCCCACTTTTCCACTGCTTGGTAAAGAGCCATCGCTTGCTCTTCTCCTGAAGATGTTGGGATTTCAGGAACTCCCAATAATTGCTCTTTGCCTTGAAAAGTTACTATTATTGCCAGTCTATCAACCTTTTCGACACCAGTGAGTTTTGGAAGAAATTTTCCATCCCAGTGTAACACTGTGTATCTCGTTTCCCTAAATAGTTTTCGAATACATATTCTTCTTAAATAATTCTTCTCCGTATGAGATAACTGAAATAGATCTAGAAACAGATATATCTTAAATGCATAATTGCTTTTGCCATCCACCTAGCATGGCTTCCAGCTCCAGGTATACAAAACGATACTCCCCAGTTCGGAATGCCTCCGAGAAAGATCATTGTTATCTTCAACAGTTCTCGGTAATCATCTCGCTGTTTCTTTTGTTTAGAAAGACGGTGTTCAATAAATTGAAGAATGGTAGATCGTACATCATCAGGCACTTCATTGCTATCAGTTATGTAAACGTTCATGTCGATTTTCGCCCAGTTGTCTGTAAATCTTTTGAAAAGCGCCAAGTCTGGACCAGAAGTTGCATCCATCAGCAAGTCGAAACAGCTTCTCAAAACTAGCTCAAAAATGTGATGACGGCAAGGGAGGTACAACAGGTTACGATTGATCAACTTTTCTAGATTTGTGCAGGCACCATTTACTCGACCTGTGTTGCAGCAAGGTGCCTGAATTTTGTCGTCTATACCCCACTTTTCCACTGCTTGGTAAAGAGCCATCGCCTGCTCTTCTCCTGAAGATGTTGGGATTTCAGGAACTCCCAATAATTGCTCTTTGCCTTGAAAAGTTACTATTATTGCCAGTCTATCAACCTTTTCGACACCAGTGAGTGTTGGAAGAAATTTTCCATCCCAGTGTAACACTGTGTATCTCGTTTCCCTAAATAGTTTTCGAAGACGTTGAAAAGAAGTGCGATTTATTAAGTTTTCAGTATCATGCCCTAAAGCTTCTGCAGCAGCCACTAATATATAAACCCCATTTCTATCAGAGATTTTGCACCTATCAACAATTTCAGAGAGACGGAGAGTGAAAAACTGCAATGTACCTCGAGTTGTTGGAACTAAACTGCTGCTGCTGAGGTTGCTTCTAATGGTATTATTTGCTAAACGATGTTAGAAGAATTTTCACTGTCGTTATCATCGTCTATGCTTTGGCTGCTTGATGTTGAATCATCAGCATTAGGAACAGCTGGCAGATGAGTCTCAAACTGTTGCTGCATGCTGCATTTCATCATAAGTCCCTTTTTTCCTTGCAGTTTCCATTGCAGCGCATTTCAGTGCTCTTTCTTCTCTGTGTTAATGTTTTTGATCTACACCACCCATCGAACCTGGTCGTCCTTTTTGGCGCTGAAGCATTAAGAATTTCTTATCCTCATCAGATTTCATCAGTTTCAAAGCATCTGAATGAGCTATATCTAAGAGATTGTCCATCTTTTCCACGAAAATATTTTCTATATTTCTTTTTCCTTGCCTGCAGTTCTAGTCAATTTTTTCTGGAAACCTTTCCATTCATCATAGAGTTTGAGTAACTTTTCAATGAAGTGGTCATTTCTTTTGTAGGAATTCGTGCTTTTTGCCAACAAAAAAAATGAATCTTCCTGAATCACCAATGCTGCACTTTCCTTCGTTGTAAGATTTACAACTCTTGCATTGTAGAAAAAACGCTTATAGCTTGTTGGTTCGAAGGTAGTTTGGCTCCGACGATTTGATGAGAAATGTAGCCAACAAGAGATAATCTTTTCTTAACTTCTATGACGAACTACCTGAAGAAGTTGACGCCATTTTAAGAGTATAGGAAGAAGACGTCACAAATGTCACTGGTTGGGCTAATGAGATTTTCCAATTACATGCGTTTTTTAAAATTTGAGAAATTTTTGTTGATATAAATAAACTGATTTTATTTTTTTTTACTTGGACTGTACTTTTATTTACAATATATTTAATTCCTCTGTGGCGCACTAATGTATGCAATGACCAACGATGAAATCAAAAGTTGTTTGCACTATTGCTGACGATGAACTACTGATTTGTGCTGTGGCTAACTGAATAACTCATTGACTCTTCTGCCTTGCCCTTCTTTTTGTAACAAGAAGGTCTTTAAATTATCGTGCTCGCGACGAATTTACAATTTTAGGTTTACATAGGTTTTCCTATGTCTTGTTGAGGGGTGATCGCGTGAAAATTTCAAAAGTTCATTGTCGATGAGGGCTGTCTCGCAAATACCCAATTGAGCTAAAATTTTGCACATATCGTGTATTTGTTGATTGAAACAAGATAGGTGGTTGGGAGCCAAACTTTTACAGAGTTGAAAAATAAGGACCGCCCTAGTGTTCATACATGTAATAAGAAAACTCTCTCTGCCGAATTTTATACTGATCGGATATAAAATACGGTTTCTACAGCCCTTACATGTCAAATCGGGTGTAAAATATACAGGGTTTTCCAATAAGAGTGATATGATTTCTTTGAAAAAAAAAAACACACTTGCTAAGGAAATTCAAAAGTATTTTATTTAATGTGAAGTACAATCGAAACAATTAAGTTCTAAAATTCAAATGGCCTCCACGACTTCTTCTGCAGGAACGAATTCGATGAAACCAATTTTCGAGCACTTTTTCCACTAAATCAAGTCGTATGTCATGAATGGCACGTTCAATATTGACTTGTAAAGCTTGGTTTATTTCGAAAGACCAATGACTTCTAATAACCCCACAAGAAATAGTCTAATGGTGTTAAAACACAACTTCTTGGAGGCCATTCAATATCACAATTTCTTGAAATAATCGAATCTCCAAACTTTTCTCGTAACAATTCAATTGTTTCATTTGCTGTGTGGCACATAGCCACAATCGGTCAATGGCAAAAAGATAGCTCTTAACGACAGCTAAAATATTTCTCATGGGTTTCAAGGTCGTAGGCCGACTGGAAAGTGTTTTTTTGGATTTAAAAAAAATGGACTTAGCTCACGAAAAGTTGAAATTGTAGAACGATTATTTTGATAATAAAACTGAATAATTTGTAAACGTTGTTCTTGCGTATATCTTTCCATGATGAAATTGTAAACACTACTGAATACAATAAAAAACAAATGACAGATCATGACATATTACAAATGGCCGAAACATCACTTCAAATTCATATCATCCCTATTGGCAAACCTGTTATCTGGTTGTCACCCCTTGTAGAAATCCTTGGAATATTAAATTGAGAGTACATTAACTCATATAGCTCTCTCTTCTCTATGTAATATCAGTCCGTTATTTCCGTTTTTAGACGGACGAAGATGTATAGCTCAGTTTTCCTAAAAAAAAAATGTTATGAATTTGTCCCCGAGTTTTTAGCGCAAACAGACATGGAAATTTGACTGCGTGAAACAGAAAACCAAGAGACCACCACAACAAATGTCACCAAGTCTCAACACAATAAGCCTTTCTCGTATTGCCCTATAGTCTCGGTCTTTTAAGTAATTCATCATTTATTTACGTTTTTCAAATCTTGTTGCGAAGTGTGCTCCATTGCAGGGCTTCATATGTTTCGTGATTTGATTGGATACAATTTAGATTGTGTTTGATTTCGTTCATGGACTAGTCCAAGTCCAACCAACCAACCGAACGACCGACCAGCCAAAACGAATTAACCCATGTCATGGATGACGATGATGATGATGATGGCGACGTTGTACCGCAATGCATGCCAACATGAAGAGGCATCCGAATCAACGATTGTGTACATAAGGGTGAAACGGGTTTTCTTTTCTCTGATGAATGGTATCACAAGGATTCAAAATTGTCCTTGTATATTTCCTAACTTCCTTTGTGTAGAACAATTTAATGATCGGAGACATAAGGGCGTTTAAATAAAATTTATAAAAGTATAGGGTGATCCATTTCGAGGTTCCCTACTTTTTTAAAGAAAAAAAAAAACAGAAAATTAAAATTGAATGGGGAATGTTTATTATCATTTGAAAGAACTTTCTTTGGCATTTATTTTTTGAAGATTATGTCTATCAAATGTTGGCCGCAACTACGTCTCAGATGGTCCATCCGTTGAGTCCAATTTTCAATGACTCGATTTTATTGACCATAAGTTGAGCGAAGTGCACGAAACACATTCCTCACAGAACGTGAATTTTCGTAATAAAGTTGAACGATTTGTAAACTTTGTTCAGGCGTAAGTCTTTCCATGAAGAAATGCCAAACAATACTTAACAAAAATAACATGACAGCATGACACGATCACACGTGATCTGTCAAAAAAAGGCTATTGAAAAAAGTATCTCTACTTGGATCACCCGTTACATATATGTCAAACAAATTAAATAAAATAAAGTTTGAAGTATCAGAAATACTGTAGTCTTCCCTAAAAATCTGTTATTTCCTGTAAAAGTCCGAAGATTTTAAAGAGCTACACATTTTTGTAAGACTACCTCGAAAATGTTTCATTTTAAAATGTGATGTGACGTCTGGCACGAAAAGAGCGATATGTTGCAAAGATTAATTTTGTTTGTTTCTGCAGACGACCCACCCTAGTTTAGCATACCATTGCAAATGTAGTTTGGTCAACACACATTCCAGTTAATCAAAGCGGAACGCGGCCCCAACCAAATGTTCAGCTTTAGTTAGTCACGTGGAGCTAATCAATCAACATGTATACAAAAGAGTCAGTCGTTTTGTTGTCTGCTCTGTGTTTTATATTTTTTCGGAATAAATTCCGACTGCGAATTGGAGCAAACCAACACCATTTGCGACTGCGACAACGACAACAACAACAGTCACTCTGACAACATCAATACCTTCTCACGAACACACCCAAATTTAGACAGAGGCACGTAGCAAATCCTCCGTAGGATACTTTTTTGATTTTAAAGTCATCAAAGGATATTTATACACGGATATACATATGTATTTTCGTCCTGCAATACATGTATGTATATATATCAGTGTGCGTGTGAATTGGAAGTGCTGTTATTTGTTTGTTTTAACCTTTTTTTGCACTAAATGTATTTTGAAAGGATTCCTTGCTTCAAGTTTCAATGGCAATGCTGGCCATGTGTTTGGGCCAAAATAAAGTTATTTATGGCCGGTCATTAATTGAAATTTAAAGCAAAATACATAAACAAAGTGTTTATTTCATATGATAATCGTTAAGCTTAAATTACAGACTAGAAATAAGCTTTGCACACGTTACGGATTACAATAAAATAAATAATAAAAAATCCAGGAATTGAGACTCATAAGCCAATTGCAAAGCTTTAGAATTTTAAATGAAGTCAATAATGAAAACAAATTTATTGTAATATTAAACAAACAGTTTAAATGTAATAAATAGAATGAATATAATAAATTTGACTTGTAACGACCAATAACATCTATTTCGATAGAACAGCCATGTTAGGGAAACCCGAAAATTTGAAGGTGCAGACTATATAAAATGTAACTATAAATATATACTCTGATACAAACCAACACAAAGAGAAGTGTTGGAAGAGAGAGAAAGATAGATGGACGGACAGATTTAGGATCACAATGAAACGAGGAACACTGAAAGGGATCGGAAAAGAGACAGGAAGGACAGACATATATGTAGGTTCACATCTCTAGTGTAATTAATATAAAATACCGTCAAAGCCTATAGAGAATGATACTCGTATAATGTCAGACTCATTCGTTAGATCGAACAATTCTCATAAGACTTTAATTGAGTTGAAACAGAACTTTTACTTGCGGTTGGTGTAAATAAAGCTATATTAAGTATTCTGAATTGAAGAATTAAAAAATTCGACTGAAGGGATTCCAAATTTGGTGTGGGTGGTTTTACCAACAAGTCTGAGAAAAAATGGGCGAAATCGTGCAAGTGCGACGGCTTATTTATTAACATACATATATGTATATTAGGCCGGTTCAACAAAAACATATGATGATTGTCCGCATCTCAAATTAAAACTTGTTTTATTTAATGAATATCTCCAAAATATTTTGGCTATATTGGTAGCCACCAGTGAGCGAAAGCGATATTACATAACCTCTAAAATTCATGTTTTTCTTCCAAATATCCGAAATCTCGCTAAATCTCAGAATTTCAGCTAAAACTCGCTGTCCTGCATAAAAAAACCCAATATGTGATTCTCGTCCCGATAGAACCGAAGACCAAATAAAGGGTTTTCCAACAAGAGGTGTTATTTGGTTTTTTGAGATAAATGATCGCTTGTTTATTTCATAATAAAAAGGAAGGTATGCCGTTAATAATGAAAAACAACATCAGCCAAATGGCAACCACGACCACGCTTACAGGACCACATCCTTTTTATGAAATTTTCCATAACCAAATCGCAAAGTGGCTGCCCTATGTCCTCGATAGCCTCACGAATTCTATCTTTGGTCTTGAAGGTCTTGAATCGACGCTGGGCTGTTGGTGTAGACCTTATCTTTCACGTGGCCCCAAAGGAAGAAGCCGCAAGGTGTTAAATCACAAGATCTCGGTGGCAAATTGTGATCACCTCTTCGAGAGATAACACGGTCCGGAAACTTTTCCCGTAACAGAGCAATGGTTTCGTTGCTTGTGTGGCACATAGCGCCGTCTTGTTGAAATTAAATGTTGTCCAGATCAATACCATCCAACTCCGACCATAAAAAATCATTAATCATCTCTCGATAGCGCAATCCATTCTCCGTAACTGTTGATCCAACCTCATTTTCGAAAAAGTAAGGTCCAATGACCCCGCCGGACCATAAACCGCACCAAAAAGTCACACGTTGAGGATGGAGAGGCTTCTCAACAATAACGCTTGGGTTTTCCGTGCCCCAGATGCGACAATTTTGCTTGTTTATGTAGCCACCGAGGTTGAAATTTTAATAATTTCAATGCGTTGTTGAATCGTGTATCATTCCGTTTTTAGTAATAGCGTAGTTTCTACTTGTCAAATGTCAAAGAATTAAAGCTTCAAAAGTGGCAGCAACCGAAATACGGGGTGATTCAAAATAACACCTCTTGTTGGAAAACCCTGTACTTCTTTTAACGTCATACAAAGTCTAGAAAAAGTGTAAAAAGCAAGTGATTGCAGATTTACTTCTGCGTACGATTCAGTCACTATAATTCCATCCGAATTTTTGAATTTAATAACAATTGAGTTTTAGAAATTCATGAAGAGTTGACGAAATTTAGGAATAGTTTTTTTCCTTCCAATTGGTTTCTACAGGTTATTATAAAATTGTTGAATGCACTACTTTTACTGTTGAACTGAAATGAACAACCTTCCCGGCAGATTTTTTATCCCCTCACCTTAGAGAGGAGGGAATATATCATTTGCTACGAGCCAAAAGTGTAACACATCGAAGGAGTGACCCAAGACCCTAAGTATATTCGGCGGTAATCCGTTTTAGGGCATATTAAGTCATTTGAGCAATGTCCGTCCGCCTGTCTGGCTGGAGCGCACGATAACTCTCGAAAGGAGTAACGGATTGACTTCAGATTTGGTATGTGTTCATATTTTGTTCTATATCAGGCTAAGTTCGAAGATGGGCCATATTGGTCCACTCCTTCTAGTACCTCCCTCACAAAGGGTTAAAATTTAAAATTTAGTTAACTATTAATTCTCTAATAACTTCTATACTACTTATCCGAATCATCTGTAATTCCACACATAGTAATGGTTTATATGTCGCTATCAGCTTGAGAAAAGTGGGCGTAGTGGCCCCGACGCATTTGGTACCTCCCACACAAATTGACTATTTTGCATTTGTTTGGAAATAGTTGACATTTTGTACAGTGTAATGTTTTTATAGTGGCGGCCGGAAGTTGACCCCAAGAAAATGCACCCCAAATTAAAAATGAAAGTGCACCTCAAATTTGGGGCCTACTTTCGTTACAGAAACTGATTTAGGAAATTACACCCCAATCAAGAAAACAGCATAAAATGAAAATAAACCCCAAAAAAACTAAGACATTTTCTCTTCCTAAATCTGGGGAGTTAGCAGTAATACACGTATACGAACCTATTTTCTAATTATAAATCTTTTCCTGAGCGGTCGGCCTACGGCCTTCGGTCTCTGTTTAAGACGGCGGCCGGAAGTTGGACCCCAAGAAAATGCATTTTGGGGCCTATTTTTGTTACAAAAACTGATTTAGGAAATTACACCCCAATCAAGAAAACAGCATAAAATGAAAATAAACCCCAAAAAAACTAAGAAATTTTCTCTTCATAAATCTGGGGAGTTAGCAGTAATACACGTATGCGAACCTATTTTCTAATTATAAATCTTTTCCTGTGCGGTCGGCCTGTTTAAGACTTTCTCCTATGGACAGGATCCAAAGTTGGCTACGCGAAAAAATCTCCTGTTTTTAAATTTATAGATGAAAATAAGCCCCAAAAAGCGGACAAGAAATGAAATTAAACCACAAAAAGCAGACAAAAAATGAAATTAAGTCCCAAATAAAATTGTTGTTGTTTTATATGTTATTTTTTGGGACCCATATTCATAAAAATATTGGGGTGTAATTTCATGGGGCCCAATTTCATTCCGCCGTTTAAGACTTTCTCCTATGGACAGGATCCAAAGTTGGCTACGCGAAAAAAATCTTTTAATCCTGTTTCTAAATTTATAGTTGAAAATAAGCCCCAAAAAGCGGACAAGAAATGAAATTAAACCCCAAAAAGCAGACAAAAAATTAAATTAAGTCCCAAATAAAATTGTTGTTGTTTGATATGTTATTTTTTGGGGCCCATATTCATAAAAATATTGGGTATTTGATATGTATTTTCCTGGAGCCCAATTTCATTCCGCCTTTTATAGTACCTACAGTCCGGTGAAAAGTGGGCGTCATTGACACGCCCTTTTTGGTACCTACCACACAAATGTACTATTTTTAAGCAACAGTTAACGGCTTATAACTTTAAATCCAGTACATACTTTAAAGTTATTAAATGCAATTTAAATTAATAACAATTTAAGTAATTAAAACAAAAAAATTTACGAATATTTTTTGGGATTGACGGTGAGGGGATTCATAAGTCGGTTTACCTGACTGAACTTTCTTATTTGTCTATTTTCTGAAATTGTCTTTTGACTACAAGAAAGTACACAACCTTAAGTGTAGTTTAGTGTAAAACTCGTAACTTTTGCAAAATATTCAGTGCCTGCAAACGGTTTTGTATTTTGGAGAGTTTTATTTGTCACACCCGATACGGAAAATATACAAAAAGTTAAATTTAATACATTTTATGTAGATACGCATATATGTATCATCTTTTGTGTAAGTTAGGTCAAGGTTATATAATATAAAGTAAACCAAATATATCAGTATGATTACAATATTTACGCTAAAATTTGTAGTCTAAGATTTGTCACACCCGTTATGCAAAGAACGTAAATAATTTTTAATTGATTTTAAAATATTGTCTATTCATTAATTTTATTTCAAGTATGAAATTAAATAATAGAAAGAAGAAATTTTGTACATACAAAAATTTTATAGTATGCAATAATGAAAGTGGCTGATCAAGATTTTATCAAAACCTAAGGTCACATCCGTTTCGGTGATACAACAACCATATTTTTTTATTAAAAAAAAAAAAATTAATTGGTACCAAAAACCAACAGCTTCTGGACGATTAATAAATTACTACTCTAAACATCCCCGACGAATAAAAATCAACACGGCTACAAATTTCATCAGCAGAGTCCTAAACATTAGTGACGAAGCATATCACAAAGATAATGAAGACAAGATACGACACATATTAAGAGTAAACGATTTTCCTAAAAACACTATTGACGATTTAATAAGACACGTGAAGGAGAAATCAACAAAAATAATGGAAACAAAAGAAGACATGGCGAAGATATACAAGACCTCAACATACATCGCAGGTTTTTCAGAGAGATTCTGCAAATCCAACATTTACAATAACGACAAATATCAACTAGCGCTTAAAACAAACAATACAGTAAATAACTTTTTCAGTAGGACAAAATCAAAAATTAAAAAGGAGGACAAATCGAACTTAGTAGTATATAAGATAAAACGTAATGGGGACAAGACCAACATATGCCAAAAGGTATATGATGGCACAACTAAAACTAAGTTAAAGACTAGAATTTCAGGACATAAATCTGACCATAAAGCAAGTTATAAACCTTTGGAGCAAAAAACAGCTCTAGCAGCACATTGTACTCTGACGGGACATGAGCCAAATTTCAAGGACGTTGACATATTGACACAGGAGAACAATTACAAGAAAAGATATACTCTAGAAATGCTGCACATAATTAATGTACCTACTGACGTAAGAATGAACTATAAGACTGACACTGACCACTGTGCACAAATTTATCATAACTTAGTGGAAAAATACAAACCGAGAAAATAAAATAGTTGGTTGAAACAATGCTGTGTTAGCAACAAGTCGTTTGTTTTGTTTAAATGTAAATATCGTGATATATTTTTGTAATTTTTCTTTAAATAATATATGTTCTTTGTTATTTTTTAAGTGAAAATCCCTGAAGATGATCGTCGAAGACGATCGAAATATCGGAAATAAATAAAAATAAAACATAATAGAAACAACACCATCAGTTTTCAGTTTTTAATTTTATATATGACCTCGAGCCAGACAAAACTTGAAAAATTAGAAAATAAAAGGTCAACAATACAAAAACCAAACAAAAAATATTATTAAATTTCCTTGAATGTCAGTAGGTAACACTTAAGTATATCCCCCCCTTTGCGAATTGTCGTTATAAATTATATAGATAACAAGTAAGAAAGTTTCAGTCGGGTAAACCGACTAAGGTATACCCTCACTTTGTGAGTAATGTAATATATAACATTACACCAATAAATCTGTCAATTTGTGTGGGAGGTACCAGAAGGGGTTTTCCAAATACAAATATTTTTCGGTAAACAGTACATTCTTAAATACATTGCATTGTGCTGAACTATAAGCGTTTATGTGCACTGGTATATTAAAGTTACGAGCTATGTAATTTTGGTATGAGTTGGTCATTTTGTGTGGGAGGTACAAAAAGGGGCGGGGTGATAACGCCCACTTTTTACAGGACTATAGGCACTATAACAGCATTACACTGTACAAAATTTCAAGTATTTGTATGCACTGGTATTAAAGTTACAAGCCGTTTACTTTTGGTACGAAACGGTCCATTTGTGTGGGAGGTACCAAAAGGGGCTGTACAATAATGCCCATTTTTTACCGGACTATAGGCGCTACAAAAACATTATACTGTAGAAAATTTAAAGCATTTTTATGCACTTGTATTAAAGTTATAAGCAGTTAAATTTTGATGCAAAATGGTCCATTTGTGTGGGAGGTACCAAAACGGGCATGCCAACTTCACCCATTTTTCTCGAGTTAATAGCGACTAATATACTAATATTATGTGCAGAATTTCAAAAGATTCGAATAAGTAGTATAGAAGTTATTAAAGAATCAATATTTCACTAAATTTTAACCCTTTGTGTGGGAGGTACCAGAAGGAGTAGACCAATATGGCCCATCTTCGAACTCATCCGGAGATAGATCAAAATATTACCACATACCAAATTTGAAGTCAATCGGTTACTCCTATCGAGAGTTATCGTGCGCACCAGCCAGCAGACACACAGACAGACAGACAGACAGGCAGACAGACAGACAGACGGACGGACATTGCTCATTCGACTTAAAATGACCCAAAACGGATTTCCTCCGAACATACTTAGGGTCTTAGATCACTCCTTCGATGTGTTACACTTTCTTCCGTAGCAAATGATATATACCCTCGTCACACTAAAGTGAGGGTATAAAAATTAGAAAGATACTCAGTAACAGTGTCACATCCGTTCCGTTGTGCCTCTTTACACCTATCGTTAAATTCAATACAAATCATTCAGGTAAAATCTTGCGACAGCGAACTGTCTATAGATTTTTTTGATCCAAGTAATATTGAACATGTGAGAAATTGCAGTCTGGTAAACCGACTTATGAATCCCCTCACCTAGAGTCCCAAAAAAATATTTGTAAAATTATTTTTTTTTTGTGTTAATTAAGTTATTATCAATTTAAATTACATTTAATAACTTTAAAGTATGTACTGGTACGAGGGCTGCTGTATATATTTCTGACCTAATAATGAAAATGCAAATATTTATCATCAAAAATGATTTTATTGTTTTTCAAATTATTCTCCAGCATGATTTATACACTTTTGCATGCGCTCAAACCAATTGTCGAAGCACTTTTTCCACTCCGATTGAGACACCTCCAAAACATCGTTTTTTAACGCTTCAACAGCATCTTCTGGCGACGAAAATCGTTGACCACGCATTTTTTTCTTGATGTGCGGGAATAAAACGAAGTATTGGGTGCCAAGTCAGGGCTGTACGGGGTATGACCCATCAATTTGGCCGGTCAAAAAGGCGCTGGTTTGAGCCGATGTGTGAGAGCTCGCATTGTCATGGTGCAGAATGATTCGTCTTCTCTGGTTCGTTTTTCAAATTTCTCCGAAGACTTCAGGCAAACAAATTGTGGTGTACCACTCAGAATTGACCGTCCTACGTTGCTCAAGCGGAACAGTCGCCACATGAAAAGTTTTGCCGAAGAAAGTGCTTCTTCCACGAACAACTTTCGTTGGATTTGGCTCGTCTTCGAAGACCCACACGGTCGATTGCTGTTTTGTTTCGGGCTCATACGCATAGATCCAAGATTCGTCACCTGTGACGATATTATAAACTTCTTTTGAAGCACCGCGATCGTATTTTTATCCCCTCGCCTTAGAGAGGAGGGTATACATATATCATTTTCTACGAACCAAAAGTGTAACACATCGAAGGAGTGACCTAAGACCCTAAGTATGTTCGGTGGATATCCGTTTTGGGTCATTTTAAGTCGAATGAGCAATGTCCGCCCGTCGGCCTGTCTGCTGGCTGGTGCGCACGATAAGCTATTATCTTTTGGTTCAAAATTGTCCATTTGTGTGAGAGGTACCAAAAGGGGCGTGGCAACTTCGCCTATTTTTTTTTGAGGTAATAGTGACTAATAAACTAATACTATGTGTAGAACTTCAGAGGATTCAAATAAGTAGTACGGAAGTTTTTAAATAATCAATATTTCACTAAAAGTTAACCCTTGGTGGGGGAGGTACTAGAAGGAGTGGACCAATATGGCCAATCTTCGAACTTAGTCGGAGAAAGAGAAAAATATTACCGCATACCAAATTTGATCGTCAATCGGTTATCCCTTTCGAGAGTTATCGTGCGCACCAGCCAGCAGACAGACAGAGAGACGGACGGACATTGCTCATTCGGCTTAAAATGACCCAAAACGGATATCCGCCGAACATACTTGGGGTCTTGGTTCACTCCTTTGATATTATATATTTTCGAGCAAATAAATTTTATTTGAAAATCAATAAAATATATTTAGAACCCATATGTTAATATATTGGAATAATATATATTTGCGAACTAATTTTCTCAAATAAAATATGTGTTTAAATACAAATAAAATTATTGTTTATGAATATTTCCAAATATATTTTATTAAAAAAAAGATTTTCAAAACTTTGCTGAATTTTTCGAATTATAGTTTATTTTTATACCCTCACTTTAGTGTGACGAGGGTATATATCATTTGCTACGGAAAAAAGTGTAACACGTCGAAGGAGTGACCTAAGACCCCAAGTATGTTCGGAGGAAATCCGTTTTGGGTCATTTTAAGTCGAATGAGCAATGTCCGTCCGTCTGTCTGTCTGTCTGTCTGTCTGTCTGTCTGTCTGTCTGCTGGCTGGTGCGCACGATAACTCTCGAAAGGAGTAACCGATTGACCTCAAATTTGGTATGTGGTAATATTTTTTTCTATCTCCGGCTAAGTTCGAAGATGGGCCATATTGGTCCACTCCTTCTAGTACCTCCCCCACAAAGGGTTAAAATGTTGTGAAATATTGATTCTTTAATAACTGCTATACTACTTATTGGAATCTTTTGAAATTCCACACATAGTATTAGCTTATTAGTCGTTATCAACTCGAGAAAAATGGGCAAAGTCGCCACGTCCCTTTTAGTACCTCCCACACAAATGCACCATTTTGCACCAAAAGTTAACAGCTTATAACATGAATAACAGTGAATAAAAATACTTGAAATTTTGTACAGTATTATGCTTTTATATTGCCTACAGTCCAGGGAAAAATGGGCGTTGTTGCCACGCCCCTTTTGGTACCTCCCACACAAAAGTACCTTTTTACCAAAAGTTAACAGCTTATAACATTAAAACCAGTTTATAAAAATACTTGAAATTTTGTACAGTGTAATATTTTTATAGTGCCTTTAGCCCTATGAAAAATGGGCGTTATCGCCACCCCCCTTTTTGTACCTCCCACACAATGGTACTATTTTGCACAAAAAGTTAAGAGCTCACAGCATGAGTACCAATGCACGAAAATGCAACAACATTTTGCACAGTGTAACGCTTTTGAAGTCCCTATAGCCCTGTAAAAAATGGCCGTTATCACCACGCCCCTTTTTGTACCTCCCACACAAAATGGCCAAATCATTCCAAATTTAATATCTCATAACGTTAATATACCAGTGCAAAAAACGCTTATAATTCGGCGCAGTGCAATGTATTTAAAGAATCTACTATTCAGAGAAAAATAGGTGTATTTGTTAAAAACATTCTGGTACGTCCCATACAAATTGACAGAATAATTCGTTTAATATTCCATATTACATTACTCACAAAGTGAGGGTATACCTTAGTCGGTTTACCCGACTGAAACTTTCTTACTTGTTTTTCCTTGTTTTCGAATTATGCATTCCTATTAAAAATGGCATACTTACATTAATTACTATTTGAAACCACTTATTTTTATTTTCTAACTATTCCAAGTCATAATTTTCAATTATAAAGAAATTTTACTAACATTAAAAATTTCTTAAAATTACCTTTAAAACGAGAATCTTTGTTTGAGAAGTAACATATCCAAATAAAAAATATTAGTATGTAAACATAGTTTTGTTTAGAACAACATCCTCCCAAACATATAATATTTGTTTGTGTCATATATTATATATTTGGAGTGCACCCTAAAAATATTTATGTTTCAAGCAGAATATGTTTGGGACAATATACTACAGAACCGATTTTTTTCAGCGTGTACGCTTTTGGTCCGTATCAAATGTTATATACCCTTGTATCACTAAAGTGAGGTCATAAAAATGATGTGTACCTTCGATTATAGAGTAGCTATTCTTAAATGGATTATATCTACCTATATGAAATATTGAATTCTGCATAAAACGTCAATGCCACAAATGATGTCGAAATGGGCCCATAATGTCAGAATCACCCATATACCCTACTCCACTAAAGTGACCAAGTTGTGTCAACATTTAATAACAAAGATATTTAATACTAGAATATACAAAATGTTGTTTGCAATGTTTTTGAAGTATCTAATGTTCAGAGAAAGAAAGAACAAATTCATCCGAAAATAATTTCCCCAAAACTTCTGTAGCAATCATCACAATGGTGTCAGCTTTTGAATTTGAGATTATTTATGAAAAGACTATAGACTGACAAATAATAAGCAAAATCTGTCCATCATTCCCCCTATACAAAGTACGAAATTGCACATTATATGTCTCACAAAATGAGGGTACACGTTAGATGGTTTACTTGACTGAAATTTTCTTAATTGTATTATATGATTTTTACTGATTATATGATTATTACTTCGATAATTATCCTTAATACGACGTAAAATCAATTTTCATGTTTCCTTTGTAAAATCATAGTCATTGAATGAACTCGTATATGACTTAATCGTATATCCTTTAATTTCAATCAGAAACATATTGCCTATTTGGAGTTGTTTAATCACTTACATATAGGCAACAACACACAGTTTGTGTCCGTAGACATTCCACTACATACATCTATCCTTCGGCACAAATTGATTGTCGGACATGAACAGCCCAAAATAAATCCTTTGATAATCTGCTTAGACAGAGGATTTTCAATTCAATTACAATGGCACCACCTAATATATAGTAGTGGTGTGTGTAGATGGATGTAGAGGTAGTGGAAGTAATACTCTTAACGAAATGAAACAACAAATACATGAACAATACATGTAATCAAAATCCAATATGTGCTAACTAACAATTTTCTGTTTTTCTTCTCTCCCTTTCCATTTGCAGTGATACTTCAATATCAACCCGAGTGGATATGCTGACGCCGGCTATTGAAGTGTATAAACCACCGCTCTGACATAAGGATGACACGGTGGAGAGCAATTTAGGTAATCCATCGACGAGTAGTGATTTTTAGCAAAAGCTAATAACGACCCGTGTCGAGCTTAATAATGCATCCTATATGCAAACAACAACAGCAGCAGCAGCAGCAACAACAACAACAACAATAACACCGACGATAACAAGAACAACAACTCCCACAATAATAACAACAGCAAGGACATCAACCACACCTATACCAACGACGACGAAGATGACGACGACGAAGACAACAACGACGCCAGCAACATCAGCCACCATACCAACAACACTAACACCTTCAGCAGTAACGACTACCACAACCACAGCAACAAAAACAACAACTGCGACTACTACAGCAACAACAACAACTAGTTCTACTACGGATAATCTATTTGTTCTTCCATCATAGTGTCAATCAAAAACGGATAACGGTAAAGATAATGAAACAGCAGCAGCAACAACAACATCAGCGACAAAACCCGAATTAAAACTAAAGAGGAAACCACAAATGTCATGAAATACAACAACTACAACAACAGCTTAAAACATGAGATGAAACAACAGCGACAACAATAACAACCATCCAAAATACTCCCGAAATCAACTAATACACACACCCACACACATACATTAAGCCACACACACATCATAAATATATAGAAGTATATATAAGATATGGTATATATACGAGTACATATACATATTATACAAACTGAATATAATAGAACTTAATGGTAAATGGAAATAAAGCATGGAAACTATTTAGGAAACAAAATTATAACCACATTTACACACATACACACACACTCACTCATATACACAAATACAGATATGTATCTACAATACATTCATGCCTAACATTCAATATATTTAATATATTATTATACTCATACATACCTCCAACACACCTACACATACATACATATGTACTTACCTATGATCGACCAGAATGAAACCAACAACTTCAAGAGCCTAAACCTAAATGTATATGTACATACAACAAGAGCAACAACAACAATAGGATATGATACAAGATATAGAAAATGACAATAGAGCTGATAAAGGATAATAATCCTCCAAAAATTATTTTTCGTATACAAAAAAAAGCTGACCAAACATAGATATACCGAAAGAAATAAATATATTAAAAAGCCAACTGAAGCACAAATACAGGTTTACTATTTTCTACTAAGTATACATACATATATTCGTACATATATGTATGTGTGTATATTAGGGTAATTCGTTCGAAATCTTTCAAAACTTCGACAAAACTAATCAGATAAATTGAATTTTAGACAACTAAACTATTTATTTCCGGCTATAGAAGTTTCTTTTGCTGCTAATAAAAATGTAAAAACAGAAGTAATTTTTAGTTTCAAGAAAAGAAATTCCATTTGCAGAATATATGAATGAACTTGTCCTTTTCAATTTAGTTCCTGTGAAAACAATTTTTTCTTTACATGTGCAAATTCTATTTAACTTTCCAACTAACAACTTCATGACACTACAAGTATTTAAAAGTCGGCGATATATTTATGTATATATTATTGAAATATCAATTTGAATTTCTTGAGTTTTTCCACAATCCTTAGTACCTTATATACATGGCTTAAAGTTTAAATTTCCATAAAAGTATTTAACATAATGGATTTGAACATTTTTTTCTACAAGACTATGCCACCGATATATTAAAGCATACACGCAAAGAAAAATAAACGTTTGAAGTAAACGTAGTTTTTTTGCCTCAAACGCTCTACTTTTCCCGTAACGGCTGAAATATTTCTAGTGAATGAAAACGTTTATCGTAAAAGTAGTTTCATTCCAAAATATTCATTCATTCCAAAATATTCATAATTTACGTTTATGGTAAACGAAAAACGTTTACTGAAACATATTGTATTTAAACATGACTGCATTTTTAATGATAGTTGAGAGAACAAAGAGCGTAACTTGTTCTTATTTTGTGAGTGTGCGGTTTTATAATTTTTTTTATTTTTTATATATTGGAATAATATGTGCACATGTGTGTGTACACAACACAAAATATGCAGATGTGTGTATACACAACACAAAAGGAAACGTTGTTTTATTAACAGTTCTGCAGACGGTGCTGGACATTTTTCTCTGATACCTCCTTCCGAACTGGTGCACCATTTCACAATTTTTTTGAAATCGCCTTTAGATTTGTACTGACGTTTATGGTGTTCGGTATAAGTGCGCGTGTGTGGCAAAATTAAAAATGTTTTTATCAGTGAGCTCAACATTTTTCATTCAAAGAATTAAAACCAAAAAATCTAAATTATCGGAGGTGCGATATCTCGCAAATATACATACTGCGGACTCTAATTTAATGTTGTAGGTAAATAAAGTGAAGACATGTGGGAAAATTACCAGATATTCAATAACGAAATAATAGATCGAGCACTCCATGAAAATATTTAACATTTTGCCGGAATACCAAAAAACAATAGATTTTAACACAAACTCCTTGTCTAACATACATGCTTTCTTATTTACAGTTTGTCTACAACTCAATTAGAAGTTATCAGACAATTAAAATCAGAGGTGTTTGTCGGGGAGCTCCCGGGTACATTTTACTAAAAATTGTGACGTTTTTGATTATAAACATAATCTAATAAAACATATTAAATATCATAATTCAAACAAATTATTCTTTTGCGACAAACGTTAACTCATTTATTGATAAACTGGCATTGCTAGTGACAAACGCATTAACCGTTTGTAACAAACGTTTCACAGGGTTTGGGATAAACAGGCATTGCTTTTGACAAACACAATAACTGTTTGCACCAAACGTTTCACAGGGTTTGTAATAAGTAGAAGTACAAGTGACTCACGACTACTGGTTATGTCCGTACAGACTGTTTGTCTGTTTGTCTGTTTGCACCAAACGTTTCTCAGGGTTCGTAATAAGTACAAGTGACTCACGACTACTGTTTATATCCGTACTACCCCAGATAGTATGATGAGCGTTAGTGTCTGTGACAATAACCAGCTTTCGCTCATCAGACGTTGCTTCTTCTACTAAATCCCTGAAGAGAGCTCTCGGTACTACATGTAACTGGAGACCAATATATGCGAGATTACCGATCTCCAGACTAGCAGCTGTTTCGTCTTTACCACTTAAATTAGTCAGGAGAAAGATACATAGATCTTTCCTGACCAAAATGCTTGTTCTGGGAGTTTAAAGTTGGGTGTCTTGGTACCGAAGATCTTTCCTCCATTTTGTTTTTTCGGCAACATCCAACTGGGCGCCGGCCACACCTCACCCGCTCGACTCATAGCAGACTTATACAGGTCTACTAATCTGGCGTCACATAAATATAAGAGCTTTATTTCCCCCTGATGCCATTCTGCATCGTTGCACATTGGTGGTTTGCCCGGCATTTCTCTACGGACATCGAGGTAATGAGCCATAATGGCTGATTACACATGGCTCCATTTGTCCTTGAGGATGGGCCCATCATCACTACTTCTGTGTATAACAGCCATCACTAGACTCTACTTCGCCAATTCATTGAAGGGCCAAGCCCTGTGTGTCCTGTTGATGGTCATATTAGCGTCTCTGGGGCTTTTTTCGAAGGCAGAGAACCATCAGATGATCTGACTCTTTTGATTTTATTAGCCGTTAACACAATTGAATTTGTGACTATTTCATCCGACCCATTGGCTTTAGAAGCATCTATGCCGCCCTTAGCACTGGTAATTGACTCTTTTGGTTTTTCCGTAAGATCCGAAACCTCAACAGCCTCCAACTTCGTGAAAACTCTGAGCGCTTACGTTTTGACCGTCGGACATGACGTTTTCCCCTCACCATACCACTTGTTGTGATTACGATTGGGGAACCCTGCTCCATCGGAACATGAAGGCATCCCCGTCAAGCGGAGGGGTTAAAAGCCAAGCACGGCATTGGTTTTGTATTTATTTTTCTGTATAAGCCCGTAATAGGTACTACGATATAGGCCTTATAGACTTCGTAAAATTTTTTTTCGTAAAATCGTAAAAGGTACTGCCCAATAGGTTTTAACTATCCGCTGTGTGATAAACACGTCCGTTCACTACGACTGATCGGCATCGCCTAATTGCTTAAGGAAGGCTATAAAGAACCCAAAATTAGTCTTCATCTTCTTCTACTTATAATATCATTTGTTCCTGCCATTGGCTGTTTCAAGATATTGTGAAAATCCCATTTTTTGAGATATTTTTAATATTCTTTTAATCTCTTGAAAACACCGAAAAATTCACAATTGGCTTATTTTTATTACATTCATATCTGTCTTGAATAAAATGAGACCATTCCGAAGAGAGTCTAAGCATAATTTAAAAAGTTTTATCTATCTTAATAAGTCTACTAACATAGAATATTCGGTTTAGTAAAAGTCGTTACACTAAGGGCAACACCATCTCTAAATCAATGGAATTTAAGAAGAAAGAAATTATTTTTGTTTTAAGCTTAGTTGTACATTATATAGTTTACATGTTGACTTTAAAGATATTTCTTTGAATTATTGAAAATAACATTGATCTAAGGACAAATGTTATCAAATTAAGTAAACATTTCAATAATTTTAACGAAATTTTACTTGGAATTGTGTTTATTTTCATGTCCTATTTTTTAAATTCAAAATGCTTTTAATTTTGGTCACCATATTTCCATATCATTGAATTTAAAACTTTATTGTCTAAGAAAAAATGTCATTATCGATCATAAACTTCTAGACCAATGACTTTATTTGAAGGATTTTTTGTTTTAGTCTGAACTGTCTGATAGTCATAAAACGATCCTGGATATACTCATAGAAAATTTTAGTTTTCTTTCTCTTGAAGGAGCCTTATTTTTTTGAAAATGTAAGACATTTATTTTTAAGTCCATACAATCAGACATAATGTCCAACAAGATAAATTGAATTTTAGACAACTAACCTATTTATATCCGGCTACAGATTCTTCCTTTGCTGCCAATAAAAATTTGTTAAGAAAATGTATTTTTAGTCTAAAAATGTTGGGGCTTATGTCTGAGAGTCAGTGCTTTGGACGTTATGCCCGTTGGATGTAACATCACGGCTCTAATAGACACGATGAACCAAAAATTGTGAACCTATCGGAAGAGGCTTTAACATTTCTACTGGCATGAGTTCTAACAAAATTATTGTGATATCTGTAAGACAAGAATAAACCTCGACCTTCCATGGATCGGCTAAAAACTATGCTGAAGCTATCCTTAACCACAGTATCGTATTGAACCATTAAATCGATTCAATTATTTTTGCAAGGAGTATTTAATTTGTACATTTAATGTAAGAAAGTAATGCATTTTTATGAGAAAAGTCGGTTATCCGTTTTATTTTCTCAGTAATTTTTATGATTTGAACTGGAAATGTTTTTCTGGCTCAAGACCCAGCTGATTCTATACCATGATAGAGAGCAAGTATTTTTACATTGCAAATGTGTTGCAAGTATTTCATTGCGTGTCCACACGTGACCCCCGTCTTCAATAATCTACGTGAGCTTTCAAAAAGGAGCTTGACTATAAGGGGATGTCTCACACAAGCAATTGAGAATTATACTTAAAGTCTCACTTTTCGGCTAGGGATCAAACAATCAAAACACAATGAAATACTCGTATGAAATGAATCCTCTTGTAGAAATCATTTACACAAACTAAAATCTCATTTGCCTGTGTGAGTCATCCCCTTATAATATCTAAGAGTTTGGTTATCGAACTATCAATCAAGGAGTTACAATCTACATGGTCGGGGGCACGCCCCAGAAATCATGATATAATCCGTGGACACTAAATGCTTTCTTTCTATCATTGTATTGAAACAGGTTGACCTTGAACCAGAATAATATTCCAGTTATATTTCTATAAATTATTAAATTTCCCGAGTCAAATTATTTACAATGATTTTTATTCAATAAAGGTTCTGCTGTGTCTTTCATTTTACATTTGGTTAAACACATGTTTAACATCATGATTTATTCAGACTATGCATCACTTTTCACTTTTTTATTTTTTTTAAAAAAAATACGAGTATGTCAGGTGTCAGTTAATGTTAGCTGGAAATGTTATTTTATATGCAATTAAAAAAAATCTTATTACACACATACTATAAGTACGAACTAGTATAAGTATACATACATTAGGGCGTCCCAAAAAAAATTTTGTTAGAGATTTTTAGATTTTTAAAAGTAATGGCCATAAAATAACAATTTATTTTTTATGTCTAAAATTTAAAAAGGGAGATAACAATCTTAATTTTTTGCCTTTTGCATCCAGAAGGCAATTTTTTAAAAAAATAAATTATTACTTCAATAGTTCGATACAATTGAAAAAAAGTTTATTAACTCTCTATGAATAAATATATATTTTAATATAGATTACTATTTTTCAAACAATTGTTGCGATTTTGACCTCTTTTTTCTCCCTTTTTATTTATTTATTTATTTTTTCCTTTATTTATTCCCCAAGAAAATTTTGTATATCAACTTTTAAATTTTTAATCCATTTAAGATATTTACTCGTAAATTTCCCAGAAATATTCGATAAAAATTATTAAAGCAACTTTGACAAAAGTAAATATTAAGCCAGTTAGCATTGTTTTGGCCTTAAGTAGTCTAGACTGTACTTAAATTTCAGATAACTTAACTAGTATTAATTAAAATGTCTTTATTTTAAGTATAAAATATTCTTGCTTTAGAGTTGTATTATTTAAATCAATACAATTGTCTTTGTTCTTACGACACTTTCATTTGCTGCACAACAACATTTTTGAGTGGAATCTACTATAAGCGGAATTTTTAATGATTTTTCTATAAAAGTCTCAAACAATGTAAAACATTAGATATTATTTTTCATTTTTTTAAGATTTTTTTTTTATTTTTTTAATATTCTAATTTTCTCTTTTGGAAATTCTGATGGTTTGTATTGCCCTTCACTTTATGAGTTCATATGAAATATTTTTTTGATATTTTTAACATCAGTTGATTCTATGTCGTCACAGTTGATTCTATGTCGTCACTTGCAATCGCAAATGAGTAAACATCAAAAAATCAAATCCGATTCGCAAAAAAATAACGATTTGCAACAAAGAGTCATCATTTTTTTAACGAAATTTTAATTGGTGTAACAATAGTGTTTAATTGAGAAGAAAAATGTTTAAATTCAGTAGATTTTCCGTCAATGGCGATTTGTTATTTAAAATTTAATTTTTAGTATGAAAAACATTTATTTTTAAGTTAAAAACACACAAATCTTTAAAACTAAAAATAAATTCTCAGTGCACAAGAACCACACCACTTTGAACCACAAAAATACTAAAGAAAATGCCAATTAAAATAATATGGTTCCCATTTTAATCATTACGATTAGTTTTAAAACCCTCAACTACACACCGATAAAATATTGTTAAATTTTAAAGATTTGGCAGAAAACCCATCCTGGCCTCATACTAAAAATGAGAACAATTTTTTTTATAATTAAAAGATTTGTCTTATTTTTAAGTATGGAGAGAACTTAGTTTAAAGATTAAATCGTATTTGAAGCGAATTATCAACGATCAAAATTTCCTTTACAATAAGTAAATTTTCATCATTTTAAAAACTAAAGGTTTTTTTTTGCAGATGAGAACGTCCTTAGTCTTCATGTTTTTCTACAAGAACATTGTGAGTTTTGTCATTGTCGATTACACTGTTTTTATCAAATACACAAATTCAAAATAAGTTATATTTCCTATCTCTTTCACGCAATGATTTGATTTTTGTACCGTCAGTTTCAAAATCCCTTAAAAAAAGATTTGAAGCAGCATCATATTTCTTTGGGACACCCTATGTTATTCCAGGCCTCTTTTTAACCCACGTGCAAAGAAAGGTAAATGAAACATCTAGGAACACAATCACAAAATACTGAACACAAAGCAAAAGATGTAGAGAGGAACTAAAATCGAAATTACCATAAAATATGTATCTAAATGAGGAAACGGAAAAGGCAACTGCCAATACAACACAAAACAAAAACAAGGAATAATTACCAAATTACAAAATCAATAAAACAAAATAAAAACATTATAGATTAGACTCAATAAACATTTCCAGAAAAAGCTGAACTTACATTAATTACAAAAAAGTCGAAGATGATATGAAAAAATAAATAAAAAGGATGTTACGTCGGTCCCACAGCCTTCCTACATTTAGTACAAGCAATGTCCTTGGAAAATTACGTTTTTCTATTTTTAACTAACAACAAAGTTCCAAATTCATTTTATTCCGATATTTAGAAGTTTTTGCGAAAAGCTACAATTAACGAAAAAAGAGAAATGCAATTTTTCCTCCATAGCTTTGGAGAAGAATACAGAATATGTACATCCTTTTCTATTAATTCCTGTACTTCATGTAGGACATAGACAAAACTGTTTGTCTAAACACAAAAAAAAAATGTCAACAAAAAATAAACAAGCAACAACAACACAAAATAATATAAACAAACAACAAGAACAACAATTGATCCAAATAAAACCAACTGAATAATTCCTAAGATTGATTAAATTTAGTTAACCAAAAGAAAAAGTAACAGAGAAACCCAAAACAAAAAAAACAAAAACAAAACACTGTAGTTGTCATAAGTCATAAGTAAGAAATGTAAATGTAAACTAGAATTAAGTTTAATAAAAAGAATGAAAACAAAAAACAGAAAAAGAAAATTACATTATAATCGGTCCACACCGATCATACCTCGATACCCCTCATCCACCTAACAATACCCAATCCCACACTCCCCCCTCGTCCCTTCCCTTAGCCTAAGACCAAACCAACACCCCCCCCCCCCCTCACCCAAAATCAAAGGGTCGCCTGATGAGGGGTATCACACAAACAAACATAACAACAAGACAACATAAAATTAACCTGATTAATAACAACAAAAAACACAAATCGTTAGTAATCTGAATAAATTTAGCATAAATAAAACTTAGTTTAGTAATATTTGTATTTGAAATGAAAACCCAGAAACGAAAATTGAAACAGAAAAACAAACAAAAAAAACTAACAACTAAAAAATGCAATGAATAATAATTTTTGTACTGCTGAAACCTTAGATAAATATTTAGATGAACAATGAATTATGTACTTAAGTGTAATTTATACATACATACAAACATATGTAGCTATTACTCTAACATATTAACATGCAGACATTCTCATAAGAACATACATGCAAACACACATACACACAAATACACATTTTCATATAGAAATAATTAGTGATTTTTCAACAACAAAAATTCAGTGAAATTTAAATTAAATTTCAAAATATATTTATGCAAATCGATTGCATTAGCTGTTGGCGTTAAGTGTGACAATTTTTACTTACTTATTTTTATTATGTATTTATTTATTCTTATTAAATCAATAATTTTTTTGAAGAACTTTTATAGGTTTAAATTCGGTAATTATACCAAAACATTAGAGGAGCAGGGTATATATAATTTGCTACGGCCCAAAATGGGTGAACTGAGTCCTTATCTATGTATGTTCGGCGGAAATCCGTTTTAGGACATTTTGAGTCATTTGAGAAATGTATGTTTGTCTGGATGTCTTTCTGGTGCTCATGATAAGTCGCGAAAGGAGTAATAGATTGGCTTAGACTTTGATGTGTGATAATTGTATTTCCTATCTCAGGCTAAATTTGAAGGTGGGCCATATTGGTTCAGTACTTCTAGTACCTTCCTCACAAAGGGTTAAGTGAAATATTGATTCTACAATAATTTCAATACTAATTATATGTGGGTCAGAATATTTTATATCGACCTATGTAGTTTATTTTTGGCTAAAATGTTTATAAGCAGTTACACATAGCTAAAATAAGATCTCGCTAACATTTTTTTTTAAATTAAAATTTTTTAAAAAATTTTATGGGCATTTTAATTTTTGGAAAAATTAAAAAAATTAGTTTTTGTCTTTTACGAAATTTGTAGTTGCTCTCGCACAATGCGCCAAAGAGGGTACAATGCGCCGTATTTTGTAATTTTTTTTTTAATTTTTTTACGAGTTTTTTTTTAAAAAACTTTGTAGAAAATATTGCTCCCCCTCAAATTTTCACAGAACATTCGTCGCACTCTCACAAATCCAGAACAGTTAAAATTTTTGTGAGACTCAACATTTGTAAAAGTTATGGACGAAATACTTAGTTTGACAATTTTTGTCTGTTTTTGCAAAACACTGCACAGTGGTACGAATTCAAAAAGGGGAAACAATTCCACCGTTTCTTAACCAAACAAGTGATTGCGACCAAACTTGACATGGAAGATGAAGAGGTGTTAGAGAAGTTAAGTTTTATATTTGGACCCCTTATGTCAGAAAGGGGTGGAGCTAGAGGGCCTCAAAGTTGGCCACATCGGGTGAAGAAAATATTCAAGCGCGTGTGACTTGTGTTTCTCTTCCGATTTATAAAATTTCATTTTGTGTGTGTTCTACTAGCTGAGGTCTACAAATAAACAGTTTACACCAAAGAATTATTTCGTATAGTTACCGAGATATCTGCATTTAAAAATTGAATTTTTCATTTTTCCCTTACCCTGTGATAGTATTTTGTAAATATCGGAGCACACCGATTTCATCCGTATCAACTTGTCTGGATGGGCAATACAATTTCCAATACGACGAAAAAAAAGTACAAAATTTGTGACCACTTGAAGTTATATATATTTATACTTTTTTCATAAAAAAATTTACAAAAATCTGATTTTTTTTAAATAATGGTCATAAATTTTGTACTATTGGGTATATCGAACCATGTATCTTATGCACTTCCATACATAGTATTAGTTCATTAGTAGCTCTCAACATGAGAAAAATGGGAGAATTTACCGTGCAGTATTTGGTATCTCCCATACAAATGGACCATTTTGCACAAAACGTTTACAGGTTATAGTATTAATACCAGTGCACATAAATAAAGGGGTTTCCAACAAGAGGTGTTATCTGGTATTCGAAGAAAAATACCATTTTTTGAGATAAATGATCGGATGTTTATTTCATCAACAACAACATCAGCCAAATGGCCACCACGATCACGCTTACAGGATCAGATCCTTTTCATGAAATTTTCCATAACCAAACCGCAAAGTGGCTGCCCTATGTTTCGATAGCCTCACGAATTCTCTCTTTGAGGTCTTGACTCGACGCTGGGCTGTTGGCGTAGACCTTATCTTTCACGCAGCCACAAAGGAAGAAGTCGCAAGGTGTTAAATCACAAGATCTTGGTGGCCAATTGTGATCACCTCTTCGAGAGATAACACGGTCCGGAAACTTTCCCTTAACAGAGCAATGGTTTCGTTGCTTGTGTGGCACGTAGTGCCGTCTTGTTGAAAGTAAACGTTGCTCAGATCAATACCATCCAACTCCGACCATAAAAAATCATTAATCATGTCTCGATAGCGCAATCCATTCACCGTAACTGATCCAACCTCATTTTTGAAAAAGAAAGGTCCAATGACCCCGCCGGACCATAAGCCGCACCAAACAGTCACACGTTGAGGATGGAGAGGCTTCTCAACAATAATTCTTGGGTTTTCCGAACCCCAGATTCGACAATTTTGCTTGTTGACGTAGCCACCGAGGTGGAAATGGGCCTCATCAGTCAAGATAATTTTTCGATGATTTTAGATTTTTCGAATTTTAATAATTTCAGTGCGTTGTTGAATCGTGTATCGTTCCATTTTTAGTAATGGCGTAGTTTCTACTTATCAAATGTCAAAGAATAAAAGCTTTAAAAGTGACAGCTACCGAAATACCGGGTGATTCAAAATAACACCTCTTGTTGGAAAACCCGTACTTTAAATTTGTACTTATAGTCCAGTGAAAAATTGACGTAATTGTCACGTCCCGCTTGTTACCTCCCACACATAATGGTTATATCGACCAAATATTCAATCGATCATAACATTATTATACATGGGTATAGTGCAACGTCTATGAAGTATGTACTGTTCAACTTAAAATATACTTATTTGTGAACCTTATTTGGTACACCCAACACAAATAGACAGATTCATTTGAAACCCCCATAACCTATGTAGAAATCATTAAAATGGATTAATATTCCGTGTATTAGACAACATTTCTAATGAATATATACCAGGGCCTTTAAAATGGTGGTCTGCGGCCATCTATCTATCAAAAGGATGGCTTCATGCATTTTTTGCAATTAATATAAGGAGTGGTGAACCTTATTTGGTACACCTTTATTTGATGGTCCTAGATTATTGAAAATCGTCACCGAAGAAAAAAAAATTAAATTAAAAAATTGGAATTTCATGAAAATCGGACACTTCTCGAAAAATTGCTTTTTGGCCACCAATAATACCTCTGTGGGACCTGATGAAAATTAAGCACATTAAATTTTTTGAGAGAAAAAAAAATCCAACTGGTGATTTTTTTTAAATTAAAAAAAGTTCTGCAAGCAACTTTATTCAATTTGGGAAATATCGTTCGAAACAAATGGGGAATCTGGACATTTTCTTTCTATCAGAATTGCAATAAACCCACTGATAAGATTCAGCGTTCATTATACCCTCACTTTAGTGTGACGAGGGTATATATCATTTGCTACGGAAAAAAGTGTAACACATCGAAGGAGTGACCTAAGACCCCAAGTATGTTCGTCGGAAATCCGTTTTGGGTCATTTTAAGTCGAATGAGCAATGTCCGTCCGTCTGTCTGTCTGTCTGTCTGTCTGTCTGTCTGCTGGCTGGTGCGCACGATAACTCTCGAAAGGAGTAACCGATTGACTTCAAATTTCGTATGTGGTAATATTTTTTTCTATCTCCGGCTAAGTTCGAAGATGGGCCATATTGGTCCACTCCTTCTGGTACCTCCCCCACAAAGGGTTAAAATGTTGTGAAATATTGATTCTTTAATAACTCCTATTATACGTATTCGAATCTTCTGAAATTCCACACATAGTATTAGTTTGTTAGTCGCTATTAACTCGAGGACAATGGGCGTTATTGCCGCGCCCCTTTTGGTACCTCCCACACAAATGCACCATTTTGCACCAAAAGTTAACAGCTAATAACATTAATACCAGTGTATAAAAATACTTGAAATTTTGTACAGCGTAATGTTTTTATAGTGCCTACAGTCCATTGTAAAATGGGCGTTATTGTCACCCCCCTTTTGGTACCTCTCCCACAAAGGTACCATTTTGCACCAAAAGTTAACAGTTTATAACATTAATATCAGTGTATACAATTACTTGAAATTTTGTACAGTGTAATGCTTTTATAATGCCTATAGTCCAGTGAAAAATGAGCGTTATCACCACGCCCTTTTTGTACCGCCCGCACAAAATGGCCAACTTATACCACAATTTAATATCTCAACGTTAATATACCAGTCCATATAAACGGTTACAATTCGGCACAGTGCAATGTATTTAAAGTATCTACTGTTCAGCGAAATATAGGTGTATTTCTTAAACCCCTTCTGGTACCTCCCACAAAAATTGACAGAATAATTTGTGTAATATTCAATATTACATTACTCACAAAGTGAGGGTATACCTTAGTCGGTTTACCCGACTGAAACTTTCTTACTTGTTTTTATTTCGGTTAAAAACACTATGAAACAAATGAACACTTTTTGAAAAATACAAACCAGTATAGGTTCGATTCTACTACCAAAGGGTAGTATAACCCTGTACTCGGTTTGGCGAAATTAGTCATCAATTTTTTTTTAAGGACCTCAAAACTTTCTGAAAATCAGTGGACCCCTCGAAAAAGGTGTCATCAGCTTTTGCCCAACAACTAAATCAGACTTGGTGATACCGCTTAACTACATTTGGCAATAATGTAGCTAAGAATGTGGTGAACAAAGCTTGTTAGCATTTTAGGCAAAAAAAATTGTATCCGCACTTTTTTTTTAAAAAAACGTTAAAGGAAACAAATATTTTTTCGCTTTTTTCAGCATCCTCCTAATTTTTCACTAAAAACGTTTGGCAAAATTGTAGCCACGGTAAATCTGAACAACTGAATAGCTCAAAAAGAACACATTGTACCTCAAAAATGTTACTAACAATATTTTTTGGTGTAGGATATGTTCAGCAACTTGTTATAACATAATTAGGCCAATATTTTTGTGAAACATACAGGGTCTCCCATATTCGACGGACCCATCTGGCAACGCCATAACTTTTGACAGAGATGTCAGATCGCTTAATGACATACCGCGTTTGAAGCGTCAGTCCAAGCAGATTTTTACCATGGAACAATACACGCCACGCGAAATAGTTGAAATTTACATTCAACAGAAGAAGTCAATTGTGAAAATTCAACGTGCTTTTAAAATATTAAAAAATGTGAGAAGTGCGCCTTCTAAGAACACCATTAAGCGTTTATACGAAAAATTTTCGACTGGTGAGGCTCTTTCTAATCCGAAGAGGCCAAATAAAAGTCGACCAAGGCGATCGGCCGAGAATATCGCTGCCGTACGAGCCAGTGTTGAGAGGTCCCCAAGAACATCCCAAAAACGCCGTTCTCAGCAGTTGGGCATGGCTCGGTCCACTTTACAACGGATTATGATTGGAATGGGCCCAACGAGTCCGTGGGTCCGTCGAATATGGGCAACCCTGTATTAACGCTCTAGCTCCCCCACATAAGTGCAATTTTAACAAATCGTAAAAAAAAACCTCTAAGAATGGGGAGGGCGGTGATGATATGTTCTACAAATATGTTGGCCATAAAATTATACTATATGTGTCAGAACACCCCAAGCCCAAAACTTAACGCACAATCCAAAAAAAGGTCAAATTCCAGTCAGGCAGTGAGACAAAATTTAGATATTTCTGCATAAACTTAGTTGCTACAAGTTTCATGTTGAAACTTCTGAAATATTGTTTGAAATGTGCCAGCCAGACATGCGACAAATCAATGTCGGCTTCACTCAAGACATTCCACAATTGTCCACCATATTCACTGCTTCAACGTTTCCATCGGTTATTAATGTTCTGAGTCGTCTAAGAAGCGAAGTTGCCTCTTCATGTTCTTGTAGAAAATATATTGATTTGTTGCTCAATTTAAACTCGACAAATGCAATAGTTATAATTTTAAGTGCGTTAATTCTACCTTGAATTAAAAAATATAAAAACTCTGATATGGTCGGTCTGTAGCCCAACTGCAATCCCAATGAAAGTTTATCGTGCATTCTAGCACCAAAAGTTTGTGAGCGTGGAGGCCAATTTTCGACCATAAATGAGCTAAATATGCGATTAAGGAGTGTTGGTCTGATATTAACACTAAACAAATTTTTCAATTCAGTCGGTTTTATTTTTTAATTAATTAAATGCTTGATTTTTTGTAATTAACAATTTAGATGACTATATAAATTGTTTTGTTACACCCCATATCTATACCTTCATTCCCTCGTATGCTAAGTCGAATTAGCACGCTTTATATAATTATATATACATAATTATTTTTATATAATTTATATATTCCAATTCATATTCCGTCAATATTTGGTATTAATCCGTCAACCCAATCAAAATGTAGGCACTAGACGTCATACGAATTCCATACAAATTAAAAAATTGGGAATATCTCTCCCGAAAAATTATGTTTTTTTGACTTAGCTTACTTTGGAATGGTGTTATTAATATGTAGCACAACAAAAACAGCTAAAAAATTTGAATCCAACAAAACATCCGATTATTTACTTACTCATATCGACCCATATTTTTATATAGGCCCAAATATAGGTCCATTCTTTTTGAAACAATAAAATATAAAGACACATTGGGACTTGGGCAGTTTTTTTCTATCTGAAAAGGTATTTATTAATGTTAATTTTTAATCAGTAGAAAATCTTACTTTTCGCTCTCTGTTTAAAAATTAACCAGTAAGGAAATTTCTGAACGATCGGAGTGAAATTGCGACCTGTAGTCGACGAACAACTTTACATGGACAGACGGACGGACGGACAGACATAAATCAACTCAGTTAGTGATTCTGAGTCGATCGGTATACTTTAAGGTGGGTCTAGCTGTGTTATTTTCAGGTGTTACAGACATCTGCTGTGAAACAAACTTATAATACCCTGTACCACAGTGTGGTGTAGGGTATACATATTTCTGCTAATGTTTTGTATATATTTATTTTTATACATACCCTCACTTTAGTGTAACGAGGGTATCATCATGTGCTATGGGATAATAATGTAACACATCGAAGGATTGACGTAAAACCCTAAGAATGTTCGACGGAAATCATATTTAGGACATTTCAAGTCATTTGAGTAATGTCCGTCCGTCTGTCTGATGCGCCCGAAAACTCTCGATAGGAGTAAAGGATTGACTTCAAATTTGGTATGTGATAACATCTTTATACTCATTTTGTCACTCCGTTTGTAGCACCTCTAAATATTGATCTGAGACCCCATAAAGTATATATATTCTTAATCGTCGTAAAATTCTAAGACGATTTAGCCATGTCCGTCTGTCCGTCCGTCCGTCTGTGGTAATCACGCTACAGTCCGCAATAATAGAGCTAGGTTGATCAAATTTGGTACAAATACTTCTTATAGTTGCAGGTTGTTTGGGATTGCAAATGGGCCATATCGGTCCATATTTAGATATAGCTCCCATATATAGCATCTAACTTGTTGTGATTCCTACTGTTCTCATCTACTATATTTTTTTGTGTTTATCGGTGTTATTTTCTTTACGTTTGAGTTATTTTGTGAGGTCACATGCTATCCATGGTGGAGGGTATATAAGATTCGGCATGGCCGAACTTAACACTTTTACTTGTTTTCTCTATCTCAAGCTAAGTTAAAAGATGGACCATATTGATTCACACCATCTAGGACCTTCAGTATTTTTCAGGCAAAGAAACTTTTCTTTTTTTCAAAGAAATTTTTTTGAAAATAAACAACATTTTCTTTGGAATTAGGAAGAGTTTCTTTGACTTAAAAATAATGAAGCATTTTATTAAATCGGAAAAGTTATTTTTTGTTTTAATGGCCGACATGGAATTCATCGATGTATTTTATTCATTTCAATGCAAAATATCCACTTCCTTTAAACGCCAGCATTTAATGTTATCCATATTTTCAAAGTGTAACTAAATATCATGAAATTGAAAACAATTTGCAAACACCTGAAACATTAAATAACATTTATTGATTTATTTGAAATGAAAATCCATCCTTCAAACAACAAAAAAGCCACACCATAAAAACATAATCCCTTAAAATCATAATAATAAAGCCCAAATGAATAAATAACAAATGAAGAAAAAAACTGCACACAAAAACTATTTATAATTAACAATAATTGTCATAATAATAACACAAAACAAGAACATAATAATAAAAGCATAGCCATCAGCATATACATATTTAATTGAACAATTAATAAACAAACGAATTAATGAAAAAAACAAGCAGAATAAAAACCAAATTAAAGCCTGGCGATTTATAATTGTAACAATTTAATTTTAAAAGGCAATGATTTAATTTTCATTTTACACATTTTTTCTTTTTTTTTATAATAAAACTTAAGCTTGACAAGCATTAATAAAAAAAACAAAACACAAACCAAAAAAAAAACTGTAGAAACAACATTACCTTTATAAAAACAAATCGCCCAAAAAATCAACATTAATTATAAATGAGAGAAAAACAAAATAAACAAACATTTTTTGACTGTGATCATTTTACGATATAAAACATTTAGAAGAAGAAAAAAACACATACATACAACATATATTGTTAATAATATTTAATATGGAAACGAAGAAGAAGAAGAAAAAACTAATTAAAAAATAACATTCAACAAGCCATTGAATTGAAGGAAGAAAACAAAAAACTGTAATAATTAAAAAACAAAATAAATAAACAAATATATTGGAAAATAATTTTTTCATAGAGAGAAACGCAACAAAAAGCAATTTCATTTAATGTTTATTTATTATTATTATATTATTGTTATTAAGTTATTTTTATGGGAATACCCCAAAAAAAAAACTCACAAAAATCCTAAACAAATACAGATACGCGGGACAGTAGTTGTATATCATAACAATCAGTGAACGGAAAGCAAAAAAAAAACAAACGGAACACCACGGAAATGAAAGGAAACGGAAATGAACAAAACGAACACAATGGCAGAAATGCTGACAGTTGTGTTATATGTACTTACAAGTATTTGTTGTGGGCCAACAAAAACCCAACAACTGAACTAAATTTATAGGAAACCAATTTAGTTTTACGAAAGTTAAGAGTTAGAGAAAGAGAGGATCGATTGAGCGAAATACTCGTACATATAGTAGGAGTACTAAAGTAAAGAGCAACAGAAAAAAAACCCCACAACAAAAACTACACAAAAAAAACAATGAAAAGACCTAATTAAAATTGAATGTTAACAAATTGAAGAGAATAAAATACAAAACAAAACCTAATAACATATTGTTGTTTAATATGCAAATGTAAAAGAAAACTAAAAATAACTAGAATAATTGTTAAATTATGATAAGGAGATACGAATGGGGGAAAAATCTCTACTCTTTACACACACACACACAAAAAAATGCAAACATAAATACAAATGAATGCATTACGGATGAATGGATGGATGAATACATACATACATACATATGACTTATACTTGTATGTATGAAAGAATATGAAAGAATTGTATAATTGTAATTGTTATTTGTTATTAATTGGCAGTTGGTTGAATTTTGTATACAGATATGTAAATATGTGTGAATGTTATACATATGTATATTTTTTAACGATATATATACCAGATGAAGAATATCCCGGAAAACGGAATAAAAGCGGATTTTGTTAAAAATGGCTTTAAGTGCAATAATAATAAATTGAGTTCTTTTATTTAAATTGTTTGGAAATAAAATATTTCTAATTGATAAAATAACTGAAAGAAAATGAAAATACAAAGAAAAAAGGTAAAGACCAAAATTTCACAGGAACGAAAAATGCTTAATTGTATCTTAGCCAAAGAAAATTCTACATTATTCTAAAGAAATTTCTTCTTAAAAATAAAGAAAATTTCTTTGGAATATATAATTTTGTCTTTAAAATAATGATAAAGTTCATTTGTCTGGAAAACTATGAAACATTCATTGAATCAAAGAGGTTCTTCTTTGTAGTAATAAGTTTCTTTGGAATACATTTTCTTTGGAATACAGATTTTTTTCTTTAATATAGTGATGAAGTTTCTTTAGCTGGAAAACTATGAAACATTCTTTGAATCAAAGAAGTTTTTCTTTTTAATTAAAATTACTGTGCATTTCTAGCAATTCAACATTATTTTAAAGAAATTTCTTCTTAAAAATAAAGAAAGTTTTTTGGAATAAATATTTTTTTCATTAAAATAATGATGCAGTTCATTTGTCTGGAAAACTATGAAACATTCATTGAATCAAAGAGGTTCTTCATTGTAGTAATAAGTTTCTTTGGAATACAGAATTTTTTCTTTAAAATAGTGATGAAGTTTCTTTGGCTGGAAAACTATGAAACATTCTTTGAATCAAAGAAGTTCTTCTTTTTAATTAAAATTACTGTACATTTCTAGCAAATTAAATTTGTTTCACAAAAAATTAAAATAAAAAGTAATTAAAATAAAATATAGTTCGAGAGTTAATCAGTTTTCACGTCTACAAATGAATTGTCAGTTATCGGAAATAAAATTTAACTGAATAAAGCAACCGTTCTTTACTTGTGACTACACAGGAAAAAAGTTGTCATAAAACTAAAGAAAATAAATGGGTATAACTCCTAACATAAGCATCAAAGAGCGAAAAAATTTTGAGACCACAAATTTCTGGTGAACATCTTGAATTGTCTATCCCAAAACTTTAAATGGTTATAACTCCTTAAAAAAGCGTCCTAGAGAAAAATGGGTAAAATTTTTAGATCTGTTTTTTGGAAACATTCCATAGCCTTTCCTAAATTAAAAACGGTCATAACTACTTAAATAGAGAATTCTCTTTGATAATATAAAATATGCATAGGAAAAGCATTTTTACTAATTCGTAATATCTACTTATTTTCTATATTCTTTTCATATCCTTTAAAAACATACAGATATATAGGGGTTTACATATTGAAATTCCGAAATTTATAGGTGGAACAAAAGAAGGAATACATTAGAGATGTCAGATAAATGTGAACAAAAATTGTCACAAAATTGTCACAACTTAAATCTACCATTTACAGGTAGATTTTTCAGACGAAGAAGATGTTTCTGAGACAGATGTGCATTAATAAGTAATCTCAGGACTTAAACAATCCACTGTAAGGAATATACTTCAAAAAAATATATTTTGGGCTGTTCTCATTATGAAATATTAAATTTATTTATTTGAAATTGATTTAAGGTAATTTCAGATACATTTGTTCTATTTATTGATTTGATGGGAAAAGGAAAGGCATTTAGGATCACAAATACTTGTCATAATTATGGATTGCCTTCCCAAAACTTAAAATAGCTATAACTCCTTACATAAGCATCCTAGGGGGAAATGGGAAAACATATATTCCCAAATTTATTCATCATAATTATGGACTGCGTTTCCAAAACTTAAAATGGTAGTAACTCCTTAACGTCATTAGAAAATAGTGAAATTTGTTGATAGACAATCGTTTTTGGCAAAAAAATTTTATTGCCTTCCCGAAACTTAAAATGGCCATAGGTTTATGTTTTTTAGCAGCTCACATAGACCAGTTTAGGCTAGTGTTACCACTGGCTGAAATGCCGCTCATCGAAACCAACATGTTTGATATTCCAAGTTTGTTAAATTTTGAAAAGATTTAGTTTTGTTTGCTTGTGAGAGGCATAACAGTTAGACGTGTTTTGCTTGTTCGGCTATTTGGTTTTTATCTCCTCAATCGTCGCAAAACTCCGTCTTTCCATGAGTCTCTTCAATTATGGGAACAGGAACAAGTCGCAGAACGGCCAAATCTGGTGAATACGATGGATGAGGCATGATTACGGTATTCTTCTCGGCCAACGTCGAAAATGCGACGTTTTTTTCTTCTTAAAAATTCAGCAATTTTTGAACGAACTTATCCATAACAATTTTCTTCACTTTCTCAACATTTTCATCGGTTTTTGATGTAATGGATCTTCCAGGACGAGCAGGATGTCGTTCACATCTTCTTTGAAAAGCTTGTACCACTTGTAAACATGTTTCTGACTCAGAGTACAATCACCATATGCAACTCTCAACATTTCAAGTGCTTTTGAGAATTTAATTCCATTTTTTACACAAAATTTGGTGCAAATTCATTGAACCCTTTTTTACAGCAGAAAATCGCCAAACAAGCAAAACGCATCCAACTATTACGTCTCCCACAAACAAACTAAACTAAACTCAAGCAAACTAAACTGAGAACATATATTCGAGACAAGTGTACCAGCATAAAAAAAGCTAATCGAATGCACGTAGGCCGAGAAATTTCAAAATTCTCCTTTTCTATTGAACAGACCCCGTACAAAGTTGTCGATAGTACGAATATCGGTACCGGAAAGATCTGTTAAACTGCCTAGATAGGCCGACCTCAGTATGTCCGGAAGTCGTTTACTGTAAGCGGGACAGTAGCTTTGCAAGTGCTCAATGCTCTTCACTTTTTCATCATCTCCACAGCTTCTGTAGAAGTCATTGGAGTCAATACCCAACCTACTGGTGGGCTCACCGATCAAGCAGTGTCCCCTCAGAACTGAAACTAACGTAGACAGTATTTTCCTCTCTAGTGCGAGGAAACATTTTGAACTATCTTGGACAAATTTGCCTAGGTTCCCTATACATAGATGCCGATTTCTTTGCATCTTTCATTGGACTGCCTGATTCCCTCTTGATTAATCGAAAGCTTGCAGAAAGCTTTGAGAATTTGTAATGTCGTCCCTTTTATAGAAAGTTCAACGGCTTTGCAGTTTCCCGGGATATCAATATGCTCAGGCACCTGTGTTTACTACACTGCTCAGCCATCTCTTTAAGAGATTTGCGTCAATCGAGGGCTGTTTATTAATTTATGGTGTGGTCTCCAGATAATTTATGCAAGTCTGACTGTCCGAGTAAATGACAACGCCAGTGTTGGTTACTATGTTGCGACTAAGACACTTGGCGACTTCCCACATTGCAATTATTTTGGCCTGATAGACACAGCAGGTTTCTGGTAGTCGGTGAACTATATCAAGACTGAATTCTTTACACTATACTCTGAAGCCAACCTTATCATCAAGCTTTGAACCATCCGTATAGAAGTGGAATAATTTTTATTACCTGGTATTATGCCAACCCATTCATCTCTGGCTGGTATAATAGTGATGCAGTTCCTCTCGAAGGTATACACCGTTGGTATATAGCCCATTCAGTCGATTACCATAGCACTACACTTTGCTATCCTCTTGTTGCGGTTGTTCTTGTGCCTTCATATTGGTAGACAGTTTAATCCTAATGCCGCTCTGGTTGCGACTTCTCTCGCCACAAGGGCGAAAAGTGTAACTCATCGAAGGAGTGATCTAAGACCCTAAATATGTTCGACGGATATTCGTTTTAGGTCATTCTAAGTCGAATGAGAAATGTCCACCCGTCCGTCTGCCTGTCTGCTAACTGGTGCGCACGATAACTCTTGAAAATAGTAAACGATTGACTTAAAATTTGGTATACGGTAATATTTTTTTTCTATCTCCGGCTAAGTTCGAAGATGGGCCATATTGGTCCACTCCTTCTGGTACCTCCCACACAAAGGGTTAAAATTTAGTGAAATATAGATTCTTTAATAACATCTATACTACATATTAGAATCTTCCACACATTGTATTATTTTGTTGGTCGCTATCATCACGAGAAAAATGCGCGAAAGAATGGGCATTATTTTACAGCCCCTTTTGGTACCTCCCACACAAATGGACCGTTTTATACCAAATGTTAACGGTTTATAACTTTAATACCGGTGCTTTCGAATACTTGCAATTTTCTACAGTGTAATGCTGTTATAGTGCCTACAGTCCTGTGAAAAATGATCGTTGCCACCACGCCCCTTTTTGTACCTCCCACAGAAAATGGTCAAATTATACCAAAATTGATAGATCATAACGTTAAAATGTATATTAGTGCACATAACCGCTTATAATTCGGCACAGTGCAATGTATTTAAAGTATTTACTGTTCAGCGAAAAGTAAGTGTATTTGATAAACCCCTTCTGGTACCTCCCACACAAATGGACACATTAATTCGTGTACTATTTCATATTACATTACTCACAAAGTGAGGGTATACCTAAGTCGGTTTAACCGCCTGAAACTTTCTTACTTGTTTAGTTTTTAGTCACAATTTTCAATTCCTTTTACAAAACTTAAAATGGCTATAACTCTGTGAATAAGCGATAATGACGACATTTTGTGCTCATTTATTTTTGTGGTCATTATTTTGGATTCTTTCCACAGCTTTAAATTGCAACACTCCATAAATTTGGCATCTAAGTGCCAAATGGTCGATATTTTGTAATCATTTTGGATTGCCTTTCAAAAACTTAAAATGGATATAACTCATTCAATGAGCGTCAGGCGAAAAGTGTGGATTTATGTTGGTCAAAAATTTGGAAAGCCTTATCAAAACATAAAAAGACTACAAAAACATAAAATGACAACTTATGTCAAAAAAGTTAATTATCTTTTATCTTAATGTATTAAATCTTATCTTAGTTACATTTCTTAATTACACTGAAAAAAAATTGTCATAAAATTAAAGAAATGCTCCAAAGACGTCATTAGTTTTTAAAATAAGAACATTTTGTACTTAAAATATATATAATTTCAATAATATTAAGTAATTTACTTAATTTTGAGTAAATTTTCTTAATTTTAAGTACAACATGTACTTATTTTGAAGACTAAGGACGTCTTTGGAGCATTTCTTTAATTTTATGACAAATTTTGTTTCAGTGTACTCTCAAAAGAATAAAATACGTTTTTAAACTTTTAAAGATCTCTTTCTGGCAAAATTTAAAATAATAAACTCAGAAAGTGCTCACCTTTCTAGATGTGTTATTCTATAGAAGCAATACATATTTCCAAACAATTTTACTTTCATTTTGTTTATTATTTTTCAAAATCATGAAATTAGTTAGAAATACATATGTAGATAGGTTGTTGAATGTTATAAAAGCCGCAAAAATAATATTTGTTTTCTGTTTTTTTTTTAATCACCTCAAATTAAATCCTTTTTTCTAGAAGATAATTGCAAAAACCTAAATAAAAAATGCAGATAGCAGACACAAACAAAATCACTTTAGAAACAAGAAGAAAAGAAAACACAAAAAATAAATCATATTAAATCGTGCTTGACAATATAATTTAACACAAGAAATTGTAGAAACCAAATAATCAACATTTCAACAAAAATGGAAAAAAACTGGAAATAATAAAATCAATCTACTAACTAACAACCACAAAAAAAAATAAAACACAATTAACGCCATTAGACCGAAAGAAACATACGGCCCTCGTAAGCTGAAGCATATACACACACACACACACACATACTATATGAATTAAATAGTCTTTGTAACAAAAACTAACTGAATTATATCTAAACAAAAAATGAAAGAAATGCACAAGAATTTAGAAAACGTTTCTTTAATTTAGCTTAATTTTTTTCAAAAAAGTATGGCTTTAATTTTGAAAACAAAAAGATCATGAAATGCAATTTTTTTTCTTTTTGTTAAATTTTAAATCAAATACATTTTCTCTGTAAATACTTTCATTAAATGAAAATATTTAAAACGACAAATTATTATAAATAATAAAAAAAAAACACAGCATAGAAAAGAAATAAATTGTTAAGAAAATGAGAGTATAAACAAAAGAAAAACTAAACCTTGTCAATAAGATTTTATAAAAAGCAAATGAAAAAAAAAAACGCAAAAAAAGAAATGTTAACCAGAAACAAACTTAGTTAAACAATTCAAATAAATGAAACGTCATAAAAGAAAACATCCCTCTTCCCCCCAAAAAAAAATTAAAAAGAATACAAAAAAACAAAACGGCATCACTTTTTCACACACATTTGTATCAAACAAAAGAATATAAGAAACGATTTTATATACAAAAATACAATTTTGATAAAAAAAAATGAATAGAAAAATAACAAATGTAACAAAAAACACTTCAATTTATTATTTTTTCAAATAAGCCTTTATTTTTGCAGCTATTTTTCAGTTACAACTTATATCACCGAATTCAAACACCTTTACTTACCACTTAGCCAAAATGTCACCAGATTTTGCAAATTAAAACAAAAATTTTTATCTTCTTTTTGTTTTCTTAAAACCACAAACAGATTTCAGTATTTTTTGTAATTTCTTACTTTCATTGTACACTCTCCCCACTTATACACAAGCTACATTTTTAAAAATGATTTTAAAGCAAATAAAATAGCAAAAGAAAAGCAAAAAAACCAACAAATCTCATTGTTTATTAAACATACCATAGGAAGAATAAAAATAAATACAAAATTAAGTATATTAAATAATAAAAAGAAAAAACTAAAATAAACAAAATACTAATAATAATAACTTAGTAGTAATAATATATAAAAAAAAACAAACAAATGTGTAATAAATGGTAACAATGGAAAATAAAATCAATAAAATATTTATAATTGAAATGAATAAACAGAAGAAAAAAAAACAAACATGCCGATATGAGAAAAAATAGCAAAGTTAATAAAAATCGAAAAAATATGATTGATACAAAAATTTACATGCACCGAGTGATTCAATATTCTCTTAGCTTAAAGTTGCCCTAATAAGGTAAGTATGGAATGAAAGGTAAACTAACAAAAACAAATAAACCGTTTGAGGTACTTTTCGCACCAAATAGGGAAAAATTGACAAAAAAGGGGGAATTTTCTTAAAAAAAAAACTTCAAAATATACATGTATTCGTACATACATTATCTACAATTTACGCAATCACCAAGGAACTATAGATATTTTTCGATTTTTGTCAGAAATTTTAAAATTAACCTATGCTTTTTATTTTTGACTAAAAAGTAGCTAGATAAAAAATCTATATATCATTCATTTTGTTAATAACTTAAAAAAAATTATAAAAATGTATAAAAATCCTTTTTCGGATTTTACTAAATTTTTTATCGATCTTGAACGGCTGAATGGTAATTTGGTTTAAACAATTTTATGGGGATTTGAAATTTTCAAGAGTCAGTCGCCGCCTGTCGTAGCGAACGGACGTGTTATCGCAGAGCGGATAGTTTTTAACCTATTACGCAATACCTATTCACCTACCTACTACGCAACCAGGAGCTTTGTTGTTTATAAAGCGTAGGTTGAATTGGATGCATCGGTCTCTGGACAGAAATTTCTGAGCTCAGTCTGGAAGGCCTATACCGACGTACCTATTACGGGCTAATTCTGGCTATGGGGGTGTCTCCCCCAACCAATTTATGATTAAACCAAAAAAGACGAAGGAGATTACGGCGCAGGGGAGGGAAAACCCAGTGCCGGCGACAAGCGTTGATTCACTCACGAGTCATGTGTCGTCGTTATCGAACAATCGTGAGCAAGCAACTTCTACGAGCTTTGGTGCCTTGGATCCCGTAGTCGAAAATGAAACAAGAGCACATCCAGCCGCAGGCAAAACAAATGATAAGACAGATGAAGCAGAACCCAGCCGGGGCTTTAAGCAACCCCAGCCTTTAAAAGCCACTGGGGACTCTGACTCTGAATCGTCAAATGAAAACAATATCACTATTGTTGCTAACTCAAAGAGACTGTCAGGGGCACAAAGAAGGAAACTGAATAAGTTGAACCGACAGAACCTATTACGGGATGAACCTGACAATTCTACATCTAATACAAACATGGAGGCCGCTAAAAGAGTCAGGTCTCCTGAAGAACATAGCGCTGTGAAAGTGACTAAGAAGAAAAAGGGCTCGCCGTCTTACAGTAATTCGGATAAGCCTAACCTAACCACACAAAAGGAGGTCTCTAGTCTGGGTCCTTCGATTGTGGGTCGTAAAGTTGACCCAATAACGCAGTTCAAGTCAACCAAATCATCCGTTAAGGATGAGGCTTTAACCAAAAAGACTCTACAGACACGGAAAAATCAATTGGCCATAAAGAAGGGTAAGAAGCCACCGTCTTATTCTAATATAGCTAAACAACGTTTTCGAGACGATCTATGCTACGCCATAATTGATAGCAGTAGTGCATCTGGCAGAATCCCCGAAGACCAAAAGAGTAACTTCGAAGATTTGGTCTATACGAGGGTAGCGGAATACGTCCTCGAATCTAAGGATGAACCACCAATCGAAGTAATGAGTTGCACGTTTTAGAGGGGTGTTTTGATGCTAAGGCTGGCATCACAACGCTGCGCTGGTGTCCTCGTAAAACTTGTGGATAGCTTCCCCTCACCTTGGGACGGCGTAAAGCTAAAATTAAACCAGTAAGGAAAGGCAGAAAGTCGGGCGGGGCCGACTATATAATACACTACACCTCCCTAACAATGCGATAAGGGTGATTGCGATAATAATTTGGAATAATTGGTAAATGGGTAAGAACATATATATGTGGACATACCTAATTCTGAACCGATAATCGCTAAATTAAGCAATATTCGTTCCTTAATTGAGAAACATCTTTCTGGGGACTTTTGTAATGATCGGAAGTAAAGTACAACTTCTATAGCGCTTTGTAACCAAATCAGGAGGAACATATATATGGAGGTTATATATAAATCTGAATCGATTTTCCCTGAATACTCATTCATGTAAAATAGAAACCTATTTCTGTCGAATTTCGTACTGATCGAATATAAAATACAGTCTCTACAGCGCTTAGATGTCAAATCGGTGCTAACATATATATGGGGGCTATATCTAAATCTGAACCGATTTTCTCCGAATTTGGCAGTATTCCTTCATGTAATAAGAAACCTCTTTCTGCTGAATTTCGCTGTGATCGGATGTAAAATACAGTCTCTACAGCGCTTACATGTCAAATCGGGGGTAACATATATATGGGGGCTATATCTAAATCCGAACCGATTTTCTCCGAATTTAGCAGTATTCCTTCATGTAATAAGAAACCTCTCTTTGCCGAATTTCGCACTGATCGGATATAAAATAATATTTTTACAGCGCTTACATGTCAAATCGGGGGTAACGTATATATGGGGGCTATATCTAAATCTGAACCGATTTCTTCCAAATTTAGCAGTGTTCATTCATATAATAAGAAACCTCTTTCTGCCGAATTTCGCGCTTCAGCGCTTACATGTCAAATCGGGGTAACATATATATGGGGGCTATATTTAAATCTGAACCGATTTTAACCAAATTCAATAGGGATCGTCCTTGGGGCCAAAAAAAAGATATGTGTAAGGTTTCGTCGAGATCGGACCATAATTGCGACCTGTACTTTGATTACAAGAATACATGCACAGACAGACGGACAGACAGACGGACATAGCTAAATCAACTCAGAAAGTGATTCTAAGTCGATCGGTATAATAAACGATGGGTCTATTTCTTCTCCTTTTGGGTGTTACAAACAAATGCACAAAGTTATAATACCCTGTACCACTGTGTGGTGTAGGGTATAAAAACGACATTCCTGAACTCAAAAAAACGACCCTATATGTTAAGGGATGTTCTCATCAGAGTACATACTCGACTCATTGGCAAACAGAATTCAAAACTTTCCGTGAGAAAGTGGGAAGTCTTCTATAGAAAGGATGATACCGAGGGTACTCTCCTCGTGTTGGGTATAGACCCAGAATCCAAGAACAATCTTGTCATGGCGAAGGGCATAGCACACTTCTTGCTCTGTACAGTCTTTTTCAAAATGGGAAAGGTCCCGATTGGCAGGACAGATGAATCGAGTCCAAATATACTGTCTGAAGAGGCAAACACTGGTATTGAACGGATGGAGACAAGTGAGACACTGCCAAAAACTGATGTGGAAGTAGTCAATAACACCACCAGTTCACCAATAGTACCGCCACTTTTGCAGGAAGTTCCCAGCAAAGGTGGTGATCAAAATAAAAAGAGCCACAAAACGATTCAAACCAATGAGGGAGCGACAAAAAATAACACCGCCTCCCTAAATTGTCGACTGGAAGATGGTGTAATAGGTAGTGAACGAAAGGAGGAGAATGACCCACTACCAAATAAAGAGGGGGTGCCACCAGATAGGATAGACTCCCAAAAGAAACTTTTACTGGAAGGACAATGATTGAGGTCATCCAGATAAACCTCCACCGGAGCGAGACAGCATCCAACGCTCTGATGGACATCATAAATAAAGGCAGGGTTCATATTGCTTTGATCCAGGAACCATGGACAACTAGCAACAAGGTTACTGGATTAAACCATGTGAACTATAACCTTTTCTACGCTAACACAGGTACTCGTCCAAGGTCTTGTATTCTGTGCCATAACAACTTATGTTTTTTTTTTCTCTCCAGAGTTGTCAACATCGGACGCAACGGTGCTGAGGCAAGGTAATGGAAATATGTACCTGGCGTCAATATATCTGCCATTCGATGCGCCGACATTGCCACCTACGTCGGAATTACAACGTCTGGTGAGGGAATCCAAACACACAAGTAATGAGTTATTAGCTGGATGTGACGCCAACTCCCATTATATCGCTTGGGGTAGTACTAACACCAATAAAAGGGGACACGCCCTTATCGAATTTTTGAATACAAATGACCTCATAACTCTTAACATAGGAAACACTGCAACCTTTGTTAACAATATTAGGGAAGAAGTATTAGAAATAAAGATATGTTCAGAAAATCTTATTGATGAGATCCATAAGTGGATCTCACACTCCTATTCGGACCACCGTTATATAAGGTTTAAAATTGCACGACTACCGCCTAACCCAATAAGTTTCCGTAATAAGGCTAAAACCGACTGGAACAAATTCGGCAATCTTAGAAATCGATTGGGCCAGCTTAAACACGATTATCCCAGTACAGAAGACATTGATATCAATGTGAGGAGGATTACGGAGGCTCTTGTAAAATCATTCGAAGATAGTTGCCCGCTTCGAAAGGAGAAAGGAAATCTGCCTATGAGAAACCCTGTATGACAAGGCAAATTCGCTCGATTGGCAAGGATGTCCGCAGTCTTTACAAAAGAGCTCGACGTAAAAAGCTATCAGTATATTGAGATGACTACTACAGAAGACTCAAAGAATACAATAAAATAATTTGACTGGCGAAACGTAACTCCTGGAGGATTTTCTGTGAACAGGTAGACAGCAAAAAAAACTCATATCCAAACTTACAAACACTGGTGGATGAAACGGGTAAAGGATGGAAACTATAGATGATACCGTAAGGCTTTTGATGAAAACTCATTTTCCGAGTAGTAATACCGGGCCAACAGAGGAACAGTTACAGACCGAAAATGTGATGCACCAAGTACCTATTACGGATGCTATAGTTAAAGAAGCAATAAAAAGCTTCTCTCTTTTCAAGGCTGCGGGACCGGACGGAATATTTCCAGCGCTACTTCAGAATGAGGTGGATCTGGTATCAACTGATCTGGTTGGAGTTTTCACTTCATGCATAACTCATGCATATACCCCCAAAAATTGGCAGGAATCAAGGGTGGTCCTCATAACCAAGCCTGGCAAGACGAGTTATACGATCCCAACGGCTGAGGAGGCACTTAATATAGCATATAACTGGGCACAACCAAGGGGATTAAATGTCAACCCAGACAAAACAGAAATATGGCTATTTACAAAGAAAAGGAAGATTCATCCTTTTACCGTGCCTCGATTCCTGGATAAGAATATTGCCATATCTAAAAAGGTAAAATACTTTGGAATAATCTTGGATCACAAAATGTACTGGAAAGATCATATTGAAGAAAGAGTTACAAAGGCCCACATATGTTGGTCGTTGTGCAGAAGAGCTATAGGTTCAAAATGGGGACTACGTCCAAATATGACACACTGGCTTTACATGAGCGTGATTAGACCAATAATAACCTACGCCTCTGTAGTGTGGTGGCAATTAGAACCGCACCAACAAGAGCGTTGTAGACTATACTGCACATCCAACAAATAGATATCCGTATAAAGTATGTGGCACAGACGTCAAAGCAAGACGTCTACATGTGATGGGTGAATGGATAAATCGAGACCACAAGTCGTACCATCAGAAGATATTACAATCACTGGTCGGTCATATCCAAACAACGGAAATCTCCGACCGCATTCCTGAAGTGCGGCTTACAGCTACCTGTGATTCGTTCGTGCCAGACAGACGCTCCTGCGAAAACGGAACACTAGCTCATGCGCCAGTGGGAACCAGCTTCAACACTGATGGGTCCAGGCTAGGAGGAAGGACGGGTCTGGGACTTTTTATTGATGATCCAGAAGTCGAACTTTACTTCCGCCTCCCAGACCATAACACAGTAATTCAAGCAGAAGTTCGAGCAATCACAGAGGGTGTTAACTGGCTCAGTAATACCACAAAGCCTAAATATGCCAACATATTCACAGATAGCCAAATGGCGATCAATGCAATAACATCGGAAAAGGTCAAATCCAGAACAGTGTTAGACTGTAAAAAAACGATAAATAATTACGCATGGTCAACTGCGTATTTTCTGGGTACCGGGACACAACGGAGTGATTGGAAATTAACGAGCAAACATCTTGGCTTCAAAGGGCAGAGAACTTCGAGTAATAAATGAGTTGAAGCACTGGGCAGCGATGGCTCACAAAACTGTGTGGAATAGAGCAAATGTAGGAGCAACTGCAAATATACTGTGGGGTGACCCAAATGAGAAGAAAACAAGTTGTTTTCTGAAACCAAACAAGATCGAGATTACTAAGATGATGAGTGTTCTAACGGGACACACAAGCTTACAGGCACATCTTCATCGCATAGGACTAGCAGAAAACGACGAGTGCAGGGCATGCAGGGAAAACATCAAAACGATGCAACATTTTCTGTGTCACTGCCCGACATCGGTTCCAGACTTGACTCATCTCAGAGGATATGACTGGAAGATACTGAGAAAATACGTGTCTAGTACCGATTTTCTGTAACCCTCGGGGTATACAAATCATAAATAAGGAGCGCACAACAGGCCAAACCACTGGCTTAAGTGTATGTCCATGGACATGAGACGTTTAAACGTCTCCTCTATTCAACCTAACCTAACCTAATGTAAATTTTGTCTCAAATAAGCCAGAATTACTGACAAAATGGAAAATTTCAAAATATTGGTAAATTTCTTAAAAACTCAATATATTCTCAAATATTGGTCTCTCAAGAAAAAAGCAAATATGCTAGAGATCTGCTATCATTCTTCAATGCGTCATGAACATTTCAATTTCCAGAATTACCTAAATTTCTTGAAAAAATTGACTAAAAATTCACGTTAGTCTCATACATCCTTAGACTTTAATGATGATGATGTTCTGCAGGTTCATAAAACTAGCTAATATAATTATATAAAAATTACAATGCGGTGATAAAATTGGAACTCAAACGATTTATTTTAGAGAATTTTAAAATTATCCTTTATGGTCCGTCTGTCGCTGAGAATCTCTCATGGAATATAATAAAGCCTCCTACAAGTATACTCATCTATTTTATTCTTTCTAATAGCAGAGACTTCAGATCGTGGCAGGTTAAAGGTGTGTCGGTATGGTACAGTTTTCATAGCAGAAACTTATAAAGCGGCAGCGTGCTAATCGATTCTGGGAGCTGGTATTTTGCAAATTTCGAAAAATTTTAAATTAGTGGAAAATATAATCAATGAATGAATGAATAGTTGATATAGGTACGTACGTACGCTGATTCACACCCCTTTGAATTTTTTTTTGCAAAAATTGATGAAAAATTTTTGGTCCTGAATTTTCGTGATATTTTGGCATATGATAGCTGGCGTTTAGCTGATTCACAGAAAATGTGTATTTTCTACCAGGTTCTAATATTTCAAAAAAAATTAATTTTTACGAAATGTATATTTTCCGCTTAAATAAGCTGCGAACGTCAAAGGATTTCATGAAAAAAATAATTTTTAAAATTTGTCTTTTTTGTCCTTAATTTTGTCAAAGAGTCAAAGGATTTCATGAAAAAAGTAATTTTTAAAATTTGTCTTTTTTGTCCCTTATTTTTTGCTCTATGAGCCCGAAATGTCTCAGCCATATCTTTTAAACTAATTGATACATTTTTACAAATGATGGCTTAAATGAAAGGTCTACTGTAAATCTGTCTAAAGCAGTCTGCAGTATTTTCTTGCGAAACCTAATATTTCATGAAAGCATATGTATTAGCTCCTTTTTTACTGAAATAATTTTTAAAATTGGTCTTTTTACCCTTAATTTTGCACATTGACCCTAAAAAGTCTCGTCAAAACTAGCCATATTATTATTAAAAATTATGTCATGTATAGCCCATTGATCCCTTACGTACTAAAATTGATGTCTAATATTTCTCATTTTTCAGCTTAAACAAAATTTGGGCAAAATCGTATTTCAAAGTAAATAGGACAATGACAAGAGCCAAGTCTTCTCATGTGAGAGCCACATTTGAATAACTATGTACTTTATTAGATGATATTTACAAAAACTAGATATATATTTTGCTCCCGAAAATATATAAAATGAATTTTGCTTTATAAAGCAATTTCTAAGTGTTTTTTTTTTTCAATATTCTTTCGTTTCTTCAACATTGACTTTAGGAAGAATGCAGCTCACAAACTCAAAGAAATTTCCATTAACAAAATTTTGTATATTCAATAACCTTTAAAAAATCATTTACCATGACAACATTTGAAGCGTGTGTACACTGTGAAAAAATCGCTTTTGTAGTATATAGAATGGGCCATAAAAGGATAATATCTAGAGCTAGAATAGTGAAATTTTATGTGATGGTAGTAGCTTTGAATGTAGTTCTTTTAGTGGATTTATAAAAACGTATCCACCACCAAATCCAAATGACTAGAATGATAATTCTAAAATGTGGTGTGAGGGAAGCCCTTGGGACGTAGTATTTTTAGGAGGTATATTGAATACAAAAAGATAAAAAATATGAACTCTTTGTGGGTGCGATACCAGAAGGATTGCTCTAATATTGCACAACTTCGAACTTAGCCTGATATAGGAGAATATATTATCACATAAAAAATTTCCAATCAATCGGTCACTCCTCTTAACTCTAAGGTATAACTCGAATGTCAGCAACAATCTTTTTCAAATCAAATATATTTAGCGATTGGGAAGATATCAGAAACGGCGATTTTTTACCGTGTATACATGGAGTATTGTGTACTACAATATAGTACATATTCAAAAATTCAAATGGCATTTGGCCTTTGAATTAATATCCATAGATCTCCAATTCAAAAAGTCTGTAATTTAGTTATTTATTTAAAAACCTCAGTATATTTTTATTAAACAATTAAAAGTATATGTTTGTTGTTGAATGTTTTAACGTCTAGTGTGGATAGTGCCACCGAGTCTGTTTGTCACATTTCTAATTTAAAAAAATAGAAATATTGTTGTTCGATATAGCAACGTTTAGCGTGGATATTGTCATCGAGTCTATCTGCCACACGCTGCACGAATGTAGCCTTGTGCTATGTTGTCCCATTTTCGATGTAGAGCAATCTTAGTTGATGCTTCGGCCTCCAGAACAATATCCGGGGACTATGGTGAAGCAATGAAGCTGGGATATTTTTCTTGTTTAAGCGTGGTGTATCACGGGCGTTATGAGATGGCGCCGAGTCTTGTGAAATGTCTAATAGTTTCTCCCAAGGAGGGCATCGTTTAGTTTTTTTTTACCCCTGATATGTTGATTTACATTTATAAGGTCCGCTATAATCGGATATATGCTTTTGCCTTAAAGTGTTTTTTCAGCAATGTAAAACAATATGCTTATGTAGACTCTGAAGTTGGCCAAAAACGAGAGCGTTAACGTTTGCATGCTAAATCAGTTGAGTTTTGTTTTTACTTATTAATTTTAAATTATGCTTTGCAGTCCTGTTGGTCCTGTTCTTCTCAAAATGTTCTTCGCCAATGACGATGTTCGCCTGAAATAAAGGTTGGTTAAATTTAAATGATTTTGAATAAAACACAAATTATTTAGGAAATTATTGTAATTTCTTTTTATTATGATAATATTGGTATGGTTCAATTATGTATGGAACAAAATATCGGCCAAATGGCCGCCGCGACCTCGGCGGAACACCTCCATCCGATGGTCCACATTTTCGATGACGCTGAGGCATAATTGAGGTTCTATGCCGTTAATGTGCCGAATAGTCTCATCCTTTAGCTCTTGAATTGTTGTTTTCTTTCAAATAACCCGAAAGAAAGAAGTCCAACGGTGTCAAATCACATGATCGCGGCGGCCAATTGACATCGCCACGACGTGAGATAACAGGGCCATTGATTTTGTTGCGCAAAAGAGCAATTGTTTCGTTAGCTGTGTGGCATGTGGCACCGTCCTGTTGAAACCACATATTGTCCACATCCATATCTTCCAATTCGGGCCATAAAAAGTTCGTTATCATCTCACGATAGCGAACACCATTCACAGTAACTGCCTGACCGGCCTAATTTCCAAGAAGTACACGGGGCAAAATCGCCTTTTTTGATATGTTTGAATCGAAAGAAAATATATTTGTAAAACAAATTTTTAAATATTATACATTTCTGAGCAAATAAATTTTATTTGAAAATCAATAAAATATATGTGGAACGCATATATTAATATATTACAACAAAATATATTTGTGAACTAAATTTATCAAATAAAATAGGTGTTTAAATACAAATAAAATTATTCTTTAGGAATTTATCCCAATATATTTTATTTAAAAATGATTTTCAAAACTTTGCTGACTTTTTAGAATTTCAGTTAAAACGTTTCCTTTGTTTCGAATTGTACCTCCCAGTTACAATACCATATGCAGCATTAACTTCAGTTTAAATCAATCATTTTAAAATTTCTGAGTTAGTATTCTAAGTCATCATTTCTTGTCAATCCCCCAAGTAATTTATTTTTATCCACGATTATACGATTTAAATTATTACTATTTATTATTTTTACGAACTTTAAAAATGTCTTAAAAAATAACTTTGAATTTATAAAAAATTTAACAAAATTAACGTATTTTCTGAATTCTTAACTGCAAATAAATATTTGTTTCGGAAATGATAGTCCCAAATAAAAACATACTGGGATGTAAACAAAGATTTGTTTAGAATAACATTTTCCCAAATATATACTTTTTGTGTGTACCCAATATTATATGTTTAGAGTGTACCCTAAACACATATATGTTTCAAGCCGAATATGTTTGGGACAATATACTACAGAAGCAATATACTTTTTCAGCGTGTATAGCCCGATGACGTCGCCAGCCGCATCAAATGAACAGGTGTTTTCACATCTCCTACAGACCCGGTTTGTTGAAATTTGCGCACAATTCTCCCGATTGTGGACACATTTGGTCGATTATGCTGATCAAAAAACATCACGAAATGCATTTTGATTTGAACGCCCATTTTCGTAAAAGGCATAAAAAACTTTAAAGCGTTGCTCGATTGTGTATCTTTCCATGGTTCAAATTGAGTTAGTCTGAAATTGGGAAATGTTAAATGAAATTCAGAAAAAACTTGACGTTTAGTTGTGTTTCACATTCAACATCGGCGCTTACAATTTAACCACCCTTTTTATATTGCAATTTTTTTTGAGAAATTTTTTAATTAAAACCTCTTAAAAAATCGAAAAATGCACAATTATTATATTTTTATTTTATCGCAATGAATAAAATGAGACCATGCCGAATTTGTTGATGTTTCTAAGAGGTTTTAATTAAAAAAATATTCAAAATTTTTCCAAAAAAAATTATTTTTTCACTCCAATGTCTTGTAAGACATCTTTAAAACCGCTGATGGGATGAAAAAAATACAGGGTTTTCCAACTAGAGGTGTTATTTTGAATCACCCGGTATTTCGGTAGCTATCACTTTTGAAGATTTTATTCTTTGACATTTGACAAGTAGAAACTACGCAATTAATAAAAATGGAACGATACTCGATTCAACAACGCATTGAAATTATTAAAATTCGAAAAATCGAAAATCATCGAAAAATCATCATGACTGATTTGGTTATGGACAATTTCATGAAAAGGATATGGTACTGTAATGGTGGTCGTGGTGGCCAGTTGGCTGATGTTGCTTTTCATTATTAACGGCATACCTTCCTCTTTATTACGAAATAAACATCCGATCATTTATCTCAAAAATTTGCATTTTTCTTTGTATACCAAAATAACACCTCTTGTTGGAAAACCCTTTTTTAAACGAAGATGAAGGCTACTTAATTTAGGATTATTTAAAGCTTACCTGAACAAATAAGGTAAATGGATCTCGAGCTATGCTAAAATATGTGGTTCAAACTCTATTTTTTAGTTGTTTATCTTTATTTTAAGAGATATGGAAGTCCCATCCCACTAATAAAACGCAAACCTCTTAAAAGAAAAGACTTAAGCTTTCGTTTGAGAAAAAATTCAAAAAAATATGATTTTTTATAAAAATTTTAAAACATGTTTTAATTTCGCAAAAAAATATTTTTTGTGATTTTTTAATTTTTTGAATAGATTGAAGAAAAAGCTGTCGATTGTACTTTGGAATATATTTTCTAAATGAGTAATTCCATATAAAGTGATCACACAAATACAAAACAAATTTTAATTTCGCAAAAAAATATTTTTTGTGATTTTTTAAAAAGATTGAAGAAAAAGCCGTCAAGTCAACTTTGGAATACATTTCCTAAATGAGTAATTCCATATTAAGTGATCACACAAATACAAAACACATTTTAATTTCGCAAAAAAATATTTTTTGTGATTTTTTAAAAAGATTGAAGAAAAAGCCGTCAAGTCAACTTTGGAATACATTTTCTAAATGAGTAATTCCATATAAAGTGATCACACAAATACAAAACACATTTTAATTTCGCAAAAAAATATTTTTTGTGATTTTTTAAAAAGATTGAAGAAAAAGCCGTCAAGTCAACTTTGGAATACATTTTCTAAATGAGTAATTCCATATTAAGTGATCACACAAATGTTGGACCTTTTTTAATATTCCGATGAAATTTTCCAGATATGTACTTTGAGGGGATTAAAAATTAAAAAAAATTTTGTTATTACCATATGCAAATGTTTACCTCCAGTAAGGTTGCGTGAAGGTGTCTCTTCAACTTCTTGCGAGAGAAAAGTGACTAAATTTGTGTGATTACTTCACATGGAATTACTCAAATACAATAGGGAGTTATATGGATGGGAAAATATGCCCATTTGACGGAAATGTCAAAATGTAACACCCTCCAACTCGGACAGTCCTTAGCAATCTTGTTGAAATATAGTGTTATAAGTAATATCCAATAGGACTAAACTTGATTCATCGATCAGAAGACATCGGCTTTCAAAAAAATATTTTTTCAATACACGCTGAAAAAAAAAATCGCTTCTGTAGTATATTGACTCAAACATATTCTGCTTGAAATATACATATGCTTAGGGTACACCCTAAATATATAATATTTGACACACACAAATTGTATATGTTTGGGAGGATATTGTTCTAAACAAAAATATGTTACCATGCTAATATTTTTTTATTTGGAAATAAAGATTATTTTGTATTTAAGTATTTCGGCAATGTACCAGTTCCTTAATTTAAAGACAAGTTTTCGATTTGTCAGAAGTTCAAAACAAATTTTTTTATAAATTTTATGTTTGTAAAATTCAGTTAACACTTAAATCGCATAATATTTCGTAACTATAAATTGCACTGATGGATTGACAAAAAGTGATGAATTGGAATACTTATAAATTAAAATTTATTGGTGTAAAACAAAGCCTATTGCTGCTAAAGACATTTTTAACTACAAAGTTCAACACAAAATCTAGAAAAACTAAAAAATTCGAAAAATTCAGCAAAGTTTTAAAAAAAAATTTTAATTAGAATATATTCGGAAAACATCTTAAACAATAACTTTGTTTGTGGGTAAGCACATATTTGATTTGTGAAAGTCAGTGCGCAAATATATTTTGTTCTAATATATTAATATATGCGTTCCAAACAAAATTTCATGATTTTTAAATAAAATTTATTTGCTAACAAATATATAATATTCAAAAAATTCGTTTCCAAATATATTTTCCTTCAATTCAAACATATCAAAAATGGCGATTTTTCTCCTTGTATAATATAATAATACGAGTACAGGGTCTCCCATATTCGACGGACCCATCTGGCAACGCCATAACTTTTGACAGAGATGTCAGATCGCTTAATGACATACCGCGTTTGAAGCGTCAGTCCAAGCAGATTTTTACCATGGAACAATACACGCCACGCGAAATAGTTGAAATTTACATTCAACAGAAGAAGTCAATTGTGAAAATTCAACGTGCTTTTAAAATATTAAAAAATGTGAGAAGTGCGCCTTCTAAGAACACCATTAAGCGTTTATACGAAAAATTTTCGACTGGTGAGGCTCTTTCTAAACCGAAGAGGCCAAATAAAAGTCGACCAAGGCGATCGGCCGAGAATATCGCTGCCGTACGAGCCAGTGTTGAGAGGTCCCCAAGAACATCCCAAAAACGCCATTCTCAGCAGTTGGTCATGGCTCGGTCCACTTTACAACGGATTATTCGCGTTGATTTGCATTTGTTCCCGTACAAAATTCAATTGACGCAAAGATTGTTGCCTGCGGACAAGCCTCGTCGATTGGAATGGGCCCAAAAAAAACATCGGTCCGTCGAATATGGGCAACCCTGTACATAATAATAATCTGTATAAAACTTTGAATAATTGTCCATATATCTTTGATCACATAACATCCAAATGCTCAATATTCATTGATCTCAATTCAATGACCAGATCCTAGGTATGTTCTTCATTCAATTTTAAATGTTCATACATCAGTTCCACAGGAAAGATGAAAACTGAGAAGAATTTTTTGAAGTCATATTATATTCTATGACTATGTATACGGGTACATGTAAAAAAACGCACATTACCTACATTTTCTTCCCAAGTGAAAAGCAAATGGTTGCAACTGCCGATTTAACAAAACTTTTGACATTCTAGGATTTTTTTGTCAACCAATTAAATATATTTCTAGGAACATTTTATAGAGAACAAAGAACGACGATTTTTACAATTACAACCTTTTACATTTCATCTAATCCTGTAGATCTTTGTAACTACAACAAAGCTTGCAGATATGAGGAGTTCGAGTGACAGCAATTGTGGCAGTCGTTCGTCAAGTGATGCATTCACATCCATACATTCCATCCATTCATTCCATCCCATACTCGAGGAATACATTCGAGACCATTGACTGACATATTCCCTCTGTCAATCTGCCATTCATTTACACAGGTATACAAACACTGACATACATAAAAATGTACACAAACATGGGTATTCGGAAGGAGAAGGTAAACCAATGGCAAAATCCCTCTTGAAAGATTCAGCAAGAGTTCATTGTAAATGTAATAGGAATTAATTGTGATATCCCTTGTGCTGTTGGCAAAATTGGGATTTTCATAAGAAATGTTATTCTATTTAAGGACATTTTTTATATTATTTAATTTTAATACTCTTTTGATACACATCACCCTTGAGTCACGGTGCAATGTCCTATTATATTAAAAAATGGGCGTTATTTGTTGTTATTCATAAACCTCTTAAAGAAATTTAATATACTTGAAGAAATGTTGAATAATCATTTTCAAACGATCTCGAACTTAAGTCTATATTTGAAATTATATCAATAAAAGCGCTTCTCTATATTTCCTGACCACTCGAAATTTATTGCTTGGCTATATTTCCGCTTCCCCTGGGTGTGTCAGGGAATACCACAAGCCGTTGTGAACCTCCACTTATTTCATGTAGTCAGCTTCCGTGAAAGTCATTCCGTTTGTTTTCTCTCGTTTTTTACTTAGTTTGAAGTAATTGTAAGACACGACGAATGGCATATCTTGCAATTCTTTTGCGCACTTTTCCACTAAGTCGTGCGTTAACTAAAACTCATTCTCATGCTGCGGTTAAGAAAAAATATCTTCACCGCAACCGAACTGACATCACTCAGTCACTGCTCCCATTCATTGAAGTTAGCATTCGCTTAAATGAAATCATTCTCATGTATGTGAGTACACTGGTAAAAATGGTAAACCTAAAAATTAATTAATTTGCAGAGAAAGAAAAACTAAAAATTAAAATATTGAATGTTATCAGGAGAAGTTCCCACGAATTGTTTATTTGTGCCAAATAATACTGCGCAAAAAAATTGTGTCCGAGATCTAAAAACTTTTTCTGTTGCGTAGATTAAGGCATACCAATTTATGAAACTAAAACAAAAGGTTTTTTTGTGGTAAAGTTTTTTTTTATTTCAATTTACATGTAATGTACCATTAATATCACTGTCCAACAGCATTTTAGGAACAGAATAGCGACCGTATAATTCTGAAAGGGCATGTTGAGTAGATCATTTTTGTAGAATAAACTTATGGTCCAGCTGGTCTGTTTTTTTTACAGTGGGTCAAAGTTTTAATTTTTGGTCGAAGGTACCGTTATACAAAATGAAAAAAATTATGTAAGTTAATGTCTGAGAGATTTCTCCTTGTGAGAGTTACACAGTGGAATTTTATGAGGATCATTTTTGTGGAAGATCTTAACCCTCCAGCTCCCCTTTTAATGGGTCAATTTGGCCCTTTTTTCGAAAAAATTAAAAATACGTCCTTTCAAAAAGGACATTTAAGGATTAAAATATTCTACGAAAATGTTTGACGGAAAATTTCAGTCGGGGTCGCCAAAGACACAAAAGTTGTAAATATAGCTCTTTACGCTTAATTAGTAAAAAATTAGATAGGCCACCTTATACAAATAAGTAATATAATGTAAATTTAAAGTCGTAACAAATTAAAATATGTTTAACGAAGTCTACATAGTTGCTAAAACATTTATTTAGAAATGACGAGAAATATTTGGTAAAATCTTCATAATTTTTTAATAGTATTTATTTTTTTGCTTCAAAGATTTCGAGTGAAAAGAAATTTGTAAAGGCTAAAATGAGGAAATAGCAATATGGTATCTATGGATAAATATATAAGTTATATATAAGTCAAGAATAAAACATTGGTTGTCACAACCAAAAATTGACCACATGGTACTACAATGAAAATTTAAAATTGGTTACCACAACTAACCGAGTGTTAATGAAAAAAACAATCTTAATTCGATTGATATAACCATCGATTTAGTTGCAAGCAACTTCATTTGATCGTATCCATGTTATTATTGTTGTTTCAACTAATTATATATAAATACAACCGACAGACGGTGTAGGCAATATACTTTTTGTTGCTAGTACTATTTTTTTATTTTTACAATCGAATTCCAACCAATTATTTTCCTGGGTGTATACTACTTATTTGAATCTTCTGAAATTCCACACATAGTATTCGTTTATTAGTCATTATCACCTTGAGAAATATTGATCCAAGTAGAGATACTTTTTTCAATAGCCTTTTTTTGACAGATCGCGTGTGAGTCGTGTCATGCTGTCATGTTATTTTTGTTTAGTATTTATTTCATCATGGAAAGACTAACGCCTGAACAACGTTTACGCGTGTCATTCGCCAGTTACCAGTCGAAATGCTCGAACGAGTCATCGAAAATTTGACTCAACGGTTGGACCATCTGAGACGTAGCGGCGGCCAACATTTGATAGACATAATCTTCAAAAAATAAATGCCAAAGAATGTTCTTTCAAATGATAATAAACATTCCCCATTCAATTTTAATTTTCTGTGTTTTTTTTTCTTTAAAAAAGTAGGGAACCTCGAAATGGATCACCCTATACAACCGAAAGCTTGGTTGATGTTCTTTTGTTGATACAGGACCAAATTATTCGAAATAAATAAATCCTCAACATTTTGTTTATGAACGGTATATGTAGTCAAATATATATTCGTGTGGATAATAATGTGTGGAATGCAGAATATGTTGTGCAAAATGTTTTACATAAAAAAATTAAAGGAAAATTCATTAACATGAAAGCACAAGGTTAAGGGATATAAGAATAAACCCAGCAAAATCTTGGTAAGTACCTGTCATTATTCCCTGCATTACCAAATAATGACATCTCATTATTGGCTGCATTACTTTCGGCTTATTAATAATGACTTACCAATAATAACAGATATAAGTGATTTTTTGTTATCAAAATCATGTTGGCAAATTTTACTATAATGCCATTTTGGCTATATGTGGGTTATTGTACAAGATTTATTTATATTTCAACATGTTTTCAAACAATACGTGCAGATTTGAATGAAAATACCAGATATTCGAATATGGCATGAGGAAATTGTATGTTGCGAGAAATATGCGCGACAATATGCAAAAAATCATTTTAACTGGCCATTTCTACATATCTACTAATTATTTTATAGCTTGTTGGTAATGCATTATTCAAGTACATAAAATCGAGCTACAAATAAGTACTTATTATGCTACTTTATTGTATGTTTTTGGGAAGTACTTTCCTCCAATGACATCCCCATGTTAAAATAATGACAAAAGTGGCTAAATAATAAGTACTTACCATCATCGAACTTTGCTTACTCGTCGGATTATTTGGTAATGAGAAATTTTTCTGGGAAGGTTTTGTTATGCATTGTACTCTCGTGTACTAAAATTTGTGTCAAATATTTCCACATCTCATAATAGTAATGAATTTGTAATATGGAATTTTTAATTTTGTTATGAATTGTTTAGATTTTTTTTTGTTCAATAAATAAAATAAAAATTAATGAAAACTGTATATGATTGGCAAATTGTCAGAACAACCAATTTTTAAAAACAGTTGGTTGTGGCAACTTGCGAAAGATAATTTTAGCTGCCATTTTCGTAGTTGACACAACCAAATATGATTGTTATCAACATTGAAGCAGAAGTATTCCACAACCAAAATGTTGGTTGTCCTGATGGAATTGCATGATAGTAGACAGAACTATCAAAATTCTGTTGGCAAATAATTCGGTTGAGGCAACCAAACTGTTTTCTGTGTGTACGCTTGTTTCTTAGTGCAATGTTATTCGCGGCTATGCTTCAATTAGTATCACAATTTCTCTAAGTGTACTGTATGTAGGCTTATGTACCTGCCTTTGTCACACCGTCGACCACCCATCCATACCCACTCGGCTGAGTGACTGTGTGACATAAAAAAAGCAAACATGGCAGGAAGGATATTGACGGTTGACGGAATAGTTGGTTGCTTTTGGTCGCTACAATACGGCGGTGGAACTGACGGTGGCCGTGTTAGTGATGCTGGGTTATTTTTCCCTTTTGATTCCGTTTATTTTTTGGTTCTGTTCAACTTCATTGCATTTTCTTAGTTGCCAAAATTGTAAAAATATATGTGATGTATTATATTAGACTGGGTAGCTTTTTTTGTAAATATAAACAAATAAGGTCCGACAAATCTCATTATTCTTTTATATAGGGTTTTCCAATAGGGATGATATGATTTTGAAGTGACGTTTCGGCCATTTGTAATATGTCATGATCTGTCATTTGTTTTTCATTGTATTCAGTAGTGTTTACAATTTCATCATGGAGAGATATACGCAAGAACAACGTTTACAAATTATTCAGTTTTATTATCAAAATAATCATTTTCCATTTGCAACTTTTCGTGCGCTAAGTTAATTTTTTTTTAATCCCAAAAAACACTTTCCAGTCGACCTACGACCTTGACACCCATGAGCAATATTTTAGCTCTCGTTAAGAGCTATTTTTTACCATTGACCGATTGTGGCTACGTGCCACACAGCAAATGAAACAATTGAATTGTTGCGAGAAATGTTTGGAAATTCGATTATTTCAAGAAATTTTGATATTGAATGGCCTCCAAGAAGTTGTGATTTAACACCATTATGCTATTTCTTGTGAGGTTATTTGAAGTCATTGGTCTTTCGAAATAAACCAGACTCTTTTCAAGCTTTACAAGTCAATATTGAATGTGCCATTCATGACATACGACTTGATTTAGTGGTGCTTGGGTTCATCGAATTCGTTCCTGCAGAAGAAGTCACTTATCCTTAACAATAAGTGTGTTTTTTTTTTTCAAAGAAATCATAACACTCTTATTGGAAAACCCTGTATTATAACAAATTCTGTCTTTTCAAAAAAAAAGAGGGAAGTAGAAAAAAAACCTTCGCCAACTATTTGATTTACAGATAGCCAGAAAATGTCATAAATATTTTCTGAATACAGTTATTCTTTTATATTGTAATTCTTGATCGGCGATTTTAAATTTAACTTTGGGACCAATTCAATATACACACACACACACACACAGATAGTAAATACCTTTATTCCTACGAATGTATCACCGCACTCCTGTAGTAAGTCACAAACAATTCTGGTGTGACCATCACTCTATCGTGACATATTTGGTTGGGTGGCAATGGGTGGATGACTCTGTCATGGTTCGTTGACAGCGGTGTTGGAATTCAAATTTTTGTTACTGAGGATTAAGGTTACATGTTAGGTATGCGTAAATGTATTGTTTGTGTGTGAGGCAGTCACATACATCCTTATACACATGTGTTATAGTGGGTAGCATTACTTGGCGGGGGAAACAAAGAAGCTTCTAACTTTTCTGTCGATTTTTTATGAATTTACAAAACTATGAAAGAAATACTTAAAATTAAAATTTGTAACCTTGGTTACAAGGTTAACTGCAAGGTGTAACTGCTTACAAACATTTTAGCTAAAAATAAACTACATAGATCGATATTAAATATGCTGACCCCCAAGTAAAATTGGAGTCACAAAGCGGATAGGACTATATGCAATTTTAAAATAAATGTCATTCCTTAAATTTATTGATTATATCCTACGAGTTGAGACCCACATTTCATTTTGGGCGGTTCTATTATCAAGGTGATGTTTCAAAACTGGATTACAAGAGGTCGAGTTTCTGCTATAAATTTGGTCACAGCTATTGATAACGGCTCATTCGCCCTCCCTTTAAAAACAACGCATCCACAATCGCTGATTCAATGTTTTGCTTGAATTTTTTAATAGTTTTTTGTGTCTGAATTTTGAATGCTGTTTTGGGTATTCAAACAAAGCTGGAAACGTACAAATCCCCTCAAAAATGCCACAGCCAACAACCTTGTGTGTGTATACGAGTATGTCCTGGAATTGACTTTTATGTTATTAACTTAATCGAGATTCTGACCGTGGAAAAAGACAAAGGCTCGCTTTATTAAATTACCGTAATATGTACACAACAGGACCGGCAACAGAAACGTAAACTGAAACAAAGGTAACAATGGTCACAGACACACATCCGGAGTAGAGCCAAATGTGTCACACTGAACCATATCTAACTGAAAAGAGGGCGAGAGCTTCCAATTATGTTAACCTTTTCAGGGATTCTATGTTAGTATGATAATGATTTTTGGTTTTGAGGTTAGAATGATACAAAAATTACCACCGCAGACACAGGAAAATAGAAATTAGAGACCCTATTTAATTAATGTCCTCTGTTTTCCATTTCGTCCTTTTGAACATTTGACATCTATCGCAAAGATTGGCATTCTAGAAAGTTACCGAACAAAGACCCCAAATCTCTTAGAGATTTGGTCACTGGCACTGACCTAATGTTACCTCATCTCATCCACTTTGCCTGAATATGAGCAAACAGCCGCACAAATTCACAATTCGACAAAAGACCGATTGAATGACACTGTGATAATGTCTCCATTTAACTGACTGGGAGGAGAAAGATTTTCCAACAGCTTTAGAAGCCTTCAACACAATTTTGAAGGTGAACTGAAGGGTTAAACGTTTCTAAATTATCTTCTTACAAATTGTCCATCAAGTTTCTGGCAAATATAAGCAACTAATGACTTTGCAAGTCAAGTAAATTTAAACTGATTAATATCGTTTTGTGGAAACAGGAAACAGTAATGTCTGATGAACAGTGGAGGAATTTCGAGAAAATACACCACATGCAAATTAGATAATCTCTATAGGTAAAATCATCAAAAAAAATCTGCGGATGAACGTTTCATTTCATAATTGCAATCTTGTCGATATTATAAAACCACTAAAGAACAGTTGCATCCTACATTATCCCCTCACCTTAGAGAGGAGGGTATATATCATTTCCTACGAACCAAAAGTGTAACACATCGAAGGAGTGACCTAAGACCCTATGTATGTTCGGCGGATATCCGTTTTGGGTCATTTTAAGTCGAATGAGCAATGTCCGTCCGTCTGACTGTCTGTCTGTCTGCTGGCTGGTGCGCACGATAACTCTCGAAAGGAGTAACCGATTGACTTAAAATTTGGTATGTGGTAATATTCGAAGATGGGCCATGTTTTATCCACTCCTTCTAGTACCTCCCCCACAAAGGGTTAACATTTAGTAAAATATTGATTAATTAATAACTTCTATACTACTTATTTGAATCCTCTAAAATTCTACACATAATATTAATAGAGCAGTCACTATTACCTCGAAAAAAAATGGGCGAAGTTGCCACGTCCCTTTTGCTACCTTCCACACAAATGGACAATTTTGAACCAAAAGGTAAAAGCTTATAACTTTATTGCCAATGCATACAAAGACTTGAAATTTTGTACACTGTAAGGGTTGTACACCTACAATGCAGTGGAAAATGAGCATTATTGCCACGCTCCATTTTATAGCAAAAGTTTCCAGCTTATAACTTCAATACCAGGTGCATACAAATACTTGAAATTTTGTACACTGTAATGCTTTTATAGTACCAAGAGTCCAGAGAAAAATGGGCGTTATTGTCCCGCCCCTTTTTGTACACAAATGGACCTTTTTGTAACAAAAGTTAACAGCCTTTAACATTAATACCAGTGCATACAAATACGAGTACTTGAAATTTCGTACGGTTCAATGTTTTTATAGTACCCAGAGTCCAGAGAAAAGTGGGCGTTGTTTGAACCCCCTTTTGGTACCTCCCACACAAATGGACCATTTTGTACCAAAAGTAAACAGCTTTTAAATTTAATACCAGTACATACTTTAAAGTTATTAAATGCAAATTAAATTGATAATAATTTAATTAAATCAAAAAAATAAATAAATTTACTAATATTTTTTTGGGACTCAAGGTGAGGGGATTCATAAGTCGGTTTACCCGACTGAACCAAATACAAAATTTCTTAATATATGTTAATTTTATGGAAAAAATATTTCCCGTTGACGTGAAATACTAGAAAATATTTGCTCCTTTTAAGTCGAAATAATGTAGTCCACCGAATTTAACTTAATTTATTTAATTTGCAGTTTTCTGGAAAAGGGCAAAAAACAATGGCTGTACTTTTTTAGAAACGAAATCACTATTAGAAAAATTCCAGGCATTTTGATCCTTAGTCTCTAGTGGTTAGGCGTCTTCATTCAGGAAAAGCTTACATTTTACTAGAAGGATGATTATGAGTCGATCGGTACGAGTATAATTTAAGGTGGGTAGGTCTAACTCCAATAAAACTTATAATGCCCCGTACCACAATTTGGTGTAGGGTATAATAAGCAGCAAATAAGGAAGAAGTTAGAACAAAATAAAAGCAATGTGAAAAAGTTTTCACACTTCAATGATAATGAAGTCCATATTGGAATTAAATAATCACATTATATCAAAGAATTGCCTTTAACTTCTCCATCGATGTTCAAATCATTCATAACTCCGGTCGACAAAAACTAAATTTTTTCTTGTGTTTCTGTTTAAGAAAATAGATTCTGATACTAGCCTGATGCAAAATATCCTTTCGCAACTTTTAAAGTTTCCTTTTGTCTCTTTTACATCGATTAGAAAGTTTTGAAGTTAAAACTTAAAAAAAAATTAGCTACAACTTTTTGAACTAAGCATCGATTTTCTTTGGGATGGGCTCATTATTCATGATCGCTTAGATTACGATAAAATTATCAAAAAATACTAATAGTGAATTTTTCGATGTTTTTTAGGGGCTTTTATTTAAAAATTATTAATTTTTTTTAAAAACTAGGATTTTTTCGCAATATCTTGTGTAGAGATGTCAAACGGGATAGGTTTTTACAAATCCCGGGTTTCGGGATTTTTAAATTGCTCTGGGATTTTTCGGGATCCCGAAATTTTTCGATATTTCGGGATTTTCGGAATAAATTGGGATTTTTCATTCTTAATAATGTTATACTTATACTTCCTGTTAATGGAATACAAACACTTTAGTTCATTTTTAATTCAATTTGTATAAGGATAAAAATAGCTAAAGCATAAATTAACTTTTGTCAAAAAATACTAACTTTTATTAAAATAGTTCACAACATCTTAGCCATGGAATAATTTTGATCCAATTTCAGTTCGTCGTCTGAATTATTATTGACGTTATAATTGTCTATCATTTAACTACGAAAAATATTTTTTTTCAACTCCAAAAATACTAATATTGAATTTTTCGATGTTTTTTAGGGGTTTTTATTTAAAAATTATTAATTTTTTTGTCAAAAACTAGGATTTTTTCGCAATATCTTGTGTAGAGATGTCAAACGGGATTGGTTTTTACAAATCCCGGGTTACGGGATTTTTAAATTTTTCTGGGATTTTTCGGGATCCCGAAATTTTTCGATATTTTCGGAATAAATCGGGATTTTTTCATTCTTAATAATGTAATATTTCGAAATGGAATACAAAGTCAGTTTTAATTTAATTTGAATAAGGATAAAAACAGCTAAAGCATAAATGAACTTTTTTCAAAAAATACTAACTTTTATTAAAATAGTTCACAACATCTTAGCCATGGAATAATTGTGGTCCAATATCAGTTCGTCGTCTGAATTATTATTGACGTTATAATTGTCTGTCACTAAACTACGAAAAATAGAAATGGAATACAAACACTTTAGTTCAGTTTTAATTTAATTTGAATAAGGATAAAAACAGCTAAAGCGTAAATTAACTTTTGTCAAAAAATACTAACTTTTATTAAAATAGTTCACAACATCTTAGCCATGGAATAATTGTCTACCATTAAACCACAAAAATATTTTTTTCAACTTGACAAATCAGTTTGACTAATTCCATTTTTATGAGAACCAAATCGATGTGTAGATTTAAATCAGATTTAATATTAGGATTTTTTCATAAATTTGAACGATTAGAATACAATGTTCTTCGTTTTGTGGGGCATAAACTCCATCTGTATTCTTGTTAATTAAAAAAATTTTTACTGCGATGAATTCTTGTCTTAATTAAATACAAGCTGCAAATATTCAGTTAAAATGCTTAGAAAATGTGGTATGTATCGCTTAAATACGTATATTTTGGAGCGACCTCTATAGGGTGACTATAAAAAAAAATTAACCGATTTGTAAAGTTTTTGCTGTGATGATTACTTGTCAAAATAGAATACGAACTGCAAAGTTTCTGCTTTAAAAATATGGTATCAAAAAATATGGCTCAAAGCCCATATTTTCGACCGACCTCTGTAGAGGAGCTATATCAAAACATTAACTGGACGGACGGACAGACAGACATGGCTAAATCGTCTTAGAATTTTACGACGAATAAGAAGGTATATACTTTATGGGGTCTCAGATCAATATTTAGAGGTATTACAAACGCAGTGACTCAATGAATATACCCCCATCCTATGGTGGAGGTTATAAAAAAGAAACCCTAAACTGGAGAATTAAAAGTCAGACCCTAAAATCGTGTCGACCTGTGTAATAATATTAGTAGAGTTTTTGCTCTCTCAATTTATTTCTCGTAGCTCTATAGATATATTCTAGATATAACCATTTGAAGAGAGAGTTCGTAGTATTTATTTTGTCCCTTTTCATTACACTATGCAACATTTTTTTATCTCCATGACCTAAAAACTGTTTTGTGTAGATTAAAGCATACTATTTTATGAAACCAAACCAAACCAGAACATTTTTGCGATTTTTAAGGCACTGAATGCACCTTTTTCGGGTAGGTTTGTTCCGCATTTTTTTCTCCTAGTCAATATCAACAACTTTGCTTCAGACACAAAAGAGTACCGGTATACCGAGAAAAAGTGCAAAAAATCCACCTTGAGCATAAAAATTCATATGACCATTAAATTATTAATTGAGCCAACTTGATTAAACAAATGACGCAGAAGTTCTTATTTTTGGGGCTACTTTCACGTCTAATTCTCAGAATTTGGTCCCAAAATCATGTGTTGTACTGCGTACTTATAAGGGCTACAAATGTTGGGAATGTCACTTTCACGTTTAATAAAAAATTCTAAAAAAAATAACTTTAAATTTCAGAAAAATTTAAAACTTGCCAAGGTACTTAAATACAAATTAATCTTCTTAAATACAATTAATCTTCTTATTTCTTCAGAAATATAAGTTACAAATAATAAATTATTATGATGGAAACATAGTTTATTCCTCAAAGGCTAACTTCGCCGTAGTCCGGATGGACCTACTCAATGATTGACCTGATGGCACTTACTAGACATAGATAGATATTCGTCAACGAATTTTAGCGATTACTATGTGTGAAACTATAGACTTTAATAAATTTGACCTATAAAATTCATCTTAGAAATTAGAATAAGACATTCTTAAAATGTCACGAAAAGGATTTCTGCCAAACGTACTGATGATCTTAGGTCACCCCTTCGATCTGTTACACTTTTTGTTTTACCAAATTATACATACCATCATCTAACATTTTTTTTTTAAATTTGTTTAAATATTTTCATACAGAATATCTCATAATATATCTCGGTGTATTTCTAAAAGTTTGAATAAATCTTCATTCAGTTCAATTTAAATTAATTTAGACGCACACACTCACACATACCGTTCGCCATATGTGTGAGCTTAATGGGTATTCTAATGAGACTTCTAAGTCCCAATGTTGTCATTAATTATTCGATGAACCCCAAATGCCAACACCTCTTCAAAGCTCCAAGACCATACTCCAAAACAGCAAAGCAATTGACTACGAATTTGACGTTGTTATTATCCAGGCCATCCCATCCCAACATCCGACGCCATGGCTAGAGGTGGCAGCGAGAAAACCTACATTGATGATAATGTTGAAAGACTTGTTGGTGGCGTGGTATTGACGTGTTGGGGCTGGCTCATCCATGGATGAGTAGTCTCCATGGCCTCCGATTTAACTACTTCAACATTTTATTTTGTTGTGTTATGAGACATTGAGGCAATGTTTAAACGCAAATCAATTTGATTAATTACTTAATACATTAAATTGACCACCAAATGACGTAAAATGTATTCCCGAAGACATGCCACAGAATGGCATTTAGTAAACCACAAAAATACCAAAATAACAACAAAAAATGAACACAAAAGTAATATTAGCTCAAAAGCCATCGCCAATGCCATTGTAACATTGAATATCAATGGAAATTTGTAGTAATTTACATGCCTCAACAGGAGCCCAAGGAATAGGGAAGCATATAGAACAGGGCAGAAGCTATTCCCACTAGACAGTCGCTGTCTTATGGTTTCATTTTGACTACGCAGTTCTTATTCAATTACTTAATTTTTTGACTGAACAGGGGATGTGTGCTGGGTAGACAACTACAGTGTACATATTTGAAAATCTATTTACACAAAAAAAAAACTACAAATTGAATGAAAAATTAAATGAAGATAAATATATAGTGCACAGTGGTTGCATACAATTTTTCTTATATCGTAGACTATATTACACATTGCCAAAGTTAAACCCGAATGAACCTTTAAAATACGAAAATAATTCAAGAAGTATACACGGAGAAGGAAACATTAAATAAAATATGAAGTTTTTAAATAAAAATTTACAAAATTATTGCATTTTTAATTCATAACAGTTTGAACGTCGACGTCTTAATTATACACGGGACAAAATCGACTTTTGATATGTTTGAATCGAAAGAAAATATATTTGGAACACGATTTTTTTAAATATTTTATTTGAAAATCAATAAAAATTATTTGGAACATGAAAATGTGGTCATAAAAATCTATACATAATTCTGAAAGCTGACATGAAACGAAACAAAACTGTGTACTCAGTTTTTATTTTCTGGTCGAGTTCGCGTTTAAAAGGACATGAAATTTTTGTATATAATTATTCAAACAAATGTTGTAATTTTTCTGAAAGTCTTACTAGGACAATATGGGTGTCAAATGAAAGGGCACACTTTGGGCTATCTAAATAATATTCTTGAAAAGTGAATTAAAAATTGCAAAAAATTTACTTGCAAACTTTAGTTTTTCATTATCTCATAAGATCCACAGTAGAAAATTATGAAAAAAATATATATTTTGCGGATCTTACTGTTCAGTTATTCATATCCAAATATTAGCATTCTACGTTGATAAGTTAAAATTTTGCTCTTCTATAAAGAAATAACGGGTATTCCAATAGGAATGATATGATTTTGAAGTGAAGTTTCGGCCATTTGTAATATGTCATGATATGTCATTTGTTTTTCATTGTATTTAGTAGTGTTTACAATTTCATCACGGAGACATATACGAAAACTTTTACAAATTATTTATTTATGATTATCAAACTAATCGTTCTCCAATTGCAACTTTTCGTGCGCTAAGTCCATTTCAAATTAAAATAAAAAAAACACTTTCCAGTCGACCCACGAATGAAACAATTGAATTGTTGCGAGAAAAGTTGGATTGCTTCTATAGGGTTTTCCAATAAGAGTGATATGATTTCTTTGAAAAAAACACGCTTATTGTTAAGGAAATTAAAAAGTTTTTCATTTAATTTGAAGTACAATCGATACAATTAAGTTCTAAACAAAACGTCATTCAAATGGCCTCCACGACTTCTTCTGCAGAAACGAATTCGATGAACCCAAGTTTCGAGCACTATTTCCATTAAATCAAGTGGTCTGTCTTGAATGGCACGTTCAATATTGACCTGTAAAGCTTGAAGAAAGTCTGGTTTATTTCGAAAGACCAATGACTTCAAACAACCCCACAAGAAATAGTCTAATGGTGTTAAATCACAACTTCTTGGAGGCCATTCAACATCACAATTTCTTGAAATACTCGATGTGTTACACTTTTGGCTTGTAGCAATGTTCAAACCACATTTAGATTTCTGTAAATAAGAAAATAACCATCAATGTAAATTTAAAATAGTTCTAAAAAATAAACTAATCAACGTAGAATGCTAAACTTTGGATATGCATAGTGGAACAGTAAGATCCGCAAAATACATTTTTTTTCGAATTTTTCTACGCTGGATCTTAAAGGATAATGAATGACTACAATTTTCAAGGCCATTTTTGCAAACTTTTAGTTCCACTTTCTACAAAAAAAAAAATATTCATTTGACTCCCATATCGTCTTATTAGGACTTTCAGAAAAATTACAAAACAAATTTGATTATATCCTTAGAAATTCAGACTTAAATGTCCGAATTTTATAGAAATTTCCATGACCATTAATTATCCCCTCACCTTAGAGAGGAGGGTATATATCATTTGCTACAAGCCAAAAGTGTAACACATCGAAGTAGTGACCTGCGACCCCAAGTATGTTCGGTGGATATCCGTTTTGGGTCATTTAAAGTCATTTGAGCAATGTCCGTCCGTCCGTCCGTCCGTCTGTCTGTCTGTGTGTCTGTCTGGCTGTGTGTCTGTCTGGCTGGCTGGTGCGCACGATAACTCTCGAAAGGAGTAACCGATTGACTTCAAATCTGGTATGCGGTAATATTTTTCTCTATCTCCGGCTAAGTTCGAAGATGGGCCATATTGGTCCACACCTTCTAGTACCCCCCCACAAAGCGTTAACATTTAGTGAAATATTGATTTTTTAATAACTTCTACATATATTACTTACTCGAATCTTCTGAAATTCCACACATAGTATTAGTTTATTAGTCACTTACACCTCAAGAAAAATAGGCGAAGTAGCCACGCCCCTTTTGGTACCTCCCACATAAATGGACCATTTTGCACCAAAAGTTACAAGCTTAAAACTTAAATAAGAACTCACAAACATACCTGAAATTGTGTACAGTGTAATGTTTTTATAGCGTCTACATTCCGGTAAAAAGGGCATTATTGTACGGCCCCTTTTGATACCTCCCACACAAATGGACCGCTTTGCACCAAAAGTTAACAGCTTATAACATTAATACCTTTGCATACAAATACTTGAAATTTTGCACAGTGTAATTCTGATATAGTGTCTACAGTTCAGTGAAAAATGGCCGTTATTGTCCCGCCCCTTGTGGTACCTCCCACAAAAATGAACCATTCTGAACAAATGGTTAATCGCTTATAACTTTAATACCAATGCATACACATACATGAAATTTCGTACAGTGCTTTTATAGTACCTACAGTTCGGTGGAAATCCGTTTTGGGTCATTTTAAGTCATTTTATCACTGTCCGTCCGACCGTCCGTCTGTCTATGTGTCTGTCTGCTGGTTGGTGCGCACGATAACTCTCGCAAGGAGTAACCGATTGACTTCAAATTTGGAATGGGGTAATATTTTTCTCTATCTCCGGATAAGTTCGAAAATGGGCCATATTGGTCCACTCCTTCTAGTACCTACCCCACAACGGGTTAAATTTTAGTGAAATATTGATTCTTTAATAGCTTCTATACTACTTACTGGAATCTTCTGAAATTTCAGAAGATTCCAGTAACACGCCAAGAAAATTGGGCGAAGTCTCCACTTCCTTTTTGGTACCTCCCACACGAATGGATCATTTTGCACCATAAGTTAACTACTTATGGCTTTAATATCAGTGCATACAAATACTTTACATTTTGTACATTGTAATGTTTTTATAGTATTTGGAGTCCAGAGAAAAGTGGGCATTATTGGCACGCCCCTTTTGGTACCTCCCACACAAATAGAACATTTTGTACCAAAAGTAAACAGCTTAACTTAAACACCACATACAACTTGAAAGTTACTAAATGCAATTTAAATTGGTAATAATTTAATTAAAATAAAAAAATAGATTAATTTACTAATATTTTTTGGGACTCAAGGTGAGGGGGGATTCATAAATCTTTTACCCGACTGAACTTTCTTACTTGTTTTTAGTTTCTATTTATTCCAAGTCGTCATTTTCCGTCAATCCATCAAGCAATCTATCATTTCAATTTTAACGGAATTTTATGAATGTTTGAATTTTTTTGATAAAACATACATACGTTGAGTTACTGAAAAACATAAAACTTGTCTTAAAATTAAGGCTTTGATATATGTTCTGAATACTTAAATGCAAATAAATACTTGTTTCGTAAATAATAGTCCCAAATTAAAAACCAGTAAGGAAAGGCAGAAAGTCGGGCGGGGCCGACTATATAATACCCTACACCTCCCTAACAATGCGATAAAGGTCATTGCGATAATAATTTGGAATAATTGGTAAGTAGGCAGGAACATATTATCTAATTCTGAGCCGATAATCGCAAATCAGGAGGAACGTATACTATCTGAACGGATTTTCCTTGAATACTCATTCATTTAAAAAGAAACTTCTTTCTGTCAAATTTCGTACTGACCGGATACAGTCTCTACAGCACTTACATGTCAACTCGGGGGTAACATATATATGGGGGCAATATCTAAATCTGAACCGATTTTCTCTGAATTTGGAAGTATCCCTTCATATAATAAGAAACCTCTTTGTGTAGATTTGTTTACTGATCGGATATAAAATACAGATTGTTCAGCGCTTACATGTTAAATCGGGGGTAACATACATATGGGGGCTATATCTAAATCTGAACCGATTTCCCTCAAATTTGGCAGTATTAATTCATGTAATAAGAAACCTCTTTCTGCCGAATTTCGTACTGATCGGATTAAAAATACACTTTTTACAGCGCTTACATGTAAAATCGGGGGTAACATATATATGGGGGCTATATCTAAATCTGAACCGATTTTCTCCGAATTTGGCAGTATTCCTTCATGTAATAAGAAACCTCTTTCTGCCGAATTTCACACTGATCGGTTATAAAATAAATTTTTTACGGCGCTTACATGTGAAATCGGGGGTAACATATATATGGGGGCTATATCTAAATCTGAACCGATTTCTTCCAAATTTTACAGTGTTCATTCATATAATAAGAGACCTCTTTCTGCTGAATTTCATACTGATCGGATATAAAATAAAGTTTTTACAGCGCTTACATGTCAAATCGTGGCTAACATATATATGGGGCCTATATCCAAATCTGAACCGATTTTAACCAAATTAAATAGGGATCGTCCTTGGACCAAAAAAAAGATATGTGTAAAGTTTCGTCAAGATCGGGCCATAATTGCGACCTGTACTTTGATTACAAGATTACATCTACAGACAGAGAGACAGACAGACGGACAGACAGACGGACAGACAGACGGACAGACAGACGGACAGACAGACGGACAGACAGGCGGACAGACAGACGGACAGACAAACGGACAGACAGACGGACATAGCTAAATCGACTCAGAAAGTGATTACAAGTATATCGGTATAATAAACAATGGACCTATCTCTTCTCCTTCTGGGTGTTACAAACAAATGCACAAAGTCATAATACCCTGTACCACAGTGTGGTGTAGGGTATAAATATATGGACGGAAACAAAGATTTGTTTAGAACAGCATCAGTAGCATTCAATAATAAATAATATATAATACAGGGTTTTCCAATACACTTACTTAAGTTAAGGAAATTCAAAAGTTTTTTATTTTATGTGAAGTACACTCGATACAATTAAGTTCTAAATAAAACGTCATTCAAATGGCCTCCACGACTTCCTCTGCAGGAACGAATTCGATTAACTCAATTATCGAGCACTTTTTCCACTAAATCAAGTTGTAGGTCATGAATGGCACGTTTAATATTGACTTGTAAGGCTTGAAGAGAGTCTGGTTTATTTTGAAAGACCAATGACTTCAAATAACCCACCAGAAATAGTCTAATGGTGTTAAATCAAACTTCTTGGAGGCCATTCAATATCACAATTTCTTGAAATAATCGAATCTCCAAACTTTTCTCGCAACATTTCAATTGTTTCATTTGCTGTGTGGCACCTAGTCATGTGGCACCGGTCAATGGGAAAAATATAGCTCTTAATGAGAGTTAAAATATTGCTCATGGGTGTAAGGTCGTAGGTCGACTGGAAAGTGTATATTTAGGGGGATTTAAAAAAAATGGACTTAGCGCACGAAAAGTTGCAATTGGAGAAGCATTATTTGGATAATAAAACTGAATAATTTGTAAACGTTGTTCTTGCGTATATCTCTCCATGATGAAATTGTAAACACTACTGAATGCAATGTAAAACAAATAACAGATCATGACGTATTACAAATGGCCAAAACGTCACTTCAGAATCATATCATCCGATTTGATTTATTTATATTCAGGATGTTGCATGTTACAACCGATACTGCAGTTATATATTTATACCCTACACCACATTGTGGTACAGGGTATTATGACTTTGTGCATTTGTTTGTAACACCCAAAAGGAGAAGAGATAGACCCATTGTTTATTATACCGATCGACTTGTAATCACTTTCTGAGTCGATTTAGCTATGTCCGTCTGTCTGTAGACGTATTCTTGTAATCAAAGTACAGGTCGCAATTATGTTCCGATCTCAACGAAACTTTGCACATATCTTTTTTTAGGCCCAAGGACGATCCCTATTGAATTTGGTTAAAATCGGTTCAGATTTACATATAGCTCCCATATATATGTAACTCCGATTTGGCACATATGCACTGTATAAGCAACATTTTGTAACCGATTCGTACAAAAATTGACAGAGAGTAGTCTCGTGATACACTTAGATACAATACAAAATTTGGGGGAAATCGGTTCAGATTTATATATAGCCCCCATATATATGTTGCACCCGATTTGACATGTAAGCGCTGTAGAAACTGTATTTTATGTCCAATCAGTACGAAATTCGGTAGAAAGAGGTTTCTTATTACATGAAGGAATACTGCCAAGTTTGAAAAAGAAAATCGGTTCAGATTTAGATATAGCCCCCATATATATGTTACCCCCGACAGGTCGCAATTATGGTCCGATCTCAACGAAACTTTGCACATATCTTTTTTTAGGCCCAAGGACGATCCCTATTGAATTTGGTTAAAATCGGTTCAGATTTACATATAGCTCCCATATATGTACCTCCGATTTGGCATATATGCACTGTATAAGCAACATTTTGTAACCGATTTGTACAAAAATTGACAGAGAGTAGTCTCGTGATACACTTAGATACAATACAAAATTTGGGGGAAATCGGTTCAGATTTATATATAGCCCCCATATATATGTTGCACCCGATTTGACATGTAAGCGCTGTAGAAACTGTATTTTATATCCAATCAGTACGAAATTCGGCAGAAAGAGGTTTCTTATTACATGAAGGAATACTGCCAAGTTCGGAGAAAATCGGTTCAGATTTAGATATAGCCCCCATATATATGTTACCCCCGATTTGAAATTCAATAGCTGTAGAAACTGTATTTTATATCCGATCACAGCGAAATTCGGCAGAAAGAGGTTTCTTATTACACGAAGGAATACTGCCAAATTTGGAGAACATCGGTTCAGATTTAGATATAGCCCCCATATATATGTTAGCACCGATTTGACATTCAAGCGCTGTAGGGACTGTATTTTGTATCCGAACAGTACGAAATTCGACAGAAAGATGTTTCTATTTTACATGAATGAGTATTCAGGGAAAATCGATTCATATTTATATATAAGCTCCATATATATGTTCCTCCTGATTTGGTTAGAAAGCGCTATAGAAGTTGTACTTTACTTCCATCATTACAAATTGCTTAATTTAGCGATTATCGGTTCAGAATTAGATATATCCGCATATATATGTTCTTACCCATTTACCAATTATTCCAAATTATTATCGCAATAACCCTTATCGCATTGTTAGGGAGGTGTAGGGTATTATATAGTCGGCCCCGCCCGACTTTCTGCCTTTCCTTACTGGTTTTTCTTAAATTTATTGTTGAGATGTTTTTGTCGGTCTATGTTCAACACACATTTTGATTCATATCGATTTAAATCTGCAAGCTCTATGTAGAAATCGCACAACATAATCGGTCTAGGAGAAAAGGTTAGTTTAATTTATTGGTAAGTATCATTCGGACAAAAATATGCATGACAGTAGTGGTGTAGGGTCGGTCAGGACGACTTTGAACCTCCCTCACTGGTTTATAGTTCTCATATGTTCACAAAATTTTCTATAATTTGTCTAATGACATCGTAGCTTTTCTACCAAAAGATACTAATTTCGTTCTATAATTAAAAACTAATGACATTTGATTAGGTGCCAAAATACCTAAAGTCATTAATAACTACGAAAGTGAAACTTTCTTTAATGACTACTATTCACATTAGCAATCATAAATCATTAGGCCCCACAAATGCTATGGTATGCACAGTGCATGTGGCCACGTGTCAGTTACATATGTACAAATGTATGAGTCCGGACACCAGAGCTGCAGAGGTCATGTAATGAGAGACAATGTCCAAGATGGCCATGTCACACTTAATTGCTCTGGAAATAGTGTATGAAGTCAATTGAACTTTTAGACACAAATCGAGGTATAGGTACGAGTATAGTCATTCATACATATGTATGTCGAAAACGATGAGGAGACATATTTGTACTACGTCCCAATAGTGTTTGTAGATATCTAGTTATGGACAGATATTTGACAATTACACATGGTACAGGTATATTGAGTCAGTTATATGTACTGTTATGTTCTCATTTTCAGATACATAGTTACTTACATCTTTGCCTCTATTCAGAGAGCGCATTCCTGACATTTGGAAATTGCGTTTTTTACATATTCCGATAGAAAACGCTAAAATTCTTACAGAATATTTTAAAAAAGCGATTTCGAAAAAAAATCAATGACGGTCATTTTGAATTAAGGGATAGAGATATAAGATTAGTTTTTTTAGAATTCTGGAAGTAGCATCGTTTAAAAATTCTAAAATGGTGAAAATAACATAACACAAACACAAAAAACCGTAAAAATGCAGTCGATTTCATCGACCACTAGATCGTATGAATATTAATTAATGTAATTATTAATGTTATTCATACAATATAGTGGTAATATTGATAACATTGCTGCATTCATACAACTAGTGGTCATGTTGATAACATTGCTACACGAACAGCAAAAGAGAGTTTTCACTGGACTTTGAGGCTTTGTTGTGTTCTGACATATAGTTAAATTTCATGACCAGCACCGCCCTCCCCATTTTTAGGGGTGTTTCTACGATTTGTTAAAATGGAGTCACAAATTAAGATTATGTGGGGAACTAGCTCTGAAAGCGGCAATAAGATTAAACTGCCTATCAATGTAGAGGTACAAAAACTACGGTCACATGAGGATATCAAATTGTAGTGCTATGGTAACCGACCGAGTGGACTATATACCAACTGTGTACACCTTCGAGAGAAATTACATCACTATGATTCCCGCCAGAGATGAATGAGTTGGAATAATACCAGGTAATAGAAACCATCTCCACTTTTCCACGGATGGTTCGAAGCTTGATGAAAAGGTTGGCTTCGGAGTACACTGTGCAGAGCTTAGTTTGGATATAGCTCACAGACTACCAGATACCTGCAGTGTTTATCAAGCCGAAATAATGGCAATATGGGAAGTAGCCAAGTGGCTGAGTCGCAACATAGTAACCATCACTGGCGTTAACGAGATGGCTGAGCTGTTTAATATATGTACACCTCATATGGGTGCCTGGGAATAGGGATATCCCGGGGAACTGCAAAGCCGATGAACTTGCTAGGAAAGGGACGACATTACAAATTCTCGAAGAATTTGCATATATTGGTGCGCCACTATCCACGTGCAAGCTTTGGGTTAGGCAAGAGGCATTCAGGCAGTCCAACGAAAGATGGACAGAAATCGGCAACTGCAGGGTAGCTAGACAAATCTGGCCAAGGTATGACCTGAGAAGATCGTAATATCTCCTCGCACTTGAGAGGCAAAGATTGTCTACGTTAGTATCAGTTCTGACGGGACACTGCTTGATCGGCGAACACGCCAAAAGATTGGGTATTGACTCTAATGACTTCTGCAGAAGCTGTGGAGATGAGGAAGAAGTGGAGAGCATTGAGCACTTGCTATGCGACTGCCTCGCTCTGAGGAAACGACGACTGGACATACTGGGTTACAGGTTGGTTTCGATGAGGGGCATTTTAGCCCGTGGTAACACAAGGGACCTAAACTGGTCTATGTGAGCTTGTATAAAAAAAAAAAAAACGGCTGCTACCCTAACCTAACCTATACAAAATCAAACCCAAAATATTTTTTTTTAATTTTTTTTATTAAAAATGCTATTATCGTCGAAGGTACCCTTAGTATTTGCACTATAATTTTTGGAGTATATGCCCGATAAGGTCCACTTATACGTTAAATTGAAGCTAATAATGTGGGCTACAAATGTTGGAAATACCTCTTTCACTTGAAAGCAGTGGTTTAGTAACAGTCATTAAAGAAATTCGAAAAAGTAGATTTAAAAAAAAATAAAAAATCCGAAAAAACATAAAAAATAGAAAAAAATTCGAAAAAAATATTTTATTTTATTTTCTAAAAGTTTGCATTCTAGCGAAGAAAATAAAGCTTATTTGAAAAAATCTATGGTGAATGTAGAAATTATAGCCCTTTTGGTAGAGGTAAGAGAATTTCAAAAAATCTTTTTTTTTTAAATTTCAGTTTAAACAGAGAATGCAAGAAATATGTGTTATATACATAAATATAGAAAAATATATTTCTAACCAATTTTTTATAATTTTGTAACAAATCATTAATCATTGTTTCATATTGCGGGCTTTTATTGAATCCAAGGCAATTTGAAACTACAAACTTAAACGACCTCCATGCAGCATCTGTTATGCACAGTTGTATAAAATTGTTTGTAAGGTATATCACGGACTCTATAATATGATATGTTAACATCTGGGGCCAAAATATTGTACTGTTTCATCCCAGATGCAAGTAGTTCTGCCTTATCTTTGGTTGGTTCCAAATCTCTCACTAGATCAATGAGTTGAAACTGAGTTAAAAGCGATGACTTCTGACTCAAACTACTCAGTTGAACTTGATGATGTTTCCGTTATTAGGCTGTTAGCTATACTTGGACACTTCCTACTCCAATCTATTAACATAGACAAGAATAGCAGTCCGTATGGTGAATGAATGTTTGTCTTCAAATCATTGTCATTCCAAATTGCACGTGAAGTCTAAAATTAAAACGTTTTATTCCACAAAACATTGTTATACATTAATTTTAAAGTGCTTACCGCATTCTTCCATCGAGTAAGATTTACATTGCACGAATTACACAAAATACTAGGTGTCCACGCTTCGTTCATATTTTTAACTCGTAGACCAAAATATTACACATATATTTCTTCTATAATTTTACTAAACGAAAGTCGATTTTTTTAATTACATATTTTCCGCAGATGTAGCAGAAATTGTCGGGATCATTTACACATTGAAAAGTTCTTTGCTTTTTACTCATACTTCGAAATATAACTGTGTAATATTATTCAGAAAATAGACTTATCTCTTTAAGGCGCTGTATTACACCAATTTATTAATAAGAAATTTCATTCTTAAATTCCGGGTTTAAGGTTCATAAGTTGCAGTACCTGTAGCTGACATATAGTTTGCTTCGAAAGTAGACACCCAATATGTTCAAGACTGCCGCGTACTACTTTGTATTGCGTACATATAATTGTACTAACTGTATATACGACTGGGATGTCCATGCCGCTAAAGGCGTAAGTGAATGGAAACCTCATAAATAAAAAACCACAAATATTGTTGAATGACCCTTTATCTGAGCGGATCTCATCCAATATAGCTCTCACATTGCATATCATGTTTTATGGAGGGTTACGAACGGCCATAAAACCTCGTCCTCTCTATAATTTTATAACGTCTGACAACAATCCTCATAAACTAAAATGCAAGTGCAATGTCTCTTATATGTCGCTCTCACATATGGCGAATTCAATATAAGCAAAAACATCATTTAAAAACGAAAAAATATGAAACAAGATTTTTTGAATTTCCCTAACATTTACAAAATGGCTCATAACTTTTACATAGATTTTTTTCAAACAGATAGTGTTTTCTAATAATATTTTTTTCGATTTTTTTCTTCTTTTTTTTCTATTTTTTATGGTTTTTTTTTTTGTACCAGGAAAAAGGATTTTTTAAAAAAATAATCATTTTTTTCCAATATTTTTGACGACTGTTACTAAACCAATGTTTCTACGTAAAAGCGATATTTGCAGCATATGTAGCCCTCATAATTCACTTTAATTTGAGACACGGCTCAATTAGGCCAATACTTGAAAAATTATGGTCCAAATACTGAATGCACTTTCCATGAAAGCTGGAATTTAAAAAAAAAAATTAAAAATAAATTTACCATAAAAAATTTGTTTAATATTTTTTTCGTGTTTGTGTCACAAACTGTTATCCACTTCCCTTGGACAAAGATTTTGTTGCATAGTGTTATAAGATGAACCAGTGCGCTTCGTTGGGAGCCATCTTTAAAGCTGACTTGATAGCTTTGGCTCCAAAAATATGGATATTTGTTACACATAGCACTTCTGCAACCCCACAAAGTTTTGACGGTATCTAAGTACTCCCCCTAACCAATGTCAAATTACACATGAATCCTTTAGGTAAAGGGCCAAATGTTTTAGAAGTCATTTGGAACATGTGTCCTAAAATCCATTAAATCGCCGGAAAATTGTCACCGATAATTACCGATTTTTCTTTATTTAGACCCATAAGTATCTAAGGTCTTTAATTTTCTGGGTGTTTTTTGGTTGGCTTATGACAGAAAACAAAACGGACAGGTTCTCCCAACACCCACCCAGTCCCGACGTTCAGGGGAAGGACCATAGCACTGGGCAATGGGCACTGGTCAAAGTCAATCAATTAGTTTAATTTGATTTTTGTGCGGTAAAGAATGTCAAAAGTGTAGGGGGCAGTGGTGGAAGGATGGCAAGAAGGAAATAAGGAACTGAGGAATGTCGGGGCAATGAGAAGACAGGCGGTCAGGCAAACTTTATGATTTTACTGTAATTATCGGTAATTGATGTTCGATATGTCGATGGCAATGACTGTAAATGTGAATGTGATTGTGGCAAGGACGATGGACTATGATGAGGAGAACCGATAAAGGAGTGGGGATGCGAAGATGAGGGAGAGGAAAATGGAAAACTTTTCCATTTCGTTCGTTAATTAGTTATGCGTCAGTGCATTTAGTGTTCCATTTGGTGTTCATTCATTCATTTGAGTTATTATGGATTAAATTGCATTGATCCAAGACATGATAAATTTGAAGCGTAATGAGTCTGATGACAGGGCTATCATAGCTAAGTGTGAGAAGGATGGAAAGGAGGAACAAGACAATGTACCATTCATTAGCGGCATGTTTCTATTATTATACCAAAAAAAAAACAGAAATAGATATGATGGAAAATATGGTCAGTTTTTTTGTATTCCAAGTGAAAAATATAGGGGAGATATAGAAGCAAATGGAAACCTCTCAAACGAACGGATGTTTCGAAAATTATCCTAATAAAAACGGATGACAAAATAACGATTTAAAAACAATTAAAAGCAGTAATTAAATTTCCATCGATTAAACCGAGTGACTTATACTATCACATTCATTGAATTATAATATGAAAATGTATTTAATATGCCAGAACGGTTGAGAATATTTTATTCATTTTTTGTTATTTTATGGTCAATATGGACTTTACGGACTATTTGTATAATCCAAGTGATATTAACAACACAAAGATATTAAGATGATTACAATCATCTTTGAAGAAATATGGACCGATGATTCCGGTACGTCGGATCGGGAATCGGTCAATGGCAAAAAGATAGCTCTTAACGAGAGCTAAAATATTGCTCATGGGTGTCAAGGTCGTGGGTCGACTGGAAAGTTATTTTTGGATTTAGCGCAATTGGCGAACGATTATTTTGGTAATAAAACTGAATAATTTGTAAATTTGTTGTTCAGGCGTAAGTCTTTCCATAATGAAATGCCAAACAATACTTAACAAAAATAACATCACAGCATGACACGACTCACACGTGATCTGTCAAAAAATGGCTATTGAAAAAAGTATCTCTACTTAGATCACCCTATATTAGGAGACGGTGAATGCTACTTAATTTAGGATTATTTAAAGCTTTCCTCGATCAATTATGATAAATGATTCTCAATTTTTAAGAGGCTTATCCTTATTTTGATAGATAACCAAGACCCATCCCACTAAAGGACCACAAAGCTCTCAAAGGAAATTATCTTTTGAGTCAAAAATTTCCAAAGTAAAACTATGGGTTTTGACAAAAATGACAAAACATGTTTGAAATTTGCCAAAAAATGAAATTTTTTGGGCTAATGTTTTTATTTTCTTAAAAATATTGATAACTCTCGAAAGGAGTAACCGATTGACTTTAAATTTGGTATTACCTAATAGTTTTCTCCATCTCAGGCTAAGTTAAAAAATGGGCCATATTAGACCACTCCTACTAGCACCTCTCCCAAAAAGGATTTACATTTAGTGAAATATTGATTTTGATTGATTCAATAACTTCTATACTATATAAGTATTCGAATCTTCTGAAATTCCACAAATAGTTTATTATTCGCTATCACCTCTAGAAAAATGGTTATCACGGCCCTTTTGGGGCCTCCCACACAAATGGGCCATTTAGCACCAAAAGTTAACTGATTATAGCTTTAATATCAGTTCGTGCAAATACTTGAAATTGTGTACTGCGTAATGCTTTTATAGTACCTAGAGGCCAGTGAAAAGTGACGTTATTGGCACACCCCTTTTGGTACCTTTTAAATAAAATACCAGAGGATACTTTATAGTTATTAAATTTAATTTAAATTGGTAATTATTTAATTAAAATAAAAAACCAGTAAGGAAAGGCAGAAAGTCGGGCGGGGCCGACTATATAATACCCTACACCTCCCTAACAATGCGATAAGGGTCATTGTGATAATAATTTGGAATAATTGGTAAATAGGTAGGAACATATTATCTAATTCTAAACCGATAATCGCTAAATTTAGCAATACATTTGAACCGATTTCTTCCAAATTTAAAAGTGTTCATTCATATAATATGAAACCTTTATCTAACGAATTTCATACTGATCGGATATAAAATGCGGTTTTTACAGCGCTTACATATCAAATCGGGGGTAACATATATATGGGCGCTATATCTAAATCTGAACCGATTTTCTCCAAATTTGGAAGTATTCCTTCACGTAATAAGATACCTCTTTCTGCCGAATTTCGCACTGATCGGATATAAAATACAGTTTCTACAGCGCTTACATGTCAAATCGGGGGTTACATATATATGGGGGATATATCTAAATCTGAACCGATTTTCTCCGAATTTAGCAGTATTCCTTCATGTAATAAGAAACCTCTTTCTGCCGAATTTCATACTAATCGAATATAAAATAAAGTTTTTACAGCGCTTACATGTCAAATCGGGGGTAACATATATATGGGGGCTATATCTAAATCTGAACCGAATTTAACCAAATTCAATAGGGATCGTCCTTGGACCAAACAAATGATATGTGCAAAGTTTCGTCGCGATCGGACTATAATTGCGACCTGTACTTTGATTACATGCACAGACGGACAGACGGACAGACAGACGGACAAACAGACGGACGGACAGACAGACGGACAGACAGACGGACAGACAGACGGACAGACAGACGGACAGACAGACGGACAGACAGACGGACAGACAGACGGACAGACAGACGGACAGACAGACGGACAGACAGACGGACATAGCTAAATCAACTCAGAAAGTGATTCTAAGTCGATCGGTATAATAAACGATGGGTATATTTCTTCTCCTTTTGGGTGTTACAAACAAATGCACAAAGTTATAATACCCTGTACCACAGTGTGGTGTAGGGTATAATAAAAAAAATATACGAATACTTTTTGGGACTGAAGGCGAGGGGATTCGTAAGTAGGCTTACCCAAGTGAAATTTCTTACAATGTTCCCAATTTTGGAGCTCGAAATGCCACGCAAAGTACCATATTCCATTACTCACACAGTGAGAGTATACTTTAGTCGTTTTACTCGATTGAAATTTTCTTAATTGCTACTCTACTATTTTGTTAGATAAGAGTATACATATTCCACAGGATTAGTCTGCATACTCTGCACCAGAATTTAAGCAGTTTTCACTTAAATCTGCCAATAATATGTCCTATCAGTATTCCATATTATCTCCTCAGACTCCCAGTCGCAGGAAGCTTTAAGTGAACACTGGTAATGTATTCACCAACATTACCATCAGCTTTGAAGAGAGTCGTTTTCCTCATTTACACTACGTTGTCGGTGTCGGTGTCGGTGTACCTGAATCAATTTAATTACCATGGAAATGAGCAATCTATACGTCCGCTTCGATTTTCATTTCCATATTTCAAGAGTTGAATGTTCTGGTGTTTTTTTTCGTTTCTTCTCGATGTTGTTGATGTTTCTGTGCAATGAACAATTACAATCAAACTCAGCAGCAAATATTTTAGTCCAACAAACAGAGTCAGAGTCTGACTGTTGGGATGTCATTAAGAGTCCTCCTCCTTCCTGGGTATGATAATGAAGTCGATTTCCAATTTTACTTAACTTCTCCGGCTATTGGTGGTACATTTATGCGTTTGTTTTTTTCTTTTGTTTATTATCCACTCTTCTAACATTCACTATGAGAATGATTTGTGGGGTCTGTTGAGTTAGTTAAGTCATTGGCAACGCGAAAGAAGGATGCGGAAATGCAAAAAACAGAGAAACTTAGAGAGTTTGACTAAATCCTGAAATTTTCCGCCGATAAATTATAAACTTCAATATGTTTGTAGTATTTGCAAAAAAAACAAAATCGGTTCATAGGAAAAATATATTTATAAATGTTAAATAATAATTATAAAAAATTTAATTATAAAAAATGTATGGTCTTTGTTCCAACCTGGAAGCATAGGAATATATATATTTCTATACATATATATAAATTGTGCTCTCATATAACAATTAGGGTATCTCTTGTTCGATTAAGACCTATTATTTATTTCATTATTGGAAAAAAGTGCGTTGTTGTAAAGATTTTGATTGGATTTTTTTGTCTCCTTCGGGCTGTTTGTTCCGTATCTGGTTGAGAGAGTTGATGTGATGTGTTGGTATGTGTGTACATGACAGGTATCAAACTAACCAACTTAGACTTTCTTATTGCTCGACAATGGGCAATGGTGTATATGAAATCAAGAACGAGGTGTGGGTGGGTGTACTATGCAATTTGGGCTCTAATGGACAAACCTAAATGCGTGTGTGTGCATTGCGTCCCCTCTCATTTTCATAGGTAAACACAACAAAACTGTCAAAAACAACAAAAATCCAAGATTCATTGTCGTATTGTCGTCAACATAAATGGACTCTTGAATACTGTCATAATTGCAGATGAATTACTATTCGATTATGGACAATTACATTTGAAATTAGATGTATTCCTTTGTGGGCTCAAAAGACATTGGTCCGTCTTTGGACATTATTTACTGTTTGTCATGTCAATTGTGGGAGGGACGGAGGAAGAGGAGTTGTTGTCAATGATATTGATGACTCATATTTAGGATATCAGAGTCAGTTATACTGACGAACATAGCCTCAGAAACGTAGAGTGACGATATGTCAATTGACCGTAGTGTTAGGAAGGGAAGACTCTAAACAGGAGTAAAGGGTTATTGTTGTTGTAGCAGCTTGGAGACGCTGAGTTGATAATCCTTAAGTCTTTTTTTATTACAGACTTCGTTCCGGCATATATCCGATTATCGCGGGAACCTTATGTTGTTTCATCTACTCAATGTTCCTCGGTTGTTAATTAACATTAACAGTCTGTTAATTTCAGAGAATGGATGTTATTTGAGTATTACTGTTTCTATTCTCCACTAGAAGCGCTGCATCTCAGTTAATAGTCGTCATGGTGTTATGTCTATTTTTAGCTTCCATGTTGATTTTAGCTGCAGAAACTCGAATTATGATGAAAACATGACATGGTGATGTTAAATTTTGCCAGTGCCCTGGCTGGGAATTGAACCCAGCACCTTCGGGGTCCAAGTCTAATGCACTAACCACTGAGCTAGCGAAGGCCACAGGAGTAAAGGGTCATCGCTTTTAATGGTCAACATATACGGACAAATTTATTTGTGCCAGAAATTGGTCGTATTTTTTAGAAGTACACTTGGGTTATCTACTCCTTAGTAAACGACCAGTTGATTTATCTATTCCCCTAGGGGAAAATGGATCGGTACAATACCAAACCTGTCATAGGTCCACAAAATAGGAATCGGTTCGCCGATTAGCCATTTTATATGAAAACCACCAGTGACAACAACATGTCTTTTTCACTGGAGATGGTGAATTGCCACCAATCTGTCGCAAATTGGTGGTTGCATCACAGGTTCTTAAAAAATGGCATTCACAAAATTGTGGAATGCTATGATTTCAGGGCCATTCGTTAGGGCAGAGGATGAAGAAGCTGATTTGGTTGATCCCCAGACTACATTGAGGGAACAATGTCAAACTAAAGGAAATATAGAAGCTGTGTTTAACAAACACCAAGCATGCAACGACGACGACGAAGCAAGACAACTGAAATATGCATGGAAGAACTTTTTGATTATGTCCAGCTGTATCGTTGTGTAGGACACAGTCTTTCAAATGTATACTTGTTATTCGTTGAACTAGATAACTCAATTGGCCGTAGATAAACCAACCGTACATTATCTAAGGCTTAGATAAACCAACCGTATATATACGAAGTATTGGATAACCAAAAACAATCAAATTTTTCGTGAACTAAGTAGTGGATAATCCAACTGGTCCTCTACTAGGGAGTAGATAACCCAACTAGCCCTCTACTAAGGATTTATAACCCAACTGGATCTCTACTATGGAGTAGTAGTGGAACATAACCCGTCATTTACTGAAGGTTAGATCAACCAAATAGACCTCTACTAAAGAGTAGATAACCCAATTTCTCGTCAACTATGAAGTAAAGGGTTTTCCAACAAGATGTGTTATTTTGGAATTCAAAGAAAAATGCCATTTTTTGAGATAAATGATCGGATGTTTATTTCATAATAAAGAGGAAGATATGCCGTTAATAATGAAAAACAACATCAGCCAAATGGCCATCACGACCACGCTTACAGAACCATATCCTTTTCATAAAATTTTCCATAACCAATTCGCAATGTGGCTTGAATCGACGCTGGGCTGTTGGCGTAGACCTTATCCTTCACGTGGCCCCAAAGGAAGAAGTCGCAAGGTGTTAAATCACAAGATCTCGGTGGCCAATTGTGATCACCTCTTCAAGAGATAACACGGTCCGGAAACTTTTCCCGTGACAGAGCAATGGTTTCGTTGCTTGTGTGGCACGTAGCACCGTCTTGTTGAAAGTAAACGTTGTCCAGATCAATACCATCCAACTCCGACCATAAAAAATCATTAATCATCTCTCGATAGCGCAATCCATTCACCGTAACTGTTGATCCAACCTCATTTTCGAAAAAGGAAGGTCCAATGACCCCGCCGGACCATAAACCGCACCAAACATTCACACGTTGAGGATGGAGAGGCTTCTCAACAATAACTCTTGGGTTTTCCGAGCCCCAAATGCGACAATTTTGCTTGTTGACGTAGCCACCGAGGTGGAAATGGGCCTCATCAGTCAAGATGATTTTTCGATGGAATTTCGGATCATTTTCATGCATTTCAAGGACCCAATCAGCTAAGACACGACGTTGTTGATGATCGGCCGGCTTGAGTTATTGTGTTAACTGAACTGTATAAGCCTTAAGACCCAAGTCTTTAGGCAAGGAATGGACAAACCTGGGTTTTCTTCAAAACTTTAGGCTACAGCAGAAATATCCTCAGTTGTTCTTGAGCGACGTGCACGGGTTTTATTCATCATATCACTAACTTGTCCCAACAGCTCGAATTTTGCCACTAATTTCTGTATTGCGGTCCGACAAGGTGCTCCACGACGACCCACAAATGCTTTAGTTTTGCGAACTGTGATTGCAAGATTTTCACCATTTTTGTAACAAATTTTAATAATTTCAATGCGTTGTTGAATCCTGTATCGTTCCATTTTTAGTAATGGCGTAGTTTCTACTTGTCAAATGTCAAAGAACAAAAGTTTCAAAAATGACCGCTACCGAAATACCGGGTGATTCAAAATAACACCTCTTGTTGGAAAACCCTGTAGATAGACCAATTTCTCGTCAACTAAGGCGTAGGTAAACCAACTACTTATTCTTCGTTAAACTAAATTACTCAACTGGCCGTAGATAAACCAACTGTACCTCGCCTAAGTATTAGATAACCAGCTGCATATATATGAAGAATTAGATAACCCGACAGTATGTCAACTAAGCATTTAATAACCCAACAGTATATATACTAAAGAGTGCATAACCCAATGGCCCTCTACCAAGGAGTAGATAACCCAACTAGCCCTCTATTAAGGAGTAGATAACCCAACTTGTTCTATACTAAGTATTAAGAACCCAACTGTACACATTACTAATGTACATATAATCAAATTCGTGGTTTACTGAGGGGTAGATAAACCAACTAAATAGTAGATAACCCAATTTATAGTCACCTAAGGAGTAGATAACGTAAATGGCTCTCTACTAAGTATTAGATGACCCAACAGGCTGCGTACTAAGGAATAGATAACCCAATTTCTCGTCAATTAAGGTGTAGATAACCCAACTTGTTCTATACTAAGAGTAAATAACCCAGCTTATCGTCTACTAAAGAGTAAATAATCCAATTGGCTGCCTACTAAAGATCAAATAAGTCAACTACGCCATAGATAAACCAACTATAAATGTTCTAAGTAATAGATAACGCAACTGTCCCTAGACTAAATAGTATAAACCCGAATTTGACCTTTGTTCTACCAACTGGTCATCTACTAAGGAGTAGATTTCTCTGATCCAGTACATGCAACAAAGTCGGCATTGCTGAAACTCTACATGAACTAGATGCAATAGAGTAAGCCAGAATTGACAGTTAGTGCTGACATGATGCAGCACGGGCCAAACTTCAAAGCAGCGCTATCTCCTTCTCTCTCCCCCTCTATCACTCTCACTCTTAGATTAAAAATGTGCATGTGAGGGAGATTGCCCAAAGAGAATATATAGAATATATAGAGAATATAAGATAACATAAAATCATCGTAAATTTCTAAGACGATTTAGCCGTTTCCGTCTGTTCGCCCGTCTATTGTAATCACGTTACAATCTACATGCCTGAAATTGGATATATATGCTTTTTTATAGCTGCAGGTGACTTCTTAGAAACCACAATTGTAAATGGGTCCCAGTGCAATGTTTCGATGTCTTAATATAAAAAAAGGCGTATCTCGATTTTTTTGTTTCTTAACAGGGGCACAAAAAACCGAATAAAAACCAAACAACTTCTTTGACTAGACTTATGGGGCTATTACAATGCCTATAAATGCTTTATTTGTAACTATAGCTCCCGAACATTAAAAAAAAAACTAAAGAGCTTTTGACATTTTTTTACCAAAATAAAAGGAAAAGGCAATTATGACAAACTTAAAAAAGATACGCCCTTTTTATATTAAGCCATTGATTTTGAGGTATTACAAACAGAGTTACAAAATAAATATATCCGCCTATGGTGGAGGATGCTAATATTATAGGTATTGGAGATGGGACATCCCTTTAAAAAATTAGAGCTGAGTCAGCAGATTCGTTAGCAAATCATACTGCATCTCTCCCCAACTAGGCTGCTGTAGTGTTTTTTTACTGGGCTGGATTAAATTTAAATCGGTCATTCATATCAAATCAAATTTTTAATGAAACATTGAACTATTTTCGGAATATTTTTTATGTTCAACATTAATTTCAATTCAACTAAAAATGACTAAGGATTAGCCTTCTGCTCACGCAAAAAATACACTTGCAAAGAGGTAACATTCAACCGTCTGGGAGTTAAACTTTGTTTATTGGAAATACATATTGACTTCCGGTCTGACGGAAATGCAGTTCTCCCTTCAAGGTGAACTGTTTAAGTGATCGAAGGTTATTTTCTTTTTTGGAACAACTAAGTATAACTTTCCGCCATGTCCCACGGTGACCTCATAAAAGCACAAAGTCTGCGTTTCCTTTTAGCCATCGAAGCGAATGCAATGTGGCAAACTCACTTCCTGCGTTGATTAGTGCACTACGCCTTGAGATACGGGGGATGGTGGAATAAGGGAATACTGGGGGAGGTGAGTGATGACTTTATGCCCTCTTAACTTTAGTAAATGACCCTCCACACCCATCACCTTGTCAATCCTTTTGCTTTGCCTTTTCTCTCTCTCTCTTTCATTGGCAGGCATTCGTTACACGACTTTATTCCTTTGAGAACTTTTGATTTCAAAAGTTACCTGAGTATGGGTAAAAACTCAGTGCGTATGTGTGAAAGGCTGGAAAAGGTGGATACATTGCATGTAAAAATAGGATTCAGACTTTGTTTGTTTCTTTCATTACACCTCCCTGGCTTCCTCACACACATCCACCCACACACCCTCCCGCTCATATTTTACGGTTTTTATTTGTTTCGCCGAGTTCTCATGATTTCCGTTCGGTGTATTAACAACGGATGCGAAATGCTTTATGTTCTGCGAATTGATGGCAATGTGTATAAAATACGACGTTTCTCTCGACTTTGTTATTTTCTTCCGATGTGAAAAATTGCCACGAGAAATAATTGGAGTTTATTAAAGGGAAAGTGTAAAAGGAAAACGAAAATGAAATAAATAATGAAAATACAACAAGACAATGACAACTGGAAAAGGCTTGAAGCGAGCGATAAATACGAAAAGAAAGTTTCATGTTAAATGAATTTTAAATTTTAATAAAAATACAATAAATAAAAATCGCTTTCAATGCTCATTAATATGTATGACTTATATTATATTTTATGTAGACTAAGAATTTAATATTTAGAAAGCAATATTTCCTGCTTAGTTTATTAGTCATTTACCTCTAAACCTACACTTTTTCACAGGACCACACTATCGCTGAGACCCCATTTAAAAGTGATTTATTTATGTCGTTCTCATTCTCATAATTCGCATAAATATTTATGACTTATTTGTGAAAAATATTTTCCAAAATCTCCACTATGAACGGTTTTATCAAACCACCAATGCACAGCGTCGTTTAACCAGGATGGCGGAGTCCTTGAACAAACCAAAATGCATCACAACAAAGGTGTAAACAAAAACAGGAGATTTGTGACACTTGTGTTTAGTACCGCATTTGCTCTTTTAACCGGGACGAAAACAACCGTTTTCTTTTCGAAGCAAAAAAAAGGTTACAAACAAATTTACACAGAAGTGAACTTCGAGAGCAAAACCTCCCCAGTGGCGTCCCATTAGAGAATGTCTCGGGGGGGTGTTTTCTGTGTCCAATAATGTTGTTCTTTTTCACAATTTATCAATTTTTATACCCCCATCTTACGGAGAAAGACAACGAAGGTGAAGTTTTTGGGGTAACTCGGGTTTGAGGTACGTCCGTGTCCATCCGTCTGTCTCACTGTATAGCTTCAAATTTTGTATACTCGTATGATAATATTTTCACCAAACTTAGCTGAAGTTCGACCATATCGACCCAATAAATATATATATTCCCACCGATCCTATAAGGATGATGATTTCCATACATGTCCTAGGCTGCCAAATGTTTTATGTGCTTTTTGAATACGGCTATAGATGACTTGACCCGATCCACCAGTTTTGGTGATTATATTTCCAAGGTTACAAAACGAAAAATAATTGAAATATTTGAATTAATTGAATAATTGAAATAATTGAAATAATTGAATTAATATATTGAATTAATTAACCTGCTTTGTGCTTAAATGGGTCAAGTGTATTTGAAATGCTTAAGAACTTTGTTTATCCTTTGCCATATTACACCTCTGCGTTTATATTTACAATTTTCCAAGTTGTTTTCCCTGCAAAGAATCTCTCAGCGGTGCACTGAGTATACAATACTCGTACTCATCGTACTTTTACTTGGGTTAAAGTTAAAGTTATTATTGTCACAGTTGCAGGTGCAGTGCTCGGAGTTCAACAATGAATTGTTAGTTGCAAACCAACAACTGCTGTTCCAGAGATGAGCAACAACATCGACGACGGGGGGTTACAGTTGCTCTTCACTACAGATTCGTTATAAGTATTATGTTGGAGGTGATGGTGCTGGTGCTGGTATACAGCAGTGTTGCCATCAGGAAAAAAAAATAGTTGATAGTTGTAAAACCTTTTAGTTACATTATGTCATTTTGGATATAAGGGGACTAATGTGGAAGCGAATGCGTTACTATCATTTAAGATCACCTAAAATATGTAAGTTCTTCTATGTATTAAAATTAATTTAAATACTCGTATGTAATCAGTTTGATGGATGAAAGGAACTTCGAATTATATTCATCCAAATTTGTATCAATTCGTTGTACAGCTTTAGAAAATATGTATCCATTCGATCAGTACACATTTCCATTGAAGTATAGGGGAGACTAACCTTCTGAGTCTGTAAAACAAGAACTATAGAACCATAGCCTGACCATAGATATCATAGACATTTTTACACACTAGGGAATGACTTGTGTCAAATTTTGTCGAAATCGGAGCCGGTCAGCTTTGAAATTACCTCATAGACACTGTGTGATGTATACATATTACCAATATAGATTATTGCTCATACGCAATGTAGGGCAATTTTGAATGAAAAGTAAATAAATCTGCTAATTAGGTTAGGACTTGAGGGCCCCAGTGCTACCACGGGCGCGGTTACCTTAATCGGATCCTACCTGTTTGATAGACAAAATTATCAATAGTTCGAATATTTGTTCCGGTCTGCGTGTATTCAAATGTTGACTACTAATCAGCATCTGCAGAAGTCATTAGACTCTAATCCCAAAGTCATTGTATGTTCACCAATCAGGCGATGTCCTTTCGAAACTGAAACTAATGTACACAGCATTTTTCTATCAAGTGAGAGAAGATAATTTGACCGTGCTCAGATTTGTCTAGCTAGACATTTAGTTCAACAGCTCACTTTAGCACACATGCTCTTTAGCTCACCAGCTCACTCTACTTAAACAGTTCATTTCGTTCAGTAGATCACCAGTTCAAATAAGCCGCTATTACAGGAATCTGATTGGAATACGAATGGAAGAGTTGGAAAACGAGTACAAAAGCGTTTGTATAGGTAGAATCACACATTGTTGATGACATGGAAACAACACATAACAGCAGAGAAGAGAGAACGAAATGATATGGTTGAAGAAAAAAACATAGTGAACTACTGAGCTGAAATTAACGAGTTGTGTGAACTAGTAGTTCGTTCAGTTCAGTATATTGACCCGTTCAATTGAACTAGTTCGTTCACGAAATACACAACTCTAGCTTGTATGTAGAGTATAAAGAACAATCTATGATTATACATATTAAACACTAGCTCGGTTTCATTTAGCGGAGGAGAATCCACATCTGGAACCTTATACTCGTATGTTGTTTGTGTTAACGCCCACGCTACTACTTCTGGCACACCTACACAATTTATTCAGATCCGCCTGTATAATGTCTCTGAGGGGAATTTTTCAGTTACAGCGATTGCAATATCGCCCGCATATGTCATTTATATATCTGTGGTGATTTTCATTGACTTCCTATATAAGCACAATCGGTTGACGGCTTAATAAATAAATTATTTTTTGGTTTTGTGTCCGAGACTTAAAAACTTTTTTATGTTAATAGATTGAGGCATACTGTTTTATGAAACCAAATACAAACTTTTATTGTATTTTTGTTTATTCAAATTCAAATGATAGAATATTATAAATAGATGATTAATGAAGATTATGAGGGCCCCAAATGTTGGGAATATTACTTCCACGTAGAGACAGTAGTTTATAAGCTGTCGGTAAAACAATTAGGAAAAATTTGATTTTTTTTTCAAAAAAAATCGTTTATTGCTGGCCCGAAAGAACCATAAAAAATATGAAAAAAAAATGTATGGACTGCTAACTTTTTGTGCAAAATGGTCCATTTGTATGGGAGATACCAAAGAGGGCGTGCCAACTTCACCAAACTAATACCATGTGTGGAATTGTGAAAGATTTATATAAGCAGTATAGAAGTTATTTATGAATAAATATTTCACTAAATGTTGACCCTTTGTGAGGAGGTATTCGAAGGAGTTTGCCATCATGACCCATCTTTGATCTTAGCCTGTTATCATGTTATCGTGTGCACCAACCAGACAGACCGACGGACGGACATTGTTTAAACGACTTATAATTTCCAAAACGGATTTACGCCAAATATTTTTTGGGGTCTCTTAGGTCACTCATTTGCTTGCTTATAAGGGAAAATCCACAGAATCAGCCCTGCACGAATTTGTGAGTACTATCGAATCGTTCCTATATTTCAAGGAATTTACCAAGGTGGTATTTCTCGAAATAGAAGCGCTTTTAACAACATTCAGTAAGATACGGCAATAGCGGAGCTGTCACATCTAAAGGTGAACTTGTGAGCACTACCGAATCGACTAATTCAAAGCCTGGTCAACAGAAGACGTATAACAAGATGCAAGTCATGGGTCCACAGAATTGGTTCTCTTTATTAGGATGAATAAGGTCCCACATGTGGACCTTCCTCCTCGAATAAATAGAACAGATCTAGTCTTTTCTAAAAGTTCACAATTTCTAGGAATAATTCTAGATAGGAAACTGTTATTCAGACTTAACGTACTGGAACTTGTAAGCAGGCCAACGTCGCCTTGTATTCCTGCAGGAAGGCTGTAGAGTCGCGCTGGGGCTTCTCCCCTAAAATCGTCCATATATTGCAGTTGTTCGTCCAATGCTGTTATGCGACATTGTGGTATGGTGGACTAATATCAAGATTTCTGAGAACTGCCTGCCTAGCATAAGCGGTGCCTTAGCGACTGCGTCTCTACAAGCACTACTCCGACTGCCGACTAATATTGTTGCAAGAGAAGTTGCAAACAGATTAAACTACCTATCAATGTGGAGGACATAATGAGGGCTACAAATTAAAATATCATTATCACGTAGAAACTGCAGTTTAGTAACTGTCGCTAAAACGAACAAGTAAGAAATTTCAGTCGGGTATCCGACTAACGCATCCTCACACCTTGAGTCTAAAAAAAATAAGTGTAAATTTATTTATTTTTTTGTTTTATTTAAATTGCATATAATAACTTTAAAGTATGTACTGGTATTAAAGTTAAAAGCTGTTTACTTTTGGTGTAAAATGGTCCATTTGTGTGGGAGGTACCAAAAGGGGCGTGCCAATTACGGCCACTTTTCTCTAGACTCTAGGTACTATAAAAGCATTGCATTGTACGAAATTTCAAGTATTTGTATTTACTGGTATTAAAGTTAAAAGCTGTTAACTTTTGGTACAAAAAGGTCCATTTGTGTGGGAGGTACCAAATTTTTTTTTCTCTGGACTCTAAGTACTACAACAGCATTACATTGTACAAAATTTCAAGTATTTGTATGCACTGGTATTAAAGCTATAAGCTGGTAACTTTTGGTACAAAATGGTCCATTTGTGTGGGTGGTACCAAAAGGAGCATGGCAATAATGCCCATTTTTCACTGTATTGTAGATACTATTAAATCATTACACTGTACAAAATTTCAAGTTTTTGTATGCACTGGTAATAATGTTATAAACTATTATCTTTTGGTTCAAAATTGTCCATTAGTGTGGGAGGTATCAAAAGGGGCGCGGCAACTTCGCACATTTTTCTCGAGGTAATAGTGACTAATAAACTAATACTATGTGTAAAATTTCAGAGGATTCAAATTAGTAGTATAGAAGTTATTAAATAATCAATATTTCAATAAATGTTAACCCTTTGTGGGGGAGGTACTAGAAGGAGTGGACCAATATGGCGCATCTTCGAACTTAGCCTGAGATAGACGAAAATATTACAACATACCAAATTTGAAGTCAATCGGTTCCTCCTTTCGAGAGTTATCGTGCGCACCAGCCAGCAGACCGACAGACAGACAGACGGACGGACATTGCTCATTCGACTTAAAATGACCCAAAACGAATATCCGCCGAACATACGTAGGGTCTTAGGTCACTCCTTCGATGTGTTACACCTTTGGCTCGTAGCAAATGATATATACCCTCCTCTCTAAGGTGAGGGGGATACAAATGATAGCCCTTTTGGTACAACTAAGAGAATGTTAACAAAATGCTCTTTTTATACCTCCGTTATTGTTGCTGCGGGCCAAAAGTGTAGCACGTTGCAGGTGTGAGATAAAAAAACTACGGTCACATGAGGATATCAAAGTGTAGTGCTATGGTAACCGACCGCGTGGACAATATAGCAACGGTTTGCATCTTCGAGAGGAGCTACATCACTATGATACCAGTCAGAGATGAATGGGTTGGCAGAATACAAGGTAATATAAACCATCTCCTATATGGATGGTTCGAAGAAAAGGTTGGCTTCGGAGTACAATGTAAATAACTTAGTCTGGATATAGCTCACAGACTGCCAGATACCTGCAGTGTCTACCAAGCCGAAATAATGACAATGTTGCGACTCAGACAAGTTGGCTAGATGGGCCAGAAGCAGCGGTCTAGGCGTTAACCCAAACAAGTCAGAATTGGTTCTCTTTACTAGGATGAATAAGGTCCCACATGTGGACGATCCTCCTCGCATAAATGGAACAGATCTAGTCTTTTCTGATAGTGCACAAATTCTATGAATAATTTTAGATAGGAAACTGTTATTCAGACTTAACGTACTGAAACGTGTAAGGCGGTAGAGTCGCGGTGGGGCCTCACTCCGAAAATTGTCCATTGGATATTAATTGCAGTTGTTCGTCCAATACTGTTATACGGGATTGTGGTATAGACTTAGTAACAGAGAATGAAGCCGAGGCAAAATTGGCGGCGGCGGCTGCCATTGAAAATTATAGATCGGCGGCGGCGGCTTGATAGCTTAGCCGACATAAAATTGACATACGGCGGCTCTGTGATAGTAATTTTATGTTCGGCCATGCTGAATCTTATATACCCTACAGTATGAATTGCATGCAATTCTATTACTGAAAGATTTTTGGATATGGAGCAAGTCATGAAACGACCTTTTTATTTAAGCAATTCATTGAAAAAACGAACGCTACTGTTTTTATCCAAATTGTAGGCCTCTTTAGCCAAACTCTTAATCTAAAAAATGGTATTTATGGCTTAAATTAGCATATTTGAGGGCTAACTCCACACGGGGACTTCAACAAAATACAGGGCGGCAGATGACAGCTGCTACCAAAAAAAAATTTAATAACTTTTTTTCTATTTAATGAATCTGGTTAATTTTTTTTTTTTATTTTGCAGATTGATTTTTAGATTTAACAAAAATGGATAACTGGGACACTGAAACAAGAATTTGGATTGTCCGCCGCTATTACGCACTGAAGTCCGTAGTTTCGGTTCAAAGAGAGTATAGGGGCACGTTTGGTGGCAATCCTCCAAGCAGATGGACCATAAAGAGACTTGTTAACAATTTTTCCGGGCATGGGACGTCAACAGAAGACCTTACCATCGAAACCCTTTAGTTCGGACGGAGGAAACAATCGCTGCTGTAGCTGATGCATACAAAACAATCCAAGAGTTTCGACAAGAACCTTATCTGCTCAAATGGGTATAAGCAGACAGGCATTGCAGTCAATTATGCACAAAGATTTGGAGTTATTCCCATAAAAAATTCAAATGGCCAACAAAGTGAACTCAGCAGACTTCCCGATTCGCTTGGAATTTTGCCAGAAGATGCTTCAAATGGTGGAATTGCGGCGAAAATTTCCCAATAAGCTGATATCCAGAAACTCCACATTCCGTTGGCCCCCCAGGTCGCCTGACCTTACTGCACCTGACTTTTTCTTGTGGGGTTATTGCAAACAGGAAGTCTACAAAGCAAAACCAACAAATTTGAATGAACTAAAACAATCCATTCGAGAAACAATTGCGGCTATTCCCGTCTCAACTCTCCAAGCAGTAATGAACAACTTTTTGGTAAGATGCCGCACATGCATCAACGAGCAGGGGGGGGGGCATTTAAATTCCATTATTTTTAAAACTAATTAAGCTATATTTAATTAAATGTAATGAGCTTTAACATGAATACACTGAGAAAAAAGTTATTTGAGTTTCTTAATGTAGCACTATTCATCAGCCACCCTGTATGTATAAGCTGATTTGTATAAATTTCATTGACATGAATTCTTGTCTAAATATAAGTAGAATACAAACTGAAAAGTTTCAGCAAAATTGCTTTAAATATGTGGTGTTTATAGCTTAAGCAAGCCTTTTTGGGAGCGACATCTATAGGTGGACTATAACAACATATGAATCGATTTAAAAAAATTGTACTGTGATGAATTCTTGCCAAAGTATAATAAAAACTGCAAGGATTTAGTTAGAATGCTTAGAAAAGGTGGTATTTATGGGTTAAGTACGTATATTTTGTAAAATTTTTGTTGTGATGAATTTTTGTCAAAATAGAATACAAACTGCAAAGTTTCAGCTAAATTGCTTCACAAATGCGGTATCTATGGCTCAAAAACCACATAGGGGAGCTATATCAAAACATTGACCAATATGGCCCAAACGACCTGCAACTATAAGAAGAATTTATACAAAATTTGATTAACCTAGCTCTATTATTACGGACTGTAGCGTAATTTCAACAGATAGACAGACAGACGGACATGGCTAAATTGTCTTAGAATTTCACGACGATCAAGAATACATATACTTTATAGGGTCGCAGATCATATTTCAAGGTGTTGCAAACAGAATGACAAAGCTAGTATACCCCCTGCTATGGTGGCGGGTATAAAAATTATCGTTTTCCATACAATGATAAGTCATAAAATTGACGCTAGGCGGCTCTATGATATACTCGATTTTCAAGGTATGCTAAGTCGAAACTGGTTGTTTTCAGGAGAGACGAATCTTCGTTTTAGTGAAATTTTAAATTTGTGTAGAATTGATGGATATGACTGAAGACAATTTAGAATATTTAGAAATGCAATCTCCAGTGTAACGTACCAAGTCTACTTAGCATTCTTTACAATGGAGGTATTATTTTATATGCAGTATTAAAATTCTGTAATACTCCATTGTTTTTTTCCGAAAATATTTCTTTCTCTATGTGTACGTAATCTAATAATAAATAAAAATGTTATTATTTCCTTTAAAAAATAATTTTTATAATTATTTTTCTATTACTATCAATATTCTCATTTATACATGTTAAGCTCCATCTTGTGACAATAAACGAATCAAAACGAAAATCACTTTCCATATCGTCCCCCCAATAATTTATTTGTCGTTTCATCATATCATATTTGAAGTTTTTGTGATATTGAAACTCTTTATCGGATCGTAGGCTTTTATTAATGAACAATCAATTTCAAACACCCAATAACCCAATTTGTGGAAGTAGAATTTCCCCAAATTTTTACTAGATACAACTAATTGCGTAGATTAATAAAATGCAAACCAAAATTATAGTGTTTATGTGTATACACTATTCTTCTATTGAGGGGACGATATATTTGTTGGTTATTTGCTTATCAAAAATGTAAATTGTATCTATCCATATTTTAAAGTTTTTCTATGGAACGGCGGCTGTGTTTCAGCCGATATTAGCCGCAGAGATCGGCGGCGGCTTCGCCTGGTGAAAAAAGGTCGGCGTCGGCTAAAAACGGCGGCTCTGCTCGGCGGCTTCATACTCTGCTTAGTAACCAACACTGGCGTTATCATAGAATTGTCGGGCATCAAGGCTGCCATCAATTCTCTGGAGGCCACATCCCTAAATTCACAAAGAGCCTTCGACTGTCGCAGATCTCTTAACAAGATGGCTGAGCAGTTTAATATACACCTCATTTGGGTGCCTGGGCATGATGAAGCTGATGAACTTGCTAGGAAAGGGATGACATTACAAACTCTCAAAGAATTTGCATATATTGGAGCGCTACTCTCCACATACAAGCTTTGACTTAGGCAAAGACAGTCCAACGAAAGATGGACAGAAATTGGCTCCCGCAGGGTAGCTAGACAAATCTGGCCAAGCTATAACCTGAGAAGGTCAAAATATCTCCTCGCACTAGAGAGGAAAATATTGTCTACATTAGTATCAGTTCTGACGGGACACTGCTTGATCGGCGAACATGCCAAATGAATGGGTATTGACTACATTGACTTCTGCAGAAGTTGTGGTGATGAGGTAGCAGTGGAGAGCATTGAGCACTTGCTATGCGACTGTCCCGCTATGAGTAAACGACTGGACGTACTGGGGTCGACCTTTCTAGGCAGTCTAACAGATCTTTCCGCTACCGATACTCGTACTATCAATAACTTTTATATCAAACAGGTTGGTTTCGATGAGAGACATTTCAGCCCGTGGTAATGCTGGTCTATGTGAGCTGGTCAAAAGGCTACCAACCTAACCTAACACCTTCGATGTGTTACACTTTTGGCCCGCAGCAACTGATATATGCCCTCGTTCAAAATAGTGATACAGTTTTTTTTGAAAAAAATCTAATGTTTTTCAAATTGTTCTAACGACAGTTATTAAAACTCTGTTTCTACGTGAAAGTGATACTTTCAACATGTGTAGCCCTCATAAGTTTAATATAAAGTGTATTTCTGCTTTATCGACCTTGTACCCCCAAAAATGTGGTCGAAATACTAATGGCACTTTTCAATGAAAATCTGATTTAAAAAAATATTTTAAAAACTATTTTAAAAAAACAACAAAATTTTGTAAACTGCTGTAATTTGCTTTTCCATCAGAACTGCAATCCGATGAGAGCTATTCGCTAGTAGACTTTCATTAACAATTATTTCCAAATGTGAGATGTATATGTAATTATACCTTCCACCATAGGATGGGGGGTATATTCATTTTGTCACTCCGTTTGTAGCACCACTAAATATTGATCTGAGACCCCATAAAATATATATTTTTAATCGTCGTAAAATTCTAAGACGATTTAGCCATGTCCGTCTGTCCGTCCGTCCGTCTGTTGTAATCACGCTACAATCTATAATACTTGAGCTAGGTGGCTGAAATTTGGTACATATACTTCTAATATCTGCAGGTATGTTAGGATTGATGGGTAATATCGGTCCAAGTTTGGATATAGCCCACATATATAGCATCTCCCCGATTTGACTTCTTCACTTTATAGAGACCACAAATGTCAACTGATCGGGCGGATAATTGGTAACTGGAGTTTATTTATACCCGGTATCCTTCACACGTACAACGGTAGTCATAAGTCCGTGTTTCCCCCATACAAAGGTCCCTCATGATTTGACTTCGAAACGCCACAAAAACCTCAAATTTCAACGAATTGGGCTGAAATGTGGTTTAATGAGTTTATTAGTACCCGTAACCATTAACATGCGATCCATGGTCCATGCCGCGTATATTCTTACAAACAAAAGCTCTTTACAAATTTATTATTACGTGTTAAATGTAAGAAAATATATTTTTAACAGCTAAATTTGTATTCCCAATTTAAGCAATTTACGGCATAATATATTATTTCATGTGATTAAATTGTGTCCTATCTGAAGAATTTCTAAAGGCATTTGAATTACCAAAATCTATTTCTACTACTAAAAACAATCACTAATTGGACATTTCGTTTTAAACTTTCCAAATTATTTCACAATTCTCCAAACAATGGCAATACTGGGAATCGCATATACTGCCAACTCATCCTTATTTGCTTATGTTTTTGTGTTCACATTTCCTACACGTGCATAGTTTTTTAACTCCCCTCTATTGCTCTCTCACCATCGCAATCCCCTCTCGTCCTACATTGCGGTCAGTCAAGGATGCTGGTGTGGTGCATCCTGCCGCTATTTCAAGTGGATACGAAGCTATTTGTCCGTCCGTCTATCTGTCGGTTGTTCACTTTCCTGCTGCACGTGTTCATACGGTTGTTTTCTCTGAGTCTCTTGGTCTCTCACTCCCTGGGCATATGCTTTTGTGTGTGTGTCTATGTGTGTCTGTCTGTGTCAGTTGTATATGCACCGCACCAGACTCGGCTTGTTTACCTCAGTTATCCTGGGTCGAGTGGATTCGTGCCCAGGTAGGCTCAAATAAGATTAAATTGCAGCTATGGCCTTGTTTAATTGCTATTATAGTCATCACTATTAGAATTTATATTGGACGTAATGGTAGTCCCAGTATTGTGGGCATTGTTTGTTTAATCGTTTTGTGTCTCTGTTATGCCATTCTCTATCTCTGGGGAAAATCATTCCTAAGTGGATTCCATTCCATTCTATTCCATATCCCAACTGCAAATGAAAACAAGACAGTTCTCTGAAATATTTAAACTCTGCTGAATGTTGAACATGCGGGGGGAGTGGGGGAAGGCCGGAGTATTCTCTATGTTTCCTGAGTGCATTAAAAAGCCCAAAGGGAAGTGAGTGGAAGAGTGGATTTGATTGTCCAAAGCTGTTAGAGTTTAAACTTAATTGTCAGCTTAATTTGCTTAAATGTTTACTTTCGTAATAACCAAAATAATCCGATTTAAATTGGTTTGCGAGATTAGAACTACAGAGAATAGTTCAAAAATTATTCAAATTAGTTTAAATTCAAAATTGTGTAGTTTATAGAGAAGAAATAAAAACATATTATTATAGGTCAGTATATTTGTAAAGGAGCGCCCCAGTAGGTGAGTTGGTAACGAGCTCGCCTGTGAGTTTGGGGGTCGTGGGTTCGATTCCCACCAGAGGCTCTGGTCTGTCGCTGCAAAATCTAGCCATATGGTATTTGTAACCCGGCATTTCCTTGGGTCGTACTATTAGGATATAAATTTACTTTGTATTGTAATTCATATAAATAAATAAATAAATAATATTTGTAAAGGTGATATTATGGTTTTCATGGACACATATTTTAAATCTTTAATTATATGTAAGAATATATCGCAAATCCTTTATAAACTCGCCTATTTCGTCCTTTACGCCTTACACTTCATAAATTTAGCTCGTCATTTACGAGTATATTACCTTAAAACAGTCGTGTTTTTCTTCAAAGTATAAAAACAAAGCTATGCATATTTTATTTTTTATTTTGTTTGTTTGTTTGTTTTTTTCTTTTTGTTGTTGCAATTTGAGTATGATAATTGCACCTGACATCGTCCATAAGACATGTGACTGAGCTCATTGGGGAACATTTAAAGATGACGACTGCACATGACTACTTTCCACTCATACCAATCCAACTGACAAACACACTTGTACGACAACAACAACAACAACAGTGTTGCAACAAACAAACAAACTGCCAGACCAGTCATTTCGACAGGGAAATATGAAAAACATGATGTAATATACGCACACAACGAATCGAATGCTACCCTACCTTAATATCGATCAAACCAGTTATTATACTCGAAAAGCGGTAAGATGCAAAATCTGTGGAAATCTTCTGCTTATACAGCATCAACAAGTTTGTTGGGGAGAATCCTTCGTATGGGAATGGATCTAGTCAGAATTAAACACAATTATACCCATTATCGCCCAATCGGTTGGTAATCTCTAAATATTAACCAATATTGCCCATTTTCATTTACGTCCAGAGTGGTACTAAGCCCATTGGCCATTCGGCAATTTTGTAGCTGTAGCTTAAGAAAGCCTATCCGAACCTATCCAAAACGGTCGTTGTCCGATTTAGCGTTAAGCAGCAATCTACCATTTTTTATGGAATTCCTACTGAACCTCCTACTACTGTCGTAAAAGTTGGTATTCCTACTAACCCAGACTACTATTGTCGCAAAAGTTACCAATTTTTACAAATTTCGACTTCCGATCTATGTCCATGACCTAAACAATAATAGCAAGTATCCGCTGCTTCGCATTTGTATATATCATTGAAGTTAAAAGTAATATACGAGGTCTGTGCAATAGAAAAGGTGAATTTTGAAATGTTCTCTGGCTACATGGATTCGATTAGCGTTTTTATATGTTGGCACACTTGTCTCGAACATATGTTCTTAGTTGACTTTGTTTGTGTTTAGTTTAGTTTGTTTGTGAGACAATAACAGTTAGACGTGTTTGCTTGTTTGGCGATTCGGTTTTTATCGTCGCAAAATGCCTTCCTTTCATGGGTTTCTTCAATTTTTGGAACAGGAAAAAGTTACAGGGGGCCAAACCAGGTGAATGAGCATGATAACGGTATTCTTTTCGGCCAAAAATATACGAACATGCGATGGTTTTTTGTTCAAAATTCAGCAGTTGGTGAATGAACTTCGCTGCCACACGCTTCATACCAAAAGATTGCGAAAAAAATTTATGACTGGGCCAACCTATTTGCTGACATCCTCTGCAACTTCTCTCATAGTGATTCGACGATTCTCCATAACGATTTTCTTCACTTTCTCAACATTTTCAACATCTTTTGATGTGGTGGACCTTCTAGGACGACCGTCGTCATTCTTTACCTTCTTTGAAAAGCTTGTACCACTTGTAAACATTTTTCTGACTCGGAGTACAATAACCATATGCCACTCTCAAGTTCAAGAGCTTTTGAACACTTAATTCCATTTTTCACACAAAATTTGATGCAAATTTTTCGATCCATTTTTTCTCCACAGCAGAAGAAAAAACTCAACTAAGAGCATATATTTGAGACAAGTATACCAACATAAAAAACGCTAATCGAATGCATGTAGCCCGAGAAATTTCAAAATTCATCTATTCTATACTACATTCGAAATCGGTTTACCGTCAAGAGCAGTCTAAAGAAATTTCAGAAATCTTGCACTCATCCAGCCAAATTGACTATTGATTGGGGACAATAACTTTAATTCGCGGTCAATGACCTTTAATCGGGATCAATGATCTAGAATCATATGTCAATGACCTTAAATCCGTGGTCAATGAACTTTTATCACTAGTCAATGGCATTTACACCGAGGTCAATGACCTTTAATCGGGATCAATGACCCTTAAATCGAGATCACTGACCTTTAATCCGGAGTCAATGACCTTTAATCGGGGTCGCTGGTTTAATCGGAGTCATTGTTCTTTAATCCGGGGTCAATGACATTTAATTGAGGACATTGACCTTTAATCGGGGCTATTGACCATTAATCCAGGGTTCAAAGACCTTTAATTATGGTAAATGACCTTTAATAGTTGTCAAAGACATTTATTACGAGGCCAATTTTCTTTAATGGGGGCAATGACTTTAATCCGCGGCAAAAACCTTTAATCTAGGGCAATGACCATTAATCAGAGGTCAGTGGCCTGTAATTGGGATCGTTGCCATTTAATCAGAGGTCAATCAACTTTAATCCTGGACCAATGACCTTAAATTCGGGGTCAGTGATCTTTAATCGGGGTCAACGAACTTTACTCTGAGGTCAATGGCCTTTAACCGGAGTCGTTGACCCTTAATCAACGATCCGTGGTCAATGACCATTAATCGGGGTCATTAACCTTTAAGCAGGGGTCAACTGCGTCAATGTCTTCAATCCGCGTTCAATGCTGTCTAATCGGGGCTATTGACCTTTAATCCAGGGTTCAACAACCCTTAATTTTGGTAAATGACCTTTCATAGGTGTCAATGTCATTTAATACGAGGTCAATTTCTTTTAATCGGGACAACGGGTCAAAAACTTTTAATCGAAGGCAATGACCTTTAATCAGAGGTCAATGACTTGTAATTGGTATCGTTGTCATTTAATCCGAGGTCAATTAATTTCAATCCAGGGTCAATGACCTTTATTCCGGGGTCAGTGATCTTTAATCGGGCTCAATGAACTTTACACCGAGGTCAATGGCCTTTGACCGGAGTCGTTGACCCTTAATCGGACTCACCGATTTTTAGTCCGTGGTCAATGACTATTAATCGGGGTCATTAACCTTTAAGCAGGGGTCAACTGCGTTAAATTGGTGTTATTGACCTTTAATCCGGGGTCAGTGACATTTAATCGAAGTCAATGTCTTCAATCCGCGATCAATGCTGTTTAATCGGGGTCATTGACCTTTAAGCCGGGTCAACCACGTTTAATCGGGGTTATTGACCTTTAATCCAGGGTTCAACAACCTTTAATTTTGGTAAATGACCTTTCGAATTTGTCAATGACATTTAATATGAAGTAAATTTCCGTCAATGGGGGCAATGACCCTTAATCGAGGGCAATGACTTTTAATCCCAGGTCAATAAACTGTAACTGGTATCGTTGCTATTTAATACGAGATCAATTAACTTTAATCCAGGGTCAATGACCTTTATTGGGGTCAATGAACTTTACTCCGAGGTGAATGGCCTTTAATCAGGGTCGTTTTCCCTTAGTCGAGCTCAACGATCTTTTATTCGAGGTCATTGACCATTAATCGGAGTCATTGACCTTTCATCCGGGGTCAGTTACATTTAATCGAGGTCAATGATTGTAATCCGCGGCCAATGCCGTTTAATCGGGGTCATTGACATTTAATGCGAGGTCATTCAACTTTAAACAGGATCACTGCCCTTAAATCGCGATCATTGACCTTTAATCAGTAACCTTAAATCTGGGTCAATGACCTTAAATCTGGTTCAGTTACCTTTAATCCAGGATCATTGACCTTTAATCGGGTCCTATGCCATGGTTTGTCGCTTGAGCTTGCACCAATCGACTTGAAATAAAGCATTGTGTACTTGAGAGCAATATGAGCGACCATAAAAAACTGCCGATATAGTACCGGTACACAAAGCCCCCGGCCCAACTCTATTTTGGAAATCGTACTGGGTAGAGTGTCGTTGCACCTAGGCTTCTAAAATTTGATGGTACTTTGAACACATCTTCTTTACTGAAAACCCTACATCTAGGGAACCATTGAATCAATCGTGAAATTTGTTATGAATGGATTGACCTATAACAAAGAAATATTTATTTTCGTATTATCATCAGGAGTTTTGTTATATTTCATTGTATTACTCAAATTTTGCATACTGATAATTAAGTCCGATCCGGCTTTAAAACTATTACTTGTCTACATCATTGTTTTAATGTAGAAAATCCTTAAAGGTATTGAAATATTACTTAAAATAATGTAGCTTGTCAGAAAAATAATGTTTTTTTCTTTAATTTATAGGCGTACATTTCTAAGAAGGGCGTACACAAAAGTACACAAAACTTTTGATTAGTGTGTCATTAAGTCAATTGCAAGAAACTTTAGATCAAGGACAATTTCTTAAAAAAATATGTAAATTGACATTATTTTAAAATGAAAATTGTGATTGAATTGAACAGTTTATTTCGGTCATTTTTCGCGGAAATAATAATATAAATTGCGAAATCTCAGAATCGATCTAATTTTTTTCCCTTAATTTTTGTTTTTTAAATGGTCTATATGTACTCTACCGATTGTTTACATTTTGATGTGGGCACAACATTGGTTCAGAGGTTACATTATAATAACTGAAAATCTTCAGCAAATTACAAAGAAAAAATATTTGAAAAAAGTCAACAAACTAAATATAGTTAAAAACTTTTTTCTTTGTAATTTGGTGACGATTTGCAGTTATTATAATGTAACTTCTGAACCTATGTTGTACCCACTCCAAAATTCGGTAGAGTACATATGGACCATTTTTTTATAAAAAATTTAGGGAAAAAATTAGATTGATTCTGAGATATCGCAATTTATATTTTTATTTCCGCGAAAAGTGACCGAAATAAACTGTTTTAGATAAAGTTAGTATTGAATATTTGTGTTGTTTTTATATTCGACCTTTGTATTTATTAAATTTTGATTGTTTTTTTTTTTAATTGAGCTCGAGGTCGGTCGATCAAAATTTAATAAAGTTAGTATTTTTATGTAAAGTACGCGGAAAAAGCTTTAAGAAATTATATTTTCTATTTTCAATTTCTTATTTTCTATTTAACTTAAAAAACAATTACAGAGGAAAAAATCCATTTTTGTGAACTTTGGGCAACATTTTCTGAGAATTTGAGAAAGATCTAATTTTTTACCTGTGACACTTCAGAAAGAACTACCCATATATGTTTATGAGGGCTACATGTAAACCTTAAACATTTTTCAATTGGGCCAAAAAAGAGCACTACGCTAAATTCATCAGTAGCGTACAATAAATACGACCTAAATATTACTGGGCGTGATTAAATCGAAGGAGTAACCGATTGACTTCGAATTTGGTATGTGGCAATATTTTTTCTATCTCAGGTTAGCTACGAATGTGGGTCGCATTGTTACAGTTACATTTCCTACAGTCCAGTGAAAAGTGGACGATATCTCCCAGGTTACCATGCCCTTTTACACAAATTGGCCCAATAATACCAAGCGAATTTGTCAAACCCCATCTTGTTTGTTACATACAAACAATATGATAAACCAACCATACTGCCTAAGAGTGCAGAGTTTAAAAACTGTAACTGAATATAAAAACCTTATGAATTATTTTACGGTGCACTTGTATTTGAAAAACTGAAACTACATTACAATTTGGCACTTGTCCCAGAAATTATGCAAATTTACCTCTTCGACTCCCTCCGCTCTCGCCGAGCTAGGGGAACGAATCCATATGTTGTCTATGTAGTACGAGTATAAATGTATGGATGGAATATCTGAACTAAATCTACTTGCAACAAATGTAGCTGAATGTGAAATGTAGTCGGGCGCAATGTGGCGAGAATGTTTGACTTAGCAGGGGAGGATTTTCATAGGCCCTGAATTCAAATATAAACGTTGTTTAGAGGAGGACATTGTATTGACATCATATAAAAGCGCTGAGAATAAGTTTGAAAATTTGATAAATTTTTCCTGATGAAATCTAAAATGTAATATTGTAAATAATGTCCCTTTATGTACAAAATAGAAATTAATCATTTTTACCATTACTTTGTTTAATTGAGAAACAACTTTAAGAATTAATAATATAGATTTTAAATATATTTTCTAGAAAGTTTGAAGCACTTCGGCGACTGTACTGGGTGATTCTTGAAAGGCCTACGAACTCCACCCCTGCATCAATACTTGATTGCTTGAGTGTGTACATTTATGTATGTATGTATATGTGTTTGTTGTTTGCTGTTGTTTCCTAGTATAACAGTTTAGCTGAAAGACGTACATTTGTACTTAGAGCTATTTACCTTAAAGGTTAGATAATCATATGACATTTACATTTACAAAGAGACGGGGTATCCCTTCTACACATTCACAACCATTGGAGCCAACACCACCACTTACAACCTAGCCCCTATCCCCATCATTCGCCATTCATTAGATATACATTAGGTTGGGTGATGTTTGGTTGGTTGTACTTGACTGGTTTTATGGCATAGGACACTTTAAGCGTCATACGACATGCAGAATCATGTTAAATTATGATAATCACTTAAATTAGAGTGAAAACAAGATGTACAAATGTCTGTGAGTTTGTCTATGTTGTTGTTGCTGATGTTGTTGTTGCTGATGTTGTTGTTTCTCTATTGTTCGACGTACAAAATGAGGCAAGAGAACATTTCCATTTTCCATAAGTATCTTAAGTAACAACAAGAACAACAACAATAGCATCAAAAACAAGTGGAGATGTTGAGAAGTTTGTCGGTTTCACGGTAAGCACCCTGTCCTCGGCATCGACATAAGTGGTGACTGAAGATAGTGTTGGCTTCCTTATACGGAGAACAATGATTGGCGATGAATCGATAGTGATTAAAAGATATAAGATTCTCAATTTGTTGGAAAAGAGCATTTTTAAATCGAAAAACACATTATTGAAGTTCTTTATGGGAGTTCATTATTGAATATTGAATTTGATTTTAAGATATTTTCCGCAAGGATACCTGTCCCGCTTACTGGAATCTAGTCAACGCCACCATGAGAACATCGTGAAGAGACAAGAGACCAATGACCATTGGCAAGAGGGTACTGGCCATTGATAAGAAGAGGTTTTTTGACCATTGCCAAGAGTTCAATGACCATTGACAAGAGACCAATGACCATTGGCAAGAGGGTACTGGCCATTGATAAGAAGAGGTTTTTGACTATTGACAAGAGGTGAGTGACCATTGCCAAGAGTTCAATGACCATTGACAAGAGATAAGTGACCATTGACAAAAGATCAATGATCATTGACAAGAGGTAAATTACCATTGACAAGAGGTCAATGACCATTGACAAGAGGTCAATGGCCATTGACAAGAGGTCACTGACCATTTACTCGAGACAAATGACCATTTAGATAAGGTCAATAACCATGTACAAGAGGTCAATGACCAGTGACAAGAGTTCAGTGACAGACAATGACTTTTGACAAGAAGTCAATAACTTTTGACAGCAGGGAACGTTGACAAGAGCCAAATGACTATTGACAACAGGGTATTGAACATTGACAACAGGTCTATGATAATTGACAAGAGGTCAATGATAACTGACAAGAGTTAATGACCATTGACAAAAAGTTAATGACCATAGACAAGAAGTCAATTATCATTGACAAGGGCTCAATAACCAGAGTTCAGTAAGTCACTGACCAGTTAAAGGTCAATGACCATTGACAATAAGTCAATGACCATTGACAATAAGTCAATGACCATTGACAATAAGTCAATGACCATTGACAATAAGTCACCATTGACCATTGACAATAAGTCAATAACCATTGACAATAAGTCAATGACCGTTGACAATAAGTCAATGACCATTGACAATAGGTTTAGGTTAGGGTGGCAGCCGTTTTCTTTTTTATTTCTTCAGCTCATATAGACCAGTTTAGGTCCCTAGTGGTACCACGGGCTAAAATGCCCTTCATCGAAACCAACCTGTTTGATATACAAATGTATCGATAGCACGAATATTGGTACTGGAAATATCTGTTAGGCTGCCTAGAAAGGCCGACCCCAGTAGGACCAGTCGTCGTTTACTCAAAGCGGGACAGTCGCAAAGCAATTGCTCAATGCTCTCCACTTCTTCCTCATCTCCACAGCTTCTGCAGAAGTCATTGGAGTTAATACCCAATCTTCTGGCGAGTTCGACGATCAGGCAGTGTCCCGTCAGAACTGATACTAACCTAAACAATCTTTTCCTTTCCAGTGCGAGGAGATATTTTGACCGTCTCAGGTCATACCTTGGCCAGATTTGTCTAGCTACCCTACAGGTGCCGATTTGTTTCCATCTTTCGGTGGACTGCCTGATTGCCTCTTGCCTAAGCCAAAGCTTGCACGTGGATAGTGGCGCACCAATATATGCAATTTCTTCGAGAATTTGTAAAGTCGTCCCTTTCCTAGCAAGTTCATCGGCTTTGCAGTTCCCCGGGATATCCCTATGCCCAGGCACCCATAATTTAGGGATGTGGCCTCCAGAGAATTGATGGCAGCCTGGCTGTCCGAGTAAATGACAACGACAGTGTTGGTTACTATGTTCCGACTCAACCACTTGGCGACTTCCAATATTGCCATTATTTCGGCTTGATAGACACTGCAGGTATCCGGTAGTCTGTGAGATATATCCAAATTAAGTTTTTCACAGTGTACTCCGAAGCCAACCTTTTCATCAAGCTTCGAACCATCCGTATAGAAGTGGAGATGGTTTCTATTTCCGGGTATTCTGTCATCCCATTCATCCCTGGCTGATATTAAACTGATGTAGTTCGTCTCGAAGGTGCGCACCGTTGGTTACCATAGCACTACAATTTTAGGAAAGAGGCCCAACCGCGACCCTACAGCCTTCCTGCAGGAATATAGGGCGATGTTGGCCTTCTTTACACGATCCAGTACGTTTAGTCTGAATAACAGTTTCCTATCCAAAATTATTCCTAAAAATTTTGAACTTTTAGAAACGACTAGATCTGTTCCATTTATCCGAGGAGGAGGGTCCACATGAGCGACATTATTCATCCTAGTAAAGAGAACCAATTCTGTCTTGTTTGGGTTAACACTCAAACCGCTGCTTCTGTCCCATCTAGCCAACTTGTTCAGAGCCACCTGTAGAATATCTCGGAAGATGTTTTCGAATTTGCCACTCACTGCGATTGCCAGGTCGTCCGCATATGCCACGACCTTGCAGCCACAACGTTCTAGATCTAGCAGGATTTCATTCACCGCTAGGTTCCAAATTAGTGGAGACAGTACTCCTCCTTGTGGGGTCCCTCTGTTTACAAACCTTGTTAGAGTTGTGGACCCTAGACATGCTGTTATGCGTCTTCTGTTGAGTAGTCTTTGAATTAGTCTAATCAAGCTAGAGTTCACCTTTAGATGTGACAATGCCGCGATTACCGCATCTGGGTGTATGTTGTTAAAAGCCCCTTCTATGTCAAGAAACGCCACCATGGTGAATTCCTTGAATGTAGGGACGATTCGATAGTGCTCACAAGTTCGTGCATGGTTGATTCTGTAGACTTTCCCTTATTGTAAACATGTTGGTTCCCCGACAGGAGTTTTGTATCCAGGTTTTGCCTAATGAAATAATCTAAAAGTCTTTCCAGACTTTTCAATAGGAAAGAGGATATGCTAATTGGTCTGAAGTCTTTTAGCCTAGTGTGCGATATCATCCCCGCTTTGGGTATGAATACCACTTTGGTATCCCTCCATCGATTCCGAATGTATAAATACAGCCTACATAAATTTTCTGCAGCCAGGGGATAATGTACATTAACATTTTCTGCATTTCTGCTGGAGTGATGCCGTCTGGTCCAGGTGACTTGAAGGGCTCAAAGCTGTTTATAGCCCAGCTTATTCTGGATCTCTCAGTCAACAATCTAGCGACGCTCGCAGTCCACTCGCACTCTTCTTGGTCCTGTTTATCTTCGGGCTCTGTTGATGAGTTCCCCGGGAAATTTGTGTCGAGCAGTACACTTAGCGATTGCTCGCTGTTTTTATACCCTCACTTTAGTGTGACGAGGGTATATATCATTTGCTACGAAAAAAAGTGTAACACATCGAAGGAGTGATCTAAGACCCTAAGTATGTTCGGCGGATATTCGTTTTGGGTCATTTTAAGACGAATGAGCAATGTCCGTCCGTCTGTCTGTCTGTCTGTCTGTCTGTCTGTGTGTCTGCTGGCTGGTGCGCACGATAACTCTCGAAACGAGTAACCGATTGACTTCAAATTTGGTACGTGGTAATATTTTTTTCTATCTCCGGCTAAGTTCGAAGATGGGCCATATTGGTCCACTCCTTCTAGTACCTCCCCCACAAAGTGTTAAAATGTTGTGAAATATTGAATCTTTAATAACTGCTATACTACTTATTCGAATCTTCTGAAATTCCACACATAGCATTAGTTTATTAGTCGCTATCAACTCGAGAAAAATGGGCCATGTTGCTACGCCCCTTTTGGTACCTCCCACACAAATTCACCATTTTGCACCAAAAGTTAACAGCTTATAACATTAATAACAGTGTATAAAAAAACTTGAAATTTTGTACAGTATTATACTTTTATATTGCCTACAGTCAAGGGAAAAATTGGCGTTGTTGCCACCCCCTTTTTGGTACCTCCCACACAAAGGTACCTTTTTGCACCAAAAGTTAACAGCTTATAACATTAAAACCAGTGTATGAAAATACTTGACATTTTGTACAGTGTAATGTTTTTATAGTGTCTATAGCCCTGTGAAAAGTGGGCGTTATCGCCACGCCCCTTTTTGTACCTCCCACACAAAATGCCCAAATCATACCACAATTTAATATCTCATAACGTTTTTACCAGTGCACATAAATGCTTATAATTCGGCATACTGCAATGAATTTAAAGTATCTAATGTTCAGCGAAAAATAGGTGTATTTGATAAACCCCTTCTGGTACCTCCCACACAAATTGACAGAATAATTCGAGTAATATTTAATATTACATTACTCACAAAGTGAGGGTATACCTTAGTCGGTTTACCCGACTGAAACTTTCTTACTTGTTTGTCCAGTTGTTTGCCTCATGCTGCAAATACCCCACTGTACAAGGAGACGCGGATAGTACCTTCCTCAGCCTTGCGGCGTCGGAGATCTTTACCACTTCGCCACAGAAGGAATACCAAGAGCGTCTTTGCACCTTCCTATGCTCCTTCTTATAGATCTTGAGTTGCCCTTTACATATATGCATCCCAATCATTAAAGGCTCCAGTAGATTTCGCCTTGTTGAATAGCTTGTTGCAGGTCTTTTCCTTGCCGTTAGCGCAGAAGTCCACCATTGAGGTTTAGTTTTACCTTTGTACCTTTTTTTTGGACAGGCTTCTTCAAGGGAACTATTGAATGATGTGGTGATATGCTCGACCAGATTATCCAGACCGGCTTTGTCATTCGGTTCATAAATAAGATTAGAGTTGAGGACCTTTTTAAAATTCTTTTCATACAGGTGTCACTTTGTCTTCCTCACATTCCAGTGGACAGCAGGTTTAGGCGCTTTTTCGGCGAGTTTGAACTCTATATAATGGTGATCTGAGAAAGAGTGGTCGTCCAGTACATTCCACCCAATAATTTTGTCTGAAACCCGGTCAGTAGCAAACGTTACGTCTAGTACTTCTTGTCTGTCTTTAATTGTAAAGGTCGGTTTATTGCCAATGTTACAAATAGTTAGGTTGGTAGTTAGAATAAAGTCAAGAACCGAATCACCCCTATTGTTTATATCCTTCCAACCCAGATAGTATGATAAGCGTTCGTGTCTGCGCCAATAATCAGCTCGAGCTCGTCAGACGTTGCTTCTTCTACTACTTCCCTGAAGACAGCTGTCGGTATTGTAGCTTCATTAGGAAAGTAACTGGAGACCACCCAGTGTATGCGATTACCAATCTCCAGACTAGCAGCTGTTTGGTCTTTACCACTTACATACATTAGTCAGGAGAAAAATACTTAGATCTTTTCTGGCCAAAATGCAGGTTCTTGGAGTGCCTTCATAGTTGGCCACAAACAGTTTAAAGTTTGGTGTCTTGATACCGCAAACCCGTCCTCTTACTACATAGGGCTCCTGGATCAGGACGATGTCTACAGCACCTGTGGACGGGCGCAGCAATAGAGCCGCTAAAGCTGCTTTAGCGTGATGGTGGTTAATCTGTAGAATTCTTACCATCATTGGTAATCGACAGATTGACATCCACCACGACAAGGGTGTTATGGATCCCTTCGTCCGTATCATCGGGGAGCATGTCCCCGCCAGATGCGTCAAAGAGTCCGGAGACTTCCCTCAGCCCCTCAGTATCCGAAGTTGTGTTTTCATCCTCAGAGAATGACGTTACAGATCTTCTGTTAGAGTTAGAGTCACCAGAAATAATGTTCCGCACTTCCAAAAGCCTTGTATCAACCACGGTCGACGACTCGCCTTCCGCAGTGGGAGCTATATCCTGCTTGTATACCTTCAAGACTATAGTCTCGAAACCATATTGCAAGGTTGCACTTGCACTTTGTATATGGGAGGAGGATTCAGCGTTTAGGATCAAATTGACCTGTAGCTTTTTACCATCCGCCTCACCCACCTTGCTAATTCTGCAATTATGGGTCTGCAGACCAGGATTGGAATATTTTATTATCTCTAATATGTCAGGCGGGTTGGAGGGCTCTTCTGTAACCCAGGTGATGGCTCTAGGGTGACTAGGGATGTTGTTTTTTTTCGACAACATCCAACTGGGCACCCGACCACACCTCACCCGCTCGACTCAGAGCAGCCTTATACAGATCTAATGATCTGGCATCACCGAAATATAAGAGCTTTACTCTCCCCTGATGGCATCCTGCATCGTTGCAGACTGGTGGTTTGCCCGGCATTTCTCTTCGGACATCGAGGTAATGAGCCATTATGGCGGATTTCACGTGGCTCCATATGTCCTTGAGGATGGATCCATCCTCACTACTTCTGTCTATAACAGCCATCACTAGACTCTCCTTCGCCACTTCATTGAAGGGCTTGGTGAGTGTCCTGTTGATGGTGACATTAGGGCCGAAGGCTGGGGTTCATCAGGTGATCTGATGAATAAGTCAATGACCATTGACAAGAAGTCAATAATCATTGACAAGAGGTCAAAGATCATTGACAAGAGGTCAATGACCATTGACAAGAGGTCAAAGAAAATTGACAAGAGGTCAAAGAAAATTGACAAGAGGTCAATAACAATTGACAAGAGGTCAATGACAATTGACAAGAGGTCAATGACAATTGACAAGAGGACAAGCCCTTGACAAGAGGTCAATGACCATTGATATGAGGTCAGTGACCATTGACAAGAGGTCAATGACCATTTACAAGAGGTTAATTGTCATTGACATCTTTTCAATGGTCAATGGTCAATGACCATTGACAAGAGATCAATGACCATTGACAAGAGATCAATGACCATTGACAAGGAGTCAATTCCAATTACAAAAGCAACGACCATTGACAAACGGTCAACGACCATTGACAAAAGGTCAATGACCATTGACAAAAGGTCAATGACCATTGACAAAAGGTTAATGACCATTGACAAAAGGTTAATGATCATTGACAAAAGGTCAATGACCATCTTCAAGAGGGCATTGAATCAAAGATTATTGACAAGAAGTCAATGATTTTTGACAAGAAGTCAATGATTATTGACAAGAAGTCAATGATTTTTGACAACAAGTCATTGATTATAGACAAGAGTTCAATGATTACTGACAATAGGTCAATGTCAATTGAGAAGAGGTGAAACGCCATTGAGAAGATGTAAATGACTATTGATAACAGGGTACTGACCATTGACCAGATTTTAATGATAACTGACATGACGTCAATGACCATTTACAAGATGTCAATGACAATTGACAAGAGGTTAACGACCATTGACAAGAAGTCAATGACCATTGAAAAGAGGTCAATGATCATTGACATGAAGTCAATGACTATTGACAAGAGGTCAATGACCATTGACAAGAGGTCAATGACAATTGACAAGAGATCAATGACAATTGACAAGAGGACAAGAGGACAATCACCCTTGACAAAAGGTCAATGACCATTGACAAAAAATCAATGATTATTGACAAGAGACCAAAGACCGTTGCCAAGATTTCAAAGATGTCAAAGACTTTTGACAAGAGGTCTATGATAATTGAAAATGTTAACATTGATAACAGGTCAACGACCAATGGCAATATGTCAACGACCACTGACAATAAGAAAATGACCATTGACAAGAGGTCAATCCCCGTTGACAAGAGGTCAGTGACCAGAGTTCAATAAGTCACATTGGAAGAGGATAGGAAGACATTGTCTTGAAAAAATTTGATCAATGACTAGATGTCACTTCCGTAGGTAGAAAGTTATTCAAAAGAAGATCATAACAAAAAACAAGTGACTTAAGGCAAAAAAGCTTTGACAACAGATCAAGGGACAATGCAAGAGAACAATAACTATGAACTAAAGTTTATTATCTACTGCCGGGAAATCAAGAACAATTTACAATAATTGTATGACCACTGAAAAGAGTTCAATCAATGGCTATTGAAAATATAGGTGACCATTGACAAGAACCGAAGGGCCAATAGACATTGGCAGAAAGTCAGTGACCATTGACAAGTAGTTAGTGACCACTGACAGGAAGTCAGTCACCACTAACAAGAAGTTAGTGACCATTGACGTCAGTGACATTAGACAAAAGTTAATGGCCATTAACAAGGCTCCAATGGTTTTTTAAAATAAATCAATGGTCTTTGCGATCATTTACGAATATGCAAAAGACATACATAAGTAAGCTTTAGACAAAATGAAGACATTGACTCCAATGATTGAAAAGGACATTGCGGCTAATGGAGGTGAATGTTTATTGAAATGTCAGTGACCATTGACAGATATTCAACGACTTTTCCAGTGTGATATGTACCGAGACGAACATTGTAAATCTTCTCGGGTGTAGCATCATTTGTGGTTCGGTATGCAGCCCTTTAACGCATCCTCGTTTTTCTCTCAGTTTTAAGACGCTTTCAAGTTTGCTACATTAAATGACAGTCTTATGAACGAAAGAAGAAAAACATCGCCTGCGAAGCCTAGAAAAATGTAAAAAAAAAAGTTTAGCCAAAGAGTGAAGAAAACTTTTTGATGTCACACTCTAAAAGTGGTCGTCGCTGGTGCTGCTGCTACCGATGCAATGGCATATACAGCAGCGGCGGCATCTGCAACTACAGTTCAACAAATAAATTCCATTTGTTTTTCCTTAGATACTTTTGTCTTTGTTTTTTCTGTCTTATGTATGTCTGTCTTTCCGCTTTGCAAGTTGCAACTACTTTTACATAGTCTTTGAAATTTATGTTAATTTAAAAATCCTCAGCAGCGGTAGCAGGACCAACAACAATTGCTGCTACAAAAACACACTAAAACTAGAAGATCAAAATTAAAAAAGAAAAAAGCAAAGACCTAAGGATATTATAATAAAAAATATGAACTTCTAAAGTTCAGGCAATTCAGTTTGCAACGCACATACACTGAGAGAGAGAGATGGAGAGCGTATAATGTGGTATGTGGAAGCATTCAACATCAGCATCGGCAATGCCAAACAACCACACAAAACATCATCTGCATGCGAATGTGTCTCTGCAGGACATAGAGTGTCCAATGTCGGTATGCAATTTTATCTGGGACTATCTTAGGATTTGGTCGAAGAACTATCATCTCCAGGAAGTCAATAAGCATTGACATGAGATCAACAAACATTGTCAAGGTAATAAATTACCATTTATAGGTGATCAATGACCACTGACAGGAAATCAATGACCTCTGACAGGAGATCAATGACCATTACAGCAAGATCAATGGCCACTGATAAGATAAGAGGAGGACAGGAGGTAAGTGACCATTGACAAGAGGTCAATGACCATTGACAGGACGTCAATGACCATTGACAGGAGGTCAATGTCCATGACATGAGGTAAATGGCCATTAACACGAGGTCAATGACATGAGGTCAATGACCATTGACATGAGGTCAAAGACCATTGACAGGAGGGCAGTGACCATTGACAAGAGGTCAATGTTCATTGACATGAGGTCAATGACCGTTTACATGAGGTCAATGACCATTGACAGGAGGTCATTGACCATTGACAGGAGGTCAATGACCATTACCATGAGGTCAATGACCATTGACATGAGGTCAATGACCATTGACAGGAGGTCAATGACCACTGGCAGGAGGTCAATGACCATTGACAGGAGGTCAATGACCATTGACAGGAGGTCAATGACCATTTACAGGAGGTCAATGACCATTGACAGGAGGTCAATGACCATTGACAGACGGTCAATGACTATTTACAGTGTGTTAGTGACCCTAGATTTGAATTAATTAAAAGTGTCTACCTATTTTCAAGACTTACTGTACATGTGTAAATGTGTTCTGTTTGCTTGGCTGCTAACTTTAAAGGCAAAATCCCAACCAAAGCAAAGTGAACCAAACCAAATGGAATGTAATGAAATTACCCGGCCATGAGTTTTATACTCATGTTGCGGATATTTTATTATTACCTCGACGACTTTTACTATGAGTCGCAGCAGTCTGCCTGCCATCAGACACCCATTGATAGCCCACCGCCCCAAACGTACCAATCCTCCGATCTGAACAAGTTGCAGGTATGTTGTACAACTGCAGCACACGGCTATTGCAAACGTTGAAGCTGTAGTCTGCAGTCATTGCTGCTTCAACCACTTTCCCACAGAGTACCCCAAAAAGGCGAAGATGGTGAAGAGGGAGAGGGAAGAGGGGTACTCTGCATCAGTGGCATTTTATAATTCTATTCAGTTTAATGGTTATGGAAAGTACTTGTGCATTTTTGGCAATTTTTATAGTTTGTTTCAAATTAATTTAACCCCATCTCCTCCCTCAAATAAATAAATGGCCAAAATATTTAAGCCTTTGCCACAGTTACCCCTTTGAGGCTTATTGGCTAAATCAGAACAGCAGTAGCAGAGTCTTTCGGTATACTGTAGCCAAAGGAAAGTGCATAATTTGTGGGAACCACTTAAGGAGTCTTCGAATGTAAGGCTACACTTAATATATGGGTATCGATAGAATATATGTATATATAGCAGTACATTTTGGGACAACCCTTAGCTTAAGGCTTGATGAATTAAAATTACGTGCATTATATATACATCAGTGGAACTCAGTTCTTACGGCCCTATGCTCCTTATAGGAGTAAAGGATATAAATATATACCCGTATATACATTTTGTGGCATATTAATAAAGGGTTTTCCAACAAGAGGTGTTATTTTGGTATTCAAAGAAAAATTCAATTTTTTGAGATAAATGATTGGATGTGTATTTCATAATAAAGAAGAAGGTATGCCGTTAATAATGAAAAACAACATCAGCCAAATGGTCACCACGACCACGCTAACAGGGCCATATCCTTTTCATGAAATTTTCCATAACCAAATCGCAAAGTGGCTGCCCTATGTCCTCGATAGCCTCACGAAATCTATCTTTGATGTCTTGAATCGACGCTGGGCTGTTAGCGTAGACCTTATCTTTCACGTGGCCCCAAAGGAAGAAGTCGCAAGGTGTTAAATCACAAGATATTGGTGGCCAATTGTGATCAACTCTTCGAGAGATAACACGGTCCGAAAACTTTTGCCGTAACAGAGCAATGGTTTCGTTGCTTGTGTGGCACGTAGCGCCGTCTTGTAGAAAGTAAACGTTGTCCAGATCAATACGATCCAACTCCAACAATAAAAAATCATTAATCATCTATCGATAGCGCAATCCATTCACCGTAACTGTTGATCCAAAATCATTTTCGAAAAAGTAACGTCCAATGACCCCGCCGGACCATAAACCGCACCAAACAGTCACACGTTGAGGATGGAGAGGCTTCTAAACAATAACTCTTGGGTTTTCCGAGCACCAGATGCGACCACTTTGCTTGTTGACGTAGCCACCGAGGTGGAAATGGGCCTCATCAGTCAAGATGATTTTTCGATGGAATTCCGGATCATTTTCATGCATTTCAAGGACCCAATCAGCAAAGACACGACGTTGTTGATGATCGGCCAGCTTGAGTTCTTGTGTTAACTGAACTTTATAAGCCTTAAGCCCGAAGTCTTTGTGCAAGATACGGTGTAATGACGTTTGTGGTATGCCCAATTCCAAAGAACGACGAGGAGTGGACAAACCTGGGTTATCTTCAACACTTTGGGCTACAGCAGCAATATTCTCAGTAGTTCTTGAGCGACGTGCACGGGTTTTATTCTTCACATCACTAACTTGTCCTAACAGCTCGAATTTTTCCACCAATTTCTGTATTGCGGTCCGACAAGGTGCTTCACGACGACCCAAAAATGCTTTAGTTTTGCGAACTGTGACTGCAAGATGTTCACCATTTTTGTAGTGAATTTTAATGATTTCAAGGCGTTGTTGAATCGTGTATCGTTTCATTTTTATACCCTACACCACTCTGTGGTACAGGGTATTATAAGTTTGTTTCACGGCAGATGTTTGTAACACCTTAAAATATCACAGCTAGACCCACCTTAAAGTATACCGATCGACTCAGAATCACTAGCTGAGTCGATTTAACGATGTCCGTCCGTCCGTCCGTCCGTCCATGTAAAGTTGTTCGTCGACTACAGGTCGCAATTTCACTCCGATCGTTCTGAAATTTTGCAGTTTAGAGTATTTCGCGGCTGTTAAGATCGCTATTGAATTTGGTTGAAATCGGTTCAGATTTAGATATAGCTCCCATATATATCTTTCGTCCGATTTGGCCCTTTAGTCCTATAGAAGCTGTATTTTACATCCGATCGTTTTGAAATTTAGAATGGTAGAGTTTCTTGATCCATGAACCAACATTGCTGAATTTGAAGAAAATCGGTTAAGATTTAGCTATAGCTCCCATATATATGTTTCGTCCGATTTGGCCCTTTAGTCCTATAGAAGCTGTATTTTACATCCGATCGTTTTGAAATTTAGAATGGTAGAGTTTCTTGATCCATGAACCAACATTGCCGAACTTGGAGAAAATCGGTTCAGATTTAGATATAGCTCCCATATATATCTTTTGTCCGATTTGGTCCTTTAGTCCTATAGAAGCTGTATTTGACATCCGATCGTTTTGAAATTTAGAATGGTTGAGTTTCTTGATCCATGAACCAACATTGCTAAATTTGAAGAAAATCCGTTAAGATTTAGCTATAGCTCCCATATATATGTTTCGTCCGATTTGGCCCTTTAGTCCTATAGAAGCTGTATTTTACATCCGATCGTTTTGAAATTTAGAATGATAGAGTTTCTTGATCCATGAACCAACATTGCCGAATTTGAAGAAAATCGGTTAAGATTTAGCTATAGCTCCCATATATATGTTTCGTCCGATTTGGCCCTTTAGTCCTATAAAAGCTGTATTTTACACCCAATCGTGTTGAAATTTAGATTGGTAGAGTTTCTTGATCCATGAACCAACACTACCGAATTTGAAGAAAATCGGTTAAGATTTAGCTATAGCTCCCACATATATATTTTTCATCCGATTTGTCTCTTTAGATCCAATCGTTTTTATACCCTACACCACACTGTGGTACAGGGTATTATTTAAGTATAAAATGTCCCAAAAGTAAATTTATGTAAACAATTTATACATGAATTACAAAATTTATATATCAGAGTTATTCAAAATTACGAGAGTGGTGTAGGGTATTATATAGTCGGCACCGCCCGACTTTAGCCTTTCCTTACTGGTTAGTAATGGCGTAGTTTCTACATGCCAAATGTCAAAGAATGAAAGCTTCGAAAGTGACAGCTACCGAAATACCGGGTGATTTAAAATAACACCTCTTGTTGGAAAACCCTATATTTAGGAGGATATTGTTCTAAACAAATCTTTGTTTACATCGGCAATATGTTTTTTTTTTGTTTTTTGAACTATTATTTCCGAAGCAAACATTTATTTGCATTTAAGTATTCAGAAAATACCTAAATTGTGTACACTTTTTCAGTAATTCTAAGTTATTTTTTAGAAATTTTTAATATTCGTAAAAATAATAATATACTCAGACAATTGAAATGATCGATTTAAAATAGATGTTAGTGCTGCATATGGTATCATAACTGGGAGGTAGAATACGAAACCAAAGAAAAATTAAAAAGAAAATTGGAAAAAGTCGTTAAAAGTTTTGAAAATCTTTTTTAAATAAAATATATTTGGAGAAACTCTTAACCAATAATTTTATTTGTATTTAAACACATATTTTATTTGAAAAATTTAGTTTGCAAATATATTTTGTTGTAATATATTAATATATGCGTTTCAAATATATTTTATTGATTTTCAAATAAAATTCATTTGCTCAGAAATATATAATATTTAAAAATTTGTGTTCCAAACATACCGGGTTTTTCAATAAGAGCGCTACAAAATTTTTTTTAAATAAAACAAAAACGGTTTTGGATATCAATGAAATTCTTTATTTCTGTGAAAGTACGTTCGATGCCATTATGTATGGAACTCGATTTCTTTTGCGTGGCCACCACGGGCACGACTGCAGAAGTCCAGACGCTGAACCCAATTTTCGACGGTTTTCAAGCATAAATCGGCCGATACTCCTGCAATTTCACGTTCGATATTCGAACGAAGTTCATCAATCGTCGCTGGCTTGTTGGCATAGACCATAGACTTGACGTAGCCCCACAGGAAATAGTCTAACGGCGTCAAATCGCACGACCGAGGCGGCCAATCAACTGGACCATTTCGTGAGATAACACGTTCTCCAAACTTGGTTTCCAATAAATTGATTGTGGCATTCGCTGTGTGGCTTGTGGCGCCGTCCTGTTGGAACCACATGTCCTCCAAGTCCATATCATCCAATTGGGGCCAAAAATATTCGGTTATCATTGAACGGTAGCGATTCCCATTCACAGTAACGTGCCGGTCTTGATCATCACGGAAGAAGTACGGCCCAATGACGCCGCCGGCCCATAAACCGCACCAAACCGTAATTTTTTCGGGATGCAATGATGACTCATGGAGTACGTGTGGATTTCTATCTGACCAATAACGCATAATTTGTTTATTGACGAAGCCATTCAGCCAGAAATGAGCCTCATCGATCATAAATTGGACGTAGCGCTCTTAACGTTGAGGCCACTGACTCCGAATTTCGGTAGTAAATTTTAATAATTTCGACTCGTTGTTGGCTCGTATATCTTTCCATCATGAAATGGCAAACCTTACTGAAGAGAAATGTCAAAAGAGCGGCAAAAAATATGGCCTTTATTTTCATTCGATTCAAACATATCAAAAAAGGCAAATTTGCCCCGTGTACACACTTTAAAATTATTAAATGCAATTTAAATTGATAATAAATTAATTAAAACAAAAAAAAATAAATAAATTTACAAATATTTTTTTAGGACTAAAGGTGAGGGGATTCATAAGTCGGTTTAGCCGACTGAACTTTCTTACTTGTTTAAAGCATTATTTACTTAGGAATGCCAATGATTTCCCTTTAAAAATTATTAAAAATATTGAAATCACAAAATAGACAGAATCATTCGAACAAAAAACAATTTCGATTTCTGAAAATTTTAAGTAAAAATGATATTATGTAAAAACTGGAGAAAACACCAGATTAAAATTGACAGGATCAGATCAGATTATATAGGACTAGATGACTATAAATATTTCATATAACTACGTTGGTCCGGTATGCAAATTAATATAGCTAATTTTCGAATATGTATATCTAGGATATGCTAGTCATACCCTTTAAGAAGAGCTCTAATTTATACAAAATCCACAAACCCTTTTTTTAAATGTAACACATGCAATATTCACATCTCAAGAATTGTTTAATAAATATTTTTTTTTTTAAAAGAACGGGGCTGAACGACATCTTAAAAATAATTTCTCGTTTAACTGACAACACTATACGTAACTCAACAAAAGTTTTAGATATCGTATAAACGATCGTTGACTTGCCATACGACATCATTATTGAAAAATAAATATTTGGAGAAGCATTGTGCCAAACGCCTTGAGATTTGGTATGAGAAATGAGAGTTATAGTACAAGCTGGCGTGACCCCTTCATTATTGAAAATGAAATATCTGGAGAACTTTTTAAATTTTAGTATGGATGTCTTTCACGGCAATATGTGTGACCCAATAAAGAAAGGTCGATATCACAAAGATGGGGATGACCCTGCCCATATAACTCAATTAAGGAAATATCTGGAGATTGGTTATAAACACCCAAATTTTATGAAACATTTATAAAGTTTCAGAAATTGGGAGATTTGTCATATTTGTTATTTTTACTCCCATCTCTAAGGAAAACCTATCAAATGAAATGCCTTCGAAATTAATTGTTTTTTTTTTTTAATTTAATATTGTATAATTTTAATACCCAATTTAAAAATATTCGACATTAAATTCCGAAACTGTGGCCACATCTGGCCAATTCATCTTCTATATTTATTTTTGAGCCACACCTCATTGTTATGTTGTGACTGAAATATGAACCCCCCATCTCCTGCTCCTCATCCAGCCTGAAAATGAAAATAACAGAGCTGGGGCATGAAAGGAAGGACTTATTTATGGTCGGGCAAATGGAGTATAAAACATTTCGCATAATTCGTTAACATTAGCAGATGCCACAAACATTTGTTGTAGCTGTGCAGCAACAACAACCACAACAACATTGAGCCAAACACATTTCCAAATGAGTCATAAAAATTATGTTTCCAAACATTCACAATTTAATTTCATTTTTCAGCAACAACAAGTAAAACAAAAACAAAAGTTTCACCTTAACCTTGATAGCTAGGGTCGGGCGGTCGGTCAGACCTCCAAACAAAACAAAACCGAAAGTTAACCGAAATTTTGAAGTTTTTTACAACTTTCAACGTTTTAGAATTTCCCTCTTTTTATTTTGCTTTTTGGGAAAAAATTGGCTAAGTCGCAAAAATAAAATACTGTTTTGGTTTGGGGGAGCGAATTTGAAACCAGAACTCGTTTTGTTAGTAACCTTATTTGTATCCCTCCCTTCCGTCAGCTTTTATACAATCAATAGTTTCAAATACTTCGGCACGTTTGAATGTTTCCTCTTCCTCTGTAGGTGTAGTGAGGAACTGTGGTTTAAAAGGACAAATAGGATGGCATCACACTTGTTCGGAATCTTTTTTAATATTGACAACCAAACAGGTAAGCAAATTTCAGTCCGATAAAGTAACGAGTTTTTCAATAGGGATGATATGATTTTGAAGTGGCGTTTCAGCCATTTGTAATATGTCATGATCTGTCATTTGTTTTTCATTGTATTCAGTAGTGTTTAATATTTCATAATGGAGAGATACACGCAAGAACAACGTTTACAAATTATTCAATTTTATTATCAAAATAATCGTTCTTCAATTGCAACTTTTCGTGCGATAAGTCAATTTTTTTTAAAATCCAAAAAAACACTTTCCATCCTGTCTACGATCTTGACGCCCATGAGCTATATTTTAGCTCTCGTTAAGAGCTATCTTTTTCCATTGACCGATTCCCAATCCGACGTACCGTTATGAAGCTAGAGCAAAAATAAACTTTCCGCTCACATTTGAAAATGATACTTAGTCCATTTTTTTTAAATCCGACTTACGACCTTGACACCCATGAACAATATTTAAGCTCTCGTTAAGAGCTATCATTTTGCCTTTGACCGATTGTGGCTACGTGCCACACAGCCAATGAAATGATTGAATTGTTGCGAGAAAAGTTTGGAGATTCGATTATTTCAAGAAATTGTGATATTGAATGGCCTCCAAGAAGTTTAACATCATTAGACTATTTCTTGTGGGGTTATTTGAAGTCATTGATCTTTCGAAATAAACCAGACTCTCTTCACTACTGATAATAATAAAACTTATAATTACTTAGCATACATTCTCTAAATCTACAAACTATTACTTACAAATTAATAACTACAAACTACAACTTACATACTACACTGAAAAAAAAAATAGTAATAAAACTAATGATGACACATTCTTTTATTAAGTATGCTACCTCGTCATCAATTCAATGACAATTTTCATTAAAATAATGAAAATTTACACGTTTTTTACGAAATTTTCCTTAATATAAAGTTTTTTAAATTTGAATTAATGTCTATCTAATCATTAGTTTTGTGTACGCGCTTCTTTAAATGTACGCATTTAAATTAAAGAAAAAAATCATTATATTTGTGACAATCCGCATTATTTTAAGTAATATTTCAATACTTTTAAGGATTTTCTACATTAACACTACGACGTAGACATGTCATAGTTTTAATGCCGAATCGGACTTAATTAACAGTATGAGATATTTGAGTAATAAATTTAAGGCTATGCTCCCCTTAAAGGAAAGGCTGTCTTGGTAATAAATTTTATAACTATTGTCATTATTTTTAAGAATACATACGAGAGAATTATACAATCTCTCCCTCCCTCTCTCGCTCGGAGAATCAGTTTTGTTTGGTAATGTGTGAATCAATAATTGTTATGGAATGCTAGAAGAGAAAAATAGAGAACAGTTCTGTTCGTTTTCTTTTAAATCGTCAGTTATTTACAAGCGATGGAAGGAAACGGTTGTCTGTTTTCGGGACGCGGATTGTGAAAAATATTGATTGCTGTGAATATGTAAGTATACGTGCATACTGCACCGAAAATAATTTTAATATTGGCTGTTAACAGTTATTTTTGCTAAAGCATAGCAACAACTATAAATGAAACCGTCGCGTACTTGTGTGAATGCATGTGGTTATGCCGTCGGCGTCACCATCGATCTCTGTGATAAGGGAGTGCGTGTGTCATAGTTATTTTTGCTGTATGTTATTTATGGCGATGTACATGCGTTTTTGAAGGAGATCTTGTTTGTAAGTCTTGTGAAGAGATTTGTTCCAAATGGATGACAAAAATGTGAGTAATAGATTTTGTAATACTGAAAGAGACAATGGGAAAATGTTTAGGTACGTGAAAAATAATATTATTATCATGAAATAAACATCTTATTGGCAATTACAAAATTAACAAAACACATTTTAATTGAAAGTATTTATTTGTTAAAAATACCAGTGCATAATGCAGAAATGTAAAATTATTTGTGGCAATATAGAAATTTATTATTAATAATATGTTATACATATAACTATCTTTTTTAATTTTTTTAGTAAAACAATTTTAGAATGGGTCTTTTGTGAGAAGAGTGGCAAATTTTACAAAATATTTCAACGTAAGTATTATATATGAACGGTTGAAATATTTCTCTTAGTTTTCAGCGTTTTGAAATTGTGATATGATAAAATTTATTTGCATTTTTTTTGTTTATAGATAATTTTATTTGATTTATTTTCAGAAAAAATGTAATTATTTTAATTTTAGATCACGCAATATTTGAAGATAAATGTGATGGATATATGAAAAATGCAGTGCTGAATGCCATTTATAACTTGCAAAAAATAAGTGAGCATACACCTACATGGGAATGTTTGAATTGAAAGGAAATAGATTTGGAAACAATATTTGTAAGTATTATGTATTTCTGAACAAATATATTTTATTTGAAAATCAAGAAATTTAATTTGGAACGCATATATTAATGTATTAGAACAAAATATATTTGCGAACTGACGTTCACATATAAAATACGTGTTTTCACACAAACAAAGTTATTGTTAAAAAGTTTTCCAAATATAATTTATTTAAAAAGATTTTTTCCTTTTTTGAATTTTAGTTTAAATTTTTCCTTGATTTCGTGTTCATAATTGCTTCATAAGTACTTCATAATTAAACCTGCTGTTAGATTAGGCCCATTTGGTCCAATTTTTGTATCGTTTCCTTTATAAACGGTAATATATGTATGTATATATATTGCCTTATAATTTGGTCCAAGGGATATTTTTGTTTTACTAAAATCAAAATAATAAGCGTTTTTGCTCAAAAATAATTGTAAATAAGCTGCTTTCTTTTCACGAAGTATTGAATAAAAATAAATATAAAATATTGTCTTCCATATTAATTTTATATGAAAAATGTAATGTTGACCAAATGGACTCTTAATCTAGGATTCGTACAGATTTGCTAATCTAACACCAGGGTTAAGAATGTCATAAGCAGCATTAGCTTTTGTTTTACAGAAGTAATTTTTAGTAAGTTTCTGTAGTTTTGTTTGCTAACAAAACTTAAGATTTTAAAAACTAAGTCACGATTGATTTTTTTGAGAAAATTATTTTTGATAACTCAATTTATATGAAAAATGTCACTTTCGCCACTTTCAAAACAATCAGTTTATATTATTATTAATATCTTACATAACTATTTTTTTTAACTTTTAGTACAGCAAATTTTGTATGGATCTATTATGAGAATTGTGTCGTAGAAGAATGACAAAATATTTCAGTGTAAGTAAGTATATTCCAAAGATTTTAATATATCTCTTATCTTTCAACATTTTGTGACAGTTATAAGATAAAATTTATTTTAATACTTTATCGTATATAAATCATTCTGTTTGATTTCTATTAAAATTATTTTTATTTTAGTTCGCGCAATTGAACTTTATTTGGATATATGAAAAATGCAGTGGGGAATTAAAAATTTACAAATTGCAGGAAATGAGTGAGCATCCAAACTATATGATATAATAATATAATATTTGTTTTATATAATTTCTATTTAAATTCCAGCCAAATTCTAGGTTAAAAATCATTAAGGTCGGTTCCGATAAAAATTCTTCATGGACAACAAATAGAGAAACGAATCCCGCTATAGAATCGATACTTAACAATACAATATTCGAATAAAAGTCAAACTTCATAGTGTGTTGGCGATTTGTCTATATACAATTACATATTGTTTTAAATTATAAAATGTTCAAGGTTATCCGTAATATGTATTATATTTTTTTTGTATTTTCCAATATAAAATATAACAAATAAAATATTTATTTAGAAAGATAAAGTGTTGTGTTATTGAATTTTCTATGAATAGTAAATGATTTCAAAGAAAATGATTCATTTAAAAGAGTAACATTATAATCAATATAATGTAACGAATTTTCCATACATATTTAAAAAAACTGTATTTAAATTCATGTGTGCCGTAAATTAATTACCAGTATATTCTTATATCAAGGACAAACATTTTAAATTTTATTACGATAATGTTTTAAATTATATGATATTTTACTAAAAATAAGCACGCGCCATACTTAAATTTACGCAAAAATGTGCTTATTTTAAGACCAAACTTAATTAGTTTTATCACCCAAAATTCTTAATTCTATGAAATGCATCCTCAAAACAAGTACTATTCACGTCTTTAAATTAACTATAAAACCTCCTTATTTTTATAGCGATTGTCTTTGGCTCGGAATCATTGCCGAAATCTTAAACTTTACGACAAATTCATTGATTTTCAGTACGCTTTTTTTTTAGTGTAGGCAATATTTACAACTATTTACATACACCTTTCTCATTGATGAGTGCTATACATGGGATTGTCAATCGCCAGTGCTCTATATCTCCGGTGGTAGATAAGGAGTTTCTCATTCCTAAAGAGGAGTCCCTCACTATCCAACGTAAGCAAAACACTCAGAGGCAGATAAGCCGCCTCTATCAGTCCAGGCCGGCGGAGTCGTAGATGGTCCTGTTCGACGGGCGTCGCACAGAGGGGTGAAATCGCAAAAAATGGATATTAATTGAAAAATGAAAATTTGTTTTTTTGAAAAATACTTAGTATCCGATTAAAGTATATAAAATTCTACATCACTACTGAAAATTTCAATGTCATATGTTGTTTACTTGTCAAGCTGCATTGTGTTAAAGTTAAGTAATTTTTGAGCTATTCGCGCACAATAGTGTTAATTGAAATTCGGTATATTTCGACGCTTAATATATAGTTTTTCGCAAGTCAAAAGTAATACTTTCACTATGGAATCTTCAACCTCAGGTATTTTAGCGTTGTTCTAAAAATAATTGTGTAAACAAAAAATGTGTAGAAATATTTTTAAAAAATATTTTAAAATTTATTTTCAAAATATTTGTGGATATTTAAATATGAATGGGGTTATTTGGCGTTAGTATATTAATTTTTTAAGAAACTACAGTTCCTAGGCTTTCATATTCAGTAATAAAATGTGGCTCGTTTTTGCGCGAATTTTTTTTATTAAATTAACTGTGAAAATAGTCACTCAAGCAAAGAACACCAGTTCTTGTCTTTTGTTTGCTTTGTCTTCGTTTTCTTTGTTATAATTGTTGTTTTTGTATATCGTTAGCAACTGTGTGTTACAATGACAAGAGTATTTGTTATTGTGCGTTATGTGTTGTGTATTGAAATGTGAAAACGTCAAACGTATTGAAAGTGATGTAAAAGCTTGTAATTGGTAACTGGTACTATAAAAATACTTTAAGCTTCTGATCTATTGCAAACTCCAATCTAAACTTTTTAGGAATAAGCAGCAAAACAAAATTTTTCTCTCGTCGGAGCCTTTACGATATTATTCGATATTATTCGCAACTTAATGAAAAAACAAGTAAGAAGGTTTCAGTCGGGTAAACCGACTAAGGTATACCCTCACTTTGTGAGTAATGTAATATTGAATATTACTCGAATTATTCTGTCAATTTGTGTGGGAGGTACCAGAAGGGGTTTATCAAATACACCTTTTTTTTGCTGAACATTAGATACTTAAAATTCATTGCACTGTGCTGACTTATAAGCATTTATGTGCACTGGTATAAACGTTATGAGACATTAAATTGTGGTATGATTTGGGCATACAAAATTTCAAGTATTTTTATACACTGTTTTTGCATTTGTGTGGGAGGTACCAAAAGGGACGTGGCGACTTCGCCCATTTTTCTCGAGTTGATAACGTCTAATAAGCTAATACTATGTGTGGAATTTCAAAACATTCGAATAAGTAGTATAGCAGTTATTAAAGAATCAATATTTCACAACATTTTAACCCTTTGTGGGGGAGGTACTAGAAGGAGTGGACAAATTTGAGGTCAATCGGTTACTCCTTTCGAGAGTTATCGTGCGCACCAGCCAGCAGACACACAGACAGACAGACAGACGGACATTGCTCATTCGACTTAAAATGACCCAAAACGGATTTCCTCCGAACATACTTGGGGTCTTAGGTCACTCCTTCGACGTGTTACACTTTTTTCCGTAGCAAATGATATATACTCTCGTCACACTAAAGTGAGGGTATAATTAATATATTGAAAGAAGAAATAATAAAGCGTACGAGCCCTATTGACATGAAAGATTTTGAAGTGAAATTCAGCACTTTCATTTCTGAATTCAAGAAGCGATGGTCCAAATCGAATATACATCATGAACGTTTTTCTGTGCAATACAAAAATTGGTTAGACACTTCCATCTCGTTTGTAAATCACCCAACAAATAAGAGAGGTCGCAAAGAATTGGAATTTGATGAATGTTCTACAAAAACAAAAAAATGCAAGGCCTTAAGAGATAATTCATCGCTGTCTGAGTTAAGTTATGCCACTCAAATGAGTTTGCGAGCGTCTGGCCAAATAGAGGCATCAAAAATATTGAAAGATGTTACTTCGTCCCCTTCTAAAGCGACATTATATAAGGCAAGTTTAACATCAAAAGAGTTTGATGACTTTGGGCATATTTTTTAAAATAGCAGGTCAGAAACACATGTCTTATAATAAAAAATACATTAGATACATCCAAAAGTTCTTTTATATATATATATATAAATACTTATATATATACATATAATAATATAATACGATATATATAAATACTTTTTTACTATTTTGTAGATATGAAGGAACAAGCTATTTATATTTTTGAACAAAACGCTCACCGGACACATCCGTACACGAACGAACAATTTTAATATCTGCTTTGAGTCCCGAATTTAGTTACATATATGATACAATAATCCCCCTTTCGTCTACGTAATTATATTGAAAATAAATTGATTACTATGTAAAAATTTTATTAAATTTTTTTTCCAAAAAATCATTTTTTAAAAGGGGGCGTGGCACCGCCCTATTCCACCTTGGATGTAATTCATACTGTACGATCAACATATATACCAAATCTCATCTTCATACCTCTGATAGTTCATGAGATATATCCGTTCTAAGTTTTGAGTTATATGGGCGGTGCCATGCCCCTTTATCCAATCATAACCAAGTATAGCCAAGGACTATTAGCAGGTCAACAGTACAACATTGGGAAAGTTTCGTGACAATCGCTCTATTATTATGGCCGCCAGAGCGATTTTTAGGAGGGGGAGTTGCACCGCCCGCTTTTCGAAAAAAAAATTATAGCCTATGTCACTCAGTGATAACGTAGCATTCTAATAGTGAAAGAATTTTTAAAATCGGATGAGTAGTTTAATTGATCTCCATTTTTTGCGATTTTACCCCTCTGTGCGTCGCCAGGTGCCATCACTTCTCCGAGTCGGCCTCAAACCCAAACATGAAGTGAGGATCCGCATCTCCCAGACTCTAAGCCTCTCCATTTGGTGTGTGGAAAACACAAACCAAACTGGGAAGGCATTGAAGATCAGGGGCCTTACGATCTGTTTATAGATCAAAAGCTTTACCTCAGTACTCAGACCACCTGGACATCGCATGATGCTCACATAGGTCCGGAATACTTTCTTCGCTTTTGCCAGAATACATACAGTATATGTGCGTGATAAACGTAAACTTCTCGTGGAATATAACCCCCAGTGCGAATCGGTCGACCCTCAATGGCAAGAGTGGGTATGTAGTGCCTAAACACAGAATACAGTTTGGTTGCCTCAACCGAATTTTGGTAGTTCTGTCTACTATCATGCGATTCCATCAGGACAACCAACATTTTGGTTGTGGTATACTTCTGCTTCCATGTTGACAACAATCATATTTGGTTGCCTTACCTACGAATATGGTAGCTAAAAATATCTTTCGCATGTTGCACAACCAACTGATTTTAAAAATTGGTTGTTCTGACAATTTGTCAGTCATATACTACCGACAATTAAGTAAAAACAGTTTTCATTAATTTTTATTTTATTTATTGAACAAAAAACCAAACAATTCATAAAAAAATTAAAAATCCTACATTACAAATTCTTCACTATTATGAGATGTGGAAATATTTGACACAAATTTTAGTACACGAAAAAAACACAAAACTTATATGCAAATATCGCTTAACCCTGTGCATTCAATTTTATAATTTTTGCTTTTATTTTTTATTTATGTAAAACATTTTGCACAACATATCCTGCATTCCACACGAGATTATTTTTCACTACATATAACGTTCTTGAACAAAATGTTGAAGATTTATTTATGTCGAGTAATTTTATTTTTTTGTTTGTCATGTATCAGAAATTGCCCAAAATATAATTATTCTAAATTTGGGAAATTATTGGGATAACCAAAAAAAACGATTAAATTATTAGTTTTTCTGTTGTAGTAACCAATTATTCGTTGCAATAATAATCTTTGGTCTATTGATACAATTTCTTTTGTCAAGAATAAAACATTGGTTGTCACAACCAAAAATCGATCATATGGTACTATAATGAAAGTTTAAAATTGGTTACCAAAACTAACCGAGTGTCAATGAAAAAAATTCGATTGCTACAACCATCGATTTAGTTGCAATCATTTTTATTTGATCGTATCCATGTTATTATTGTTGTTTCAACTATTTACATATAAATACAACCGACACACGGTAATATACTTTTTGTTGCTAGTACTATTTTGTTGTTGTTACAATCGAATTCCAACCAATTATTTTCCTGGGTGTAGACCGGCGACACAAAGCCCCCCTCTTACCCTTGAAAATTATACCATCGCACTTATCGAAATTAAGTTCAAACTTCCACATGCTAAGGTAACTAGACAGTTCACCCAGATACTGATTTATTCTCGCATTCACAGATGCCGCAAGTACTCCAGATGCCGCGATGAGAACATCATCCGCGTACACCAATAGTAGATCACCCAGTGGCAGGTGTGGTATATCGCTCATGAAAATTTTGAACAAAATCGGACCCAGGTACTCCAGCCAACACCATCATATCACCAGAAAGAGAATTACCAACCCTAACTCGAAAAGTCCTGTCCCTAAGGATATCGGCCACCATCCTACAAACATTGTACTCGAATCCTAAGACCCTCATCTTGTACACAATCGCGTCCTGCCATACCCTATCGAAAGCACTAACGAAATCTAAACTAACCGCATTCGTGACGTGGCGCCTGTTCAGGCCCCTCGAAACACGATCCTCTAAGACGATAAGGGCGTGAGACGTCGAGTGTTCCCTCTTAAAGCATTAAAGCAGCAACGAAATATTCGAGGAGTTAAAAAATGGCAACAGCAAACTGTTGGGTCTGTAACTCCCACACCTTGTCGGGTTTTTTCCTGGTTTTAATGAAAGCACTAAATATCATATAACATCTTTATTCTATGATCAATAACCACTGTGCAATGAGGTTTTATGTTTTTGTTGTTGCTGCCACTGCTGTTATTGACTGACAGACTGACATTGTCGATTGTCTGAAGGTCCTTTGAAGCAAGGCGAAAAAAAACACACAAAACTTCAAACACAACCGTCATTCCTTTCAATTTCAGTTTTAAAGTTAATGTTCGTCTTTTTTGTTGGTTTTGCTGCTGTTGTTGTTGGGGTTATTGTTGTTTGTATTTTTCTGCTGCTAAACACACGGACTCGATTCTCAGGAAAAAGAACGAAAAACGCGAATTATTTGCAAGGTCGTGTTTACTCCTTTTTTTTGCTTTTCGGCTTTTTAACTCGACTTGACTCGACTCGACTACCTCAAAGTCGCTGTCAATGAGGATAATGATAATGATTGGCAATTTATATTTATTTCATACGCCATTGAGTTCATGTCTAGAATATCTTTCTACATTGTTCCGACTAAGTAACTATGTACGTACGAGTATATATAATACGAGTATATTCCTTATCATGTTGGCATTAAAAAATTATGAACTTGTATAAATAATGAAATAACCAAAGGTGTGGTAAAATTTAAGTTTACAGTAAAAGGGATTTACAAATTCGACGTAATGTATGTGAAGGTCCAATTTTTATACCCTACACCACACGGCAGATGTTTGTAACTCATGAAAATAATACAGCTATACCCACCTTAAAGTATACCGATCGACTCAGAATCACTAGCTGAGTCGATTTAAGCATGTCTACAGGTCGCAATTTCACTCCGATCGTTCTGAAATTTTGCAGTTTAGAGTATTTCGCAGCTGTTAAGATCGCTATTGAATTTGGTTGAAATCGGTTCAGATTTAGATATAGCTCCCATATATATATTTCGTCCGATTTGGCCCTTTAGTCCTATAGAAGCTGTATTTTACATCCAATCCTTTTGAAATTTAGAATGGTAGAGTTTCTTGATCCATGAACCAACATTGCCGAATTTGAAGAAAATCGGTTAAGATTTAGCTATAGCTCCCATATATATGTTTCGTCCGATTTGGCCCTTTAGTCCTATAGAAGCTGTATTTTACATCCAATCGTTTTGAAATTTAGAATGGTAGAGTTTCTTGATCCATGAACCAACATTGCCGAATTTGAAGAAAATCGGTTAAGATTTAGCTATAGCTCCCATATATATGTTTCGTCCGATTTGGCCCTTTAGTCCTATAGAAGCTGTATTTTACATCCAATCCTTTTGAAATTTAGAATGGTAGAGTTTCTTGATCCATGAACCAACACTACCGAATTTGAAGCAAATCGGTTAAGATTTAGCTATAGCTCCCATATATATGTTTCGTCCGATTTTGCTCTTTAGTCCTGAAGAAGCTGTATTTTACATCCAATCATTTTGAAATTTAGAATGGTAAAGTTTCTTGATCCATGAACCAACACTACCGAATTTGAAGAAAATCGGTTAAGATTTAGCTATAACTCCCATATATATGTTTCGTCCGATTTGGCCCTTTAGTTCTATAGAAGCTGTATTTTACATCCAATCATTTTGAAATTTAGACTGGTAGAGTTTCTTGATCCATGAACCAACATTGTTGAATTTGAAGAAAATCGGTAAAGATTTAGCTATAGCTCCCATATATATGTTACATCCGATTTGGCTCTTTAGATCCAATCGTTTTTATACCCTACACCACACTGTGGTACAGAGTATTATTTAAGTATAAAATGTCCCAAAAGTAAATTTATGTAAACAATTTATACATGAATTACAAAATTTATATATCAGAGTTATTCAATATTTCGAGAGTGGCGTAGGGTATTATATAGTCGGCCCCGCCCGACTTTAGCCTTTCCTTACTGGTTTATTTTAGGTTTATTTGTAGCAATTGGATTATTTTTTATTCTTAGAGCAAATGTTGCAAAATGCTACAAATTAAGAAAATTATATATATTATTTTCAAAGTGTACAGAAATCTTGCCTCTCCCACCGCTCTTATGTTTATAATTATGTGTGCTTCACTACAGGGGCTTTTTTTGAACTCTACACACTAACAATTCCATAGAGAAAAATCTCTGGAATCGGCGTAGTTGATTGCTGCCTCGTTAGCAGTGATTTGGAACTTGTTCTACACATGTACATATATGTATACGAGTATGTGTAAATTGTTGCTTTTGTGTGTGTGCGTACTTTGATAATTGACAGTATTCGAAACAATTCGCTTTTAATGATGTGACATTTTTCACAGTTTTAAGAAGAAAAAAAAACAAAAAGAATTTACTGAACATTTGTTCTGCGTACAAAAAATTCTAGGATACACAGGCATACATACATTCACACATTCTTTGAACGATCGATTAAATGCTAACGAGAACACACATACATATACACTCGTTTAAAGGAAGTGTAAATTGGCCCTGAGTGTGTTCGAATTTGAATTGGTTCCAAACTGCAGCTGCAACGTGCCTACAATTTATAGGAGGTACACGTATCAGGGCAAGAACGAGGATGATGGTGATGACGAGGACGAGGACGAGGATAAGGGACAGCAAAAATACTGCAAGATGTTCAAATAGCCCGCATTCATTGAAATTTCATGATTTTTCCATCATCTCTTGTATTTTATTGCATTTTTTCTTCGTCACTTTTTTCATCTGCAGTTAGGAAAAAAAAACTATGCGCTTTTTTAGCTTTGATCTACATATAAAATAAGTGTATAAACGGGGTTCTTCAGTTTAGGCAAAGGATAAACAATGATGTACTCTCTATACCGAAGAAAAATTCAAAGACTGATTTCCGAGTTTATTCCCTAGGCTATTAAATTGGTCATCTCGGGAAAGTACAATTTTATAAGTGCTATCAAAAGTGCAAATATGAATTTTGCTTTACTTACATTTCGAAATATCTGTGTACAAATTACAAATTTGCATAGAAAATTCATGCTGTGAAAAAACTTTGATTCGAACATTTGAAAATTGTCATACCCTAGAAATAAATTGATACGCGAATAACGGTGGGATACGTCTCTAATGCAGTTCAAATCCTGTAGGTCTACGTTTGTTAGCCACAGTCATACTGGTTTTTTTAAAATTCTGAATCTTGAGGTGTTGAGTAGGTGCCATAGGCTCGCTAAAATCGCCGCCATTAGAATTCATAAACCTGCTGAGGACTTTTTGCTTTATAATGCCATCTCAATCGGTGTAAGTAATAAACTATTACTTAAATCTCAAATAAACTAATAATTTAAATTATAACGGGTTTTCCAATAGGGATGATATGATTTCGAAGTGGCGTTTCGGCCATTTGTAATATGTCATGATCGGTCTTTTTTCCTTGACACCCCTGAGCAAAATTTAGCTCTCGTTAAGAGCTATCTTTTTGTCATTGACCGATTGGGGCTACGTGCCACGCAGCAAATGAAACAATTGAAATGTTGCGAGAAAAGTTTAGAGATTCCATTATTTCAAGAAATTGTGATATTGAATGGCCTCCAAGAAGTTACAAGTCAATATTGAACGTGCCATTTATGACATGCGACTTGATTTAGTGGAAAAGGTGCTCGAAAATTGGGTTCATCGAATTCGACCCTGCCGAAGAAGTCGTAGAGGGTTATTTGTTTCCGGAGCAAAAACAAATAACGAAGACGAAAGATTCTGCAACATGATTATGATCGATCCCACCTTTAGCTGTTAAGCTACTGACACATCAAGCGAGTTCAAAAATTCCGTCGGATAGTTTGTCCCTTCATCCTCATCGGTCACGCTGTCAACGGTTTTGTACGAATACAGTTCTCCAGCGATTGTACTTTGAATAATCAAATTCAAGCTATCAACGTATTTTTTCTTCGCTGCTAATATTGCCCTGCCCGTTTACTAATACAATCAATCGAGATTTTTATCCCGTCACCTTAGAGAGGAGGGTATATGTATATCATTTGCTACGAGCCAAAAGTGTAACACATCGAAGGAGTTACCTAAGACCCTAAGTATGTTCGGCGAATATCCGTTTTGGGTCATATTAAGTCGAATGTGCAATGTCCGTCTGTTTGTCTGTCTGTCTGCTGGCTGGTGCGCACGATAACTCTCGAAAGGAGTAACCGATTGACTTTAAATTTGGCATGTGGTAATATTTTCTTCTATCTCCGGCTAAGTTCGAAGATGGGCCATATTGGTCCATTCCTTCTAGTACCTCCCACACAAAGGGTTAACATTTAGTGAACAATTGATTATTTAATAACTTCTATACTACTTAGTTGAATCCTCTGAAATTCAACACATAGTATTAGTTTTTTAGTCACTATTACCTAGAAAAAAATGGGCGAAGTTGCCACGCCCCTTTTGGTACCTCCCACACAAATGAAAAATTTTGAACCAAAAGTTAAAAGCTCATAACTTTATTACTAGTGCATACAAAGACTTGAAATTTTGTACAGTGTAATGGTTTAATAGTACCTACAGTGAAAATTGTGCATTATTGCCGCGCTCCTTTTGGTACGTCCCACACAAATGGATAATTTTGAACCAAAAGTTAATAGCTTATAACTTTATTACCAGAGCATACAAAGATCTGAAATTTTGTACAGTGTAATGGTTTAATATTACCTACAATACAGTGAAAAATTGGCATTATTGCCACGCCCCTTTTGGTACCTCCCACACAAATGGACAATTTAGAACCAAAAGTTAATAGCTTATAACTTTATTACCAGAGCATACAAAGGTCTGAAATTTGTACAGTGTAATGGTTTAATAGTACCTACAACACAGGGAAAAATGGGCATTGTTGCCACACTCCTTTTGGTACCTACCACACAAATGTACCAATTCGTACCAAAAGTTAACAGCTTATAACTTTAATATCAGTGCATACAAATACTCGAAATTTCGTACAGTGCAATGCTTTTATAGTACATAGAGTCTAGAGAAAAGTGGCCGTTATTGGCACACGCCTTTGGTACCCCCCACACATATGGACCATTTTACACCAAAAGTTAACAGCTTATAACTTTAATACCAGTGCATATAAATACTTGCATTTTTGTACAGTGTAATGCTTTTATAGCACCTAGAGTCCAGAGAAAAATTACCATTATTAGGACGGACCTTTTGGAACCTCTCACACAAATGGACCATTTTGTACCAAACGTAAACAGCTTTTAACTTTAATACCTGTATACTTTAACTTTAATATAAATGCAATTTAAATTGATAATAATAAAACAAAAAAATAAATAAATTTACTATTACTTAATGGGAGGGGATTCATTAGTCGGTTTACCCGACTGAACTTTCTTACTTGTTTTTTTAATAATTTACTTAAACAAAAAGGACCATTTCATGATTTGCTCCATATCCAAAGATTCCATTTTCCAGTAATCAAAATTGAATGCAATCCATGGTGTAGGGTATATAAAATTCGGCATGGCAAACTTTACGCTTTTACTTGTTTAAAATACAAAATAAACTTTTTCTCCACAGGCCTAGTACACAGATTAAAATGTATTTTCATCAATGCTAAATGATTACAAATATAGTGATTGTTGGCCCACTTGCGTGAATGTGAAACTTGTGTAATGTTACCTAATTGGCTTTCCCACATGACCCTAATGACAGCTAAAAGAAATTAAATATTGTGCCAGTGATTACACCAAATATTATTATGTACGGTATTTGTATTGAAGGAAGTCTCAAATTATCCCTTAGTTTTTCTATTGCAATTCATTGTGGGATAATCCTCTCCACCCTCATTCCCTAGCCTTTGTTGTGCAAAAAAAAGCAGGAAATCCTTGCAAAACGAAAACCGGAAGTTGGCAAAAACTCACACACAAATAAAAACAAATGAACGAAGGAGCCGAGTCGCTGCCGGAGTTGGAGTAAGACTAGCTCTAGTCGTAGTTACTAAACAAAAGAGAGATTATTGCATTAATGATAAAAACCTAATGGCAATTGTGGGTGTAATTTTATTATATTTAATTTAGTTGTGCCTTTTGTTGATTTCAGCCAATTTTGGGCGGTGTTGAGAGGGCATCGTTTTGTATGACCCTCTCTACCCCCCAAGAAGAGAAAGAAAATAGCAAAAACACTGTCGAATATTAGGAATAATTGATTTAGATTTATATTAAACTCTGCCCCACCCCTTGCCGTCCCCCTCCATCCCTTGCCAAAGCGGCGGGAGTAGGAATTCCACGTAATATTTGAATATTTAGTTACAAATTATTTTGAATTATTGTAGCTATTGTTTTTTCCGTTTCATTCTTCTTTTCCTTTTCCATTTCTATTAGAGTTTTTTTTTTGTTTTGTTTCGAGTGCGAGAGTTGGAAGTTGAAGTAGAAAATCGCGTGAGACAATTCAATTACACTCAAATGAGTCCATAAATGTTGACACGTAAATTTGCATTTACGGACGGGACAGGACGCAAAAGTGCTGTGAATGGAGCGGACGAACGAACGGATAGCCACAAATGCTTCATAACGTGAAACAAATGACAAATAAATGGAAACATTTGCAAAAGGAAGGAGTCCTTATAATACAATTGCGGTTGCTTCAAATGCGTCCTTTAACGCCGTTTATGAGTACATTCAACCCCGAAAAAAACTAAGAGCTTGTCCACAACCGTTTGAGAGTTTAAGGTATTCGCCTAACCTTAATGTTCTGGAATTTTTATGAAGTAAACACAGTTATAAGTTGTTAAACATTTCTATAAATAATTTAATGACGTCTGGTCGTGGTTGTCGAATGTGTACTGTGAATCCATATAAAAACTGCTTTAGGTACTGAGGATTTTTTTGAAAATATTTCTCAAATTTCACTATGTTACAAAAACTATGTGTGGCTAATAAAAACTATTTTGTTTATAACTTTATTTTCTTCGTATCTACTTTTTTCAGCAGAAAACCACCAGATTAGTTTTTAACATATAGTTTAAATTTGAGCAAAACTTGTAAGCAAATTTTAGTCGAATAAACCGACTATGGGATACAATCATTCTGTGAGTAGTGTAATATGGAATATGGATAGTACTTTGTGTGAGAGTCAAAAATGTGGTAACATTTTAGTCAGTCTATAGGGTCAGAATTTGTAATACTAACCTATAATATTTGTTTTTGCCTAAAAACTTTATAAAATGAAGCTAAAGGGAAAAATAACATATTTTATAGGAATTTTAAATTTTTTAAAAATTGAGAACAATTAATTTTTGATTTTACGAAATTTTTAATTGCGCTTAAACGGCCGACACGATTTTTACAAAGTTTATGTCGCCTGATTATGGGCCTATTTTTGGGGTATTTTCTTTAAATTATAAGATTTTTTTTAAATAAATGATAGCGATATCTTATTTTTTTATTTAGCAACTTTTTATATAGCTTTTAGGCGAACATAAATTTCATAGGTTAATATAAAATATTATTCATTCTAAAATTTACACTGGTTTACAAAAATTTTTATGAATAAGAAAAACAAGCAAGAAAGAAAGTTAGGTAAACCGACTTATGAATCCCCTCACCTTCAGTCCCAAAAAAATATTAGTAAATTTACTTTTTTATGTTATAATTAAATTATTATCAATTTAAATTGCAATAACTGTTAACTTTTGGTGTAAAATGGTCCATTTGTGTGGGAGGTACCAAAAGGGGCGTGCCAATTACGGCATTGCACTGTACGAAATTTCAAGTGATAATAACGCCCATTTTTCTCTGGACTCTAGGTACTATAAAAGCATTACACTGTACAACATTTCAAGTATTTATATGCACTGGTATTTAAGTTATAAGCTGGTAACTTTCGGTACAAGTGGTCCATTTGTGCGGGAGGTACCAAAAGAGCGTGGCAGTAATGCTTACTATTCACTGTATTTTAGGTACTATAAAACCATTACACTATACAAAATTTCAAGTCTTTGTAAGCACTGGTAATAAAGTTATAAGCTTTTAAATTTTAGTTCAAAATCGCCATTTGTGTGGGAGGTACCAGAAGGGGCGTGGCAACTTCGCCCATTTTTCTCGAAGTAATAGTGACACATAAACCACTACTATGTATAGAATTTCAGAGGATTCAAGTAAGTAGTATAGAAGTTATTAAATAACACTACGCAACAAAAAACAATTTTTTTTGTGTCCTAGACCTAAAAATTATTTTTTTGTATAGATTGTGCCATCAAAACCAAAAATTTATGGATAAATTTTTTTTTAAAAAACTTTTTATTATAAATACTAATATCGTCGAAGGTACCCTTAGTATTTGCACTATAATTTTTGGAGTATATGCCCGATCAGGTCGACTTATACGTTAAATTGAATTAATAGGCAACAAAAAACATTTTTTTTTTGTGTCCTAGACCTAAAAATTATTTTTTTGTATAGATTGTGCCATCAAAACCAAAAATTTATGGATACATTTTTTTTTTAAAATTTTTTTATTAGAAATACTAATATCGTCGAAGGTACCCTTAGTATTTGCACTATACCCTTAGTATTTGCACTATATTTGCACTATGTCAACAAGTAACCGCCATTCTTTTGAATTGTATATTTGATTAAGTTCCTCGAACAATCCGGGAATGTCCTTGCAAAAGCATCTGTTATCCACAGTTGTATAAAATTGTTTGTAAGGTATATCACGGACTCTATAATATGATATGTTAACATCTGGGGCCAAAATATTGTACTGTTTCATCCGAGATGCAAGTAGTTCTGCCTTATCTTTGGTCAGTTCTAAATCTCTCACTAGATCATTGAGTTGAAACTGTGGTTAAAGCGATGACTTCTGATTCAAACTTGAATCGCTCAGAGTTGAGTACTCAGTTGAACTTGCTGATGTTTCCTTAATTAGGCTGTTAGCTATACTTGGACACTTGGGAATTGGTATTGTTTCCGAATGTGCGATTGGGAAAGTGACAGATTTTACTTCAGCGTAATTCCAGCGAATGCTCCTTCCTACTCCAATCTGTTTACTTAGACAAAATAGCAGTCCGTATCGTGAATGAATGGTTGTCTCCAACTCATTGGCATCCAAATTGCACGTGATGTCTAAAATTAAAACGTTTTATTCCACAAAACATTGTAATACATTAATTGTAAAGTACTTACCGCATGTTTCCACGACTCCATCGAGTAAGATTTAAATGACACGATTTACACAAAATACTAGGTGTCCACGGTTCGTTCATATTTTCAACTCGTATACCAAAATATTGCAAATATATTTCTTCTATTATTTTACTAAACTCACATCGATTTTTTTAATTACATATTTTCCGCATATGTAGCAGAAATTGTCGGGATCATTTACACATTGAAAAGTTCTTTGCCTTTTACTCATACTTCGAAATATAACTTTGTAATATTTTTCAGAAAATCGACTTATCTCTTTAGGGCGCTGAATTACACTAATTTATTAATAAGAAATTTCATTCATAAATTCAGGTTTAAAGGTTCATAAGTTGCAGTACCTGTAGCTGACATATAGTTTGCTTCGAAAGTAGACACCCAATATTTTCAAGACTGCCGCGTACTACTGTTGTATTGCGTACATATAATTTTACTACCTGTATATACGACTGGGATGTCCATGCCCCTAAAAGGCGTAACTGAATGGAAACCTCATAAATAAAAAACCACAAATATTGTTGAATGACCCTCTATCTGAGCGGATCTCATCTCTATAGTTTTATAATGTCTATCATCAATCCTCATAAAATAAAATGCAAGTGCAATGTCTTTTATATGTCCCTCTTACATATGGCGAATTCAATATAAGCAAAAACATCATTTAAAAACGAAAAAATATGAAACAAGATTTTTTTGTCAAATAGACAGTATTTTCTTCGTTAGCTTTTTAAAAATGTGATAAAATAATTTTTTCGATTTTTTTCTATTTTTTATGGTTTTTTTTTTGTACCAGGAAAAAGTATTTTTTAAAAAAAAAAATCATTTTTTTTCTCATATTTTTGACGACTGTGACTAAACCAAAGATTCTACGTGAAAGCGATAATTGCAGCATATGTAGCCCTCATAGTTCCCTAAATTTGAGGTACAACACGGCTCAATCAGGCTTATACTTGAAAAATTAATTACCATAAAAATTTGTTTTAATATTTTTTTGTGTTTGTGACACCTAATTACACCAGAAACCGTTATCCACATCCCTTGGACAAAAATTTTGTTGCATAGTGTAATCAATATTTCACTAAATGTTAACCATTTGTGGGGGAGGTACTAGAAGGAGTGGACCAATATGGCCCATCTTCGAACTAAGCCGGAGATAGAAGGAAATATTACCAGATACCAAATTTGAAGTCAATCGGTTACTCCTTTCGAGTTAAAGGTAAAGCGACTTCGTTATAATATATTTAAAAAAATCAAAAAATTTATGGTGATTTGAAATTTTCAAAATTTTAAAATAAAATAATTTTTGGGTTTTAAGAAATTGTTATTGCTCTTGAACGGCGGATCCGAGATTTACAAAGTTTACGCCGTTTGAAAGAGAGCAGTAAAAACGAATGCTGAAATGTTTAGTCAAATTTTAGACCGGAAACTCTTCACCTGAAAAATGTGGTATTAATGGCTTAAAATAGCATTTTTGAGAGTTACATCTACATGGGGACTACAACGAAAAAAAAATGATTTGTATAAATGTTATTCATATGTATTCTTGCCAAAATAGAATAAAAACTGCAAAGATCCAGCTAAATTTCTTAAAAAATGAGGTGATTATGGCTTAAATAAGCCTTTTTGGGAGCCACTATCTATGAACCGATTTAACAATTTTTTTCTGCGATGAATTCTTGTCTTAATTAAGATTCAGTTAAAATGCTTAGAAAATATGGTAGTTGTGCCTTAAATACGAGATAAGTTCAAAGAATATCGCGAATTTTTAATTTCCGCGGGCTACGTGTATTTGATTTTTGATATTTTTGTAGGGTTATGTTGGTACTCATGTCCCATACTTATGCTGACAAGGTCGGCCATTTTGAATGTTTAGTTAATATTTGACAGCTGTTGTGCTTGGATGTGTTTTAACTTCTCTTCGATTTTTATCTATTTCAGAAAATGGATCAAAGAATCTGCATCAAATTTTGTGTGAAAAACAAAATAAAGTGCACTGACGCATTCCGAATGTTGACTGTGGCATATGGTGAAGCTAACTTGGACCAAAGCAACGTTTATCGGTGGTACAAAATTTTCTTAGAGGGCCAAGAAGATGCGAAGGACGAACAGCGTACCGGATGCCCGAGCTCTCAGTTTTCTTTGTTTGCAGGGGCGTGGTGCATTATGAGTTATTGCCACAGGGTAGTACAGTCAATAAAGAATATTACCTGCAAGTTATGCGCAAATTGCGCGAAGCAATCCGCCAAAAACGCCCGGATTTGTGGAAGAACAAAAACTGGCTTTTTCACCATGATAACGCCCCTGCACACACATCGTTGCTTGTGCGCGAATATTTGGCCAAAAACAACACAGTAATGGTGCCGCAGCCACCGTATTCCCCTAACCTAGCCCCCTGTGACTATTTTTTGTTCCCAAAACTGAAAAGGTCCATGAAAGGACGACGCTACGCCACGATTGAGGATATAAAGACGTCATCGAAGGAGGAGCTGAACAAGATCACAAAAAATGATCATTTGAAGTGCTTCGAGGATTGGAAACAAATTTTGGCAGAAGTGTATTATATCCGAGGGGAATTACTTTGAAGGGGACAAAATAGATATTCATGAATAAATAAATACTTTTTGAAAAAATACAAAATTCGCCAATTTTTTTGAACATACTATGTATAACTTTAATACAAGTACATAAAAATACTTGAAATTTTGTACAATATAATGTTTTTGTAGGGCCTATATTCCGGTAAAAAAAATGACATTATTGTACAGCCCCTTTTGGTACCTCCCACACAAATGGACCGTTTTATACCAAAAGTTAACGGCTTATAACTTTAATACCAGTGCATACAAATACTTGAAATACATACCTGTACAGTGTAATGTTTACCGAAAAATAGGTGTATTTCTTAAACCCCTTCTGGTACCTCCCACACAAATAGACAGATTATTTAGTGTAATGTTATATGTACATATGTTAGTCGATTTACCCGACTGAAACTTTCTTACTTGTTATTCCATCACTTAATATGGATTTAACAGCAGATACGTCCTTCAACGAAAATGACAGCACAGCATCTGCTTTGTACATATTCATATCACAACGACATAGCGCTTCCACAGTTACTTTTATACGATTTAAAACACGTAATTTCCGTTAGCAAACAAAATTCCTTTAGAAAAATAATCGGGATTTTTCGGGATCGGGAAACCGGGGCATTTACCGGATCAGGATTTCCCGATCGACATCCCTACTATGCGCACATAAAAATGTATACACTTGAGGTGTCCTTATTTGAGGGCCTGTAACTCTGCCCCTGAATGGTATAGAAAGCTCCAAAATACAAACTTAAGCTCGACAATACCTCTTCTATATTATTCTATTCTACTTCCATAAAGAGCAGATTTATCTCCATTTTTAATATGCGCCTCCTGTGCGTTTGTCTTGCTTTTAATCTCATTTGGGTTAACATGAACATCACAATTTTTTTCGGCAAATCAAATTAAAATAATAATTACTCGTCCATCCTTTTGTACAACAAAATTAAATTGCCATAAATATTTGAGTTGAAATTTGACCTTAACTACTGTTAATTCCCTCGGCGATTACTTTATTTTGTAACCAAAACTATGTCGAGAGGGTCACTTACACACACAAATGTTCACACATTTTCATATGTAATCATTTGCCGCCGCATCAAAATGGCTGTAATTACCCGTGAAGTTCCATATTTGAGGCCTTAACCAAATGAAACATAAGTAAGTTAAGTGCGACCGACTACAGATCCTCAAACTGAAATATGGAGCGATGGATTCCCCAGTATGCCACAAACATTAATAAATGCAGAAGCCATAAGCAAAGGGGTGGAGTTGGAATAAATTTAATACCCTTAATTTTAATTACTTTTGTATCCTTCACCGGCATTCTTTCCCGCACAAAACTCATTCGCTCTCTCTCTCTCTCTCTCTTTCTCACGGATAGCCACAATCATATACACATACAAATTCACACTCATATTTCATTAGAACACAACAATTTATGCATTTTTAAATACTCTCATATAATTTACCGAACAGAAGCGAAGAATAAAGGATTCGTATGTAGGTGGGTGAGTGAGCGTGTGTGTGTTTTGGGAGAGAGTGTGAGTATACACAACACTTTCACACATGTCAACACACTTATGACACATATGTTTTATATTTAATGCTGTTCGGGGGATGGGTTGGAAGAAGGCTCACCTCACTGATACTGCCTTTGCCACTTGCCTCTGGTGTTGGACCAGAAAAACAAAAGGCATCCAGAACAGAGCTGAACAGAAGAGATCAGTCATCAGTTTCCGTCGCAGCCAAACCGCTCATAAACTCAAATTACGAACCATAAAAAATGCTATTCTTACCATAGAAAGTTAATATTTTATGCGCAATTTGCACAGATTGCCACATATTCCATAAGAAGACCAAGAACCAAGATTCTGAAGCAGAAGCAGGAGGATAAAAGTGGGAGGAACATATTAAAGTGAAGTGGGTACAAGGACTCCTTACTGCATTCATTCATGAAAAATACTTATATAAACTTTGTTGCTGTTTTTTGTTTCATAAACATAAAACAAACAGAGGCGGAGATCTCAAGGGTTATTATACCCATACTTTGCTACAAAAAAGTGTACGACATCGAAGAGACATATATATACATACATATGTATATTGTCGCTTGGATGACCAACCGTAGGAACCGACAATTTTTCGGAAATTGAGTTCAGGCCACCATTGAACTTGTCTAGTCATAGCACAACATGTGTGTAAATTTTTAGTATGTGGCAACAGGTCACTTAAAATTCCTTTTTTTTTTCAAAATTTAATTTAATTTTTTTACGAATATTGAAAAAGAATAAATTTTGTAAATAAGAAGAAAAACAAACTGCAAATGGCATAATAAATATTACGCCATTGTGAAGAAGCAACATTGTCACGAAAACAGTAATCTATTCTTCTGAAAAATTTTGAAAATTATACTTCCGTCAGTTGGTCATCCAAGCGACGATATTGATATATATTTGACGGAATTCAGTTTCAGGACATTTTAAGCCATTTGAGCTATGTCTGTTCCTTCGTCCGTCAGTCTGTCTGTCCGACTAGAACGGTCGATATCTCTCGAAAGGAGAGATCGATTGACTTTAGATTTTCCAACAAATTATTTCGAACTACTCGTATCTCAGGCAAAGTTCGAAGTTGGGCCATATTGCTCTACTCTTTCTGGTACCTCATCTACACAGAGTTTACATCATGTGAAATTCTTAATTATTTATAACTTCTATCCTACTAGGACGTATTTTCAATAATTACATACATTGGATGTTACTTTATAAAACATCAACTCAAAATAAATGACGAACGAAACTGCCACGCCCCCTTTTGGCACCTCCCACACAAAAGTGTGATTTTGTGATTTTTGTACCAAAAATTATAATTCTTTACTTTTATTGTCTCCACAGTTCCTACGTCTCTGTCTATATTATTCACCATGTCTGAAAGAACGATGAATATATTTATGTTTGCAGGAGAAATATCAAAGGGTCCCTTAAACTAAGGCCCCTTATTTATGGGCTAAAATGTAAACGAGTTATTTTCGTAATTTTTTCACTTAGTATTCTTTAATAAAATAGTTTAACTATTGATTGAGAGAAAAGTCTGGGATTTTTAGGTCCGAAACATTATACTTTTATTCTTCAAATATGGTATGATTTGGACATTTAACATGGCTCATTTTTCTCTAGGTGGCAGCGACTAATAAACTAATACAATGTGTGGAATTTCAGAAGATTCGAATACGCAGTATAAAAGTTATTAAAAATCTATATTTCACTAAATTTTAACGCTTGTAGGGAAGGTATTAGAAGGAGTGGACCAATAGGCCCATCTTAATACTAATAAAAAAATATAACCACTTACCATATTTGAAGTCAATCGGTTACTAGTTTCGACAGATGGAAAGACAGACGGACATTGCTCAAATGACTTACACTTTTGGCCCGTGTAAAATTATATGAATACCGTCGTCACAATAAATTGAGGGTACAAAAAAGTCAATAGAAAAAAAACTAGCCGGACAATTTCTACGTGAAAGGGATATTTCCAAGACTTTTAGCCCTCATAATTCCCATAAATTTAACGCGTATCCTATACTAAAGGGTGGTTAAATTGTAAGGGCCTATGTTGAATATGAACCACACCTAAACGTCTAGTTTTTTCTGCATTTCATTTGACTTTTCTCAATTTCAGACTAACTCAAATTTAACCATGGATAGATACGTAATCGAGCAACGCGTTAAAGTTTTTTTAAGCCTTTTACGAAAATGGACGTTCAAATCAAAATGCATTTCGTGCACTTCGTGATGTTTTTTTTTTTTGTACAGCATAATCGACCAAATCTGTCCACAATCGGGAGAATTGTGCGCAAATTTCAGCAAACCGGGTTTGTAGGAGATGTGAAAACACCTGTGCATGCTCGCCCAGATCGTTTGGTGCGGCTTATGTGCTGGCGACGTCATCGGGCCATACTTCTTCGAAATGAGACCGGTCTGGCAGTTACTGTGAATGGTGTTCGATATCGTGAGATGATAACGAACTTTTTATGGCCCGAATTGGAAGATATGGATGTGGACAATATGTGGTTTCAACAGGACGGTGCCACTTGCCACACAGCTAACGAAACAATGGCTCTTTTGCGCAACAAATTCAATGGCCGTGTTATCTCACGACGTGGCGATGTCAATTGGCCGCCAAGATCATGTGATTTGACACCGTTGGACTTCTTTCTTTGGGGTTATTTGAAAGAAAGGGTGTACGTCGATAAGCCAGCAACAATTCAAGAGCTAAAGGATGAGATAATTCGGCATAGAACCTCAATTATGCTTCAGCGTCATCGGATGGAGGTTCCACACATACATAATTGAACCATACCAATATTATCATAATAAAAAGAAATGACAATAATTTCGTAAATAATTTGTGTTTTATTCAAAATCAACACTGTTAAAATTTAACCATCCTTTATATTATTTGCTACGAGCCAAAAATTAAACATCGAAGGAAATGTGTAAGGCACAACACACAGTGTTGCCGTTGACTTTTTTCGAAAGGAATCACAAAAAGAATAATTTGGCGAACAACGAATTAAAAAAAAAGAATCATGTAACGGGTGGTCCATATTAAACGCACGATGATTATTGTAAATAAAACAAAAAGTTTTCGGAGAATTATCTTAATATTTTTTTAATTATGATAGAAGGATCTATGACAAATATGTGTGAAACAAAATATCGGCCGAATGCTCGCCACGGCTCGCCACGTGTGACTCACAATTAACATCGTGCATTATGGCTGGACCACCCTTTATAAAAAAAGAATCGATATTCATGAAAATTCATAGAAAATAATTATATAACAAGTAAGAAAGTACAGTCGGGTAAACCGACTAATAAATCCCCTCACATTGAGTCCCAAAAAAATATTAGTAAATTTATTTAGTTTTTTGTTTTAATTAAATTATTATCAATTGAAATTGCATTTAATAACTTTGAAGTATGCACTGGTATTGAAGTTAAAAGTTGTTTACATTGTGAATAAAATGGTCCATTTGTGTGGGAGGTACCAAAATGGGCGTGGCAATAACGCCCATTTTTGGTACTGCAGAGCATTACACGGTACAAAATTTCAAGTATTTATATGCTCTGGTGTTAATGTTAAAAGCTGCTAACTTTTGGTACAAAATGGTTAACTTTTGGTACAAAATGCCCATTTTTCACTATATTGTAGGTTTTATTAAACTATTACACTGTACAAAATTGCAAGTCTTTGTATACACTGGTAATAAAGTTATAAGCTTTTAACATTTGGTTTAAAATTGTCCATTTGTGTGGGAGGTACCAAAAGGGGCGTGGAAACTTCGCCTATTTTTCTCGAGGTAATAGTGACTATTAAACTAATACTATGTGTAGAATTAAAGAGGATCCAAATAAGTAGTATAGAAGTTATTAAATAATCAATATTTCACTAAATGTTAACGCTTTGTGGGGGAGGTACTAGAAGGAGTGGACCAATAGATGGGCCCATCTTCGAACTTAGCCGGAGATAGAAGAAAATATTACAACATACCAAATTTGAAGTCAATCGGTTACTCATTTCGAGAGTTATCGTGCGCACCAGCCAGCAGACAGACGGACGGACGGATATTGCTCATATCCGCTCATATAAATTTGTCCCCTGGTTGCTGAAACTAAAGACTCGCCGTCTACAAGAGCATGATTATACGTAGATATTTCAAAAGAGAAATCAAAAAAGTCGCAGGGACAAGTTGCACCATGTAAATTGGGTCTAATTTGTTATTGGGACTTATACCATTGTCAATGACAATGTTTTTGTAAAATCATTTATAAACGACAATTTTGATTGTATTATAGATAAAAAGCAATTAGTCCATATTTCTGTTATAAACAAACGTGTATGTACAGGGTGGTCCAACCATAATACATTATGTTAAATGTTAGTCACACCTTAACGTCAAGTTTTTTGACTTGTTTGACAAATTCAACCATGGAGATGTACACAATTGAGCTGCGCGCAAAGATTCTTGAAGCCTGGGCGTTCAAATCAGTGCATTTTGTGCATTTCGAGATTCTTTTGGCCAGCATAAACGAACAAATGTGTCCACATTAGGGAGAATTGTGTGCAAACTTCATCAAGCCGGGTTTGTAGGAGGTGTGAAAACACCTGTGCATGCCCGCCCAGTTCGTTCTGCGGAAAACAACCTCGACTCGTCGCAGTTACCGTGAATGGTGTTCGCTATCGCAAGATGATAACGGACGGAAGATATGGACCTAGACGATATGTGGTTCCAACAGGATGGTGCCACTTGCCACACAAACACGAATTTCAATGGCCGTGTTATCACACGTCGTGGCGATGTTAATTGATCGCCACGATCATGTGATTTGACACCGTTGAATTTATTTCTTTGGGTATATGGATAGAAAAATTGTACGTCAATAAGAACAATTCAACAGCTAAAGGATTAGATAGTTCGGCACAATAACGACATTGAACCTCAATTATGTCTCAGAGTTATTAAAAATATGGACCATCGGATAGAGGTATGTCACCGAACCCGTGGCAATTGCCCGGGTTATGTATGTGTTATACACATACATAATTGTCATAGATCCTTCTATCAATATAAAAACTATTAAGATAATTCTCTGAAAACTTTTTGTTTTATTTACAATTAACATCGTGTATTTTGGTTGGATTACCGTATATGTATCGCCCTATAAGTTATATTAACTCAAATTTCGCTAAAAGTGTACATACTTATACCATTGCTAAGACATAAAATATTCAATGAAGGCCCGACCGCAGACTTTCGCAACAGCTGGATACGCCACTGCATAGTAATATTTATAAAACACTGTAATTATGTTTAAATCCTGTTACAAAATGTGCAAACAAATTCTCTTTGTCTATCGTTCTCTCATTTTCTTACTCTCGCTCACAAAACGCATACACTCACAAACACGCATAAAAGCTCATACTCACGTTTATGGTCTCATATGAAATTGAAAGGACGATATTTTATGTTATTTAGAAAATTCGTCATCACAGAGCACTGTGGAACAATTTTTGAAAACAGTGGCCATTTTATCAGACCACCTTACATATCGCTGCAGACTAGGGATGTCGAACAGGAATTCCCGATCCCGTAAATCCCGGGAATAAATTTTAAGAAATATTAAATGTGCAAAGAAAACCCAAAATCTCGAAAACCCCGGGATGCCGAATAATCCCGGGATTTTTCGGGCCGTTGTTTTAATCCCGAATCCCGAGATTGCGAAACCCAGTCCCGATCGACATCACTACTGCAGACAATTGACAATTTCAACTAACAAAAAATTATCCATTGTGTCGTATGATTAACATTTACTTACATTGCATTTATCATACGCCCCGATGTACAATTATTAAACAGACTCAATTTTAATACTTCTTGGCATTACTTTCAACCTAACACAACACAGTGGGACATTTTTGGAAACAACATTGGGTTTGAAGTATTGCACAGTGGTCATTTGATTAGACCAGCCTAAAAATTGCTGCAGCCAATTTACAATTTCAATTATTCGGATATGTTCTGACACTCACTTGGAGCATCTCCCGTGAAATGTCTCAAGATATAGGTGTTCTAAAAGTCGCTATCACGTCTGAAAACCGTATGGCTTGACAGGCAAATCACATGTTTCGCATTATTTAAACATAATTCGACGGCCAATACTCTCGACAGTTGCCGAGCACCTCGTTATTCGTCAAGGGTAGTGTATGTGAGAAGTGAGCTGAATGTGAGGTGAGTACCAAAACAAGGGCGATTATAGTTGACATCGTTCCCCATATCGTATGAGTTATATTTACTTATATGACATTTATCATACGCTCTAATGAACACAAGTTTTTTCTTCTTCCACACTAAATGTTTCACTGTGCTCCATCCGCACCACGTCAATGTGGCACAGCAATTTTAAACTCAATTAAAAGTTGAAAAACATTAGCATAACTCGTATGAAAGCCGAAATGGAAACTGAACTCAAAAGAATTTCAATAAAAATGGAAAGTAACTTTCTTTGTTGTTCCCTTTGCCATGTTGAAACATCGTCGTCATTCTTGTTCTTCTCTTTGTGGTTGTTGTTGATACTCCGGCTGCTGAGTTTGCCTTCATTGATGAAGTGGTTGGTTGGTTCGTTCTTCAACAACAAAAAAGGTCACTGAGGAAAGAGGAACTCAAAAGGCGGCAAAATGTGTAGATGTTAGTTGATTCTTTCCGAAAAAAATGTAAAGAATATGGCATACGGTATGTCAACACAAACATATGTAGGAGTGGATTGGTGCAGTTTAGAAAATGATTGAACTGTTATCTAAAAGAAATGAATGAAATTATACGCCTCAGCGAGAAAAATCTAAAAAATCCTTGTAAGTAAAAGCTTTAAATTACTATCAAGCTATTAATTCCAACAATTTGTTTCAATTTGTTCAATGAATTATTGATGTTTGTCGGATTTACTGCCAAAACAAATAAGAATCACGGATATAAATCCTGCAAATGCCATTTTTTTTTTTTTAAAATACCCAAAAACGTAAATTTTCATTAATTCGTTTTGCAATTTATCTTAAAACATCTTTGTACAAACAAAAAGATAAATGTTTTTGAACCTAACATTGCATTTTTTTCTAATTTAAAACAAGTATGAAAATTTCAGTCGATTCAAACGACTAAGGTCCATTACCAATAAATAAATAAACTAGGTTTAAGAGCTAACTACCGGTTATAGCTGTCAAATTCCATACAATTTAGTTAACTTTCGTATACATTCACTTTGTGAGTAATGTAATGTCGAATGTAGTACTTTGAGTCGGAGTCAAAACTGTAGACTCATTTTGCTCAGGCTATAGTCATTGCATGAGTTGTCTAGAGTACAGAATTTAAAAACATTTAGATGATTGCTACATAAGTTATGGGAACTTTTTCCCTTCTGGTATCCCTTCAATAACTCTAGTTTTTCTGGACTGTGGGTACTACAAAACTATTATTCTGCACAAAATGCCTTGTATTTTAATGTACTGGTATTCAAGTTACACCGTGCGACACGACTTTTCACCCATGAAGGAAACTACATACAAGTGAAACCATAGGTAGCAAAACTGCATACTCAGATTTATATTTTGTGATCGTTTGTACCTTTAAAAATTTAAGTATTAAATTTCTGAAATATTTTTCTTGGCACTTATTACAATGTGAATTGATAAATAAGCATATCAATAGAAAGGGGAGAATTCCCGCTATTTAATAAAAATTTTGGAAAAAAATCCGAGGAAGAAAGCAATTCAAAAAATGTGTTTGTATCGGAGTGCTTAATACATTATGCAGGCTGCGGAATTAAAAAATTGCTATTCCTTCAAAGTTAATGATAGAAAGCTGACATTTTAGTATGTGTTGTGTCAGTTAGAGTTCTGTGACATTATTTTTATCAGATTTTTAGACCCACTACTTTGAAGGATATTCAAGGATAAAATAATAAAAGGCAAATTTTTTTAATATCCAAAATTGTTTATGAATAGCAGGAATTCTCCCCTTTTATTTGATATGCATTATAAACAATTCACTTGATTAAAATCTTGGCTTTTTGTACAAAATGGACACTTGGTACCAAATAGACACTCCACAAAATTTTAACCATTTGTGAGGGAGCTACAAGATGGAGTTAACCAATATGGCCCATCTTACCGTATGCCAAATTCTGAAGTCAATTGAGTCACGTATGAGGTGCGTTTTCTTTGTTGGTTTTGCTCCGACTCCTCTCAAATGTTCACACAATATTCTAAAAGGTTCTCCATTCAGAAAATAAAATAAAAAAATAAAAAAAATACAAACGTTACCCTCCTTTAACATCTGCCAACTTTTCTCTTTCTGCGTGCCGTCCAATATGGCAGTTACACACCCGTCTTGACAGGCAAGATAAATGAGACGTCCGGTCTCGATATTGAAGCAGGGCGTTGTAGTTTAGGCTGGGTCACATCAGCCTGGAATGTATGCGGTTCCCGAATAGTTACCACCAGTCATTTGTTGCCGTAAGGACACTATCTCTGCAGAAGAGCTTGCAGGTCGCTAGATGCTCACATATACCAGTTACCCAGGAACATGTACGGTAGTTCCTAGTCTTCAAGCTCACCTTTTTTGCAGTTCCCAGGTATTTACATGTCGTCCGGCATGAAAATCAAGTCAATATTGAACTGTTTAGACATCTCACCCATGAACGAAACTACTTACAAGAGAAACCATAGGTAGCAAAACTGCATACTCAGATTTATATTTTGTGATCGTTTGTACCTTTAAAAATTTAAGTATTAAATTTCTAAAATATTTTTCTTGGCACTTATGACAATGTGAATTGATAAATAAGCATATCAATAGAAAGGGGAGAATTCCCGCTATTTAATAAAAATGTTGGAAAAAAATCCGAGGAAGAAAGCAATTAAAAAAATGTGTTTGGATCGGAGTGCTTAATAAATTATGCAGGCTGCGGAATTAAAAAATTGCTATTCCTTCAAAGTTAATGATAGAAAGCTGACATTTTAGTATGTGTTGTGTCAGTTAGAGTTCTGTGACATTATTTTTTTCAGATTTTTAGACCCACTACTGAAGTCAATTGAGTCACGTATGAGGCGCGGTTGCCTTGCTGGTTTTGCTCCGATTCCTCTCTAATTTTCACACAATATTCTAAAAGGTTCTCCATTCAGAAAATAAAATAAAAAAATAAAAAAAATACAAACGTTACCCTCCTTTAACATCTGCCAACTTTTCTCTTTCTGCGTGCCGTCCAATATGGCAGTTACACACCCGTCTTGACAGGCAAGATAAATAAGACGTCCGGTCTCGATATTGAAGCAGGGCGTTGTAGTTTAGGCTGGGTCACATCAGCCTGGAATGTATGCGGTCCCAAAAATATTAGTTTATTTATTTTTTTTTTGTTTTAATTAATATATTATCAATTTAAATTGCATCTAATAACTTTAAAGTATGTACTGGTATTAAAGTTATAACTTTAACTTTTGGTGTAAAATGATCCATTTGTGTGGGAGGTACCAAAAGGAGCGGAGAAAAAAATATTACCACACACCAAATTTGAAGTCAATCGGTTACTCCTTTCGAGAGTTCTCGTGCGCACCAGCCAGCAGACAGACGGACGGACACTGCTTAAAGTACTTAAAATGACCCAAAACGGATTTCCGCCGAACATACTTAGGGGGTTAGGTCACTCCTTTAATGTGTTACACTTTCCGCCCGTAGCAAATGATATATACCCTTGTCACACTTAAGTAAGGGTATAAATATAGTTATGTAGGACCAAATATTCAAAACGAAAGCTGAAAATTTTAAGATGGTGTTCAACCCCGAATTTATCCCCTCACCTTAGAGAGGAGGGTATATATCAGTTGCTACGAGCCAAAAGTGCAACACATCGAAGGAGTGACCTAAGACACTAAGTATGTTCGGCGGAAATCCGTTTTGTGTTATTTTAAGTCATTTGAGAACTGTCCGTCCATCCGTCCGTCTGTCTGTCTGTCAGTCTGTGTGTCTGTCTGCTGGCTGGTGCGCACGATAACTGTCCAAAGGAGTAACCAATTGACTTCAAATTTGGTATGCGGTAATATTTTTCTCTATCTCCGGCTAAGTTCGAAGATGTGCCACATTGGTCCACTACTTCTAGTACCTCCCCCACAAAGGGTTACATTTTAGTGAAATATTGATTCTTTAATACCTTCTATACTACATACTTACTCGAAGTGGCCACTCCCTTTTTGGTACCTCCCACATAAATGGACCATTTTGCACCAAAATTTAACAGCTTATAACTTTAACACCAGTGCATATAAATACTTGAAATTTTGTACAGTGTAATGCTTTTATAGTATCTAGAGTCCAGAGAAAAGTGATCGTTATTGACACGCCTCTTTTGGTACCTCCCACACAAATGGACCATTTTGTACCGAATGTAAACTTTTTTTAACTTTAATACCAGTACATACTTTAAAGTTATTAAATGCAATTTAAATTGTTAATAATTTAATTAAAACAAAAAAAATTACAAATATTTTTTTGGGACTCAAGGTGGGGGGATTCATAAGTCGGTTTACCCGCCTATACGAATATTCTGTAATTTCACACACAGTAATTGCTTATCTATCGGTATCACATTGAGAAAAATTGGTGATGTGACCCCTCCGCTTTTGATACCTATCACACAAAGGGACTATTTTGTGCAAAGGTTAACTGCTTATAATTTTAGTGACAGGGCTAAATAAATGTGAAATTGTGTTCAGCAAAATGTTTTTATAGTACTTACAGTCCGGTAAAAAAATGGGCATTATTGTCATGTCGCTTTTGGTACCTCCCACAGAAAATTATCCAGCCATACCAACATTATAACGTTAATGCCAGTGCACGTAAACACTTACAATTGGATACATTGCAATGTCTTAAAAGTATATATTTATCGCCGGAAAATATGTGTATTTGTCAAGTCCCTTCTGGTAACATAACATTCCCGTAACTAACCATATTACATTACTCACAAAGTGAGGGTATACCTTATTCGGTTTACCCGGTTGAAATTGTCGAACTCGTTAATTTACCATTTGCTCTCTAAAACATAATTTGTTTTCGTTTTTTTTTTTCGTATATTCTCCTTTCCCTGTAAAGCAAGGTTATACACAATTTTAAAATTTCCTTGCAATGAAAACAATAACGGAAATTCTTATCTAATAGTAATTCTTAACTTTAATACGAATGAACTTTTCAAATGGAAAAACCATTATCGCAATGTTTCACAAGAATTTACCACAAAACGACCTTAACAAAAACTCAATAAACTTCAATCACAGATGTTGAGTGGAATTTTCAGTTTTCTTTCTTTCAAAGTAGCCAAAGAATCTGTAAAATCGATTCCACCACAGCTGGATTATTTGGAGTGCCTCAGGCATTAGCCTTAAAACTCCACAAGGTACGCAGATACACCCACACATTGTCACCATACCACCACCACAAATGCCCGGGACTAACGAAAGGACTAAAGAGCCCTAAGCAGGGAACAGCGAATAAGACCGGAACATTGCCACAATGAAATATTGTCAAATTAATGCAGGACGAATGGCGTGTAATATGAATTTAAGGATTGCATTCAGGTGTGTAAAGCATCCTGTTGCTTGTAATTTATGTAAACTCCAGCCAAGCACCAAGCAAGATTGGGATAGAATAGACAGAATCCTTGCAATCGCTCTCTCCCCAATAAGGGTTATCCAAATGAATCCAAACGACCACAAGAGGAGGAGTCTAGCAAACACATACTCATGCATATAATCACATCACATCAGGTGTTCGTGATGATACACAGTTGAAACTGTAGTGTTCGCCTTTTGGCAGGCCAAAAGGATTAAAACGATAAATATCAACGGACAGTTAGAGTTTTTGGAGGAAGCATTTTCTCCGCCCTCCACTTTAAACGAAGGCCTCCTGTGCGGCATCATTATGAACTTGGAATTGTTCATTTTGGTCATCCAACTTTGCATTGCCATGCAGAGAACTGAAAACTGGATGCATCCTTCGGATCATCTGTGTATCTGTGTGTGTGTGCGTTTGTGTGTACATCTGTGGTCGCCTCGCAATTTATTGGATTTCTCCCAGAGTCATATTGTTGAAATGTTGCTGGGGCAAACTTTTGGCAGATAAATTTGCAACTTTTGTCACAGTTTCAGAGTAATGCATTTACAGCAAGTCTCACTGTTTGGCGGCTAAAGATAGATGACTTTATCTGTACGAGTACACACCCACCCAACCACCCAACAGTCATCCATTCCACTATCTTTAATCGAAATTAAACTATTTTCAATTAGAATAGCCTGCAGGTATCATTGAGGGGATATTTATGTATGTGCTTTCTGTGAGGTCGAAGAGGTATTGTTAACCCATAAATTTAGAAGGTGTCACTTGTCTATACATATATATGGAATAGCAAAGAAACTGAAAAGAAGTTTTGGACAATATTTTATTTTCAGCGGTAGAAACTATGTTGCAGATGCAGAAATGCACCAAACAGGAAACTTTACACAATCTGTATAAATTTAGATTATATTTTTTTTGCAAATTTTTTAAAACTTTTAGGATGAAATTGTCCAATTTGCTCTCAAAATATAGCAAAAAATATAATAACCCTACGGGAAATTGGACCGGTACAAAACCAAACGCGTGATGGGCTCAACTACCCAGCAAAATTCCCCGTTACCAAATAACCTGACAGGTAAGATAAATTCAAAACTAGTAACTGCTTATTATTTGGCCTCCCTTCGAATTATTTTTACATGTACATGTCATTGGAGGAAAGTACTTCCACTCAAGCATACAAGCAGCCGAAAAATAACCACTTACCCCCACGCTTACAATTATTCAAAAGTAAGCGTGAACAAAAGAAATAATTTTACGAGTGTGTTTGTGTGGTAGTGGATATTTCCGACCCAGAGGTAAAATGGTCCAGACCTTCTAGGCATCAAGCCTGATAGAAGGGCTTCCAACACCTTCTATTGGAATGCAAAGAAGGAACGCATGCCTTCTTTATGAAGGCCTGAAAAATGTACAATCTCTCACTTCTAAAAAAGTAACCGTGCCTCCTGCTCCCGTCTTTTTTCAAACATGTCTAACGCCTTCTAAAAGATGTCAGAGAAAAGTCTTTCTTCATGGTCAGCAGTCAAATTGAATTATTCACAACCACCGCCAATATATGTTCATATATTGATGCGTTTCGTTCTGCCTCTCTCTCAAGTTACTGCATATGTAGAAAAATGTACACTCTGCCTTTCTTCTCCCATCTTTTATCAGGCAGGATTCTGTCCTTCTAAAAATATATCTCATCGAAGGTGTTTAGCACACAACATTTACATTTTGTGTGGACATAATCATGCATGATAAAAGACGAGAGAAGGAAGGCAGAGTGTACACGAATTCTTTCTCCCTCCCTCAAGTTTCTCATGTATGAACTTTGTTGCTACTGCGAGAGTTCAAAACCAGTTTTATGAAAAAAAAAGAAATACCGCTACACAAATTGAAAAGTGAAGGTGAAGACAATTAAAAATTAACCAACAATTAGTCGTTGCTAAGGTTTTTTAGAGTTCAGTTGCTTTGTGTTTTTGATAGATTAAGATAGATTCTTATCAAAATTATTCTATATTATCTCTGCGAACTCCTATATTATGCATTTGAAGTGCTGAATGTGACATTCATTTAAAATACATAATTTGGTCTGCATTTTGATTTACTGTAGGACTTTCCTTCGAAGCTGTACATCAGACCTAGATCAAACCTTCATTTCGAATCTCTAAATCATACTTTCATTTCGAAGCCCTTCTTAAGACCTTCCTTTCGAAGTCCTATATCAGACCTTCATTCGACAATCCTTTGTTAGGCATGATTTTTACCGCGAGATGCAAGGCCTGGTCTCGCAATGTCACTCCATGTAAAAAAGAAATAAAGATTGAATGCGGCGGCCAGGCCTAAGACCTGATTTTTACCGCTGGGGACTTGCTATTGCTTGTTCACCACCATCAGTGGTGGAATGTGGTGAGAAAGTAGAAGAGCGTAAAATTGGGAAGAGCCAACATTGGGAAGAGCGTATAATTGGGGGAGAGTAGTTATCGATTGTTGTCGTCATAGGACCAACAATTTCATATGCCGGGAGGTGGGATTGAACTCGCGACCACATGGTTTCGTAGTTTACCACGCGATTCATAGACAAATCGCTTAATAATCAAGTACAAAAATATAACCCATCAAAATCTTGGTAAGTAAATGTCGTTACCACATACATTACCAGGTAATGATATCTCATTATCGCCAGCATTACTTTCGCTAAATAAATAACGACTAACTAAATAATGACAAAAAAGAGTTATTATTAGAAATATAATTTAGAGAATCTAATTTGAATTTATAAACTCTTCTTTAAATGATTTAACTAAATACAAACTTCAACGTATATACGTAAATCATTTAAGAAAAAATCATAAATCGTAAATCATTTATAGAAAAATTTATAAAAAACAAGTATGAAAGTTTCAGTCGGGTAAACTGACTAAGGTATACCCTCAGTTTGTACTATGGAATATTGGTATGGTACCAGAAGGTTTTTAACAAATACACCTATTTTACTTTAAATATATTGCATTGTGCCGTATTATAAGCGATTATGTGCACTGGTATATTTACGTTATGAAATATTAAATTTTTTTTACAGAGCTATAGGCACTTCAAAAGCGTTACGCTGTGTAAAATGTTGTTGCATTTTCGTGCATTGGTACTTACGCTGTAAACTCTTAACTTTTTGTGCAAAATAGTACCTTTGTGTGGGAGGTACAAAAATGAGCGCGGCAATAACGTCCATTTGTCACAGGGCTATAGACACTATAAAAGCATTACACTGTACAAAATTGCAAGTATTTATATACACTGGTATTAATGTTATTAGCTTTTTGTGCAAAATGGTGCATTTGTGTGGGAGGTACCAAAAGGGTCGTAGCAACTTGGCCCATTTTTCTCGAGTTGATAGCGACTAATAACTAATACTATGTGTGGAATTTCAGACGATTCGAATAAGTAGTATAGCAGTTATTAAAGATTCAATATTTCATAACATTTGAACCCTTTGTGGGGGAGGTACCAGAAGGAGTGGACCAATATGGCCCATCTCGAACTTAGTCGGAGATAGAAAAAAATATTACCACGTACCAAATTTGAAGTCAATCGGTTACTCCTTTCGAGAGATATCGTGAGCACCAGCCAGCAGACGGACGGACGGACATTGCTCATTCGACTTAAAATGACCCAAAACGGATATCCGCCGAACATACTTAGGGTCTTAGGTCACTCCTTCGATGTGTTACACTTTTGGTTCGAAGCAAATAATATATATACCCTCCTCTAAGGTGAGGGGATAAAAACGAACGCTGCAATTTTTAGGCCGCAAATTCTTTAGCCAAACTATTCACCTGAAAATTTTTTTTAAAACTACATCTACACGGGGACTACAACAAAATAAAAATTTATTTTTATATATTTCATTTAGAAGAATTCTTACCAAAATAGAATATAAACGGCAAAGTTTAGTCAAATTTTTTAGAAAATGTGGTGTTTATGGCTTAAACAAGCCTTTTTGGGAGCGACATCTACAGGAGGACTATAACCAAATATAAATTGATTTAAAAAATTTTTACTACAATGAATTCTTGTCTTAATTAAAGACAGACTTCAAAGATTCAGTTAAAATGCTTAGAAAATATGGTATTTATGGCTTAAATACGTATATTTTGGAGCGACCTCTATAGGGTGACTATAACAAAATATGAACCGATTTGCAAAATTTTTGCTGTGATGAATTCTTGTCAAAATATAATACAAACTGCAAAGTTTCTGCTAAGCTGCTTTAAAAATTTGGTATCTATGGCTCAAAACCCGTATTTTTGAACGAACTCTATAGGGGAGCTATATCAAAACATTGACCGATATGGCCCATTTGCAATTCCAAACAACCTGCAACTATAAGAAATATTTCTACCAAATTTGATCAACCTTGCTCTATTATTACGGACTGTAGCGTGATTACAACAGACGGACGGACAGACGGACATGGCTAAATCGTCTTACAATTTTACGACGATTAAGAATATATATACTTTATGCGGTCTCAGATCAATATTTAGAGGTGTTACAAATGGAGTGATAAAATGAATTTACCCCCATCTATGGTGGAGGGTATAAAAAGGACCTCAATCCAAACAATAACCAAAACTGAATTGTTAACAATTTAATTTAAAAAAAAAAATAATAAATAAATTTACGAATATGTTTGGGACTGAAGGTAATTGGATTCGTAAGTCGGTTTACCCGACTGAACTATCTTCCTTGTTCAATACTTGTTTATGGGAACAAACCTATGAATACTAAATTTAAGTGTATCTTCACATTCAGGTGGCGCTGAAATACCTTCGTTAACATTTGAAACTGATATCATTTGATACTTTTATTGTTAACCTTTTAAGTTACATTGAAATAAATCGCTCTCTTATTATTCAACCACGAACAAGACAACATCGGTAAGACTTTTCCTTCCTTATGTTTGTTTTCCACATACAAACCACACTCCTTGCTTTCCTCTAATTTCATGTTTGGATTTTGGCAACTATCGAGTTGATAATCCTCTTGATCACCAACGTTTATTGTGTAATATTTCCTAGATTCCAAATTCAGTAACTACTCCAGTCATCCCACATAAACAATACTTATACGCTCACTTCAGTAGAGGAGGATATATCAGTGGTTTTTCGGAAGTCAGTTGTTGATGACTATTTTTAAGCGGTAAGACGGTCAAGGAAATCATACATGTTCGAATATTACAGTCATATTTCAATGTCTTTTGCATTAAATACATCCCTTAAAGGAAGAAATAAAATCTACAAAATTTGGGTAATCAATTAAAAATGTGTTTGATTTTGAACCTGCAAACAAAATTGTATTATTGAAGTTGTTCAATTGACTTATTCAACCCTTTCCTGATTTATAGTTTAATAGATTAATTTTCATCAGCATTTTTGTTGTGTTAAATCAAGAAAATTAATATTTTAGACTATATTTTAAGGTCCATTTAAATGTGCAGGGTCGTTAACTTTAATAAATCCATGTAGGAGTTTGCTCTACTGTGGTATTCGGTTTTAGTTCGATAGGTACATACATGCGTACATTCATATGTATGTGCATTCTTCAATGTCAAAGAATTTAGAATTTTGTATAACTTAATTTGCACGTTTCCCTGAGATATCGTAAAATCTTATATTCTTTACAAAAAAACTGTTTTTTTTTACAGGTTTTAATTAAGTTTCCAGTTGCCACACACATACATTTCCGTACACCAAACAATCAATTTGTGCACTTTATCCTTCCTTCCCCTTTCCAAAGCCCCCAAGACGAAGGAAAACTTTCAAAATGACAAGAAAATTGTTAAGAAATTATTTCATGAATTTGTTACCCCCCAAAACGACTGAGCAAATGACAACCATTGTTTGCCACTTGTGTCAAGTGAGAGAGCGAAAGGAGAGATACAGCCGAGCCAGCGTCATTGTATAAGGAACACAATACACACACATCCACAAAGTCATATATGAGAGGACTTGTAACAAGTGTGGCTCAGCAACAACACAACGAGCAACAATTAAAGTTGCAATGCATTGCATGCCAGTCATACTCACGACACGACAGACAGACACACAAACAAACACATCGTAATTTAACCCAAAATGTCATGTTAAAAAACAGTTCATAACTTTAGCTGAGACGCACACACACTCAGGCAGAGCGACGGAGAGACAAACGAGAACACACTCTGGCAAAGACAGGAAATTTGTACGAATCGCACAAGCCCAGTTGTTTTCATTAAATTGATTTCCGGTAACATGAATGTGCACACAGCTGTTTATACACAAACATATACAAGACATGTGCGACATGTGTGCGTGTGTGTACGACCGAATGTGCTTTCTTTCTTGTTTGTTTGCCTCACAAGTGCAACTTGCAACGCAACCAGAAATAAACATCGGTTAAATTAAGCCATTTGTGACTTCCGGTAGACATGTTGAAACGTCATAAATTCTGAGACTTGTCTAAGTAATCAACCACATGCCAGCAATATGAGCTGCATCAATATGAGTAAGTAAGTAAGAATAAGGGGCCAATTTAGAATCATTTCTTTGAAAGGGAAACTAGGCAGCAGTCCTACTGGATGAATGAATTGATTAAAATTATAAATATATCAATTATGTTTCATTCCATATACACAGTATTTAAATTGTACCATTTAAAATAAAAATGATGGTTCACAAAAAATTAAATAATTTCTAATCGGTAATTGTATACATAACCGTAAAAAGCCTCGAAATTAGATCGAAATAAATTAGAAAATTAAATAAATCCAAAATGAGATAATAGATGAATGAGATAAATAACAGGAGAGCAAGGACTTTTACAAGGAACAAGAGTACATTGAGTGAGTTTAATGACATTTAGCAAAAGACTGTCATTGAGACCTGATATGAGGTCTTAAGGGATCAACGAATTCAGACAAGCGAGCAATGCCCACCACAAAGAATCACTGGTCATCTAGGTGATCACTGATATCTCCACTTCTAAAAAATTGATGAAATAAGTGAAACTCAGACAAAAATTATAACAAGTCTGGATATGTCATTTACTGCTATGAAAAAATTTATATCGATTGAAATCTGCTACAGTAGGCCAATTACTTCTCGATGACCTACAGCTTAAAATCTACGACCTTGTGCAAAAGGATAATAACAGGTAAATAACCACTGATCAAAGGCCAATGACCTTTGTCTATGGCCATTGACTCAAGATTGAAGATAATTTACCAAAAGTCAATGTCCATTGACAATCTCTGAAAGACAATTGACAAGACAGGTCAGTAACCAGTGGCAAAAGGTCAATGAACTTTGGTCAGATATCTACGGCCATTGAAAAGAGATCGAAGACAATAAACAAGACATCGAATACAGCTGGCAAGCGGTCTATGGCCATCGACAAGACTATTGAAAATAAGTCTGAAAATAGGTCAATGACCAGTGACACTAGGACAATGACCTCTTACAAGAGGAGCAATAACAATGGGTCAATCCAGGTATTTCTCTCTCATAACCTAATCTAACCTACAATAGGTCAATGACCACTGACAATACGTCAATGACCACTGACAATAGGTCAATTACTACTGACAATAGGTCAATTACCACTGACAATAGGTCAATTACCAATGACAATAGGTCAATTACCACTGACAATAGGTCAATTACCACTGATAATAGGTCAATTACCACTGACAATAGGTCATTGACTATTGACAATAGGTCAATGACCACTGACAATAGGTCAATGACTAATGACAATAGTTCAATGACTATTGACAATAGGACAATGACCATTGACAATATCTCAATGACCATTGACAATAGGACAATGACCATTGACAATATGTCAATGACCATTGAAAATAGGTCAATGACCATTGACAATAGGTCAATGACCATTGACAATAGGTCAATGACCATTGAGAATAGGTCAATGACCACTGACAATAGGTCAATGACCATTGACAATAGGTCAATGTCCATTGACAATAGGTCAATGTCCATTGACAATAGGTCACTGACCATTGAAAATAGGTCAATGACCATTGACAATAGGTCACTGACAACTGACAATAGGTCAATGAACATTGACAATAGGTCAATGACCATTGACAATAGGTCAATGACCATTGTCAATAGATCAATGACCACTAAAAATAGGTCACTGACCACTGAAAATAGTTCAATGACCATCGACAATATGTCAATGACCATTGACAATAGGTCAATGTCCATTGACAATAGGTCAATGCATATTAACAAGTTGTCAATGTCCATTGACAATAGGCAATAGGCATTGACAATAGGTCACTGACAATAGGTCAAAGAACATTGACAATAGGTCAATGACCATTGACAATAGGTCAAAGAACATTGACAATAGGTCAATGACCATTGACAATAGGTCAAAGACAATTGACAATAGGTCAATGACCATTGACAATAGGTCAATGACCATTGACAATAGGTCAATGACCATTGACACTTGGTCAATGACCATTGACAATAGGTCAATGACCATTGACACTTGGTCAATGACCATTGACAACAGGTCAATGACCATTGACACTTGGTCAATGACCATTGACAATAGGTCAATGACCATTGACAATAGGTCAATGAACATTGACAATATGTCAATGACCATTGACAATAGGTCAATGACCATTGTCAATATGTCAATGATCACTAAAAATAGGTCACTGACCACTGACAATAGTTCAATGACCATCGAAAATATGTCAATGACCATTGACAATAGGTCAATGCATATTAACAAGTTGTCAATGTCCATTGACAATAGGTCAATGCATATTGACAAGTTGTCAATGACAAGTTGACAATGACATGTTATCAATGACAAGGATTAATATCTATTGACATGAGTCAATGACTATTGACAAGGGTCAATGACTATTGACAGGGTGTCAATGGCTATTTATTCTATTGTCAAGGTGTCAATGACTATTGACAAGGGTCAATGACTATTGACAGGGTGTCAATGGCTATTGACAAGGTGTTAATTTCTATTGTCAAGTGGCTATTGACAAGGTGTCAATGGCTATTGACAAGGTGTCAATGGACCTATGGAGTCAATGGCTATTGACAAGGTTTCAATGGCTATTGACAAGGTGTCAAAGGCTATTTACAAGGTGTGAATGGCTATTGACAAGGTATCAATGACTATTGACAAGGTGTCAGTGGCTATTGACAAGGTATCAATGGCTATTGACAAGGTGTCAATGGCTATTGACAAGGTGTCAATGGCTATTAACAAGGTGGCAATGACTATTGACAAGGTATCATTGACTATTGACAATGTGTCAATGACCACTGACAAGAGGTCATTGACCAATGGCAAGAGATCAATGGTCATTGACAAGAGGTCTGTAATAGGAGTGCAGGTATAATTGCACTGTGAAGAAAAACTCCGTTGTTTATTGGTTTTCAAGTTTCTTTATTAACCAGAGCAGGTATATTGCTCGATTGGTAGGGAAAACCGGAGTGCTTTCCCTATGGCCGAATGGCCTTATTTATACTAGTATTATCGATCGGCTTACTGCTGATCGATCATTATTCAGAATATACAATGTTATGATTATACGTTAATTTAACATTACATATGTACATATACAGAAGTTCAATAGTCATTCATATGAATCAATGTATAGCTTTATACATACATACATATATTGCTGGTCGATGGCCGGCCTACATGTATACAACAACCAAATGGAATATGAGTGAGTATGTGAGTAACAGTCTGGCCTTGGAACGAAGTAAAGCATAAACAAATGAATTTCTCCAGCGACCATCGGTCGACGACTCCCAGAATGTTGACGATTGCATATAACTGCATGAGCGCCGCGGATGTAACCTGAGATTCTTTTACTTGTTATTTCGCTTGATGTTTTATGTGGCTATACAGACTGTGAATCACCTTACACCTCCATTTTTCGGAAGAATGTTCATATAATGGAAATTTTATGGACATTCTTTTACAATTGAATCTTAGTAATATTGTATTTTTATTGTTTTTATTTCTATTTAATCTGTAATTGCTATTATTATTTTATAATTAGCCTATGGTATTTTTAGTCTAGTAATATCTATTGTTAAATTATATTTTTATTATTGTTATTCCGGAATAAGGTTGATATTATTACAATTTATATAGTTTAAGTCTATTCTTATGAACTATTTGTTCTTTATTATCTGATTTATCTAATATTTTAACATTATTATTCTTAAGTATATCTTTAATTATGTATGGTCCTTTGTATTGTGGATCCAATTTATGGGAGGATTCGTTCCTTAGCAAAACGAAATCTCCTATATTAAATTTAAGATCTAAAATTTTCCTATCGTAATTGTTTTTCTGTTCTAACTTACGTCTATCTAATAATATTTGGGCCCTCTTAAGTGCTACTTCTAATCTAAATTTTGCCTCTTTGGCATAATTGTCTATATTATACAGAGGAGTAATTCTATCTACTTCTGTGAATTGTTGAAACATGTTTGGAAGTTTCGAAAAAACTAACTCGTAAGGGCAGTAGTCATATGCCGTAGATGGCGTGGTGTTAAAACAGTACGTGAAGTACTTAAGCCATATGTCCCAATCACTTTTATCAACCGATATGTATGATCTTACATATTCGTTGAAGGTACGGTGAGATCTTTCGATCGTACCGAGTGTTTGGTGATGGTATGCCGTCGATGTCAGTTTCTCTATTTTAAGCAGAGTGCATAACTCCGTCAGTATTGCGTTCTTATATTCCGTCCCCATGTCCGAAATGAAAGTCCTCATCGGACCGTAGGTGAGAATAAAGTTCTCAAATATCGCCTTGGCGACTGTCTTGGCACTTTTGTCTTGAACGGGTATAGTAACCAAGTATTTTGTCAAGTCACAAATCAACGTCACTGCATATTCATTGCCATGTTCCGACCTTGGGAACGGGCCTATGGTATCCACAAATACCGTATCAAATGCCTTTTCTGGCGTTGACGTTAGAGTCATTGGGGCTTTCAAATGCTTAGTCGTTTTATTGGTCTGGCATTTAAGACATTCTTTAACGTATTTCTTTACGTCTTTAGTCATGTTTTTCCAATAATAATACCTTCGTATTTTGGCGAGCGTTCTCAATATTCCACAGTGACCTCCCTCAATCGGGTCATCGTGATATCGCCTCATAATGTCTCGAATCTGCTTAGCATTGTCATCATCAATTTGGGTCACCTTATTCAGTAGCGCTACTTTAATTCCAACCAATTTATCATTGCCCTTTTTTATAAATTCTTCAGTTGAGACAAATTCGAAAATTTTCTCACTAGGTGCCACTCGTAATTTGTCAATGTTATGCTTACAGGCCACTTCTTCGAGCCTTGGGAAAAATCGTCCTAAGTCGAGATTCCCATTAATAAACAAATCATTGATCTGTATATATGCAATTGAAATTTTACCCTTTTTGATGTAACACCGTCCAGGAGTAATTTTCAATTTATAATATTTTCTGACGTCAGCGTTGTTTAATGGTACATATATACTGGGCCTATCATTCTCATATTTTTGATGATGCCTGTTCAAGATATTACTTTGTTCTGCATTGTCCCCTTTTTTAGTCATGGATCGTGTTGTGACTCTTAGTACACAATTTGTCTGTTCAGTCATGTCTTTAAGATCTTCTACCGTAATGCGCGACAAAGCGTCGGCTACATAATTGTCTTTCCCCCTAAGATATTCGACAGTAAAATCATATTCTTCTAAGTCAAGTCTCATCCTAGTTAACTTCGAACTTGGATTTTTCATAGAAAATAAGTAGGAAAGTGGTCTGTGGTCACTGCGTACAAGGAAATGTTTTCCGTATATATACGGTCTGAAATGTGTAATAGCCCAATGGATAGCTGTCAACTCTTGCTCAATTGTGGACTTGTTGCTTTCACCTCTTGTGAATGTTTTTGATGCATATGCTACGGGTAGATGTTTCCCGTCGTATTCCTGAGTCAATACAGCGCCGCAAGCATGTTTGCTTGCATCTGTAGTAATACAAAACTGTTTCCCGAAGTCAGGGTATTGCAGTAGTGTAGGACTCATCAATGACTTCTTTAGGTACTTGAATGCAATGTCACAGTCTTCTGTCCATTCAAATGGCACACCTTTCTTTGATAATCTTGTGATATGCCGTGAGTATTCGGAAAAATTCTTTATGAACCTACGATAATAGTTACAGAAAGCTACAAATCTCTTTGCGCTGTCTGCGTCTCTTGGTGTTGGATAGTTCTCAATCACCGTGTATTTGCTATCATCCGGTAATATCCCTCTATCTGTACACTTATGTCCGAGATATGTTACCTCTCGCATAAAGAAAGAACATTTTCCTGGATGTAATTTAAGATTGTTTTTGCGACATAACCTGAAAACGTCAGTCAGATTCGAAAGCATATGTTTCTCCGAGCAACCCAATACGACCAAGTCATCCATGTATAGGAATGCTTGTTCGGGTTTCAAGCCACTAAAAGCGAATGTCATCATTCTTTGAAAAGAATTTGGCGCTATTTTAAGTCCGTAGGGTAGTCTCGTGAACCTGTATGAACCATTGCCTGTTGAAAATGATGTCAAATCCCTAGACCTTTCCTCCAGTGGGATTTGGTGAAATCCTGACATTAAGTCAAGACACGAAAAATATTTTGCTCTGCCAAGTTGGTCTAGGATGTCGTCTATTCTTGGAAGTGGAAATTTATCAGCCACTAATTTCTTATTTATCTGTCTATAGTCAATGACCAGTCTCCATCGTTTTTCCCTAGAATTTGGTAGAGATTTCTTCGGTACCAATAAGAGTGGACTATTGTATTCCGACTGTGATGGTTCGACTATATCATCGTCTACTAGTTTCTTGACCTGTCTGTCGATTTCGTCTTTGTGTGTATGTGGTATCCGGTAGTTCTTAATGTATACCGGTTCTTTATCCTTAACTCTTAACCGTTGCTCATAAAAATTGTTTGTGGATATTGTTTCTGATTCCAAACCAAAGATATCACTGTATTCAGAACAAAGCTTAGTCAATGTTTCCTTAAAATTCTCTGGAAAAGTTTTCTTTAATATTTCTATTATTTCAGACTTTCTATGCTCGTTATTTGGTCTGCTCTGGATTATTTCATAATCGTTGATATCTTCAGTTAAAATCTTTTCTTGTTTTAGTGTAATTGTGTGGTTATTAGTGTTTAGAATTCGAATATATGCTCTGTCAGCCTTTACCAGGGTGTTTGCTATAAAAACACCTGGTTGAGGTTCCTGGTGTGGTACCAATGCTTCTTGACATGTGGTCGAGAGTTTCACTCGTCGTATCACCTCTGCTCTTGCTGGTAAAGCTATATCGTCATTGCATGTATTTGTTATGGGTATTTCTATTTGTTCTGTAATGTTGTGTGGGCGTAGGATAAGGTAATCCAGATCTTGGTCAAAATCTAACAAGCAATTATATTTTTTCATGAAATCCATTCCAATGATTCCGTCACATGGGATCGGGAAATCATTGTGAACTACATGAAAAACATGCGGAATCATATAATTTTTGAATCTTGAATTAAAGAATATAGATCCTAGTGATTGTATTTTACCCTGTCCTATGCCGCTGAGTGTGGTGATTTCATTTGTGTTAATGAATTTTGATGGTGCATAATTTGCCTTTATTAATGAAATATCTGCGCCTGTGTCTACTAATAATGTGATTAAAGTGTTTGAGTGTTCAATGTATAGTTGTATGAATAAGCTAAGGTTAAGGTGGATGTTATACACTTTTCTGTCTACTGGTCTGATCTTAGGGGAGTGTTCTGGTTTTCCGAACCTTCGTTGTTCGTTGTCCAGACGTTGTTACTCTGATTCTGTGATCTATTTCTGTTCTGTCCTCGCCGGTTGTTATTGTTTCTACGATAGTTGTCATTGCCATTATGATTATTCCTATTATTATGGTAGTTACCCCTACCGTGGAATTTACTTCTTCCGCCATGATAATTTCCTCGGGATTTATTCCCAAAATGCAATACTGTGTTATGCTGCCCGGTAGCCTCGGTGCAGCTGCTGACAAATTTGCCAATGGCATCGTTCATGTTACTGAACTGTCCTGCCTCCATGATAAGTTTAACCTTATCGATGGTGCAGTTCTTTGTCATGGCCTTGACTGCTACCTGAGTGGAGTATCGGGTTGCCAATTCACATGACAAACCATCCGATACGTATGCGTTCTCTAGTGCCCTTGTCAGTGATTCTATCTCGCTGCAGTATGCATTTGCAGACTTGCTGTTCTGCCTTATGTTCATTATCTTGGCTGAAATCACTTCAACCGACTCGCCCTTTATTTTGGCTTTTAGCGTAGCCACGATCTGTGCTATAGTTGTTTCGGTCTCAACTAGATTCCGTGTGTTGCCTCTTAATTTGGTCTTTATTAAAGACACCGCTATCGGCTCATGTGAGCCCTTAAGGCCGTCAACCAATATTAAGGCGTCCAAAAATGAACGCAAATTCTCCGATTTCCCATCGAAATCTGGAATCAGCCTTGAGGCTGTATTCAGGAATTCGATTGCCGTTTGGGTCATGTCCAATTTTATTTGACTGTCTGTTTCGGAATCTAGTTCTTCTTCGTCAATGGGTGAGGATTTTTGTGCCTCGCCTAACGTTATTAGGACGTTCACGTCCACTTGCAGGGTTTCTTTCACCGAATGAGGTACTTTCTGGTCTATATTATACTTCGCTAGGACCCTGACTAACTGGTCTCTTAGCGTCCAATATACCTCAAGACACTGTGCTTTATGTTCTTCTGTGAATCTTAGTTCGTGCTTGTCTATTACTTCCCTTATGCTTTCTAGTGAGCCAACAATGATACCTAAATGTTTTCTAACTGTTTCTGGTCTAATATAAATATTTTTATTTATGCACTTGTACGCTCGTTTAAAATTCTCCTTTTCTGTTTGTATTATTTTTTCTATTAATTCCCATTCCATACTATTATCTTGAAATGAATTTACTGAGTGTTTTTCCTTTAAATTTTCTCTACTACCTGTACTTGGTTGCTTGCCTTTGCCAAATATTTCTTTTTCAACACTTTGTTGTGCATCGCGTAAACTTTTAACGCAAAATTAAGGCAAACAAATGCAGTGAGCAGAACTAGGTAAAGTTCGATTTTGAACAAGTTTACTTCTCGTTCTACGACTTTTACCTCGTTCACCACGTTTGCATTTGGCTTCACAATTTTTGATTGTTCCTGTCCCATATTTGGATCCACAAAAGGAAAATTTTCAGTATACAAATTTTGTTTTTTATTAAAAAAAAAAAAATACTTATGTATAAGTTTTAAATCTTCTGTTATTTTTGTATTTTTGGTTTTTTTTTTGTGTTTTTTTTTTTTTTTTTAAAAAATTATATTTGCCACGAGCGATTAACGCTTACTGGCCCTGCGAGTGCAAAGATAGTGCACATCGTTTCACAAGCTAAAGTATGTATTTTATATTATATATTATTATATATATTTTTTTTTTTTTATGTATATATACCTAAATGTACTATGGTTTAATGCCTTGGCTGCGGGATGTCATCAGTTGCGTTGCCTGTTTTCCAAGTACTGCCGGATGAGGAATTCAATCCTAAAAATTCGTTGCCAGATTTTATTTGCCGTGTCCCACGATGGTGGTGGTTTTGTTTTTAAACTGGTGTGGAGGATGGAAAGTTCCTTTTTATACTTCCAGATGTATCCTCCTCGCCTTCTGGGTCTTTGTACAGCTGGGACGAAAGGTTCCTCTACTGGCCTTCTTCTCGCTTGCCGTGCTCGATATTCTTCTATGGCCTCGCTCTTGGGCCTTCTTGCATTGTTTGCTTAAATTTTGGTCTTCACTTATGATTATTGATTTAAAGCGCTCAGGCTGGTGGTCCGTAAAAAATTTGGACAGCACCCAGGATCTGACTCCCGTGCAAATACTTTAGTGCACGTATGGCAGGATCGCCATGTAATAGGAGTGCAGGTATAATTGCACTGTGAAGAAAAACTCCGTTGTTTATTGGTTTTCAAGTTTCTTTATTAACCAGAGCAGGTATATTGCTCGATTGGTAGGGAAAACCGGAGTGCTTTCCCTATGGCCGAATGGCCTTATTTATACTAGTATTATCGATCGGCTTACTGCTGATCGATCATTATTCAGAATATACAATGTTATGATTATACGTTAATTTAACATTACATATGTACATATACAGAAGTTCAATAGTCATTCATATGAATCAATGTATAGCTTTATACATACATACATATATTGCTGGTCGATGGCCGGCCTACATGTATACAACAACCAAATGGAATATGAGTGAGTATGTGAGTAACAGTCTGGCCTTGGAACGAAGTAAAGCATAAACAAATGAATTTCTCCAGCGACCATCGGTCGACGACTCCCAGAATGTTGACGATTGCATATAACTGCATGAGCGCCGCGGATGTAACCTGAGATTCTTTTACTTGTTATTTCGCTTGATGTTTTATGTGGCTATACAGACTGTGAATCACCTTACAGGTCAATGGGATTTGATTGGAGGTTTGGATTGGAAATTTTGCAGACTTATCTATCCTCATTTACAAGAGGTCAATAACCATTGAAAAGAAGCTAATAACAACCAGCAAAAGGTGAATGGATATTATATGAGGTCAACAACCCTTGTGAATAGATCAATGACTATTAACAAGAGGTCGGTGGCCATTGACAAGAGGTCAACGACCATTGACAAGAGGTCAATGTCCATTGACAAATGGTAAAAGACCACTGACAAGTGGACAATGGCCACTGACACGAAGTCAATGGCCACTGACAAGAAGTCAATGGCCACTGCCAAGCGATCAATATTCTTTGACGATATTAAGGAAAAATTGACAGACCTCAAGAGGTTTACGCTCGTTTACGAGATGTCAATGACGTTTTAACAGAAGCGTGTAACTACCGACAAGAGGACCTATGAAATGAGATCCGTAACATTCGTAAAAAGGTCAATGACTATTAAATGAAGTCAACAACCTATGTGTCAATGGCTATTGACAAGGTGTCAATGGCTATTGACAAGGTGTCAATGGCTATTGACAAGGTGTCAATGGCTATAAACAAGGTGTCAATGGCTATTGACAAGGTGTCAATGGCTATTGACAAGGTGTCAATGGACCTATGGAGTCAATGGCTATTGACAAGGTTTCAATGGCTATTGACAAGGTGTCAAAGGCTATTTACAAGGTGTGAATGGCTATTGACAAGGTATCAATGACTATTGACAAGGTGTCAGTGGCTATTGACAAGGTATCAATGGCTATTGACAAGGTGTCAATGGCTATTGACAAGGTGTCAATGGCTATTAACAAGGTGGCAATGACTATTGACAAGGTATCATTGACTATTGACAATGTGTCAATGACCACTGACAAGAGGTCATTGACCAATGGCAAGAGATCAATGGTCATTGACAAGAGGTCAATGGGATTTGATTGGAGGTTTGGATTGGAAATTTTGCAGACTTATCTATCCTCATTTACAAGAGGTCAATAACCATTGAAAAGAAGCTAATAACAACCAGCAAAAGGTGAATGGATATTATATGAGGTCAACAACCCTTGTGAATAGATCAATGACTATTAACAAGAGGTCGGTGGCCATTGACAAGAGGTCAACGACCATTGACAAGAGGTCAATGTCCATTGACAAATGGTAAAAGACCACTGACAAGTGGACAATGGCCACTGACACGAAGTCAATGGTCACTGACAAGAAGTCAATGGCCACTGCCAAGCGATCAATATTCTTTGACGATATTAAGGAAAAATTGACAGACCTCAAGAGGTTTACGCTCGTTTACGAGATGTCAATGACGTTTTAACAGAAGCGTGTAACTACCGACAAGAGGACCTATGAAATGAGATCCGTAACATTCGTAAAAAGGTCAATGACTATTAAATGAAGTCAACAACCTATGTGTCAATGGCTATTGACAAGGTATCAATGACTATTGACAATGTGTCAATGACCACTGACAAGAGGTCCCTTGTGAATAGATCAATGACTATTAACAAGAGGTCGGTGGCCATTGACAAGAGGTCGGTGGCCATTGACAAGAGGTCAACGACCATTGACAAGAGGTCAATGTCCATTGACAAAAGGTAAAAGACCACTGACAAGTGGACAATGGCCACTGACACGAAGTCAATGGCCACTGCCAAGCGATCAATATTCTTTAACGATATTAAGCAAAAATTGACAGACCTCCTGCCTCATTCTCAAGAGGTTTACGCTCGTTTACGAGATGTAAATGACGTTTTAACAGAAGCGTTTAACTACCGACAAGAGCACCTATTAAATGAGATCCGTAACATTCGTCAAAAGGTCAATGACTATTAAACCTATGTGGAGATATTAATGACCATTGACAAGAGGTCAATCATCATTTAGAAGAAGAATTCAGTTGCCTTTCAAGTGATTCAGAAAAATTTACAAGAGCTATTCGTAATAGGTCAATATAAATTTCTTTCGTTCCTATGAGTAAGATAGGGCCTCAACGATATCGTTCCATCTTCGCTTGTCCGCTGCCTTGGACTTTAGTTCGTTCCAACGCCATTTTCTTGTTCGTATTTCGCGTTCGATGTAATAGGTCAATGACAACTGGTAAAACATCAGAGACAAATGCCAAGAGTTCAATGAGCATTCACAAAAAGTCAACGACCATTTACATCAGGTCAATAGCAACCAGAGTAGCTCGTAGAGTCAAAGTTAGCTGACAAGAGGTCAATGACAATTCAAAGAGTCAAAGTTCGCTAATGTGGAATCAATGACTACTTCCAAGAGGTCCATGGCTATTATAATGTGTTTAATGAACACTGACAATGGATCAAGAGGGTATAAGCGATCTGTGCATGCAGGTTTTTTTAAACAGCTTAACATTTAAAAGTTGTACCTAATACTTATTCAACAGTTCCGTTCCAATTTAAACAAAATGCATCATTAATATTTATAGGAAGGCAAAGAATGAAAAGGGTTAATATACCCATTAGCTTCAGCGAAGCCCATTTTGTAAAATATTTACAATTAATAGAGTTCATCCTCCATTTAGCTTAAATTCACAACAACACGAGGAGCAATCCAAAGAAAACCAAAACAACAATCCGGTCATACCACTTAATTAAAAACAAGAAAATTGTGCATATTGAATTATTTCTCGGCATGTGCGTCAGTATGTAATGCGTTTCGTAGTTGCTAACGATACTCGAAGGACCACTATGTAAACTGGACACGAAAAAATGTCTGCACATTTTTACACACACAAAGTGCTTATTTGTAAAATAAACCCTACTACAGATAATGCGGGCAGATTAGTGATTTTGTAGCATTTGCAACATTCTGATGTACTTATTCTCTCTGTAGGTTTTTAAAAATGACTATGGATTTTTTAAAATGGCTTGTTTTGTTTACAAGCCTTGTTAGATTTTTATCAATTTTTTTATAAGATGTTTATAATATTAATAACATTGGTATTTTTAACTACGTATAACAATGAATTTGCTAAATCGAAAAAGATCAATTATTCTGAGAATAAGTAAAAAGTATTTACATAAAAATAAATTTGATACCATACATGTTGAATGCTATTTATGAATCGAACTGACCGATCATAACGCCACACTTTCCCATTTTTTCATTTGGTTTATTGTTGGGATGACCATTGTTTACTGGCGTTGGTTTTTAATCGAGTGGGCCAAGGAGGAAAAATGTATTTTGCATATAAATTGCATGCATAAGCGATTTCTTGTTTTTTGCTTCCCTTTGTCCGTCATTAAAAAGGATGTGTTAAAATGCGATTTGTTGTTATGAACACGAAGAGCGCGACAGAGAGAGAGAGGAAAGGACTTTTGCTGTGTAAAGTGTTAAAATCCTTGTTTACGCATTTTAATCGAGCAAATAATGATGTACGTGGTAATGGCATGGGAATGGGAAAATTAAATATGGAGTATTATGAATCCATATTAATAATAACACGTTCAAAGAAGATTTGGAGTAACACGAATCCTTTCTAATTATAACAATTGGGACTTTTATCATAAATTGTATAAGAGGGTTTATACAAATAACCGCCTTATAGCAATCGTAGGTTCTCGATAAAGATGTCATATATTAACATGAATTGAATGATCCCTATCTGTAAAGGAATATACTATGGCTGCTTTCTCACATATATAGGGGACTTTCAATAACATAAATACAGCCGCTATAATTATGGCTTTAGCAACCCTAGGGGTTGATAGCAGTATACGTAGGTTCATTCATAACTTTCTGATTAAGAGACGCATTTAAGCTAGCTGACATGCGTGTTAGAGTTCATGAAAACTCCAGAAAACGTATGTAGTATTGTGTGGATAGCGAAGGTCGACATTTGCCAGATACACTATTTAAAACCATGTAATTTCTAAATGCCCTTACTGTTCAATATAATTAAAATATAAAATAAATATAAAACCATAGGATGGGGGTATATTCATTTTGTCACTCCGTTTGTAACACCTCGAAATATTAATCTGAGACCCCATAGAGTATATATACATACGAGTACATGTTCTTAATCATCGTAAAATCCTAAGACGTTTAGCCATGTCCGTCTGTGGCAATCACGCTACAATTTACAATAAAATGAGATAGATGACTGAAATTTGGTACAGATACTTCTTATAGCTTGGGATTGAAAATGGGCAATATCGGTCCGTTTTTTAATATAGCCCACATATATATATATATATTAGGCCGGGTCGATTTGTGGGGAGGCAAAAAAAGTCGCCATTGCTCAGTGCAAATCGTATTCTAGGGATCAAAATAAGAAACTTTGCCGAAGGAACCATAGCTCTAAAACGAATTCTGATGTCCCGTAATTTGGGTCGAACTTTTGGGTAGGGGCAAATTTTGAAAAATCCCACTTTGACCCATTTAGGGTGCTCCAATCGAGTCCAAATGTATGACCGACCCCCACTTACTTTGGAGGCCCGACCCACCCGTGCCAGTGGCACACCCCCTGGAACCCCCGGGACATCAGAATTCGTTTTAGAGGTATGCTTCCTTCGGCAAAGTTTCTTATTTTGATCCCTAAAATACGAATTTCACTGAACACTTCACTGAGTGGGGGTCGGTCATACATTTGGACTCGATTGGAGCACTCTAAATGGGTCAAAGTGGTATTTTTTCCGGGACATCAGAATTCGTTTTAGAGGTATGCTTCCTTCGGCAAAGTTTCGTATTCCGATCCCTAGAATACGATTTTCACTGAACACTTCATTGAGTGGGAGCACTCTAAATGGGTCAAAGTGGGACTTTTTCCGGGACATCAGAATTCGTTTTAGAGGTATGGGTTCTTCGGCAAAGTTTGTTATTTTGATCCCTAGAATACGATTTTCACTGAGCAATAGGCGATTTTTAAATCGACCCGCCCTAATATATATCCTCTGACCGATATGAATTCTTTGGTCATGAAGACAGCAGATTTCAAGTGATAGGACTGAAAATTGGTATTTGGAGTGCATCTATACCCAGAACCATTTACACGAAAAAAAGTCGCCATAGGTCCATGTTTTGATATAGCCCCCATACTTTTTTATTTTTAAGGTTTTTTATTTTTTTTTATTTTTTATAGTTTTTTTATTAATTTTGCCTGCCCTCTGCCAAAAATAGTTTGATTGTACCAGCATGCGAAAAATTCCACAAATGTACGAAAAGTGGTACAATTGTACCACGTTCCCCGTCACTGGTCAACTGACGTCCAAATATTTATCAGCAGGGGAACGTCCCAAAGGTGGGTTCTGTCTCCTCTGTTATGGAATCTCTCCATGAACAATATTCAGCTGTGTCTGGAGGTTATGGGTGTCAAAGTTGTTGCCTATGCAGTTGACGTTGCAATGGCTGTTAGATATATTACAATGAATCATGGCTATCTATAATTTAACCCAAAAACAATCCCTGTAAACATAGATTTACATGGAGTAGTGTCAAAAAACTTGGTTTGTAAATCAAGTAGTCAATACTTAAAATGACCCGGACTGGATTGGTTTGATTGTTCAAAAAGCAGGAGCAGTGGTGCTTGTTTGGCACCTTCACTCAGACACCCTTTGAGTCTATTGTGATTCCCTTATTTAATTTGATATATTCTGATGAAAGCTTTAATGCAATGTGTTTATATATGTGACAGCACTATGAAAAGAGGGATGAATAACTTATGTGTTATTTAAGTAAATCTTCGGTGCTATAGGTGGTCATAATCTTTCTAGACCACTTGTCATTAGGCCCTATTATCTTCACAAAGCGAATATGTTCCATTGTCTCCAGTTGTCGTCGTCACACTTTCGACAAAAGTTTGGAATACTGTTGTCACAACTGCTAGTCACTCTGCTCATTAGGGCTCATAGTGAGTTTTACACTTCTTACGCCCAGTCCTAGTAGTTGTTTGGTTGTAGCAACTCCCAGCTCCTACAAAACCCTTGAGATCCCGCAATCGTCCTTACTATTCCATGGCAGACTGCCATTGGTTAATATACCCAACTTTCTGTTAGTTCTATTCTCATCTCAGGCTATCTATTAGGGCGGGTCGATTTAAAAATCGCCCATTGCTCAGTGAAAATCGTATTCTAGGGATCAAAATAAGAAACTTTGCCGAAGGAACCATACCGCTAAAACGAATTCTGATGTCCCGGAAAAAATCCCACTTTGACCCATTTAGAGTGCTCCAATCGAGTCCAAATGTATGACCGACCCCCACTCAGTGAAGTGCTCAGTGAAAATCGTATTCTAGGGATCAAAATAAGAAACTTTGCCGAAGGAACTATACCTCTAAAACAAATTCTGATGTCCCGGAAAAAAATCCCACTTTGACCCATTTAGAGTGCTCCAATCGAGTACAAATGTATGGAACCCCCAGGGGTTTCCAGGGGGTGTGCCACTGGCTTGGGAGGGTCGGGCCTCCAAAGTTAGTGGGGGTCGGTCATACATTTGGACTCGATTGGAGCACTCTAAATGGGTCAAAGTGGGATTTTTCAAAATATGCCCCTACCCAAAAGTTCGACCCAAATTCCGGGACATCAGAATTCGTTTTAGAGGTATGGTTCCTTCGGCAAAGTTTCTTATTTGATCCCTAGAATACGATTTTCACTGAGCAATGGCGACTTTTTTTGCCTCCCCACAAATCGACCCGGCCTACTATCTATATGCCTATGCCTTTCCATTCTCCCGGTACGCAATAAAGAGTAAAGAGTCAATTGCATTTATGCTAATGCAAAAGGAAACTCGGATGGCTACCCACGTACCCGTGCTTGTATCTAGGTTACTTTGACCGGTGAAATAGTGTGGTTGTAGGATGAAAGTGAAAAGAGAAGAATAGAATGGTAGAATTCTTTTTTTTTATCAAACGTATATGCGCGTGTGTCACATGCGATCCTGACTAGCTAGGTTCTTGGTAGCCACGCTGACCCCGTTTGCACATACGCCGATGGCAAGTTGTTTCTTTTCATTGGACTAGCTGTTTACTTGATAGCCACAACATGTTAATACATTGAAGTACATATTCCAAGGACCATTCGTCATGGTTTTGGAAATGTATTTATCTTATTGTTGAGAATATCTATGTTCTTTGATATCCACAATCCATTTCATTTAACCAGCCAATTTTCAAAGCTTATGATGTTGTCGAAACATCCTCCAGCTCGTCCAGAAAATGGTCGCCAAGCCACTTTTTCCGCTGGTTTTGTATAGTTTAGAGTTGACTCGATGACTTTATATTGCATTAAGTGCCGAATTCCCGCTTAAAATACGCTACATTCAATGGGAGAAGTTTTGTCGAAGGACGGTTTAGCGACAAAATAGTCCAAACTGTTATATTTGTCAAATTTGTTGTCCATGTTATATTTTCTAAAATTGTTAATAATTATAAAATTAAAACAGTGACTCACCTCTTCTTGACATTACTGCTTTCTCATTGGTGCCAAGGTGGGCGTTAGCGTCTCTGTTGAGTACCAGGTCGATCTTTAGTCTTCTCGCGTTCTCAGCTTCTGCACCTCATTACTCCGGAGTTTCAATCTCACCTCATATGACAAAACGCACTAAAAACTGGGGTGTAGCCTTTCGTCCTTCCAGTTACGACAATTAGGTCTCGATACCTGATAGTAGGCGTGATTACTATTAACCGAAGAATACTGAAATTTGGTTTATATCGGGTCCGTCAATAAGAGCGCTACAAAAGTTTTTTTTTAAATAAAACAAAAACGGTTTTGGATATGTGAAAAGTACGTTCGATGCCATTATGTATGGAACCCGATTTCTTTTGCATGGCCACCACGGGCACGCTTGCAGAAGTCTAGACGCTTTTCAAGCATAAATCAGCCGATACTGCTGCAATTTCACGTTCGATATTCGTACGAAGTTCATCAATCGTCGCTGGCTTGTTGGCATAGACCATAGACTTGACGTAGCCCCACAGGAAATAGTCTAACGGCGTCAAATCGCACGACCGAGGCGGCCAATCGACTATACCATTTCGTGAGATAACACGTTCTACAAACTTGGTTTCCAATAAATTGATTGTGGCATTCGCTGTGTGGCTTGTGGCGCCGTCCTGTTGGAACCACATGTCCTCCAAGTCCATATCATCCAATTGGGGCCAAAAATATTCGGTTATCATTGAAAAGTAGCGATTCCCATTCACAGTAACGTCCCGGTCTTGATCATCACGGAAGAAGTACGGCCCAATGACGCCGCCGGCCCATAAACCGCACCAAACCGTAATTTTTTGACGAAGCCATTCAGCCAGAAATGAGCCTCATCGCTGAAGATGATTTCTCGATTTTTCTCTCTCTTAACGTTGAGGCCACTGACTCCGAATTTCGGTAGTAAATTTTAATAATTTCGACTCGTTGTTGGCTCGTATATCTTTCCATCATGAAATGGCAAACCTTACTGAAAAAAAATGGCGTCGTTTGCTGTCCCTGTCGGTCTACTTTTGTAGCGTCCCTGTTGAAAAATCCTGTATAATAATAGATATGTAAATAGATATCTTCACAAGAAGTGAACGTGATGGTATTAGTGGTTGTTGCTCCTAACATAATAGTCAGACGACAAATCATGACAATACCATGAATGCGAATCGTTATATCGTTACCTCCATTCAAAATTATGCTAAGTTCAATAAGGAAGTCTTTCAGGTGAAGCGATCAAAGTTTGATGCATTTTTTATATTTGTGTGGAATTTTTTTTGGGAGTAACTTTTGATTGGCTTGATGAATAAAGATCAAATTTTGACTGAATATAATTTGGAATATTTAAAATTAATTAATTATTTAAAATTAATTTTGGACTTGTCCCTCGGAATGAAGGTATCGATATAACGTCTATCCTGAGCGTTGTCGACTTATCCATGTTGCATACTCCAAGATCGTTAGTAGTTATAAGCCAATAGTGACTCACCTCTAAGGTTGATATTGTTGCTACCTTATTGACAATGTCGTGTTTTAACGTCGCCTTCTCAACCAGCTTCTGTTCCTCGTTACATCGAAGATATAAGCCCTCATATGGCACATACACTGAAGCTAGCGCAATCTGGGTCAAGCGTTTGGCTTCTTAATTTACGACCGTTAGGTCACAACGGCTGAAAAAAGAAGATATGATTAAATAAACTCGCTTTTAGACAATAACTGAAGACTGAAATATCGTTTGTATTTACGTTAGAGAAGTAAATATAAGATATTTACAAAAGTCAGCGGGATTATATCAGTGAAAATCCGATATTGTTTGTATTTTTGTAAAATTATATGCTCCACATATTATTTTTCGAGGTTTTGCAATCCTATAGTAAGGTCGTTTAATCCTGACATCAATGATATAATTGTAACAATAAAATGTTCAACACAAAAGTACTACAGGAGATCCAACGAATGTATTATATGAGAATTAACCGAGCACTAGGACCACACCTAATAAACGTCTACCCAATATAAATCCAAAATAATATAAGATATATATTGTATATTTTATATAAAATATAAAATAAGAAGCGGCCCTAGAAGAAAAAAAGACAACAGGAGATAGAAAGATAGATTAAGAGTGACCACAAGCCATAGCACCAAAAATAGTAGAAGCATTGGACAGACATAGGCATACAATGGAAAACACCGGCCGACTGACTAAATAAATAATAGTAATGCTGCCGGTTTCTGCAATAATCGTCCATGTGGAGATTTCCGGTCTTGGGATTTACCTGACGTTCCGTATAAAACGTAGGTATGACAAATTAACTGTACTATTTTCAGGTTCAAAATTAAATGTACTGCCAAAGTATTCAGACTCCGGAACATTCTTTTTTTATCCCCCCACCTTAGAAGTGTAACACATCGAAGGAGTCACCTAAGACCCCAAGAATGTGTGGCGGAAATTCGATTTTGGTCATTTTAAGTCATTTGAACAATGTCCGTCTGTGTGTCTGTCTGCAGGCTGGTGCACACGATATCTCGAGTGACTTCAAATTTGATATGCGGCAATATTTTTCTCTCTCTCCGGCTAAGTTCGAAGATGGACCATATTGGTCCATTCCTTCTAGTTCCTCTCCCTCAAAGGTTTAACATTTAGTGAAATATTGATTCTTTTATAATTTCTGTACTACTTACTCAAATCGCATAGTATTAGATTAATAGCCGCTAACACTTCATGAAAAATAGGCAAAGTTGCCACGCTTCTTTTGTACCTCCAACACAATTGGACAATTTACACAAAAATTTAACTGTGTATAGTTCATACAAATAATTGAAATTTTGTACAGTGTAATGCTGTTATAGTACCTAGAGTCCAGAGAATAGTGGGCGTTATTGGCACGCCCCGTTTGGTACCTCCCACAAAATGGACCATTTTGCACCAAAAGTTAACAGGTTATAACTTTAATGCCAGGGCATACAAATCAGAGTATGAAGCCGCCGAGCCGAGCCGCCGATTTTAGCCGCCGCCGACCTTTTTTCACCAGCCGAAGCCGCCGCCGATCTTTGCGGCTAAAATCGGCTGAACCACGGCCGCCGTTCCATAGAAAAACTTTAAAATATGGATAGATGCAATTTACATTTTTGATAAGCAAATAACTATGTAACAGATATATCGTCCCCTCAATAGAAGAATAGTGTATACACATAAACACATTTTAATAATCTACGCAATTGGATGTATATCTAGTAAAAATTTGGGAAAATTCTACTTCCACAAATTGGGTGTTTGAAATTGATTGTTCATTAATAAAGGCCTATGTGCCGATATCGATTTTCAATATCACAAAAAGTTCAAATATGATTTTCTCGAAACGACAAATAATTGGGGGACGATATGGAAAGAGTTTTCGTTTTGATTCGTTTATTGTCACAAGAGGGAGCTTAACATGTATTAAAAATGAGAATATTGATAGTAATAGAAAAATAATTAAAAAAATTATTTTTTAAAGGAAATAATAAGATTTTTTATTTATTATTAGATTACCTACACATATAGAAACAAATATTTTCCGAAAAAAGGCAATGGATTATCACAAAATTGTAATACTGCATATAAATGTATACCTCCATTGTAAAGAATGCTATGTCGATTTGGTACGTTATACTGGAGATTGCATTTCTAAATTCTAAATATTCTAAATTGTCTTCAGTCAAATCCATCAATTCAATGAAGTTAAGCTCAAAACAAATTACAAGGTAATTCTACACAAATTTTAAATTTCACTTAAACGACGATTCGCCTCTCCTGAAAACAACCAGTTTCGACTTAGCATACTTTGAAAATCGAGTATATCATAGAGCCGCCTAGCGTCAATTTTATGACTTATCATTGTATGGAAATCGATAATTTCTATACCCGCCACCATAGGAAATAATTGAAATATGATCTGCGACCCTACAAAGTATATATATTATTGATCGTCGTGAAATTCTAAAACGATTTAGTCACGTCCGTCTGTCTGTCTATCTGTTGAAAATACGCTACAATAATAGAGCTAGGTTAATCAAATGTGGTATAAAGTCTTCTTATAGTTGCAGGTCATTTGGGATTGCAAATAGGCCATTTGGTCAATGTTTTTATATAGGCCCCTACAGAGGTCGCTCCAAATTATGGGTTTTGAGCCATAGACACCACATTTTAAAAGCAATTTAGCTGAAACTTTGCAGTTTGTATTCTATTTTGACAAAAATTCATCACAACAAAAATTTTACATTCATATTTCATATTTTGTTATAGTCACCCTATAGAGGCCGCTCCAAAATATACGTATTTAAGCCAATATACGTATTTCTAAGCATTTTAACTGAATCCCTGAATTTTTTATTTTACTTTGGCAAGATTTCATCACAGTAATTTTGTTTTTAAATCGGTTCATATTTGGTTATAGTCCACCTGTAGATGTCGCTCCCAAAAAGGCTTCCTTAAGCCATAAACACCACATACTTAAAGCCATTTTGCTGACACTTTTCAGTTTGTATTCTACTTATATTTTGATAAGAATTCATGTCAATGAAATTTACACAAATCAAAAGTTTGGCTAAAGAGGCCTAAAATTTGGCTAACAATTGTAGCGTTCGTTTTTTCAATAAATTGCTTAAACAAAAAATAGTTCCATGACTTGCTCCATATCCAAAAAACTTTCAGTAATAGAATCAGTAATAGAATTGAATACGATTCATGCTGGAGGGTATATAAGATTCAGCATGGCCGAACTTAGCGCAGTTACTTGTTTCACTTCACAATATCTTACAATTAACCTAAAAACATCCATTAGTTATGAATATATAGCAGAGCTTAACTTTTCAACTATTATTTTAAATGTAAAAATGACTATCACAGAGCCGCCGTATGTCAATTTTATGTCGGCTAAGCCATCAAGCCGCCGCCGCCGATCTGTAGTTTTCCATGGCAGCCGCCGCCGCCAATTTTGCCTCGGCTTCATTCTCTGATACAAATAATTCAAATTTTGTACAGTGTAATGCTGTTATAGTACCTAAAGTCCAGAGAATAGTGGGCGTTATTGGCACGCCCCTTTGGTACCTCCCACACAAATGGACCATTTTGCACCAAAAGTTAACAGGTTATAACTTTAATAGCAGTGCCTACAAATATTTGAAATTTTGTACAGTTTAATTTTATAGCAACTACAGTCCAGAGAAAAATGGGCGTCACTCCACTTTTGATACCTCCTACACAAATGGACTATTTCGTACTAAAAGTTAACAGCTTATAACTTTAATACCAGTACATACTTTAAAGTTATTAAATTAAGTTAAATTTATAATTAAAATAATACAAACAAATTTACGATTTTTTTTTTTTTGGGACTGAAGGTGAGTTTATTCTTAAGTCGGTTTACCCGATTGAACTTTCTTTGTTGTTTCTATATGCCATTATTCCAGAAAACCACAGAATTATGAAACACCAATACCATACAGAAACTCAGGACTAATCGAAACCTTAACGACGACGCCCACGACGACCTATTGTACCCCTAGAAATAGTACTGGAACTCTGTACTGATGAAACAAAGACCGCGTTACGCAAATCGGAGTTTAACAAGATATTTGTTTCTCATAAACACAGTGTTGCAAACAAATATACACCGAATAGAAGAAGAAGAAAACAGATAGAGTGGAGGAATTAAGCAACACTTCCAATATCACTAAGCAGCAATCGCACATAATTTGGATTTTTGAGGATGCAACTGGGAGTCAGGACTGAGAGTAGTGGAAAGGCCGCTAATAAAGCCTTTAATATAAAGCCGGTCCGTTAATATATTTCAAATCTCAACGTCTCCTCTGCGAGTGAATGTAGTTCTCGAAGAGCATGCTCAGATAGTTTGAACTATCACATTTATCGCTGTACAAATTTAGTCTTCCCTTACTGGTGTAAAAATGAGACGGAAACTTTTTACAAAATTTTTGGACAACAAAAAACATTTCGCAAAATTAACAATAATATTTTTTTTTATTTCACATGATTTGTCTAATAAACTACATACATACAAAATTAAAATGAAATTTACACAATAATGCTAAACAAAGTCAAAAACTAACACAAAATTAATCCTCATCATCGAAATTAAAAATATGATCCAAATCGTTGGCTATTTGACGGTCTCGTTGTTGATTCTGCCTTTCCTCGGCCGCCTCCAAAGCTGACCAGAAACTTTCGCGCTTGCGCACTGTCGAGGGTAGCTCTAAACTATCTTGGAATTGCTCCCAAAAACTATCCTCTGCGGTTGGGGGTGCTGGCGATGTCGTTGTGCTATCTATCACTGGCTGTTGTTGTTGTTGAATTTCATCCCAAAAGCTTTTCTCTTCGTTATAAGAATTGACCAAAGGATCGTAGGCTTCTTGCGACGAGGACGACGAAGAAGAAGGCTGTGAGGACCACAAGGATTTTTGATACTGACGCTGTGGTTGTGATTGTTGTTGATACTGATAATGATCTTCCATTTCATTCTCTTGCAATTGCTGCTGTTGTTCTAGTTGTTGTTGATACTTTTCCTTTTTCAGTTGTTTTAATAAAGTTTCCAGCTGATCAATTTCAGCCGCTGCCAACTCCACATTTGGATATGAGACATGTTCTGGGATTTCAGGTGGCGTTATGCTAAGTGAAGTATGTTTATCACCCGTCAGATGCCCCATCATGGTTTTATACAAAAAGGGATAATTCTTTTCAAAATTCATTTTGATGCGCAACAAACGTTCCAACATATTTGGAGTAAGAACATGTTTCTGTTGTGTGGTATGGGGGGTTGCAGTGGGCCTGGGATTGCCGGAGTTATAGGAGACATTTCGGCGATAACGATTGAGCAGAGATTCAAAAGTACCACCTCCCGTAAAGATGGGCTGATACAAATTATACGGTTTATGGTGCCATGGGTCATCTTCGTGGTCTATCTTCTTTAAACCCATAAAAGGTTGCAAAATTTTCGGATGAAAGCTATACAATGAACGTTGATGTTCCGAAGAAGCCTCACCACCTTCGCATTCGGACGGATCAATGGATGAAGGATATGAGGATGCGGATGCAGATGCTGATGCTGATCTTAAGGCGGTTTCGGTAACATCGGATGTTGGTGATGTTTTTTCAGATGAATTTAATGTTGCATTACTACAGTGCATAGTTGGATGAGTGTGATGCGGGCCGGTGAGGAGCAATGAGTTTGTTTATGATTCATGAAATAAAAATAAATAAATTTATGAATAGATGAAATGAAATTTCAATGATATGCTGTGAGAATAAAATATATGTATACTTAAATATTAAAAGAAAATTTAACAGATTTCAATATTTGTTTTTCACATTTAGATTTTTTTGTACAATTTTAATTTATAAAAATTAAATAATATTTCCTATGTTTGAATGCTGCGGTATTTGAAGACAATACTTTATACAGCATAAACAAAAAAATGTACAATATTTGCTAGATGGGAAAGTTTATTATTTAAGCTGATTTTAGACCTACTAAAAGGTATCAGAACGACAAAGCGAATGCAAACATACTGGCTGATGCCATTTAGTAGATCTAAAATCAGCTGTTTTTCGTTCGCATCGCTTTCGTTCGACATAGAGAACCAGGCTGTAACTATGATTGAAAATTTACCAATTATACATAAAATGATTCAATTAATAACTTATTATTTCCATCAATACAAAAAAGGCCTGAATTTTAGCCACCTCAATTAAAAAAATAATTAACAGTCAATTAATTTCTTAATTGATTTAATTACATTCTTAATTTTGAGCCATAAAACAGTTAAATAGCAAAATGTTTCCTATGGAAGTCCGACGTATTCAATCATTAAATTAATCCATTAATAAGTTAATATCTTTAAATCTCTAAATATGTATGTATTCTTCTAAAGATTTAACTGAAGCTCTTAATTTGTATTCCTCAAAATGAAAGTTGAGATTATATCTCACAAAGTTTCCATCTATTATGTTTATGAAGACCTTCATAGAAATATTCGACTAAAAACTTCTTCATCCTATAACAAAAAACATTTACAGTTTTTCCAATATTTTTTCGTGATAGAAATATGAAATTTAGAAAGCTTTGGAGACCTACACATACATATGTATGTATTCTTCTCATCTCGAAATGGCACATTTCACTTAAGGGTAATATATGTAAATGTTCTATATAAACAATAACTATTGAGATGGAAAATTTCTGAAATATTTGAAATGTAGTTATCTTCTCAGAAATCGGTCAAATCACTGAATAACTTATAGATATCGAAATGTAGGACATTTTTGTATGACCACCACAAACATTTTTCTATTTTCTCGTTCGTTTTCTCGTGACGTTCTCTTACGAAAATAACTATTTAGATATGATAAAATCAAACGAAATCTGTTAAGTCATCTTAACAATATTAAATGAACGTATAAAAATACTGGTGTCTTCGAATGTAATGATTTTTAAACTACATCTTCCCAAAAACCATTTTCCCCGAATCCAAAAAACCTATTTCCCCGAATCCGATTTAGCGAAATCTTTTGAAGTACTCGCTTTTGCAAATTTTGTTGATGACTTAAGTTTTCGACGTTTCATTTTCGATGATGTCGTGGAATTGGATGTGGAGGCTATAGAATTCGTGGAGCCTAGTGTTGAAGTTGATGTTGATGATGTTGTGGATACCGGAAGGACAGTGGTTGATGTTGAACTTGCTTTGGTTGTCGACGTCCTACTGGCCACCGATAATTTCAAATTCCTCTCTTTGCTTACTTTACTCAATTCATAAAGAAAATCTAAAATTTCCTCTATATTTCTATGTTTCTTGTTATCATTTTCTTTGGTTTCGGATTTACTGATCTCGTTGCCCACTTTCTTCAAATCCTTGTGATGGGCAAACTTTTTGCCATAGTGTTTGTTATAGGACGTTGTAGAGATGGCATTGCGTTTGTTGGGTTTATATTTCCCCCTCAAAGCATAGACACTGTGGGTTGTCGACTCGGCTGGTTCTAGAGTATGATTTTTCTTTGAGCTTTTTGCTTTTGGTGAATTTTCACTTTTAGCGATTTTATCACTGATATTATTTGGCATTTCTGCGGGTATCTTCTCTGGTTCGCTAACCTGTTCTTGTTGTTCTTCCTGCTCCTCCTCATTGTTTAGGGGTTCCGTGGTCATAACTTGGGTATCAGTTTCGGCTATAGTCGTATCCCTTTTGAAGGATTGATTTGGTCCATATAACAATTCGCCGGAATGTTCATTATCTGGTATGGTCAATTGAAATCGACCGTCTGCCATGTAGTCTCTTTGTAGCTCTTTGGTCAAATGGTTTTTATCATAACCTTTTTCGGTCATTTCCTCTATCCACTGTCTGAATTGTTCCTCTTCATCTTTGTTCGAATTCTGTGATTCTTTAGTGTCATACGATTGCTTGGCAGAATCCGAATCTTTGTGACCAATATCGGGATGTTTAAGAGCATCCTGTAGAATTTTCAAAAGTTTGTCTTTGCATTCAGTGCAACATTCAGACAAACGTTGTTTCAAGGTTTCATAGATGCTATCGATGCTCTGATCACAATCGTTGGTCACCTTGGGCCTGGAAATTATTGGTGTATAGGAAATACGATTGCGAATGCCCTTATCGATAGTATTACGATAATGTACCCGACTTGCAGTGGATTTTTGACGTTTAAGCTGCGATCCATAGTTAATGTTGTTATAGACCGCGTCTCTCCTTTGGGAATTGGCTATCGAATTAGCCACTGTAGCTAATTTAACTGTTAACGGATGTGGTCGAGTACCATACGCTATTTCCGGTTTAACATAGGGCACAGCGTAAGTAATAGACTTACCAGGATTTAGGGCTGTATATACACCATTGTCGGTGCTAATTTGATAAGGATTTGGATTAACGCTATAGTCGTCCATTACCGTCACAGGCTCATACGAATTAACGACTGAAAGATAGGGAGACTGAGGCATAGCCTTGTTTTGATATATATTTTGTTGAGAGTGATGTTGTTGCTGCGGCAGAGGATGTGTTGGCTGTTGATTATAGAGCTGGTTCATGCTATTCATTTGAGGTCCTGATGGATGTGTTACATACTGATTATATGGATTATTCATTTCGTTTAATTGAATATTTTGTTGTTGGCCGCTCAAATGATTGTGGCCACTCTCCGCACCGTACTGGTCTGCTGTCCCCTTTTGTTCTGCCCCGGAAATTTCATCGCCTGTCGAAATTTCCATGGGTTGCTTGTTAGCTTTTTCCAAAGCTTCTCGTATCGATTCGGCATTATAGCGTTCCAAAGCTTGCTCTGGAGTTTCGTTAGGATTCAAGGTAATTTCTTTCAACGAATTCTTATAGGTTTTCCTCAGCTCACTTAGCGAAGTTTCATCGATGGGCTCCAGCGAGGCATACTCGGACGCTGAACGTTTGGAACGCCTTCGCGACTTAGGTCGGGGTCTTAAAACTATAATAAAACTTTTATATTTTGCATACTTATCATAAGCTAACCTTTTTGTTTGATTTTTTAAGTCGGCATTATCGGTAGAATTATCTTCTAAGGATGTTGAGGTGGTTGTTGAGGTTGTTCGTATGCGGTTGTCGTCTGGTCTGGTCAGCAACATCAATTTCTGAAAAGCGTCACCTGTTATTGTGGTTTTGTTCGATGAGGGTAGAAACATTTGTTGGATGATGGAATGGAGGGGAGAACAAGAACATCATCGGGTGCAGAGAAAGAAAAATGCTAATGATCATGAGTGAGCCTTTATAATAAGAAGGAGGAGTGTGTGCGTGTGTGGATCGTAGAGAGGGGCATTTTGAAAAGAAAGAGTGCGCGAGCATGTTAAGAGAGTAGTGACAATCACAGCTTTGAAAAGATGGATAACATGTTGTGAGTGGATGTTGAGTGGTGACCGGCAAACTCTTCTAGTGGTAAAGGGAGTGCGGTATATGCGTTTAATGAGGAGGGGAATACAAACTGCTCGCCTTTGATGAGGGGAGTCATCAAACCCGATTTATGCATTAGTATTAGTGATATGAACTAAAAAATAATTAAGGAACGATCTGTACATTACTCATATGTTATTTTAAGTTTGCTAGTTAGTCCTTAAGAATGGCAATTTATAGCTTTAAGCGTATTTAAATAGGTACTGTATTATGTATTTTCCAATACAATAAAGTCATATCAAATCAAACAAATTGCACAAAAGAATTGAGTATCTATTGTGAGTAATAAAGCGAGAGAGGGTTTATTGGATATCGATGTTGGAAGTACAAACGAGAGTAAGATGTCAGATGTTAGAGATACACTGTTTGTGGTCGAATGGAGTTACGTTTAATAGTGAATTCGATCCTGAAAAACATGTTGCCCCGTCGAGCCGAAATTCTGAAAAATATTTGCCCTTTTTAGGCGGAACTGATGTAGTCCCTCGAATTAAAATTAGCTTATATATCAAAATTCCAAAATGTGGTATAAAAGTCCAGTTTTCGGGTAAAGCTAAACGAAATCGCTATATATATAAAATATATGTATGGCAAGTGAAGATTCCATCCTCGAAGGAAACTTATTTTACTGAAGGCTTGAAATTCAAAATCGTCTCCCAAACATTCGATCTTCGAGTCTGCACTTGGAAAGTTAGTAAGTAAAAAAGAAGACTCAACGAAAAACTTGTAAAATAAGTCACCTGTCCTTGTTAACTCTCGCATGGATTCCAAGATATCTATATGATTTCTTTGGCAAAGAACTAGCAGCTTCTATTTGGTACCAGAAGCTGAAAAAGATGAATGCTTCAACAGCACCTTAAAGCAAGCCTGCCCACGCCTTTGTGATTGTCCGGCTATTGGTTGTATCTAATACAGTTCCCGTTGACTAGAAATATCTCGATCTTACGAACATTGTGGGAGCAATTCCTCTGATAAGTGTGACATCTTGTGTCTTGTTCCGATGAGCCAAGTTTAATTTGAAGCAATGCCGTTTCGCAGCCAAAGTTAGAAATCAATTGAGAGGTACGAAGCGAAATGATAGAGAAGGAATATCAACTCTACTTAAGAAAATGGCTCCGAGTCTGAGGAACTCGATATGTACAAAATCGAAGTGGAATCAAAGGATGTCTAAGTTGAGATTCACAGTTAATCAGAACCAATATGCCTTTAAAATTGATTTAGTAAATGCCCCCAATTTAACTTTAAAAATATTTGATCAAGTGCTGTTGAGTTGGGAAAAGGCACGCTCTCAGTTTACCATTCATACACATGATCCGAAAAGTCAACATCATTTTTCATCATCACTTTTCGCAGAGAAGAGAAATCGGAGTAGACTTCACAAGACTGATGTAATATGAAATAAGGTAATATATTTGCTCTTGCAATTTTGCAATAATTCGCCTTATTAGTTATTTCACCGAAACATCCGAAACGTTCGCTTCCAGTTCATCATAGTTAGAGGCAAAGTTCGAATCCAATTCATTGGTAGCCAGAAAGAATGTAAATTAAAAGATTTGAGTTTGAGGATATCGAGATGTAAAGAAGTCCGAAAGAATTAAGAATCAAACTGGTAAGTTGGTTTTAAAAATTACCCCTTCAAGAAGAATAATGAAGTGTAAAAAAGTTCATTTCTAAGTCTCACGAGGGAATTCAATTTACATCGCCGATTGACTAAACATTAGGGTTCCCGACGGCACAATTTCAGAATGAAAATTACGACTTATTTGAGCACTTTGAAAAAGGAAGAATCAGTATAGATAATGACCGATTATCTCCCAATCACAACAGGTTCGTCTAATCGAAAGTAAGGTTCATAGCTATCCTAGGGTCTGGCAGATGACGAGCCTTGGCCAAGTCATGGAAATTACATTAGATTACGATGTCCCACAATATTGACACTCGCAAAAATGTTCAACTTTTATTTCAATTTGACCAAGTTTGACTCCCAAATAAAAGTGTAATGAAAAATGTGTGTTTGTGATAGTGCATTGTGTATTTTTGTATTGTTGTTATGTACTTATGTACTCGTATGTATGTACATATATTCTTATTTCTCACATAATTACTTACCGGCATTATCTGATGTTCTTTTAACATCTCTTCGATTTCCGCATCACCTGTGGCTGTGCGATAACCTCCATATGAGCCATAAGCATTGGAACCATATCCGCCACCACCATAATAAGGCGACTGTTTGGGTTTAGGCGGAGGAGGAGGAGCTGCATAACCACCACCACCATAGCTGCTATAACCACCACCATAACCGTATTTAGGAGGCGCTGGAGGAGGAGCATATACCGGTGGATAACGACTGCCACCGGGATTGTAATAGTAATTGATTACTGTCGGCGGTGCCTTGCCTTTGTCCTTGTGCTTTTTATCGTGGCTGGGATGGCCAAGCAGATCCAATAATTCGTCAAAACCTGAACGAACAGGGTGGTGAAAAGAATCATGAAAATTATGACGGAATACACCAAAGAGATTACCTTTATGACGAGCCTTTCCTGCATTTTCTGGCATTTGTGGTCTAGCTTCTCCAGCCATCGGCAACTGTCCGGGATCATGTTGGGCCACTTGACGTTCATCAGCAGTCGTCGGCTTTTTTTGCTCATGAAGATTACCGCCCTGTCGCTCCAAGCTTGTGGAATCGATTGGCTGCTGGCCTCCCGTCTGTCCGGCATTATTTGCCATTGACATCGATGTTGACGGCGGCTGTTCAGCCATGTTCGACATTTGACGTTGCTGTTGCTGCTGTAGTTGGCCGTTCATATCCATCGAAGGGTTATTTGAAAATTGACGTTCGTTTGTGGGAGTTCCAATTTGCATTTGCGGCTCAAATTGTTCGCTGGGATTTGCAGCACTTTGTCCCATTTGTTGAGATGGCATTTGTCTTTGTTGTGATATTTGCATTCCGGCAGTGCTACCGGTGGCTAAACTTTGCTGCTGCGGACTTTCGCTCATTGGGTCCCATTGTTGCTGCTGTCTCATTTGTGTGTTCGGATTGAGATTTGGGTTTGCCAAAGTTGGACGCTGTGCCATGTTCATCTGCATCATCATATTCTGAGGTTCTCCAGTTGCGAAGCGATGCATTTGATTCTCGGAACCTTGGAACGGTTGTGGTGGCTGAAGAGATTGTGGTTGTGTATTGGGTTCGAACCATTCGCGTTGACCGGTCGTCCCGGTGTTCATTGGTGTTTGGATTGACCCAGGATTTGTTTGGAACTGCTGTTGCTCCGTTGCTGTTGTTGTTGTACCTCCTTGTCGCATTTTTTGTTCCTGTGAGAATTTTTCGCTTTCGTTGGAAAACCATGACGCTTGTGGTGGGTTTTGAGTACGTGACAATGTCATTTGCGGTTCGCCTCCGTTCGCGAACGCTGATCCTTGTTTGAGTTGTTGACCTTGAGCCATTTTATCGGCTTCCGTGGAAAGCCAGGCGCCTTGTGCAGTATTCTGATTGCGTGACATTGATGTCATTGCTTCACCCCCCCTCGTCATCGATATTGATCCTTGTCTTAATTGTTGATCCTGTGCCATTTGCTCAGCTTGATTGGCAAACCAGGCTGCCTGTTGCATATTTTGTGGCATTGTTGTCAATGTATCACCTTGCCTAAATTGCTGACCTTGTGACATTTGTTCTCCTTGATTTGAGAACCAAGCCTGTGACATTTGTGCTCCGTCGTTCAGCCTCATTTGCTGATCCTGTGACATTGTGGCGGTCTGCTGGTCACCATTGTTTGACACCATCTGCTGCGTCTGCATATTTGGTTCATTCGTTCGGGCAATATGATGATGATGTACAAAGTGTGCAGGAGGACCAAAATGAGTTGGAGGTCGACTAAAGCTGGATGGGTGACCGAAAGGAGAATGAGGATGATGATGATGATGTTCGTGCCTTTCATTGGACATGTCCCTTTCTTGCTTCGCTTCCATTGACATTTGCTGCTGTTTGTCCATCAGCCACTGCTGTTCGTTGCTCATTCCCGGTTGCTTCTCCATTCGCTGTCGCTGTTCTGCTTCCTGGCTAGTTTTTGAGGATCCGTCTAAATTTTGTGTTGGATTTTCTTTAAGCCATGACATTTCTTTACCATTACTTGCTGCCATGCGATACGCATATGTCATCATTTTCATTAAGTCATCTCTGTTGAGAGTAGTGGATGAAGTGGTGGTTTGACGCTTGTTTGGATTACCAGTCAAATCGGTGGAATATTTCGTTTGGCTGTCCCTGTTCTTCATCTCCTGCTCCTTCTTCTGACTGTTGGAGATCATTTGCAAAAGCTTTTGCACGTACTCATCTTTCAGGGTTCTTTCAATATCAGCCAAGGTAATTTTGTATAGGGGAGTCGTACTTAAAGTCAAAGGTTTGGTGGATTGATTGGCTTCCGATTTCTTGCCTTTTGCCTCCAGTTGAGCCTTCTTCATTGCATTGGCCAGTTTAACCACTTCCTGCAACTGCTGCAATTCTACAATCAATTGTTTCTCAAATGCTTCCAGTTGCAATTGCATTTTCAAATCCTCATCCATGGTGGCAGAAAGTTTTTCCAGTTTTTTGGCATTGTTAGCTGAGGAACTTAGCTGCTCATTTTTCTCTGGTAAATGGAACCATAAAATCGGTATTGTTTTCTTGGTTAAGGCATCTCTCATGGCTGCCCTCAATTTCATTTCGTTCATTGTGTGTGATACGCCCTCTTTGGGAGAAATTTTATAGGGAGATGGCATATCGGGTCTGACGCGTACCTCGGAAATATCTGAGGAAGCGCCGTGCAGATCAAGGTTATGTTGTAGCCATGGTTTTATGGTAGGTTGGTTTTGGTGAAGCCATGGGTTTACACGTATCTCGGATAAGCTTGACGCAGCTCCCTCTGGGAACTGATTTCGTTGTATCCACGGGTTTACATGCATCTCGGATAAGCTTGATGCAGCGCCCTCTGGGAATTGATTTCGTTGTATTCGTGGTTTTACACGCACCTCGGATATACTTGAAGGAGAGCCTTCGGTCTCTAGATAGCGTTGAACTCGTGGTTTTACACGTATCTCCGATAAGCTAGAAGCAGCGGCCTGTGGAGCTTGGCTTGATTGTAGCCAAGGCCAAGATTGGGCAGGATTAAACATAAAGGGATTGTTGCCCGCTGAGGGTGTTGGCAATGATGGTGGTACCAACTGCTGGAAGCTCCTGAACAGAGGATTATCCATTAGCATGCTATTGAACGGGGAACTGGGACCTTGCTGCCGACGATCTTGACTCTGCTGGTCTGGCGAGAGTTCATTTTCAACTCTCTCGGTTTCCGTCATGGGTGCTGGAGTAGTGTCATTTTGTGGTAACGATATATTGAAAGCATCTCCCACCCCGGCAAACATTTTGTGGGGCAAAATCGATTCGCCAAATGTTTGACCCAATTTCGCATAGTCAATACCTCCAGCCTGGTGGGCTGCACCCAATATTGGTGCCTGTGAGAACACCTCGTTGACTCCCTCGCCCACTGTACGAGTTATGGCTGGCACCTGTTGAGATAACTCCGCATTTATCGATGCCAAATGGGCCATAAATTCTTGGAAAAAGTCCGGATTGCGTACCAAACGCTTTAAAGTATCCTCATCGGGTTTGGGTAAGGCCGACGTCTCAGGTGTATCATTGGCTAGGACCAAAACAACTTTCGAGGCATCTGATTGAGTATCTAAAGGCGGGGTTCCCGCAAAAGGAGCTTGAGAAAACCAATATAATATAAGTTTGGCTATACCGGGAAATGTGTTATAAAAAGGATCCATACTTCTTCCTACAGTGCGGCCCAAATTGTAACCAATATTATGACTGACGCTCTTAAATGGGTTATAGGAAAACGTTGTAAGGGAAGGTTGCCTAAATATCTGAGAAAAAAGGTACAAGGAAAGTTAAACCACAACGGCAAATGGGCACTGTAACAAAACAGAAAATTACCTGATCCATAAATTGAGAGGCATCATTGTAACGGGCTTTACCCGTATCTAAATCAGGATCGATGGGTGTATCAACTTTTTGTTCAGGCGGCAATGATTCCTCATCTGATTCACCAGCCTCCACCAAGGTGTGAGAGGATATTATCAACAACCACAACACAAACGATAAATTTAACTAGAAAAAGGGAAATTTTAATCAAAGTAAAATAGAGATCACCAAAAACACTTTTATCTCCCCTTCGACATCTTTTCTCACATACCCAATTCATGTTGAAGACATTAAACGTTGTTGAACAATTTTATAAATTATTTTTAACAATTGTTTAAGGACGGTTTTAATCCTTTTTTTAATTTATATCAGAATCCTTTGTGAAGTTTTCAAAATCCTTTTAGGATATTATCAAATCCAAATCCTCTTTGAATATTAAACAAAATCCTTCTGGGATATTATTAAAGTCCTATTTTGGTGTTAATCCATCAATCAAAATCCTTTACACTTTTCACAATTTTATTTCACAGAGAATTGACGAATGTAATCCCGCCGCGTATCTTAATTCTTCGTAACGTTTTAATTCTTCACTTCTTTAGCGTTCCGTTGGCCAATGCAAACTGAGCTTTAAACCAACCGACAACCGTAAAATATAGACTTCCAACTGGTGTAGTGACCCTCTTCTTCAAAAGTGCCAACGTTTTTGGAAGTATTGTTGAGTGTGTTAACCCAATAATTTTGTGAAATTATGCATTTTCAACATATTCTTAACCCAAATTCCTAGTTAACGTTTTTTTTTGTTCTTCTTCTTCTTCTTGGTTTGCTGTGTGGAAAGAAAAAATGGGTTGTGGGTTTCTATTCACGAATTCTACTATTCATTTCCTGGTAGACGACCAAAGATCAGGGACATTTCTATCGAAATGTAAGTTTTGAAATTCACTCCCATTATGGGCTGAAAATCACGCATTTGTTTCTTTGAGACATGTCAATACATGGTCATCAACGCTAGACAGACACCACATCGAAGAATTCGTTGTTGTGGAACAACAACAAAAACTGTCAAATATCGCATTTGTAAATGAAGTTATAGTCACACACTTGTCGTTGCTCGATCGAAATGAGATTTTAGCTTATTCAAGCATTTATTGCGTTTTAATATATTTATGTATATTTATTTCGTATAGGTGATAAGAATCCGGTCAATACACTGCGAAAATTAATCATAGGATGAAATATGAGCTGGATTTTTCTAACTTGTATGAAAAGACATTGGGAAACCTTAAGAGCAGAGGACAACATTTAGATATCGCTTTCATATACCAATAATTTTCTAATTTCTTCAATGATTTTTTAGTCGGGTCTGTTCTGTAGCAAGGTGATTTGATATCACGGTGATTTTAAAATCACCGGTGACTCCAAAAGTGATGTTAAGTCGCTGGTGATTTTAAAATCACCGTGATATCAAATCGCCGTGATTACAGAACTGACCCGAGTATTTCTCACCTCAAGACGAAGAATAAATTTTTACATTACATCAAACATTTTTATCGATTAGATGAAGAAATGTAATTTGAAAACGATTTTATCGAAATCACTTTCCTCATATGCAGAGTGACTCATGTACTTACACTGCAACAGGAATTCGGTTTACGCCTCAATATTTCTAAACACAAAGGCCTAATATATATGTGGTTTTCTGAAATAACAACCGATGTCAAACAATGTCAATTTCGGGATTTTAGCATAAATATATTCATATAATCATTATCGATCTTTTATTTCGAAATTTTCGAAATCGTCGTCATAGAAATCTAACAGTTAATACAGCTTTTGCGGAAGAAAAACATGTTTCAAAGACTGATAGGAATTTTTATAGGTACTCTCAAATGATTATGCGAATCCTCAAAGTGAACATACAACAAAATTTTGTGAGCCGATCACAAATAATTGAACTACAATAATAATGGAAATGGTCCATATTTCGATATACTCCTCACAGAAAGATCCCAGTCGATTTTTATACCCTACACCACACTGTGGTACAGGGTATTATGACTTTGTGCATTTGTTTGTAACGCCCAAAAAGAGAAGAAATAGAACCATAGTTAATTATACCGATCGTCGTAGAATCAATTTTTGAGTCGATTGAGCCATGTCCGTCTGTCTGTCTGTCTGTCTGTCTGTCTGTCTGTCCGTCTGTCCATGTATTCTTGTAATCAAAGTACAGGACGCAATTATGGTCCGATCTCGACGAAACTTTACACATATCTTTTGTTTGGCCCAAGGACGATCCCTATTGAATTTGGTTAGAATCGGTTCAGATTTAGATATAGCCCCCATATATATGTTAGCCCCGATTTGACATGTAAGAGCTCTAAAAACTTTATTTTATAACCGATCAGTATGAAATTCGGCAGAAAGAGGTTTCTTATATTATGAATGAACACTGTTAAATTTGGAAGAAAGCGGTTCAGATTTAGATATAGCCCCCATATATAAGTTACCCCCGATTTGACATGTAAGCGCTGTAAAAATGTTATTTTATATCCGATCAGTGCGAAATTCGACAAAAAGGGGTCTCTTATTACATGAAGGAATACTGCTCAATTCGGAGAAAATCGGTTCAGATTTGGATATAGCCCCCATATATATGTAACCCCCGATTTGACGTGTAACCGCTGTAGAAACTTTATTTTATATCCGATCAGCGCGAATTTAGGCAAAAAGAGGTTTCTTATCACATGAAGGAATACTGCAAAATTCGGAGAAAATCGGTTCAGATTTCGATATAGCCCCCATATATATGTTACCCCCGATTTGACATGTAAGCGCTGTAAAAACTATATTTTATATCCGATCAGTATGAAATTCGGCAGAAAGAGGTTTCCTATTATATGAATGAACGCTTTTAAATTTGGAAGAAATCGGTTCAGATTTAGATATAGCCCCCATATATAAGTTACCCCCGATTTGACATGTAAGCGCTGTAAAAATGTTATTTTATATCCGATCAGTGCGAAATTCGACAAAAAGGGGTCTCTTATTACGTGAAGGAATACTGCTAAATTCGGAGAAAATCGGTTCAGATTTGGATATAGCCCCCATATATATGTAACCCCCGATTTGACGTGTAACCGCTGTAGAAACTGTATTTTATATCCGATCAGCGCGAATTTAGGCAAAAAGAGGTTTCTTATCACATGAAGGAATACTGCAAAATTCGGAGAAAATCGGTTCAGATTTCGATATAGCCCCCATATATATGTTACCCCCGATTTGACATGTAAGCGCTGTAAAAACTATATTTTATATCCGATCAGTATGAAATTCGGCAGAAAGAGGTTTCCTATTATATGAATGAACACTTTTAAATTTGGAAGAAATCAGTCAAGATTTAGATATATCAAGTCAAGATCATATATATCAGTCAAGATATATATATACATGTAAACGCTGTAAAAATGTTATTTTATATCCAATCAGAATTAGATAATATGTTTCTACCCTTATCGCATTGTTAGGGAGGTGTAGGGTATTATATAGTCGGCCCCGCCGGCATTCTGCCTTTCCTTACAGGTTTTATTTGAGTCATAGAATCCACAACAGACTTCAACAGATTGGGAAGAAATTTGACAAAGTGAATAGAATCATTCACACCAACAGGGTTCAGCGTATATCCATGGTTTTATTGAGTCTCCATACAAAGGTTCAACTAGATTCAACTTCTTGATGCATCAGAAACCACATGTGCCAACCGATCACGCTGAATTTTGACAATATGTATTTAAAATTCTCAGGATTAATGGTGAAAATTTGTATATAGAAACCACATAACCTATTGTACTGAAATTTGGTCATTTGCATTCATATTCCAGTTTTACGGTGCAGGGAAAAACCGGGTGAAAAAGGCCATGTTGCTTGCTGTATTTTCCAGCGACCGACCAGAGCCTCTTTGTTTCAATGATGAGGCATAATATTTGAGAATTTTTCTAACATTTCTAATTTTAATATGGAAGAGATTGTATTGTAAATTATATATCGAAGGAATAACAAATCAAAACCATAATATAAGAACAAAAATTAAAAGTTTACCCTCCTTTTCTCATGTAACAAAAAATCGTCATTACGGGGCAAAAATCGTCAAATCGTCATGTCCTTTTTTTGGATCTAGAAATCGCCAAAATGACGATCATTTCTGGCAACACTGGTCAATTCACAGAAACCACCCTTTGGCTTGCAAAAAAAGATGGGTTGAACCACATATTTTGGCATAACTCGAGAACCATTTATCCGAATTGGTCAAGGAAAGTTTAAAATAATTACAAATTAAGCCTTTAACTTCTTACAATACCATTTTTCATCCGTTCAGGGGTTTCGACGGCATTTTACAAAATATTGCAAAAAATTATATTTTTGAGAAAATTTTAATATTTTTTAAAATAATAGCCTCATAAAAACATTTAAAATTGCAAAATTTTGTTCATTGTATCGTAATGTCTGATTGGTCATGAATAAAATGAGTTGGAGCAAGGTTTTAAAATCAAAACATTCTAATCGATGTAAAAATGACAAAAACTACCACTACGCAACAAAATTTGTGTTTGTGTCCGAGACCTAAAAACTTTTTTTGTATAGATTTAGGCACACTATTTTATGAACACAAAACAATTTTTTGGTTGTTTTAATGTGTTTTTTTAAATATTTTTTTACTTAAATTCCAATTTTAATGAAAGTTACCATTTTAGACCATATTGTTGAGGTATAATATCGATATAGCTGGTATACCATTTAAATAAAAGGAAATTATTAAGACTAGAAATGCTGAAAACATCACTTCTACGTAGAAACCGAAAAAAAAATTTCGCAAAAATGTTGCCAATGCCTACTATGGATATATGTATGTCCCAAATTATGACCCCTATTGTAAAAATAAAAAAATAATTTTTCATATTTTTTATATTGACAATTTTGTTTGGAAGGTACCAAAAAGGGCGTGGAATAATGCCCATTTTTTAATATACTGTGGGCACTATAAAATCATTACACTGTACAATATTGCAAGTGTTTGTATGGACAGTAATCGAAGTTATAAGCCGTTTACTTTTTGTGCAAAATGGTCCGTTTGTATGGGAGGTACCAAAAGGGGCGTGGTAATAACACCCATTTTGCACGGGGCTATAGGTACTGCAAAGGCATTACACTCCACAAAATTGTAAGTACTTGTATGAACTGCAATCAAAGTTATAAGCAGTTAACTTTTTGTGCAAAATGGTCCATTTGTATGGGAGGTACTAAAAGGGGAGTGGCAATAACGCCCACTTTTTACGGAAATGTAGGTAATATAAAATAATATAACACTTCACAAAATGTCAAGCATTTGTATGGACTGGAATCAAAGTTATAAGCCGTTAACTGTTTGTGCAAAATGGTTCATTTGTATGGGAGGTATCAAAAGGGGCGTGGCAACTTCGCCCATTTTTCTCAAGGAGATAGGGACAAAGAAACTAATACTATGTGTGGAATTGTGAACGATTCTGACTAGTAGTATAGAAGTTATGATATACTCAATATCAATCTCTAAATTTTAACCCTTCGTATGGGGAGGTACTCGGAGGAGTAGACCAACATTGTCCATCTTTGACCTTAGCCTGAGGTAGAACAAAATGTTGACGCACAAAACTACGAATATTAAATAAAAAGTAATGTGGAAATTTAAAAAAAATCACCACTTTGCAGCGAAAGAAGAAGACTACGGAAGACTTTTTTCTCCCCCTTACCGACTGCGTCCCTCTCCCACAAACAATGCAATACTGCGGGGGAAAGTTGCAAGTGTGAATATGGACTAAGCATTTGTTAATATACACTTGGAACATATTGCTGATAGTGTTAGTACCTTCCACGTTTCGCATCCGTATAAGAGGATCGGTTTGAGGCTTGTTTAGAATATGCGCAACTTGGTATGTCTACTGATGTTGCGGGATGTCCATATTTTCCCCATGTTGTGGAAAGCGTTCCTTGCCTTATTTATATGACTCTGTACATCCATTTCCGCACCTCCGTCCGTCGTGATTACACTTCCTAGATAGCAGAAAGTCTTGACATCTTCCACTACAACGGGAGTATTATCCACCATAACGGTTAGCGTGGAAGTATTTGAGGTTTCTAGTCGCATTAGTTTTATTTTTTCATATTAACTATAAGGCCAATTTTTTGTGCATTTTGCATTATTTTCAGAAGTTTTGCTTGGATCCCGGCGAGAGTATGACTCATGAAACAAATGTCGTCAGCGTAATCAAGTTGCTTAACTTCTGATGTGTGCGCCATTGGATGCCATCGGGGACTTCATCATTTGTTGTTTGAAGAACATTGTCCAGTGCGACAATAAATAAGAGTGGTGACCAAATGCAGCCTTGACGTACCCCGTTTCGGGCCATAAATGTAGTGATTGTTTTCCCCTTGAATTGAACACTGCACTCCACGTTTAAATACAGAACGCGAATCAAATTAATGAGCTTACTAGAGCCCACCCGAAGTCGTATTTTAAGGCCGAAGCCGTAGCCGAACTTCGGCTAAATTTACAACCTTCGGCCGAAGCCGTAGCCGAAGCCGAATGTTTTATATTTGTTAAAGAATTGTTTACTTTGCACCAACAAATATTTATTTACATAGCTCATAAAATTAAAAACCCTGATGTTATAATGACAAAGAAAGTATTTTTCTGCATTAAGACCTTGTATACTATTTCCTTAATTTGAATACAGCTGCCAAGCAGCATAAACAACTGCTCTCTAGCACACTTGGGTACAAGTACTTTTCTGACACCATTTCCAAATTTTTGAAACATCTCGAGTTACAGTATTAAAAAATGTGTTGTTGTTATTTATTGTTGGTCTGTGCTTTTGTTATTCAGTCAGAATTTATCTTTTGGTTTGAGACCATATGTTCCATTTACTTTCTGTCTATTCCAAGAAAGTAATAGAAAAAAAATAAAAAATTTTAATGATTCTTGGACTCAATGGCTCATTATTATCTATTCGTATTACTTTTACAAGAATGCTTTCACTAGTTGGAAAGCTTTTAGGTGAGGAACTGTTTTTCTTTGTCCTTTCTTATTTTTGTAGTATTGTAGTATTGTTCACATCTGTACACTTCTATCAAGATTTCCATAATAGAATTTTCTTTAAAAAGTCATATAATTCTATTTTTTGTACTTTTTGAACAAAAAATCGGCCTTCGGCCAACTTCGGCTGATTTTGTGGCCGAATGCCGAATATTGGCCGAATGTCGAGTTTTGGCCGTAGCCGAAGCCGAACATTCGGTCCGGCTCTAGAGTTTACTAGCCAGGTTAACGAACAGAAGGTACAGTGGAGATCGAAATTCCGCAGATTGTTCCACTATGATTAGAAGCGTATTAATCGCCCATGTTATGGCAATCGCATTTCGCCTAAAATTGGCGATTGTGATTTCAAGCCGCAAAATTCATATTCTGAATTCTTTTTTATCACAACAATTTGGATTTATTAAAATCAAATTATTAATTACAGTGAAAAATAACTACACCCATGTGTGCATTTTATTAACATTTAATTTCGAAGACCATTAAAATTGAAGGGGACATTTTTGCGTTTTGCGATTTGAACTCAGGCGATTGTCATCACATGGGCGAATATGATCTGTACATGATCGTTGAGATCTAAAACCATATTGTTCTCGTCGCAATTGTGCGTTTACGGCTAGGGCGACATACGCTGAGATCCCCTTCTTTGGGACGGACGGTGGTTATTAGTCCTTCTTTCCATTTTGAAGGTATGTGATTTGTGATCCATGCTTCGCCTATATAATGATTGTAGAATCGGGCTTAGAACCTCAGCCGCGTATTTAAATAACTCAGGTGGTAAGTTATCTGGTCCAGCATTTCTAAGATTTCTAGTTTCCCGATAGCATTTGATATTTCAGCGCACGTAGGTGGTGATAAATTTATGTCGTGTTGAGTGCATTGGACAGTGTTGCTATCGTCTGCCTCTTTATAGAATATAGACTGATGTGATCGCAGAACCATTTTTGTCTTTAAGCGGGGGGTATGTTCGGCTTGTTATTTGTATTTTTCTTAATCGATGTGTATACTCCTCTTAAGTTCCCAGCAAAAAAAAAGAAGTATGTACTCCCAAAAGAATTTATAAGTACTTCCAAATCATAAGTATGAACATTTTTTCGGCATTTAATGAAGTTCTCCTAAATAACTAACCAAAATACAATTTCGGAACATAAAAATACGCTAAAGGGAAGAAATAAAGGGTCCGCCAAATAACTTTTTTTGAAAATGCTATAAAAAAAAACTGCTGAATATTTTCTCAAAATTTCTTTTTTTATTTGAAAATAATTTCATTCAAATGGCTGCCTCGGCTGGCCATGCAGTAACCTACACGATCGGTCCAATTTTTAAGCACATTATCGATTATGTGCAGCTATATTTCACCAATGGCTTCACGAATATTGTCCCTTAAAGCGTCAATTGTCTCTGGCTTGTCGGCGTAACACTTATCTTTGAGGGCTGCCCACAAATAATAGTCCAACGGTGTCAAATCGCAGCTCCGAGGTGGCCAAACGACATCAGCTCTGCGGCTGATAATGCGATCTTCAAAAACGGGGCGCAAAACATCGGGTGTAGCTTCGGCTGTGTGGCACGTAGCGCCGTTCTGTTGAAACCAAATGTTGCCAATATCCTCCTCTTCAATTTTTGTGAACAAAAATTCGTTCAACATGGCCCGATAACGATCGCCATTGACTGTAACGGCCACTCCTTGCTCATTTTCGAAGAAAAATGGCCCAATTATGCCTCTGGACCAAAATCCGCACCAAACAGTGACTCGTTTTGGGTGTGTCGGCTTTTCAATATATGCGTGCGGGTTTTCTGTGCCCCAAATGCGACAATTTTGCTTGTTTACATACCCGCCAAAATCAAAATGAAAAAATCAAAATCAAATGAAAAAAAAATTAAAATCAAAATTTTCAAAGTAATGTCGCAATATTTCCCAGCGTTGTTCAAGCGTATACACAATCATATTCGTTCAGCGGAAGGATAAAACTAATCGTCTGTCAAATCAGACATGAGCTAAGTGTTACCATTCACGAAATAAGCACTAGTTGAAAAAAGAACGTTAGATGGCGGAAATAAGCACTAGTTGAAAAAAAAAACGTTAGATGCCAAATTTAATAATGATCTGAAGTAAAACACGGAAACACATTTTTCCAACCTTGCTAGTGACCGTTTATTCACGGATTAAAAAAATCCTTTGTGCAAAATATAGTACATTTGACTAAAATGTGACTTCTATGGAGTTTAGATGCTAAATCGGAAGGAACACATCCATGCGAGTATCTGGGGCTTTATGTAAATTTGAACCGATATTGTTCACACAGATATTAACTGTTGAAATAAGATACTCTTTACCAAATTTCATGAATATCGAAAGGAATTTATATCTTCTATAAGCTAAATCGAAGTACGTTCATATATATACGGATTATCTTTCAATTTGATTATACGGATTATCTTTCAATTTGAAGACGAATTGTCTTGTCCCAAAATAAAGAAATGTGCAAAATATCTTTGAGATGGGACTATATTTGTGACCTGCACATTGATTACTAGAATGCATGCACAGACCGACATAGCTAAATCGGTTCAGAAAGTGATTCTAAGTCGATCGGTATAATAAACGATGGTTCTATGTATATATCTCTTCTCATTTTCGGTGTTAGAGACAAATGCATAAAATTATAATACATTGAACCACAGTGTGGTGTAGGTTATAATTAAATAATTTTAAAAGAAATTATGGTAATTAAATATACCCTACCATACTTACTGTACCACACTGTGGTACTTTACTAGTCTCTGAACCGGGGCTAGGGAAAATAAATAGCGCCGCACAAATGTGCTATGTATTACAGTGTAAAATAAAAATACTTGTTTCTACCCTCCACCATAGGATGGGGGGTATATTCATTTTGTCACTCCGTTTGTAACACCTCTAAATATTGATCGGAGACCCCATAAAGTATATATATTCTTAATCGTCGTAAAATTCTAAGACGATTTAGCCATGTCCGTCCGTCCATCCGTCAGTCTGTGGTAATCACGCTACAGTCCGCAATAATAGAGCTAGGTTGATCAAATTTGGTACAAATACTTCTTATAGTTGCAGGTTGTTTGGGATTGCAAATGGGCCATATCGGTCCATATTTAGATATAGCTCCCATAAATAGCTTCTAACTTTTTGTGATTCCTACTGTTCTCATCTACTATATTTTTGTGTTTTCGGTGTTATTTTCTTTAGGTTTGAGTTATTTTGTTAGGTCACATGCTATCCATGGTGGAGGGTATATAAGATTCGGCATAGCCGAACTTAACGCTTTTACTTGTTATTAGTGAGAATGTTGATTACACTATGGGGTCACACTTTTCAAGAGCCAGCTACACCATACTGATTACAAACATCTTCAAATGTCCTAAACATACATACATATATGTATATGATCGTTGATCTCTTTGGCCAATAGTATATTATTTATACTTATTTATACCCTTCCCTATGTCAACATTTGTATTCCTTTAAAATAAGAGATCTCTGGTCCCAAAGATGTTAATAAGAACGACATGCATTCATCAAATAAATACAACACAAAAAAAGGAAATCTTACAGTGCTTTAAAAGGAGTTGTGCAAAAGTGGTGACAAAGAAGTACTTCCCCTTGTTAAATTCATTGGTGAAAATCCAAATTAGAACAACTTCCGGATCATAAGTTGGGGATTTTTATTGCTTCTTTGGATGCTCTTTTTTTGCTGGGTTGTTACGGCGAGCAGATATTTCGGCCTCTGCTGCCACTCCGTAAAGTAAAGTTATTCTTGCCCTCCTTCGCAAATTTTTTCACTTACCTTTCTGCCAACATCTTCTCATGTATGTGTATGGTTAATCTTTGCGAATTCATAATTTAGACTGGACGCATATCTTTGTCTCATCTCGTGGTTTTCGAATTCTTCAATGTTTAGCTTTCCGGTAGGTTTTCTTTTATTTAAGATTCCACACGGTCGTAGACGAATTTGTGTTACTAAAAGATTATGTTCGCTGATCACATCAGCACCTCTTCTTGTTCTCACATCCAAGAGTGAATTGTAATACCTTCTACTAAATAGTATATGGTCAGTTTGATTTGTTGTGACCCCGTCCGGTGATTCCCATGTATACTTATGTATGTTTTTGTGTGGAAACCTTGTACCGCCTAGCTTGGAGAACAGGCGCTACATGGGTTTAATTAAAGTTAAAAAATTAAAAATTTTCTATTACTTTCAACGGCAGTTACCAAATTTTTGTTTCCACGTGGAAGTTCCATTATTACACGTAGTCAGAACCACTGAATCACTGATCCGTACCATTTGTCGCACTGTGTAATTTTTTTTCGAAATCTCACTAAATTTCTAAATCAAATCAACGTTTCCTTACTAGAAATTGGTGTTGTCCCATATTTTACAATATCCGGCTTAAATTAATAGTGATTTCGTTTGTGCAAAAAATGTAAAATTTTTACTCACCTCACGATTTTTGTTCGATTGTTCGCATGCAAAATGCGAAATTAGCAGAGGGTGAAGTGGGATTTTTAAAATGTCGCAACATGATGTGGTGACATTATTATTCAGAAACGAAATCGCCATAATTTACAAATAAGTACGTATTTATGTTAATATCAGTATGTTATTATTTGTTGACAAAATATAACACAAAAGGTAATGATATGTACTTATCAAGTTTTTTCTGGGTAGTAATATGAATTGGAAAAAAGGGTCGTTTGACCAAAATGTCAAAATGCAACGCCTTTCAATTAAGACAATCCTTATCCGATCTGGTTAAAATTTTTGTTATAACTTCTATCCAAATATGTATGACTAAACTTGGTACAAGTTTCATCACGATCAGAAGACATCAATTTCAAAACTTCACTCACTTGACATGAAATCCACAAAATCAGAAGGTAATACACTATGTAATGTAGGTATGGATTTTACTCACCGCACGAGTTTTGTTCGATTGTTCGCATGCAAAATGCGAAATAAAAAAAATGCACGAGGGTGCAGGAGGAATTTTTAAAATGTCGCAACATGTTGTGGCGACATTATTTTTGAGAAACGAAATCACCATACATTTAAAAGTCTTTGTCTGATTAGTACAAAGAGGGTATCAAATGATAGATACGATTCCTTAATTGCATAATGGTGCAAGCCTATTGTTTTTGAATAAGAATCATTTAACAAAAATTATGAAATAAATTATTAATTTGTTGAAATTTTCAATGGGGTCTGGTTAAAAATGTGTTCATATGCCTTTGTTTACCCCACAAAAATCGAAAATTTTCTTAATAATCGGGTCTGTTCTGTAGCAAGATGATTTCTGTAGCACGGTGATTTTAAAATCGCCGGCGACTTACAATCACTGTGGGAGTTCGAAATCGCCCGGTTTATTATCCATAGCCTCCCAAAAGAGATGGTTCGAAATATGTTCGGGTGATGTCAAACTCCAAAAGTGATTTTAAGTCGCCGGTGATTTTAAAATCACCGTGATTACAAATCGCCGTGATTACAGAACAGACCCGAATATAAACATTTAAAAACAATCGCATATTATTTTGATAACTGTAAATTATTTGAAGCCAAATAATAACCTGACTCACAAAAAAATGCAAACTCAGCAGACAACCTCAATTTAATAGTTTTTTTTTTGTTAAAACTGTGGATAAAAAATGTAAACATTTCACCAACACAAAAATCTGCTTAATCGCAGCTGAGAAGTAATGCGGTCAGAAATGTATGTGTGCAAAACAAAAACAATATCCACATTGATTTTAGAAATTTTAACAAATTACAGCAACTCTTATGCGTCTTAAGAATTGATAGGCTGAAAAGGAAAATTACAAAATAATTAAAATAAACTCGTAATCAAGTGAACATGTATATATGATTTTAAGAAAACTTCTTAATTTCTATAAAAGCACAATATTTGGAGTACCAACAGCCGTAAGTTTGGGAGGATTAAATAACTTCAGAGTGAGAAAATAAAACTAGTCACATTTTGTTTTGGGAATTTGAAAACAAAACTTAAAATGCCTTTTTATTCAACAGCAACTCATAAAAATATATATAAAACATAAAGTCATTTTTTGTAATTCAATGTTCTGTATGGACAACAACATTTGTGACATAAACGATTAAATTATTTTAAAAATAAGGAGGTTGCCAAAAATCTATACTTTCTATTTAAAGTACTTGGTTTGGACAGCAAATATACTTTCTGAAAGTACATAAAATGTTCACTAAAAAAGGTCTCAGACTAAAGGAAAAGTAAATGTGCATACATATGTAATCCATAAATATATGTAGTTAAATTTTAAATTAATTGTTTTGATTGGAGAAAATTTTAATCCCAACATTCTTCATCGGTGCTTGGCGGATTCTTTTGTTTTACTGGCGAGCTAAGTACGGGTGATGATGATCGTGGCATGTCTGATCTAGGTGACAAATGTGGAGGAGATTTCTGCTCTGGCAGCGGAGGCGGCGGTGACGACGATTTGCCAAAATTTCCATAACGCGACGACGACGGTGATGAAGTTCTTGGGGGCGATGTGTTATTACTATTATTATTGCCATAATTTGAGTTTGAGTTCTTGTTAAAGTTATTATTTCGATTAAATCTGCGATTGTTGTTAAATGGTTTGGAGGATGATGAAGAGGGAGGGGATGATGACCAGGATGAACCGTCTCCACTGTTCTGCTGACGTCTGTTGAAACGGCCACGTCCACCACCGCCTCCTCCGCGGGGAGAAAATGAATGTGAAGGTGGTGACGATGACCTGGTGGGAGAAGAGAATGAATCTCCACCTCCACCGCCATAGGAAGAAGAGGGCTTCGAAAATCTGGGATTATTATTAAAACGTTGATTGTTATTGTAAGGTTTTTGGGACTGATTTTGATTATATGGTTTTCTAAACTGATTATTATAATTGCCACGATGGTTGTTGTCATTATAATTGTCATCACAGGGCGGCGGGGGTGATGATTGCTCTTTCGGTCGTTGTTGTGGCGCTATTTCTTCATTTTGATGTTTGTGAGCGCAGCATGACATTGCTACAGGTTTTGGTTGTTCCACATAATAACTAACAAACGGCTCATGGATCGAAGGGACGGCGGCGCTACACCCTGGCATTCTGACTGCACATTGAGCCGTTGGGGCCAACACCTGCTGTATGAAACTATACGTTGCATTACATGGCTGCTGCGTCTGCACTGCAGCTGCAGTTCCAGCCCCCTGGCAAGCATGACCAGCACAACTTGTCACTTGTGCCGATTGCGATTGTTGTTTAATGATGTTGCCATTCATATCCACAAAAATACCCAAATTCTTCATATTATCCAAGAGCTCAATCGCATTATCAAGTTTGAATATATCAAATACAAGGGTGGGGTTTGAACGACGTTCCCTTTGGAAATTATTCAAAGCCGTGACCAAATGTGTTACAGATTGATTTACTTGCATTTTAGAAGAACTGGGTAAACTATGATACCACGATGAATTCTGGATGCTCTCGTACAATACCATATTGGGTGTTTGTTGCTGTGGAGTGGGCTGTACGGCCACCACATTCATTGGTGTGGGCATAAAATGTTGCATCACTCCAGGTGGTGCGGCGGCCATCGCCGTTACCGATGAATTTGAATTTAAGACCAGGGCCGATGATGCAGACGAATTCGCGTTATAGCAAACCATGGCATTTTGAGATGGTGTTTGCGGTGAGGCTTGTGCAACCTGCTGCGCACGATTTCTAGGATCATAGGGAGAAACTGTTGGATGGTATGGAGTATTGGCTGGTGAGGGAGTTGTAAATGTTTGGTAATGTGTTGATGGCTGATTGAAAACATTGTTGATGTTAGTACTCTGAAAAAAGGCATGTATATATTTTTTAGGGCGAGAACAATTTAGATAATTTTTGCAAACAATGTTACCTTCAGATCACGTCGAAAAATGCGTGGATCCAATGATGAAGTTTTCATCAGTTTGTCAATGTTGTTCGGCTTATTAACAGTCAATCCAGATAAATCAATTTCACGCAGCTATATACATATATAATAGAAAAGAATTTAAAGTAGAGTAGTCGAATGAAAGTCGAAAAATGAAAGCGCCTGGGTTCTGCATTAAAAAAACTTATAATTTTTTTTACGCTCCAAATATTAAGATTTTTGTGCGATTTTTTTTGTTATTTCATATGAATTTAATGAAATTTTAAATATCTCGCATGTTTTCCATCGTAATTTCTATTTTAGGGTGCCGTCGGAAAGGTCGTTTCCAATTCTATCCATTCCTGTATCTTATTAATAAATTCTGATAAGAAATATTGTACTAATGTACTTTGTACTTTAAGGAATTGTTATATCGAAAAACATGAATACGAGCATAGCATTACAATTTCATTCAAAAAAGCCAATTTCATGATGACAGTCTATGCCCCTTTTTTTATTTCTTATTAAAAGCCAGGAACAAGCTATTCATGGAAGATTCGTGAAGATGACTTTTACTTAAATATATTAAATGGATTCTTCAATGTGCCGGAGAATATTCAATCGGTGCAGATAAAAGGGATTTTTCGCTTATCCCGAAAATATCCTTTTGTCTATGCCACTGACGAAAATAGAAATACGAGGAAACAGGCCTTCGGTATAATTTTCGAAGCACGTGACCGCATCGATCAACAAATCTGACCGTTCACTATACCAACAATAAAATTTGATTGTGAATCACTTAAAGGAATGATTGACTGATTTGGAAGATTTCCAACATTCTGAAGAAATTATTGAAGTTCCACGTAATGTTGCAAATGCAGAATCCTTTTCAATGTCTTGTATTTTGTATATTGTTTAAAACTACATTACTTCCTTCCTCAATAACTAAATTTTAGATTTTCCGTGTCATTCACAAAACACCGAACGTAGTGTACGAATCGTGAGCCAATACTGCGTACCAGTCATCGATAAAAATCGACCCGCTCACATAATCAACAAACTTGTGTCACGTAAGGTATATCCAAAAATTAATTCCAGAAAAGATTTCTTATCTATAAAGTAATTTTCATTTATTTTATAGATACATTTTTATTTAGTTTTTTTAACTAAAAATCGGTAAATTTACCCGTTAAGGACCAGATACAAAAAGGAAATAGAATCGGAAACGACCTTTCCAACGATACCCTCAAATCGAAATTACGATGGAAAACATGCGAGATACTCGTATTTAAAATTTCGTGAAAATCATTATGAAAAATATCGCACAAAAATTATAATATCAAGTGTAAAAACAAATTTCAAAAATTTTTGGATGCAAAATCCAATATAAGTATAATATGGGATATGTTACTGACAAGAAACCCTGGAAACAGCTAGAACCACAATATTTTGGGCATCACTCTAAAACATATCAATCTTTATTTGTAGGGGGTACATTTGCAACTTTTTTTTAAGGCACTCTAATATACATATTTGAAAAGTTGTAATTCATAATACACCCAAAATTATCCAAACATGTTTCGACTTTTGAAATACCGACCAACACTCCTGTCTCAATGACAACATAAATGAATAACGATTAGTAAAATCTCATTTAAGTAAGACGAGTTCTCTAAAAAAATATTTGGTATCCATAATTTCGACGATCGACCCCATATAGAACCCATAACATGCGGTAATGCAATTGACATGTATTAAGTTTTTAAGAATAAATTTTTCTATAGCTCTTCTATTTTTATTGCAACACAATTTTTCAAGAATTTCAAAATTGTAATTTTATATGATATTTCGTCAAAATTGCATTTTTCTAGAAAAATAATCGAAATTTAAATGTTATAGAAAATTTCGTCGAATCTTTCAACGAAATTTAATGTTATAGAAAAATGTACGGAAAATGCATTTTAAAAAAAAAACTTCTTTGAAATTGATTTCTAATAGAAAAATTTAAACTTTTAAGAAAACACTTGAATTTAAAAAAGAAAATTTTCGAAGCTGTATTTTCAATAGAAATTTCGTCGAAATTGCATTTTTATGGAAAATGTCGGTGAACTTACAAATTTCCTCGAAGTGAATCTTCTTAAAAAATTTGCTTTTTTGCTGAAAATTTCATCAAAATTGTATTTAAGTTGAAAGTTTCACCGAAACTTAATTTTTATGGTAGTATACATTGATTTAGATTTTTATAGAAAATTAAATTGAAATTAAAAAATTTTGTCGAAATTGCGTTTTATAAAAAATTGTGTCAAAATTACATTTCGTCGGCTTAATGCGATATGCCATTTTTGCGTTTTTTGAGTTAGGAGTTGATAATATGGGTTTCAAGCATGCTCTTTCAGAATCTGCAATAATTTTTTTCCTATCTAGTTTTCGAGATATTGGCAGGGTAAATCTATATAACTCTGAATAACCGAAAATAATTTGATATTTTTGTTCGATGTCTCCACTTTTCTATCGCCCTATATTTTTGACTCAGTATTTTACGTTCTTTCGATCACAATCAGTAAATTACTCTCCTTCCATACCGACCCTCTATGTGGTCCATTTAATACAAATACGAAAAAATATTAAAACAAAAGTGGATGTGGACCAATATGCCATGTATAAAAATTGTTATAACTTGCTTATTTTCGAATGTAATGGCATAGAAATGCATGAGAATCATTCAAACACTGTTGGGAAACCTATGAAATAAAAAGTGTGTAACTCTTCAGTCCAGTTTTTACTCAAACAGTAAATTGCGTTTTTCTCCGGTCATACAAAATGACGTATGGAACAAAACAGCGACGATTTTTACACACAGAAAAATAAAACAAGTCACGATTTAACCAACAAAGTTGTTGAAATTAAATACATAATTGTTGGTATAACATCTTTGTGGTTAAATCGTACCCAACAACCTTAAGCTTCTGATTCAAGAGCGCCGTTTTTTTTAAGATTTAAGTTATTGTTACAAGTACAAAAAGTTGTTGAAATGACGATTTCGTCCTTTAAATAAGTATTAAAGTTGTTGAAATGAAGATTTCGTTCTTAAAATAAGAGTTAAACTGTTGCGGCAAATACCTTTCGTTACAATTTATCAAGTGCTAAAATTACTTGTTCTATTTTTTTGTGGGTATAGAAAAAAAAAATAGATTTTCATAAATAACTTAGTCAAAATTGCATTTTTTAGAAAAATTCATTGAAATTCCCTATTGTTATGATTAGAGAGAAAATGACATTTAAAGTCTGAGTAAAAGGTGCTCATACGGAAACCATAAAATGTTCTCATAATTCAAAAGTGACATATGGTCCAAAAAACATTAAGCCGATGATATTTATACTAGACAATTTCTGCTCAATTGCCTTTTTATAGAACATTTTCGAAATTGCATTTTCCTAAAAAAATCTTAGAAATTGTAGCATTCTATAGAAAATGTCGTCAAAATGAAATGTTTCTAGAAAATTTCGTCGAAATTGCATTTTTGTATACATTTTTTTAAAATTAGTATTTTTCTAGACGTTTTCGTCTAAATTTCATTTTTTTCTAGAAAAAATCGTTCGAATCGCATTTTTTTACTATCTTTTAATTTTTTTGTTTCCGACAGTATTGCATTTTTCTACAAAACAGGGATGCCAACTTAGAGTGCTTTTCGCACCAGATTTAGTGCTTTTCAGACTATCCAATACGCAAAAAGTGTTTAGTTAGTGCCAAACGAAAAAAAGCACTAACTGTACGCTTTTCAAATTTTTCGTTAGTGCTTTTGACGCTTTTTGTACATTTGTCAGATCACATCTGGCTTCACCATATGTATGTACATCCCGTTTTGGCATCTACATACGCGGCATAGACGCCACATTTTGTATCAAATCTTTACTAAATTTGGTATAGGAAAGTAGTTTGAGCGTATTATAAACTCTGACAAATTTTACGACATTTTTGCAGGTTTAAATCTTTTGAGTCTTAGCGCAATAGAATACCCATTTCTCATCAGATCTACATACAATTTAGTATATAGCGGTTCCTTCAACCAGGGATGAACACTGTCAAATTTAAGGAAAATTGGTTCAGATTTAGATATAGACTCCATAACACATATATACCGATGTTGAATGTAGGCGCTTTAAAATCGACATTGTCAACAGATCTCTATAATTTTTAACAGATGTCAGATTCTTGAAATAAATAGGAACATTGTCAAATTTGACGAAAATAGGTTCAGCTTCAGATACGAGTATGTCCCCTGTATGTATCTATATCCGGATTTTGAATGCAAGCGCCATAAAATACAAAAGTTTTTGGACATATTATTTTCATCAGGAAAACAATACTGATACATAACGATTTTTGAAACATATTTTTTTTAATTCTACTCAAATGGGGTCGTGTAGGGTATGATGTAGTCGTCTCCGCCTGACTAAAGCAATGTTATAGTTTAGTGTTTTTTACGACATTTTGAAATTTACGCGCTTTTACGCTTTTGCTTCGGTAAATGTTGGCATCACTGCTACAAAATGTCTTCAAAATTGAAAATGTAGACAAAAGTATATGTATATTTATCGCAAATTTTGAAGAAATTTATTTTCTAGAATTTTTAGGATAATATTATCAAAATGTTGGGTGTATTGAAAATTTTCTCGAAATTTAAATTTTATAAAAAATTTTGTAGACATTTATTTTTATAAAAACATTTTGTCGAAATTTATTTTTATAAAAAATGTTGTTGCAATTTAATTTTTGAAAAAACTACATAAATTTCGATAAAGTTGCATTTTTCTAGAATTTTCAGAAATGTTACACAAAGCACCAAAAAATTTTTTTCGCGTAGATTGTGGCTAACAACAAATAGTTTTTGCTATAATTTTTTTTCAAATAATTCTTGTGTTTTGTTTCATATTTTTGTGGAATTATTTGGACCATTTTTTGATGTATAAACGAAATTACAGAAATTTATGAGGGCTACAAGTTTTGGGAATACTCGTATCACTTTCACGTAGAGACAGTGGTTTAGTAAGTGTAAGAAAACAAATTGCAAAAAACCCATAAAATTGAAAAAAATCACAAAAAAATTGTTCGTCCAATTTTTTAAATCTAGCATCCTACCGAAGGAAACAATGCTATTTGAATGATGACCAATATTTGGCCATAGCAACCAAGAAACTAATACTATGTGTCGAATTGTAAAAATTCTGATAAATTGTATAGAAGTTATTAAAGAAACAATATTTCACTAAACCTTGAACCTTTGTGGGGGAGGTACTCGAAGTCGTGGACCAACATGGTCCGTCATTGATTTAAGACTGAGGTAGAAAAAATATTAACACATGCCAAATCAATCAGACGAACTTTGCTCAAATGAGGCCCAAACGGGATTTCAGCCAAATATTCTTGGGGTCTCGTAGGTTACTCCTTTGAAAGGCACGCAGCAACTAATATACATATCGATGGCTTAATATAAAAAGGGCTTATCTCGATTTTGTTGTATCTTAACAGGAGCAGGAAAGACCGAATAAAATCCAAACAAATTCTTTGACTAGACTTATGGGGTTTTCACAATAGCTATAAATCTTTTACTTGCAACTACAGTCCCCCAAAATTAAAAAAAAAATAATATTAAGCCATCGATATACTCTCTTTCTCTTACTAAAAAAGTACTATAATTTCTACACTTATCTATAGATTTGTTCATATATACATTGTTTTCTAATTTTGTTTGCTAGCTTTAAAAATTGCGTCAAACTAATTTTTTGCGATTTTTTCTATTTTTTGTGCGCTTTTTCGTGCCATTGTTTTTTAAAAAAATCTATTTTTTTTAATCTTTATAACGACAATTTCTAAAATTCTGTTGATATTTCCAACATTTGAAGACCTCATAATATCCTTTAATTTGAAGGGTTCCTTGGCTTTATCGAACTTATACTTCAAAAATACTAAATGCAACTTTTTTTTAAATATTTTTGTTGTGTTTATACACCTATATTCCCATCAATGTAAAGTCCAAATATGAAAATATGGTTGATAAATAAATGACATATATCGATAGCTCCATTCTAAAACATGCTAAGTCGACTTAGCATGTCTTTAGGGAGATCACATTTTTAATTTCTAAATATTCCAGATTGTATTCAGTCAAAGTTTGGTGCTTATCCGTCAACCCAATCAAAAGTTATTCACAAAACATTAAAGGTCATTCGATTTGCATTATAAAGCAATTCCATACAAATTTAAAAAAATCATCAAACTTTGATCGCCTCTCCTGAAAAACTAGCATAGTTTAGAATGGAGGTATCGATGTATTACAAATTCTGACTCAATATTTTGTAGAATTTCAATAAATTTTGCTAGAAAAATGCAGTGTCGAAGAAATTTTAGATAAAACACAATTTCGACTACATTCTCAAAAAATATAAATTACGATAAGTTTCCTTAAAAATACATTTTCGTGGCAACTTTCTGTAAACATGCAATTTAGTCGAAAAATGCAATAAAAATTAAATTTTTTTAAAAAATTAAATTCGAAATTTTCTGATCAGATATAATTAGATGTGATTGGTATATTTTTAAGAGTATTTAAATTGGTCGCTGCAGCATTTCTCAATTTATTTTTATTTATTTTCTCAATTATTTTCGTTTTTAATTTTAATTTTTCTCCTGAAATTTTAAATTTAGCAAGAAACAGACCAAACCCTAGCGGGGAACAATAAATAAAGTGCTAATGACGATATTAAAGAAACGGCACCAAATGACCTAATGACAATAACCTAAATACATGTTGTTGTACTTACGATATATGGCATAAAGGGATATGTCAGACGTGCATCAATTTCGCCCAAAAGATATTCAACAGCGGCCACAAGTAAACCTCCTGTTCCACCTCCTCTCACTGGCGATGGACTGGCAATGCTGTCGTAGACAACATGGGTCGGTGATGCTATTGGCGTAACGTTATTGCTGTTGCTGTCGAAATCTATTTGACGTTTTACCATTTGTGGTGTTGATTTCGTGTGCAATGGAGTATATATGTAGTCACCTTTATTTTTGTTGTTATCATCCTCATCATCTATCGCATATTTAACAACAACACCATCATCGCTCGATTTATGGTAATCTAAAAAAGAAAAAGTTAAATGTAAATTAGGAAATGAGAATTACACGATTTAACATTTTATTTTAGACATTACTCTCAATCTGTGTAGTATTAGTATCCCCTCCTCCTTTAGTTTCAATTTCTTCGCAAGATGAACGAAGTCGTCGTACTGTAAGGAGAAAAAATGTTAGCCAATCAAAGAATTGACATCGTAAACATTGAGAGAAAAGAAAAAAAAACATTTATAGAAGGTCTGTTTGTTTGTAGTGTTTTGTTGTTTATATTTTTCTTATTTATAGTCCATTAATTATGGAGAGAAAATATTGCTTGGAGCTGAACTAAACTTACCATAGGACGATTGACTGTTTGATTTTAATGGAGTAGGAGGGCGTATTTTTACATTCACATTTTGATTTTCGTCAACATCGTCTTCATGTGCAGTGTGATGTTGCTGGTTCTCCCCTTCAATCTGCAGATAAGTAACCTTTTTTTCACTTTGTCGGCGTTGTTCTAAATCTCGGCTATCTTCAGTTGTTTTTGTTATATCTTCGTCGTTTTCTTTGGATTGCACGTCAGATTTATTACAAACATTTTCAATCTGCCGGCGTAGGATGGTTTTAATTTTGTGTTGCCCCTCCTGTTGGCATACTTTTTTACGATTCGAAGTGGAAGAAATTGTTGCAGACTCTGAATGCAATGTTTCTTCAGAAGGTTTTTCATCACTAGATGAATAGTAGTCAGTAGTGATATCTATGGAATTGAACAATAATAAATACAAATTTCAATGGAATAATTCTTCCACTTGTTTCGCAATCATTTTGTTATTTATTACGATTTTGTGGATATAAACATAATGTTGAAGCATAAATTATCACTAAATTTATATTTTCTGAAGAGCTTTTCTTTAAGGTTTGAAAAACTGAGAATAAAATGAGAATGAGAGTAAATGGCAAGCAATTCCCAAACATTGGTAAATTTCATGTCAAGTGAGCCAATTTTTAAAAGTGATGTCTTCTGATTGGGATGAAACTTGCAGTAAGTTTATTCTTATTGGATAGTAGTTATGACACAAAAATTCAACGAGATCGGTTAAGGACTGTTCGAGTTGGAGGGTGTTGAATATTTACATTTTGGTCAAACGGCCCCTTTTTCGAACTTGGTATATAACTAATTAGCTATTGTATTTAGAAAATTTTCCCCAAAATGTTTTCGATAGCTTTTTTCAATCTTAAAAAAAAAAATCGCAAAAATTGTTTTGTGATTTTTTTGCGAAATTAAAATGTGTTTTGGCTTCTGTAAAAACAAATAGTTTTGATTTTCTTTACTCAAAAGAAAGCTTAGGCATTTCCTTTAAGACCTTTGTGATCTATTAGAGGGGTGGAACCTGTTTATCTATCAAAATAAAGATAAAACTTAAAAAAAATTGAGGTTCAACCATAACTGGATAAAATATCTTTGAAACCACAGATGGGATGAATACATTATATCAGAAGTAGGTGAATGATACTTAATTTAGTAATATCAAAATCATTCCTGAATTAATTACGATAAATGGTTTTCCAGTTATGGTAAAATATATAGGTGAACATCCATTTCTTTTACAGGTTTATCTTAATTTTGATAGATAAACAGATCCCATTTCACTAATAGATCACAAAGCTCTTAAAGAAAATGGCATAACAACAAATGACACTAAGCTTTCTTTTGAGGCAAAAAGAAAAAGTTTTAATTTCGCAAAAAAATGCACATAAAAATATTTATTTATTTTTTTTATTTATTCAATTCAGTTTCGTAATATAAAAGCTTTTTAGGCAAATACATCTTACATCATACATATTACAAAGTAAATAATAGCCTGAGTATCAAATTATATATAATAAATATTCATTAATTTTTGCTCATATACCAAACATAATGGCTCCCCTTATATATCCCAATAACAATTTATAAGATAGTATCAATGTAAAAAAAAAATTTTTTTAAAAAGATTGAAGAAAATGCTTTCGAAAATATTTCGGGCAAAATTTTCTAAATACAATAGGTGATTAGTTATATGGATGGAAAAAAAGACAGTTTGACCAAAATTTCAAAATTCAGCACCCTCCAACTCGAACAGTCCTTAACTGATCTCGTTGAAATTTTATATCATTAGTACTATATAAGTGGACTAAACATGGTACAAGTTTCACCTCGATCAGAAGACATCGCTTTAAAAAATGAATCACTTGACATGAATGTATATTAGTACATATATAGTAATCGTAAATCATACTTATGATTTAGGAGTACTAATAATGTTATTATTTTTTTTAAGTACTTCTTTTATTTTTTGCTGGGAGTGTATAAGTGGCACGGGCGCATTTCTCCATGGGTTTAATTTATGTAATTTTCATAAAATCAAAATTTTTGGTTTACAAAATGTTCCTAGGAATATGTGCTATAAGGCCAGTTAGAGAACTACGAAACCTACTATTGCAATAAATTTGATCAACTTAACTGTCTGCACTTTTTGATATGTTTCGTCATTTTGGATTCGCAATGTGTTTTAAAATCTTAAATTCAGTTCAATTACCTTCAAACACGACATTCTTATGATAAGTTATACGCTGTGTCATAGTATTTCCATCTGCAGATTCGCATTCCATGCTATTTTCCCCCAAAATATTCATAGAATCCAATTTCAAAAGCTTGTGCTGATCATTTAAATCACATTCGTAATCCTTCTCCTCATCGATATTGTTGTTCGCAAGACAAGATCTTTTTTGGCCTAAAACATGAGATGTACCATCGCATAAACAACAAGTGTTTAATACAAAAGATGATGATGAAGTTGTAGTAGTTGTAGCATTACTGCTACCTCCTGTGTTAGTAATATTGCAAGTAGTAGTGATAGAAGTGTACGAAGTGCTGCTGCTATCATCTTCACTTTGCTTTCGCAACGTTTTCAATAAATGTGGTTTTAATTTGGTTAGTACAACATATGGTTTACCTCTTTGGAACTTGCTAACGATGTCTGCCTTCGAGGGGAGGCTAGAACAACTGGCATTCGTTGTTGTTGTCGTAGTGGATGGTGTCTCAAATGAGACACGACGTCTGACCGTGGACTTTGTAAAGGTAATGTTTCTAGATTTCAAACGTTTGTTTTTAGGCAGACCTGCTGCTGCAATTTTCAAGGATATAACTTTGTTCCTTTGGTTAACTTTAGTTCGCAATTTCGTTGTTACTGGATTATTGTTGCTTAGTATTTTCATTGATTTTTCGACTCTAAGCAGATCATCTGAGGATGTCAAAGAATTTGTTTCCTCTAACATAATATCCTCGCAAGTTCCTGCCTCGCCTTCGTATAGAGCGGACATCATAGATTCTACACTTTCATCAGTCATGTCATTTTCGTATTTCTTTGATTCTGGTGATACGGGGACGACATTGTGAATATCGGCTTGGGCATTCTTCACTTTGTTTTGTAACTTAAGTTTAGCCTTTTTGGCATAACGCATGGACATAATAACTTTTGGTTCTAAGTGTTCGTCTTTGGTCTCGGACTGCGAGGCTGCTGCGGGCGGCTTATCTTCGCTGTCCTTGTCGTTAGTTGAAATGTTTTCTTTTATTTTCTCACTTGTCTTAGGTATTTTCAATCTTCGCGGTTTGAAAGGTTTTGTTTTAATTGATGTACATATTTCGTCAGCTTCTTGGCCTATTGGCGATGGTGTATCTTCAGTATTGTGTATGTTATCAGAACGTAAACGCGGCCGTTCTTTTCTATTAATGGACGAACAAGATTTATGCTTATTTTTCGGTGTATTTTCCTCAGATGAAACAATATTTTCATATGGAGGAGAATCCTCATCAATCTCCTTAATTTCTTCGTCCATTCTTGTTACAGAATATTCATCAATGATTTCTTTTTCTGTAGGACTTATTTCAAGGGTCAGAGGTAAGTCAATGACTTCGCAATCGGTAATTATCTCACCGCTTTCAGTTGGTTGATAATTTGTCTGGTAGGTGGTATCCCCCGTTGTAGCGTCGTTGCAACAGAAAACTTCTTCCGCACATGTGGATGGTGAAAAGTCTCTTAATGAAGTGTTAATTTCCTGTGTTTCAGAGTAAGGAGGAATGATTTCTATAGAGACAATTTCCATTGCATCTGAGTGTGGAACTTCTATTGAAACAACATCTTCGGTGGAATTGAAAGGCATATGCTCTTTCCTTTCCAAATGATCGCCGTCAACGACAGTGGTCGCTTCGGGAGCTTTTACGCCGTCATCATAATCGAACATAACACAGTCATCGTCAGCTGATTGCAATTGGTCATCCACATCTACATTATTTTCCGTTGGCCGTTCTCCGCAGATGCTTTTCCTCTTGATTAGTTCTTCTTGATGATTAAGTTCTTCGCATATAGCCATTAACTCTACAGTTTTTTCATTATTCGTCAAGTGTGTGCTATTTTTGATTTTTTCCAATCTATCTTCGACAGAATCAATAATTCTATTTGTCTCTTTAAGGACCTGATAGCACTCTTCAACGTCATATTGTGGTGGTATTACAATTTCTGGATTATTTTTTAGGATTTGTTGTTCCTGGTCAGCTAATTTGTCATAAATGGCCATTAACTCTAAAGACTTTTCTCTATTCGGTATAGTTGTGTTTTTCAGTTGTTGTAATCTATGTTCGACAGAAGCAATAATACTATCTGTCGCCGGATAGCTACGATATTGCTCCTTCTCTTCCTTGCGATCTTGCGATGATGTCGTCGTCTCTGCACTGGGATTCATATCTAAAGATACGTCTTGAGACTAGAAAAAGAAGAATTATAAATAATATTTGGTAAGTAAAAACATATAATTAAAAAAAAATTTCTCAATATAATATTTTTTAGTACACATTTTAGATTTAAGAAAAGCTTTTCAAAATATATTTTTAGCAGAACTCTGGCAGAATTTGTTAAACTATTTTTAGTACGATTTTTTATCTTTTTATTCCCGGCGCTGGTAATAATTCCAATGTAATTTACTATTCCCGCAAGGTGGTGCCAAATGACTGAGGATGTTATAGAAGTGCCAAAAGGGAATGGATAGTTTATTCGGTTATTTTTCCAATCTCAACGAAAGAAATCGTTTTAATATTTCCCGAAAAGGTTGTCTTGGAGGATAGAAGACACAGGAATGACATTATGTTTCCGATTTCATAATGAAATGCATAAGGGATGTGGCACAAAAAGAACCATCAATTAATCAATACGCAACAGGTAAGCGTACACAAATTGCAAATTAAATGCACTATAATTATAAAATTCTGGTTGTTAACAAGATTCTCACCAAGCAGTGTCCTATTAAAACCCTCGACTTAAATGCGGCAACAAAAGATGATCTGAAGTTTCGTAGCAAATACATATATGCTGTCCATACAGACAACTGGTGACATGGATAGACATTTCCTTACGTAGAGATACTTTTTTCAATAGCCTTTTTTGACAGATCACATGTGAGTCGTGTCATGCTGTCATGTTATTTTTGTTAAGTATTGTTTGGCATTTCATCATGGAAAGACTTACGACTGGACAAGGTTTACAAATTATTCAGTTTTATTATCAAAATAATCGTTCGCCAATTGCGCTAAGTCAATTTTTTTTTAAATCCAAAAAAAAAACACTTTCCAGTCGACCCACGACCTTGACACCCATGAGCAATATTTTAGCTCTCGTTGGGAGCTATCTTTTGCCGTTGACCGATTCCCGATCCGAAGTACCGGAATCATCGGTCCACATTTCTTCAAAAATGATGCCGGTGAGAACGTAACCGTCAATGGCGACCATTATCGTGCCATGATAACCGACTATTTGATGCCTGAAATTGAAGCTCGTGATCTCGGCGACATTTGGTTTCAACAAGACGGCGCCACTTCCCACACATCGCATCAATCAATGGATTTATTGAGAGAACACTTCGGTGAGCAGATAATTTCACGTTTTGGGCCGGTCGATTGGCCACCAAGATCGTGTGATATCACACCGTTAAACTTTTTCCTGTGGGGATATGTAAAGTCTAAAGTTTATGCGGACAAACCCACTTCAATTCAGGCCTTGGAGCAAAAAATCACGCGTGTCATTCGCCAGTTACAAGTCGAAATGCTCGAACGAGTCATCGAAAATTGGACTCAACGGATAGACCATCTGAGACGTAGCCGCGCCCAACATTTGATAGACATAATCTTAAAAAAATAAATGCCAAAGAATGTTCTTTCAAATGACAATAAATATTTCCCATTCAATTTGAATTTTGTTTTTTTTTTCTTTAAAAAAGTATGGAAATGGATCACCCATTGCTATTCTAATGTAACAGGAAAATCTAAATTTTGTATTCCTTTTATTATTAAAATAAAAAATAACTCTTAAATAAATAATATATATTTCTGCTGGAGCTACTGATTTTATTAGCTGAAATAGCAGGAAAAACGTATGCTGGAATGACTAAAATAGTTTGTTCTTTTAGTAGCATTTTTCTGTTAAATAATAGCAAACATGTTTGCTAAATCGACTGTTTTAGTTTGCGTTCTAAAATAGCAACCATAAGATTGCTAAAATAACAGACGGAGTCTACTTTTCCTTTTTCAGCAGACACAGACAGACTGTTGAAACAACAAATATTTTTGCTAATGATACTAACAAAATTCTTTGAGTATACTTACACAGTTTTTGTGGGTTTAGCGTTCTTATCGTACAGCTACATCTGTTACAAATAACATATTAAAATGTATAGTCGGTTTAGAAACTCTTACCAAAACATGTTTTACAAGTATTCCAGTCTTTGAAATATTACGAGTATAATGAGATCCAAGTTCAACGTTTTAAAGCTATAATTCTCAGATATAGTGTATATACGTATATCAAAACATGGGCCGATGTGCACCATTTTTACTAGCGACAATTGTGTATAATATAAAGAGTAAATACTTCAATTTCAGCCAGATCAATTTTTTATAGGAGTCGTCCCTAGTCTAATAGATGGTTCTGTACCAACTTTCATAAAGATCGCTTCATATTTTCGACATTTGGTGTCTCGTTTAAAAACGAACAGAACGCTAAACGTAGAGTATTCCGCTTGCGTTCTCTTTAAAAAAAACCAAAACCACTACGAGGTAGCGTTTGCATTCGACGTACCGTACGGTATCATAGTGGTTGCGATCGTCATCTTAGTGTACGGTATTCTGTTCGTACGTATAGTGTATTGTTTTTTCCGAACACTGATAGTAAATAGCTTCATTCTTTCGATTTTCTATACCTACATATGTAGTTCTTTTTCTTAAAAAATATACTACAATTTTGGATAAATAGAAACGTTTTTCCGCCGTAATTGTTTGGAAACAAACCTACGAAATTTACACTTATTTGTGAAATATGAGGCCATAATACATGGGACAATGTGGGGTTTAGGGAAACTAATTCTTGTTGTTACTTACATTCGCATTCGACTCATTGCAGCTTTCATCAATTACCAATTTAGGACCGTATTCATCATCGTCGTCGACTTCAATTATCTCTGTTGAAAATATAGGTTCTTTATTAACGTTACAAAGAACTGATGCATTCGAATCCTCTCTATTCTGTTGTCCTTGTTCCTTCTTCATATTTGGCCCCAAAGCCACGTGTATAATTGCGGACACTTGGTTTCCTTCAATTATCCCCATTTCGTGTAATTCTTCAAGTCGAAGCTGCATTAGTTCTTCTCTATTTCTGATACAATAATTGCTATACAACAAATCCTGCTGTTGTGGTGTTAGGAAAGTTAATTGATCTTCCATTTCTGAATCGCATACAGAGGCTAACTCTATTGGATGAGGCTTTAGAAATTTGAGTTGTGCCCTGGCATTTTCGGATTGACCAGCAATCCATTCAGTTTTTAATTTGATTTGAAAATCTTGTAAACATTGCCATAAATCTTGTTTGCCATGTATTTGTTGCAAAAAATATTGGTCCACAGCATCTGACTGATTTGCTGACATATGCTCTAAAATGTGACTCCGCAAAGAATCTTTCATTTTCTCCGACAATGGACCATTGTGCATAAATTTACAGAAATTGCCCTGGGGACACTCCAAGCCCAGATAGTAGTATTTGCATGGAAACTCTGAGTGTAAATAGGGGCATATTAACTGAATAGGACAATTTTTGTTATCTAAAAAACTGCGACAAGGTTGCAGAATATTACTGTCAGTTTGTGTAAAACGTGAACATTTCTAGTAATTAAAGAAAAAAAACATTAAAGAAAAACCAATTCAAAAAATATACTAAATGTTCAGAACGTACTTTTTTATTTACCCTTTTCGTCACTGCTCCTCCTTTCGCTGATTTTTCTCCTTTTTGGGGCAATTCATTCGGTTTGGTTACTTTGTTTTTTCCCTTGGCTGCATTAATCTCTTTGGCCTTTAGTATTTTGTTGCTGCGATTTGCTTTTTTATTCAGCGCTGCGCTGGGCGCCTTTCCAGGCAATTCGTTGATAAGATGTTTGACTTCATCCGATTTTCTGATATCTTCCTTTGGAGTTGATTTTTTCAAAGGTGACGTTGATTTCCTAGCTCGAGTATTAGGAAGAGCGTTACAAGCTGCATTGATAAAAGTAATGGGAACAATGTAAACAATTAGGAAAATTAGACAATTAAAAGTTATGATTGTTAAAAAAAATTATGGTTGGAGTTTTCCAAAATTTTAATCTGCAGATGTTGTGCTTTTTAGTTCGGTGAAGAAATGGCGTAAATTATTTAAATCCAGGATTACATGCCACTCAAAATATTTCCGAGGATAAAACATAAAATTTTGACTAAAATACAATTTTTGTTAGGACAAAGCATACTTATTGATACGCAAAAAACTTCGGCTGAAGTGCAGTTTATGGAGGACATATCAACATCAAAAAAAAGTGGTCGGTCCTGTTCAGTTTGTTTCAAAAGTAACGAACTTGAGATATTGCACTTTTAATTTATAAATATTCCAAATTACATTCAGTCAAAATTTGGTGTTTATCAGTCAACCCAATCAAAAGTTATTCACAAAACAGTACAGGTCATTCGATTTGCATTATAAAGGAATTCCACATAAATTAAAAAAAATCATGAAACTTTGATCGCCTCTTCTGAAAAACTACCTTTTTATTAATCGTCGTAAAATTCTAAGTCGATTTAGCCATGTCCGTCTGTGGTAATCACGCTAAATTCTAATGTTCATGCTCTTTCAGCAGAAGCAAAAAACAAAGCAAAGCAATTTTAATCTTTGGACTAGATTTTTGGATTTCCAGACTATTAAGTCGAAATCAAATAACAAATTCACTGCAATTAGTTGGGGTGTACATTCTGAATAAAAAGATAATGTTTTATGAATTTTTCCGCTTTTTAATAAACTTGTTTTCTGTTATGTCATTTTGAATTACACTCATAAAATGTTAAATTTTAGATATTGAACTACAAAATTTTGTAGCGAAGTGTAGTTTAGTCTAATAGACTATAATCAATCATAAAATGCATCTTTTTGATGTTACGTCATTTGGATATCAGATGACGATATATACTTCTTATAGCTACAGGTAACTTGGAATCGAAAATGGTCAATATCGGTCCATTTTTTGATTTGACTTCTTAACGTCATAGAGACCACAAATGTCAACTAAGATCAGTATGAAAATTGGTAACTGTGGTTTATTTATACCCGGAATACTTCACACGAGCAACGGTAGTCATAGGTCTATGTATTGATATAGGTTTCTCTAGATTTAACTTCGTAACGCTGCCAAAACTTTAAACTTCAACGAATTGGGCTAAGATTTGGTATAATGAGTTTTTTAGTACACGAAACCATTCACATGCGATCCATTGTGGAGGGTACGTAAGATTCGGCATGGCCGAACTTAATATCGTCCCCTCAATAAAAGAATAGTGGATAATTTGTTGTAGTTTCGGGAAAATCACATTTGAAGTTTTTATGAAATTAGATTTCTTGGAAGATAAATATTTATGTATACATATGTATTTTAGAAGAGAACCGAATTTTTCAATTTTTTGTCATTTTTGTCATTTTTTGGTGAAGTAAACAGGCTACAGCAGATGATATTCTAATAGTCTAAAAGTACGTTAACTGTATAAAAATGGGAACAAATTACCATACTACATATGTATATACATTATTTTTCAATTATACTTTTGACCCACTTTGTGGAAGTAGAATTCCAAAAAATTTTTACCAGCTATAGAATCCAAAGACAATATAATTTAAGAAGAAATTCCTTCCTGTAGCGAGTAATTGTCAGTTTCGAATAGGAATTTGATTCCAACGAGTGAGGTTTTTCTCGGATTTTCAGACCGTTTTTCCCGAGTTTTTTATAATTGTCACAATTAAAAAATTAATATTAATCGATAAGAGCAAAAAAAGTTTAATCAATGTTCGCGGAATACAGTTTTTTCGCGTGTTACAATTCATTCCTATTCGTTCGTAACTGATAGATTTTTTATACCCTCCACCATAGGATGGGTGGAGGGTATTGATCTGAGACCCCATAAAGTATATATATTTTTAATCGTCGTAAAATTCTAAGACGATTTAGCCATGTCCGTCTGTGGTAATCACGCTATAGTCCGTAATAATAGAGAGAGAAATGGGCCATATCGGGCCATAATTAGGTTGTTGTGATTCCTACTGTTCTCATATACTATGGGCCTGTTTCTGTAACTTTTTTTCGTTCGTCTACTGCGAATGATCAAAAATCACTGTTATTCCGAGAAATCTATAAGTCACAGAAGTTTATAATTCGTTGTGTATGTAGAAAATCATGTAAAAAGCTTGTTTCTAAAATATTTCTAAACTGCGTTTTATAAAATTCAAGTAATAGCTGAGAGAATTTTGATCGTTCGCCGTAGACGAACGAAAATATGTTACAGAAACAGGCCCTATATTTTTTCGGTGTTATTTTCTTTAGGTTTGATTTATTTTGTGAGGTCACATGCTATTCATGGTGGAGGGTATATAAGATTCGGCATAGCCGAACTTAACGCTTTTACTTGTTACGTTTCGGACTGAAGGAATGTCTTCTTATATTGTATTTGTCTTTGATAGAATCGATTATGTAGATGCTTATAATACAATAAATTGTTCATATCGTACAAGAGTCTCAAATGTCACATTATATTTTTATATAAAAAATAAGTACTGGAAAGAAATAAAACTAAGTCTTTTAGTTTTTATACCCTACACCACAGGTCGCAATTATGGTCCAATCTCATCGAAACTTTGCACATATCATTATTTTGGCCCAAAAGAACTTTGTTAAAATTGTTTCAAGTTTACATATAGCTCCTATGTATATGTAACTCCAATTTTGCATATATGCACCGCATAAGCAACATTTTTTAACCGATCTGCATAAAAATTGACATTGATTGGAAAAACGATTCAGATGTACATATAAATATATATATATATATAGATATCTTCTGATTTGGAATTTCTACATTCAATAATTTATAGCTGCCGAATTTTATATCGCATCATTTTATTTTATCAGCATATTCAACTCCTCCTTGGAATAAGCCCTTGGCGTGGCGGTGGAGCTAATTTTTTTATGAATTGAAACGAAACCAATTACTCCACTGTATTATGTTAATGCCCCTTTGTACATTGGTAGGTACGGTATTATATAGTCGGCCCCGCCCGACTTTCTGCCTTTCCTTACTAGTTCGATAATAACTCGTTCAATAGAGAAATGTGTCGGCTTACACGACACTTGTAGCTAAGATGCTACATGTGCATCTCTTCACTCTTTGTCAGCAAACACTCCAAGCCCTCCTTGCTTAATATTTATCTGCATGTACGCGCCAGTTATTTTTTGTATTCGAAGATTTCGGGTATGTTTAGTAAGTGATCATATGTATGTATGTATAAATATAAAATCAAACAAACACATAGGTAGCAAGTAAAACAGTTGCGGACAAACTTTACGAATGGCGGCCGGTATTGATGTTAATACTCCAGAGAGTCCCTCAAGTATTGCTTTAATTGTTTAAAATTTCCGAACCCAAAAATAATGCTCTACTATGCAGTTTTTCAAATGAAGCAAAAGCATTGACTTGGTTTTCTTCATTCTGCTTACCCATCAGTTTTTTCTTCTTCAAATTTATGTGTTTAATAACACTGGAAGAGCCGGTTGATGTACATACGACATGTACATCAATATCCATAGACTTTGGCGACATTGTTTGCTGTGTGGTAGTTGTTGTTTCTTTCCGAAGAAAATCGGTCGAGGACCTAAGACGTGTTATAGTAACTCGCTGTGCCATGAACGATTGGCCACTCTCCGACATCGACAAATTCTGCGAAGCCGATTGATATTCTGAATTGAGGAAATAATGCATCGAATTCCTTCTTTCCAAAACAGATGTATTTATTGTAGATGCAGAACTCGGAGGGGACGGACTTGATGTAGTGCTGCTTGGAACACATACACTTGCACTCCTTTTATTTCGTAGTATACGGCGTTTTGGTAAAACTGAATTATTTTCTTGCATGTCAGTAGTTTTTTCTCCTTCTTCGTCCATATTATCTACACATTGAATCGAAGCCATTCTGTAGTTTCTTCCCGGATCCTCCCGACGACGGGAACAGCTTCTAATTTTCCTTTACCTTTAAGTTGCAAGTAATTAATGAATTTTTGCAGACGCCAATGCAAAAAAATAACGGAACTTTACGGCTTTTCATTTGGTCTCATTCGATTATTTTGCCTCGATTTTCGATAACACACCCAATTTATCCATAATTTGGCATTTGTGACGAGGTTAGTGAAACAAATCTAACGTAACGACATACGGGTTTTAGCATTTCCCTGTCAGAATTAATTGATAAAACGTCAGCGGAATATGGGTGTATAAAAAAAACGATAAAAAAAATTGCAATAAGCAAGAGTATGACATCTGAGGCCCCTCGTTCTGATTACATACATATATAGATAGAACACCTCAAAATATAAGAAGAAATATTGTTAATTTGTTCGATAATTCGCTTTGTTATCGAGTTATCGGAAGCTAAAGATTGAAAAAATCGAAGGAAAATTGTAATTTTTTTTAGAAAAAAATTATATATAATATATGTATGTACTAGCTGAGACGTTTTCCTGCCCGTTTTGTTAGGAATGGTTTGATATTCATTGTTATTTCATTTATGCATTTTGTAATTTATTTTAAATTGGCCTTTGAGGCTTTAAATTACAAGTTATGATGAAATAAATGAAATGAAAATGCAGACATTTCAAGTTTTTGAAAAAATCACAATAAAAATGCATATTGGACATACATAGGTCCACCTATCGGGTAGAATATACATACAAATTATGTTTATGTCAACATACACCTACATTTCTCTCAAATCGCTCTGGACATACGAATTTTACAAATAACTTGACCGCTTCGCCATTTATCGCTGATTCTAATTTTTAGCCCATTCGGTCCTACAGTTTCGGAGATCATGCGTTACTAACAAACGTAAAAAGAATTTTATATATAAAGATAGACAATATGAAAAAAAAAATTATGAAATATAAAATAAAATTTTTCGATAACTACCCTAGTTATCGAAAGTAAAAAATCGATAACAAACATAGTTATCGAAAGTAAAAATCGGTAACCAACATAGTTAACGAAATTGAAAAATTCTACTTTTTATTATTTTAAAAAATCGGATACAATTTTTCGATAACTTTCCACTTATCGAAGTGAAATTCCACATTGAAATTAAATGCCGAATACTTTCCTCGTCACTGAATCTTGATTTCAAGTTGGTAAGGGACAAACGATTTTTCGGGTCCTTCACATAAATAATTATTTCAAAACTGATTCCAAAAAGCATATTGTTTTAAAACTCTTTATTCCTTTTTTATTATCTCATACATACTTTCTTTGGCTTGTTCATATTTGCAAATTGTAATAAAATAAAATATTTACAAATAAAAAACATTTACAAACAGCCCTGTTCTGGCTCTCACCAAATATTCAATTCACTTCACAAATTCACTTCACCCAACAAATGGAGAGGTGTTCTGGTTCTCACGTGAATTCTCTTTTTCGAACTTCTGCTCAAAAAAATCGAAACATATGTTTTTGTCTGCAAAGCCATAATTTGCAGACAAAAACGTAAACAAAACAATTTATTCTCGCGAAGAATCCGACAAGAAATTAAAAAAAGAAACTCTAAAGATTTATTAATCATATTTTATACAAAAACACAATAAAAAATGTGCCAATAGCTTTTCTCTTAGCCATTAGGGATTTATGCAGTTCTTGAGGAACGTATCAAAAGGCGGCACTTGCGTGACTACTCAAATCCAATGGATATTCCAAATTCGAGGTAAGTTAAGTGTCGTTAATCTGTTTAACATAATAATTTATGCCTTTAAATGTTTTATAGCTTTTTACCGGCTTAATAAAGACGGATTTTCAATGATCCTTGCTCAAATTGCACCCTACATTAGCACAGGCTCAATACCACAAAAAATACAATTGGCGGCAGCTTTGAGATTTCTTGCGGTAGGCGCTTTTCAAGGTGTTATAGCAAACGACATAAATATAAGCATGGGAAGGACTACATTGTGCAAAATAATGTGGAAAGTGGTAAACGCTATTGAGGACAAAATATGTCCACAATGGATTAATATGGAAATGAGTCAGGCGGAAGTCAGTGCTTCAAAAATGCTGCCGCCAATTGTACACAGTGAACACAAATTCAACAAAGTACACTGCTCAGCACGGAACATTGTTGAGAGGACTATAGGCAACATAAAATCTCGTTTCCGATGCCTACAAGCGACCCTCCACTACGAACCAGCAAAAGTAAGCAGTATTATTAATGCGTGCTGCGCACTGCACAATATTTGCAAGCATTTTAATTTACCTATGGATGCGGAAGTTCCGATACCTGACGATGACAACATTGAAGATGTGGAACAATTAAGTAGTGGTACCGATGGCACACGAGTAAGAGACGAAATTGCACGTTCAATAGTTCAATAAAACACAGTCTTTAGAATGAATAAACTAAAAATACAAAACAAATTTTATTTGCTGCAGTCTTTTATGAGATCAATTAGATATATATGTATTTATTAACTATATTGTCAATTTAAAGTCCCATCTTCAATTGTTCCAGCTCGATGGACTTCAATTTCAGCTCATTTCGGGTGAGCAAATGCTTCTCCATTTGTATGTGGTGCCTTTTCTTTTCTTTTATTTCCTCCTTTTTTAATGAGACTAGTTCATCTAGCTTATTTTCAATGCTTATTAATTTTTCGTTTCCTCCTCCATTAAGTACTCCACGTCCGATGGTTTCTTTCTCTTTGGTGCGGGTGGCTCAACGTTGGGAGAGGCAATTGGCGAATCGGGTATATCGCCGAAATCAGGAGAGTGGCTGCGTACACGCTTTGATGCAGTCACTGTATTTGCAGCTGATGATGTGGCAAGTTTTTCTGCTGGTTTTGCACTTGACGTTTCTTTGGGCCTAATACGACTTGCATGCGATGTAGATGGTGCATCTGCGTCAATATTTTCTTTATTGGGGCCACCTAATTTCTGGGTGTTATTTATCCCATCCGCGCACATATACAGCCCTGTTCTGGCTCTCACCAAATATTCAATTCACTTCACAAATTCACTTCACCCAACAAATGGAGAGGTGTTCTGGTTCTCACGTGAATTCTCTTTTTCGAACTTCTGCTCAAAAAAATCGAAACATATGTTTTTGTCTGCAAAGCCATAATTTGCAGACAAAAACGTAAACAAAACAATTTATTCTCGCGAAGAATCCGACAAGAATTTAAAAAAAGAAAATCTAAAGATTTATTAATCATATTTTATACAAAAACACAATAAAAAATGTGCCAATAGCTTTTCTCTTAGCCATTAGGGATTTATGCAGTTCTTGAGGAACGTATCAAAAGGCGGCACTTGCGTGACTACTCAAATCCAATGGATATTCCAAATTCGAGGTAAGTTAAGTGTCGTTAATCTGTTTAACATAATAATTTATGCCTTTAAATGTTTTATAGCTTTTTACCGGCTTAATAAAGACGGATTTTCAATGATCCTTGATCAAATTGCACCCTACATTAGCACAGGCTCAATACCACAAAAAATACAATTGGCGGCAGCTTTGAGATTTCTTGCGGTAGGCGCTTTTCAAGGTGTTATAGCAAACGACATAAATATAAGCATGGGAAGGACTACATTGTGCAAAATAATGTGGAAAGTGGTAAACGCTATTGAGGACAAAATATGTCCACAATGGATTAATATGGAAATGAGTCAGGCGGAAGTCAGTGCTTCAAAAATGCTGCCGCCAATTGTACACAGTGAACACAAATTCAACAAAGTACACTGCTCAGCACGGAACATTGTTGAGAGGACTATAGGCAACATAAAATCTCGTTTCCGATGCCTACAAGCGACCCTCCACTACGAACCAGCAAAAGTAAGCAGTATTATTAATGCGTGCTGCGTACTGCACAATATTTGCAAGCATTTTAATTTACCTATGGATGCGGAAGTTCCGATACCTGACGATGACAACATTGAAGATGTGGAACAATTAAGTAGTGGTACCGATGGCACACGAGTAAGAGACGAAATTGCACGTTCAGTAGTTCAATAAAACAGTCTTTAGAATGAATAAACTAAAAATACAAAACAAATTTTATTTGCTGCAGTTTTTTATGAGATCAATTAGATATATATGTATTTATTAACTATATTGTCAATTTAAAGTCCCATCTTCAATTGTTCCAGCTCGATGGACTTCAATTTCAGCTCATTTCGGGTGAGCAAATGCTTCTCCATTTGTATGTGGTGCCTTTTCTTTTATTTCCTCCTTTTTTAATGAGACTAGTTCATCTAGCTTATTTTCAATGCTTATTAATGTATGACTATTGGCAACCATCACTTCCTTTATTGCACTAATACCACCCGAAACACACTTAAAATTTTTCGTTTCCTCCTCCATTAAGTACTCCACGTCCGATGGTTTCTTTCTCTTTGGTGCGGGTGGCTCAACGTTGGGAGAGGCAATTGGCGAATCGGGTATATCGCCGAAATCAGGAGAGTGGCTGCGTACACGCTTTGATGCAGTCACTGTATTTGCAGCTGATGATGTGGCAAGTTTTTCTGCTGGTTTTGCACTTGACGTTTCTTTGGGCCTAATACGACTTGCATGCGATGTAGATGGTGCATCTGCGTCAATATTTTCTTTATTATGGCCACCTAATTTCTGGGTGTTATTTATCCCATCCGCGCACATATAAAGGTCGCACAAAACAGCAACACGTTCCTTCAAAGGTGTCATTACATATTTATTATATTGGCCACCACCTGTTGCCCGACATTCCCTTTTGTTATGTGTAAGCTTGGATTTAATGTTCCGTTCTTGTTTGAGGTCCGCATGAATTAAGGTTTGTTGCCAGGTCAGACCACAGTTTATCCTGCTCTGCTTTATCCATCTTTGAGTAGCCCATGCATGGCCAAGTCTGGGTGTAACTCCATGAACTGGACGAAAATCTCATTGTGAGAACTATTTATTCGTGGGGACCTGTAGGATAGTAATGCAATGAATTTGAACAATTAGCTTCAGCAAAAAGCTCAGCATACTTACATCTTGTAAAATCTAAATCCTTTGGTTATTTTCCGTCCAATTTTTGTTTTATGTTTTTTTGTTTTGTCAAGTTGGTGTTAATTGTTTTATGTTTGTTGTTTTTGTTACGTTTTAATAGACGTCAAACATTTGACACTTTGCAGAAGTAGCGTTGCCACACGGTTCATAATAGGCAAATTGACGATCATTTTAATTATTTTACTTATATTTTTGTTAAATTTAGTAAATTTTTAAAATGGAATAACATTTCTGTACCAAAATTAAATTATCCGATGCAAATAACCTTGAGGTTACTCCATTAAAATGGTTGTATTTCAAACTAACAAACATCTTGCATCTCTGATTTTTCGAAGTCAAACCAAATCAGCTGATTTGCCAAGAACTCACTTACTCACATCACAAAAGAAAAAAAGTTGGTTGCAATTTTGGACTTATTTTATAAAACCTAATTTATTAATTAATTTGATTATTTTATCGTACAGAAACTTGTAATTAAGAAGTAAACATTACAAATTTTGTCACGGCACAGTTAATTTGTGATTACAATAATTATTCTTTCCAAAAAATGAGAACTCACAGCGCTCTCACAATGGAAAACATGGCGAGAAAAAATTGCATGAAATGGGGTGAAAGTGAGTTGCAGAACACCTCTCGGTGTATACTTCTCCCTTCACCACCACAAGTGAATTCCAGAACATGGGCGATAAAGGTCGCACAAAACAGCAACACGTTCCTCCAAAGGTGTCATTACATATTTATTATATTGGCCACCACCTGTTGCCCGACATTCCCTTTTGTTATGTGTAAGCTTGGATTTAATGTTCCGTTCTTGTTTGAGGTCCGCATGAATTAAGGTTTGTTGCCAGGTCTGACCACAGTTTATCCTGCTCTGCTTTATCCATCTTTGAGTAGCCCATGGCCAAGTCTGGGTGTAACTCCATGAACTGGACGAAAATATCATTGTGAGAACTATTTATTCGTGGGGACCTGTAGGATAGTAATGCAATGAATTTGAACAATTAGCTTCAGCAAAAAGCTCAGCATACTTACATCTTGTAAAATCTAAATCCTTTGGTTATTTTCCGTCCAATTTTTGTTTTGTCAAGTTGGTGTTAATTGTTTTATGTTTGTTGTTTTTGTTACGTTTTAATAGACGTCAAACATTTGACACTTTGCAGAAGTAGCGTTGCCACACGGTTCATAATAGGCAAATTGACGATCATTTTAATTATTTTACTTATATTTTTGTTAAATTTAGTAAATTTTTAAAATGGAATAACATTTCTGTACCAAAATTAAATTATCCGATGCAAATAACCTTGAGGTTACTCCATTAAAATGGTTGTATTTCAAACTAACAAACATCTTGCATCTCTGATTTTTCGAAGTCAAACCAAATCAGCTGATTTGCCAAGAACTCACTTACTCACATCACAAAAGAAAAAAAGTTGGTTGCAATTTTGGACTTATTTTATAAAACCTAATTTATTAATTAATTTGATTATTTTATCGTACAGAAACTTGTAATTAAGAAGTAAACATTACAAATTTTGTCACGGCACAGTTAATTTGTGATTACAATAATTATTCTTTCCAAAAAATGAGAACTCACAGCGCTCTCACAATGGAAAACATGGCGAGAAAAAATTGCATGAAATGGGGTGAAAGTGAGTTGCAGAACACCTCTCGGTGAATACTTCTCCCTTCACCACCACAAGTGAATTCCAGAACATGGGCGAAAATGTTTAATGAAAACATCATTGTCTACAAGAAATGCATCAATAATTTGCCAAATCGAATGGAAATAAAAATACATACGTGGACAACTTAAATCTAACTTATATTCATTTTCTTCCTTTTCAATAAATTAAAATTACCATACGATGTGTAATTGTCGGTAAAGAATGGTATATAAAACGCTCTGTAGAAACGATGTGACTTCTCCTGTATTAAAAATGGCAAACTCTTCATTATCGTCCAATCTTTCGTTCGTTTCGAATAACTAGGCTCAAGCTCGGTATATTTGCCTTCATCGAAATCAATCAGAAAGTGGCAATCATCATAGGGGAAATACATTCGTTCGTCCTCTTGATTCATATCGTTAAAGTAAGGATGGACAATTTGTGTAGCATTATCACCTTCAGCGTAATAGGCCGGTAGCATACCCTTGAACTCGGATTTCAAGAATCTAAGACGAAAATTGTGTGCCGGAAAGAAAAAACTTCCCGGGTATCGATACCAGTCTTTACCTATACAAACATTGTAGATTTGGTCGGCTCTATATTGAGTGGACGTTTTGAATTGCGACAGCTCCATCATAAGATCCATGGGGGCATGATAATTCCGATACAAGGCAAACACACGTGACAAACCGGTGAGCGTACTTAAAATCATTATAAATATGGCAATGAACATGGTGTGATCCAAGTAATGTGTTCCAGACGAAACATTTTTCATTTTGACTAGTAAAGTTTTGAGACGAAAGAATATTCTTTGGAATACATCCACAGTAATGGCACCACATAGTGATATCAGCGGGTAAATGGGAAATAGGAAACGTTCTTCTTTGTGTGGTTGAGCAAAGAATACCAAAAGCCAGAGATAGAATGGCGCCAATGTTATGTAGCGTGGAAAGTTTAGAGTGGAACTCGATTTGGCTGGTACTACAAAGTAATCGATTACTAGCATGATGGGTGTAATCAAGGCAAGTAGCTAGAAAGAAAAAAAGAAAAATATAAACATTTTTACAGAGCCGTATGCATGGAGTCTAAATAAAGTCAATGTTGCTTATTATTCCATTCTCGTGAAAGAGGGCGTGTATAAAAAAAACAGACCACATACAAATCGCTCATTTCGTTTTGGAAGTGTCACATCGGACATTTACCTCAACGGAGATTCAAATGGGCTGAATAATTTTTGAATTACCTGAGAAGCAATAGACTGTTCTTTACCCGCTATTAGCTTCAAAATATTGAGAACATTAAATATTTCCAAATTTGAAACTCTTGCAAGTATTGAGCGATATATTATTTTTATTAATCTAAAAGATTGAAAACGTTACTCGATTACACACTTACCCAAACAATATTGAAATTCAAGAAACCATTGAACAAATAGTAACTGAGAGGCTCGGTGCCGAAAATATTCGGTCCATGACTTGTAAAAACGTTATACCAAACAATATTCAGCGGTGCAAAGGTGATTTTTCCAAAGTACGTGGTATCAATGACAATCATCGGTATGGCAATGGTGACAAAAGAAATTGCAGCCCAAATGAAGAAGGTGCGGAACATACGTTTTCGTATTAGCATGTCCAAGGCAATAGGAACACCAAGAAGACCAGCAAACGGCCAACCCAATAATGCGGCAATAGCTACAAAGAAGATTGCTAGCGCATATTTTTGCGTCCACCAAGCTGCTAGAGCTGAGCAAGCAAAGTACATGGCAAACGATGAGGGCAGAAGGGCTGTGCTGGATATAAACATGCCAACACTGAACAGTTGGAATATCAACCATAGACGACCAATATGTATACCGAATTCTTGGCAAATCGATCTAGAAGGAAATAATACACGATTAGTAATGCACGACACCGCAGCAGCATACTTACTTATACATAAATCTTTCCATTACAGCGCAACCGAAACCCAACATACAACGCACCATATAGAAAATTAGAACCGGACTGGGATGAAAAATCTTTTGATAAATCCAACCGGGAACACCTTGTAATAGCAAATAAGTGTATGAGCGTAAGGCGAACTGTGGACTATACTCCCATGTTTGCAATCCATGTCCATTAATAATGTAATTCAGTGGTTCCCAGTAATTATAAGTCTCATCGCAGTCGGATATATAAGCCCAAATTGCAGAACACAAACGAGCACTAATAAATGTCTTAAAGGCCGTATGGACAGATGGTACCACATTAGACTTATCCGCATCGTTTCCAGCCTTGTTTGAGGCACTGTAATTAGAAAAGAACACATTGCAACATATAAGTAGTTGTCGAAGCCGGTTGTTGTTGTTTTTTTTCACTCACCTCGATTTTTTTTCTTTTTTTGTCACCCCAGTAGGTGCGGTGAGCTTTTTAGGAGGTTTCCTCGTCACAGCATTATCCTGTTTATTGGCATTATACCTTTGTCTGGCGGCTGGTGCCATCCTACGATAGATTTTTTCCTATTGGCTGTAATATTTTTATTATTTTATTCGTATAGAAAAAACTGTAGACGTTAAATTTGTTATCAATCAGATGAGTGCAGGGGGTGAGTTGTTTCGTGTGTGACGTTTTTCTACAGATTATTTTAGGCCGATTTATGCAAACGAAACCGTAACTTACGCGCAGACGTGACGTTGCCTTGACGTTGCACTGCATTTGCGTTCAGACAACGTATTCTGTTTGGACATTTCTTTTCGTCGCACAAATTTACATATGTTGAACCGAGCACAAAACTACGATTATTAAATAAAAAGGAATGTGGAAATGTCAAAAAAAAATCACCACTTTACAGCGAAAGAAACGCAAAACGCATTGCAAAAAAATTGCAAGTACGGAAGACTTGTATCTCCCCCCTTACAGACTGCGTCCCTCTCCCACAAACACTGCAATTCTGAGGGGGGAATTGCAAGTGTGAATATGAACTTAGTGGGATCATGGGAATAACGAATAGCAATTCGTCATCCTCTAATGGCTGCCCCGTTAGAGAATCGGTCATATCCTCGTCGGCTCCCGCTTTTCCCGATCCCGATTCTTGGCATAAACTACACACCAACGTGTTCGTCTTGATTCCCCCTTTAATTTGAGGTACAAGTCGGAATCTTAAATCGTGTCCTTTGGTCCCGTCGGTAGGAATTAGTGTCCCTGCCACCCCCTTTCCTACAGTAATCAGGAAAGTTTGTTCCACCAAAAACTGATTCTTGGCACAAACTACACACCAACGTGTTCGTCTTGATCTCCTCTTTCATTGGAGGTACAAGTAAGTTTCTTAAATTGTACCATTCGATCTCCAGGCAGCTATTTGTGTCCTGACCTTCAGTGGAAATTGAAATCGAATAATTTGGTTAAAGAATGACACATTTCCATATACGGGTGATTTAATATGATCCCAATTTTTTCAATTTCATTTCGTGTGCGTATTAAAGTTGTTAACCGAATTGAAGTTTATTTTGAATTGAACAATAAATATTACAAAACATGTTATATATACATATGAATTCCAAATGTATCTATGATTAAATAAACAAAGTATAATACCAAAGTATTTATGTGCGAACTATTAAATAACATCCTCAATACTTTCCCTTGTTAGTTTTAGATTCGCACCTTCAAGACCAAGAAGTGTACATAGAAGTTTGAGTCGAACAGGCTGAAGTGGTTTTGTCATAATGTCTGCGATCTGTTCGGAAGTAGGAATTTGCTTAACTTCAAGTTCGTGTTCTAATACCTTTTCTCTAACAAAAAAGTGTTTTATAGCAATATGTTTCGTTCTTCTGTGAAACTCGGGATTTTGTGCCAGGCGCACAGCTGCCGTATTATCAACTTGAAGAATTGGAATACTTGAAAAATTTGCAGTTTCTGAAAGTACATTTCTGAACCAAATAACATGTTTTGTTGCTTCAGATGCTGCCACTATTTCAGCTTCAGTTGTTGATGTTGCTACCATTTTTTGGCGCTGACTAATCCATGATACCGCTCCTCCACAATATTTAACTACGACTCCTGTAGTCGATCTTCCAGTTTTTAAACATCCTCCAAAATCGGCATCACTAAAGCATTCCAATTTAGATTGATCCTTCTTTTTGTATGATATGCTGTAATCTAGTGTACCAGCAATATATCGGAAAATTTCAATTTTATAATATCTTCCGAAGATGGATTTTCTAGTGATCGCGACAGAATTCCAACGCTGTATGCAAGATCGGGTCGAGTACCAAGCATTAAATACATTAATGCTCCCACGGCTTGTCTATAAGGGAAATTGACTGGCATTTCTTCATTCGAACTTAACTTTCCCTGATGTGTGGATTTGAGAATTGGTGAATTAACTTTTCGGCAATTTTCAAAGCTGAACCTCTCCAGAATTTTGTATGCATATAATTGTTGACTAATTTCAATTTTCGAAGATTCTTTCTTAATTTTGATTGCTAGGAAATAATCAGCTTCCTTTGAAATAATCTTGAATTCTGATTTAAGGTCACATAAAAATTCTTCTAAATCTTCTGAATCGTTTGATGCTATTAGTCCATCATCTACATATAGCACCAACAATAATTTTTTATTATTTCTTTCTCTGATGTAGAAACAAGGATCTGCTTCGCAGGCAGTGAATCCATGAGTTATTAAAAAATCCCCAAATCGTCTGTTCCAACATCTGGGTGCTTGTTTTAACCCATACAAACTCCTCTTGAGCCAACAAACCCTTTGAGTTCCATCCTCGAAACCTGGAGGCTGCTTCATATATATGACCTCTTCTAACTCACCGTAGAGAAATGCTGTGGACACATCAAACTGTGATAGCTCAAGCCCTTCACTTGCTACGATACTTAGTAAGGCACGAATTGTATCCATTCTTGCTACTGGGCTAAATGTTTCATTATAGTCTATACCAGCACGTTGATTGAAACCTTTTATTACTAATCGTGCTTTATATTTATCTATGTCACCATTTGCCGTGGTTTTTATACGAAAGACCCATCTGCATGGTAAAGCTTTGGCATTCATTGGTAAATCTACTAATTTCCATGTTTGATTTTCTTGAAGTGATGCAAGCTCTGAATTCATAGCTGCCAGCCATTGCGCTTTTCTTTGCTACACCTTGCTTCTTCTATTGTAGACGGCGTCACAATATCACTGATGAAATCTGAAGTGGCCATTACATAATCATCATACCAACTGTTCTTAACCAATGTTCTGTCTCTGAGGCGCTTTGAAATCGGGGAGTTTTCTCTTGATTCTATTTCCATTCTTGGCTCATTTTCACACTCCACGTAGTCTTCTGTATGAATTTCTTCACTGTTGTCTTCTTCCGTATAATTTTCATTTTCTTCCACTTCGATTTGTACATTTCCTTCCTTATTTGTTTCATTCAAAGGTGCTTCATTTGTTTCATCATGCGAATTATATTTAAAAGGTAAATGAACTTCAGTAATATATCGTTTCTATTATCCATTGGAATAGAATCAAATTCTTTCCCTGATAAATTTGATTTCTGTTCATATGAATTTTCTTGATTATCTACAAGTTCTTCTTTAAATATAACGTCCCTTGACAGTTGAACCGTGTGATCATCTAGACAAAAAATTCTGTACCGTTCGTCACCATCATATCCAATTAAATATCCTTTGGTCGCCTTCTTTTGCATTTTTGTTCTTTTTATTTTGGGAATATGAAAGTAACATTTCGATCCAATTATTTTTAAATGGTTTATTCGTGGTTTTTTGTTAAGCCATAGTTCATAAGGGCTTAAATCTGATACAGAAGATTTTCCAGTTCTGTTAAGAATATATATTGCAGTATTTACAAATTCTGCCCATAATGCATCTGGAAACTCAACAGCAGAATTTGAGTACTTTAAAGTTCTTGCCATTTCAATTATTGTTCGGTTTTCTCTTTCAGTATTTCCGTTCTGCTCGGGCGTATATGGTGCTGTTAATCTTTGAAATATACCATTGGCATCTAATATAATTTTTACTTCACGGTTAACGAATTCTGTTCCATTATCACTTAGAATTTCCTTGATTATATGACCTTGGCTTTTTGCATGTGCTATCATTGTCTTCAGGGTATCCTTAACTTCTGACTTGTGTTCAATAAAATATCCGTACCGAAATTTGGTGAACTGATCTTTGTAAACTACCAAGTATCTTTTTCCTCCAAAAGAATATGGAAAAGGTCCACAAACATCGGTTGATATAAGTTCCCCTGGAGCAGTCGCACAGCTTCTTGATCCAAAAGGCAATCGATGTGTCTTTCCATAAACACAAGGTTCACAGAATTCATTGTTGTCAATTAGACTTATTCCTAATTCTTTTCTCACTCGATTTTTGACATGTCTTCTATCCTGGTGGCCCCATCTTTCATGATAAGCTTGAAGCGACAATTTGTTTTGTGATGCAGAGTACACAGTTTCTGGTCGAATAGGAAATAAGTCGGCTTTGTACAAAGTGCCTTCCTTTATCCTGTGACCACATACCACAATTTGATCGTTTACCTCCAGAGAACATTCTGACACAGTTGATCTAAATATACTATTTTCATTTTTGTCATGGCATGCCAATACGGAGAACAAATTCTTTGATATTCCAGGGACAAACCAGACATCACGTAGTTCTAGGTTTACATTCCTATTGTCAACTTTGGAAACAATCTTAATAACACCCTTACCGATTGCTTTTAAAGATTCCGAACCAGCAGCCTTTATTATATTTGGTGTTTTAAAGTCTTCATACTCAATAAACATTTCCGCAGAATGAGTGACATGTTTTGTAGCTCCATTGTCAATCCACCAACTACTATTGTGGACAACCTCATTTATTTCGTCACACACTGAATGCAAAACAACGTTCGAAATGTCTTCTTTATTTTTTGGTGGGCGGCCGTCTGCAATCCATTTTCTACAGTCTCGGATCCAATGGCCTCTCTTATGACAGTAGTTACAACTTCCATCCCGTTCATTATTTTCTCTTCTAATTTGTTTTTCAATTTTTTTGCTATTTTTGGCTACAAGGGCTTCATGCTCATTTCTGTCGTTGTTTTTACTAAAATTCCGTTCATACATGCACAATTGGTTATACATTTCCTCGAAAGTTCTATCCTCTTTCTTTGTAAGTAACATCCAACTACTCTTGAAATGCATGAATTTTTCTGGTAAAATTTGCATAATTTTGCACACTAGTAAGAGCTCTGGTAAAACATTTTCCTTTCTGTTTTTGAGGGCATTGTTTAAGTCAGTCCATAACGCTTTTAACTGGGCTATGTGCATAGAAACGTCTTGGTCCACAGACCAATTATATGAAAAGAATTCCATGCATATTTTAAATACCTGATCCTTTGAGGATGCCTCGTATAAATTTTTCAATGCATTCCACGTCTCAATGGCGGTTTTTGCTTCCATTATTTTTTGATATACATTATCCGAAACAGCGCTGGTAATCATGGATTTCGCGTAGCTGTTGGCTTTTCTATATCTTTCACATTCGTCTTTATGAGCCTTTGCTTCACTTTCAGTTGCATTACTGGACAACGGTTGTGGCTTTGTGAAGGTACCATCAATGACATCGAGCGCTCCATCGTGATAATCCAAAAAATCACGTATTTTCCTCTTCCATACTGGCCAATCATTTTCCTCGTTTAATGGCTTTATATGCTTGAATAAATCCATGTTAAAAAAAAATATTCTCGTACGTTTCTTTCTTTCCTTTTTTTTTATGTATGTATTTGCTTTATTTTATTTTACAATGGGTGCCTGGGACCATAACCTATTAAAGTTGTTAACCGAATTGAAGTTTATTTTGAATTGAACAATAAATATTACAAAACATGTTATATATACATATGAATTCCAAATGTATCTATGATTAAATAAACAAAGTATAATACCAAAGTATTTATGTGCGAACTATTAAATAACATCCTCAATAGTGCGTAACATTCATTAAAAATAAAATTTTTTGTTATTTTCCACAATAAAATGAATAGAGCCCGACCGAAGTTGGATTTTGAGGCCGAAGCCGTAGCCGAACTTCGGCTAAATTTACAAACTTCGGCCGAAGCCGAATGTTTTATATTTGTTAAAGATTTGCTTACTTTGCACCAAAAATTTGTTTTTTTTAATCAGTTTATCGGGTCTGTTCTGTAATCACGGCGATTTGATATCACGGTGATTTTAAAATCACCGGCGACTTATCATCACGTTTGGAGTTCGAAATCACCCGAACATATTTCGAACAATCTTTTTTGGGAGGCTACGAATGCTAAACCGGGCGATTTCGGACTCCAACAGTGATTGTAAGTCGCCGGTTATTTTAAAATCACCGTGATTTCAAATCATCTTGCTACAGAACAGTCCCGTATGTCTACTGCTTACGTATTTACTCACTTAGCACATAAAATTAAAAACTTTAATGACAAAAAAAAAATTCTGAATTGATACCTTGTATACCATTTCTTTAACTTAAATACAGGTGCTCCGCAGCATAAAAAACTGATCTCTAGCACACTTGGGTACATGAACTCTTCTGCCACCATTTCCAAATTTTTGAAACGTCTCGAGTTACAGTATTAAAAAATATTATTGATTCTTGGAGTTCGAGAGCTTTTAGGTGAGGAACTGAGTCATATTTTTCTTTGTCCTTCCTTCGTTTGATGTCCTTTCTCCAATTATTTTTGTAGTATTTTTCACTTCCGTACACTTCTGCTCTTATGAAGATTTACATCATAGAATTTTCTCTAAAAAGACATGTATTTCTATTTTTTGTACTTTTTGAACAAATATTCGGCCTTCGGCCAAATTCGGCTGATTTTGTGGCCGAATGCCGAATCTTGGCCGAAGCCGAACGTTCGGTCGGGCTCTAAAAATGAATATGTATTTATTTATAGTTTTTCTGACGTCGGTAACTTTTTTTACTGTCAGTGGGTCATAACACGCTGCGCTAACATTAAGTTACGGTTAAGTTTGCCTAACCCAGCCTATACCCGCCCCTTCCGCCAAGTGGACCACATCACAAGAAAGTAGAGTACACACCATGATCCGACTCATGGCGGGTTAAACGGAGAAAGGAGGAATACCTGGGGCCAAATTACGGCATTCGATATCGAAAACGTTCCAACCGAAATGTCATTTAATTTGTTGTTAATTAGAAGAAATGAACATTGGATACAATTAAAAACTATTCAGATAAGCTGCATACGATTTATTGCATACGATTTATTTATTGTCGTATTTTGTAATCATATATGGCCCTATAGGCTCGGTTACTCTGATGAAAACAAATAAATTAAAAAATTAAAAATTTTATTTTAACAATCTTCTTGAATTTGACATCAGTTTATACTTTTTTAACGGTAATAAAAACACATTTCGATCGAAAAGTACTCGATATCGAATGACGTGATTTGGCCCCTGCTATGGAATATATGTATATCAACAGCCTCACATACATAAAAACCCTTTAATTTTTAGTTAAATAAAGACATATAGCACCTGTTTAACAAAAGGGTAACAACCCAAAAATTTTAAATTTTGATTTTTGCCAAAAAAAAAACAACGTACAGTGGACTCTCTAGCCACTGCAAAAAAGTCGATTGTTTTTTCTCATTTTTCATAATAAAAAACCGTAATGACTATGTTAATTTAATAACATCTTTAGATTCAACTTAAAGAGTTGCATTTTTAATTGTCTCCTAGTGTTCAGACCGATGATTTATCATCCAAAAAGTAATATTTTTAATTGTGCCCTTTTCAACTTATAATCCGAGTAAGATTTTTTAGTTAAAGATATACAATTCAAAATAATATTTATTTCAGAAAAAGAGTAAAAACCCAAAAGTTATTTTTCTACAATTTTGTTTTAGATTATTATTTTTTGTAGTATACATTAATATTAACGGAAACAGCGTTAGCCTCTACAGATATTTTTTAAATTTTGAATTGTTACCCTTTTGTTGAACAAGTGCGATATATATGTACAACGCTACACTACACATTTAAATATGTTTCGAGATCTTACTATATCAATCATCAAAGTCAATAATTTGGAATAAAATTTGAAAATTTACATTTTCACAGTGATTCCTCTATTTGGATTGTTATCGTGTGCACCATGTAGCCTGACAGATTGATATAGCTCAAACGGCTTAAAAAAAATCAATATTTCCACCTATCATATATAGGGTCTATTTAGATCACTCCTTTGACGAATTACACTTTTGGTTGATGAGATCTGTGTAGAAATTAAAAGATGGATTAACTTTCTGCGCTCACAGAGTATTTACATTAACCTTTATTTACACAGCAGTGATATATGTATGTATGTCGTAATAATTTAGATCAAATTTAATATTAACTCATTTTTTAAACTTTTGCAATTGGGGTGCAGACAACTTAACTTTGCCCGGTATATTACGTGCTAAGGCCTCTTCTTTGATGCTTTTCAGCAAATCTCTTTCTCGGTTAGTGCACATTTTGTCCTTGCCAAACATAACTAAAGCTGTTTTTGCAGCTCTTCCACGTTTGCCAGTGCCTGGAGTTAGCTTTACTTTATATTTGTAATGTTGAATTGACTGATATGGTGCAATCATGGGAATAACGAATAGCAATTCGTCATCCTCTAATGGCTGCCCCGTTAGAGAATCGATCATATCCACATCGGCTCCCGTGTTTTTATCATCGCCATCGTCATCATCAGCCTCCTGGGGTTTCGGTTCAAATTGTTGCTTGGGTTTGTTATTTTTTAATGCCACAGCACATTCATCCAATTTGGGATCTGCACTGATGACTGTTTTTTTTCCTGCAGATTTAAGAATCTCCATACGTAGTTGACGTTCCTCTTCATCTTGGTCCTTATATTTGGATTTTATCTTCTTGAGTTTTCCCTTCTGACCTCGTTTGGCTTGCGCACTACGATGTTCACCATCCTCCGAAGATTGTCTTTGTGCTTGCTGTTGCTGTGTCTTGCGCTCCTTTTCTTCTTTGCGTTTTTTAGCATTCATCTGATGTTTTTTACGACTTGGAGCCGCAGCAATAATGGTCGCCTCTTCCTCCTCGGTTGGGTCTTCACTTTTCTGAACTTTATCCTCAACAACATTTGCCTTTTCCTCATTATTGATTGTTATACGCCCTGTATCGTGCTCTACTTTTACCTGTATGTCGGGAAATTCCGATTTAGATTCTTCGTCTTCCTCCTCAAGTTCTACCTCTACTTCGTCCACGTCCTCGAGTTTTTCATTTTCTGTCGAGATGAGCTGTTCGTTTTGGTTTTGCTCTTCGTCAAAAGTACGCACTTTTCTTTCGCCACGGTGCCGCTCAATAAAGCTGTCCTCCAACTTGAAAAGTAAAGTAAGGCCCATAATAAGATGGCATGATGGTAAGAAGTTTTTCTTGCCACGTATCATGAAACTACCGGTGCCAAGGTATTCTCCCGTCGGCGCTGTTTTACTGACTTGGTCACTGCGCACCCAATAGGCATTCGTCACCACTTTTGCATCCCATGCCACGCTGTAGGATATAGCCATGGTGCCAGCTTCAATGAGTGTTTTGGGGGGCACATCGCCACCGCTGGGATTACGCACTATGACGCTAGATGCACCTTGAATTTCTGCATGTACATAAATGTCAGTTGGACGCATGTACCTTTTAACGATAAGTTCATTCTGCTGGGCATCCCTTCCGCCAATAACCAGAAAATTTTCCGAACTTATAAACCAGTAAAACTTCTCAAACCAATAAACCTTACGAGCCTTGGAGATGGTGGAAATGGTACGGACGTCTTTTAGGGTCTGCTGGGTCTTTCTTTCTGCCGATTTCAATGCTTTCTGTGAAGCATCAATTGTTTTTTGTTCCTTTTGGGCGGCCGTTCTCTTCAGGTCGTAATATTTGCGAGCATTTGCCCAGGCCGATAGCGCCAGATCGACGTCAACTAGTAGTGCTGACATTGAATTCTCATCTTCGTCTTCGCTTCCATAGGGATCACTTAACTTGAGAGTAATGTGATTTATTTCAAGTTTTAACTGTTTGATGGAACCAGCAGTTGGGTCACCATTGGCTTGGGCAGCTTTCACTAGTTCATGTATATCCGGCCAGGACATTTGATTTGCAACTGCTGAACGAATGGCCAAAATTGCATTATCCACCAATACTTGATTTGCGGTTATTAGTTCCGCCTTTTGCTTATCATTTTCCTGGGCTTTAGTCAGATTTTCCAAACGTTTTGCGTGATCAAGTTTGACATTCGAAAGTTTCTTCAGGGCTTCCTTCTCTTGCTGTAAAGTTTTAATATCAATTTTTTGACCTTCCAGGGTTGAGTAAAACTCATCTACAGCCAACATAAAGGTATCAAATGTAGCCATGGGCTCTCCTTCGTACTGACAAAAGCTGAGAGGATGATATTCAATGTTTTGATAAAAGTGCTCGACATTTCCTCCATCTTCGGTTGTTGGTTTTTCTACTTTCTTCTGCACAATGAAGCCCTTACTCGTTGCCTTGCGGGAATTTTGCAGCAATTCATGACCATCTCTAAGAGCCTGCATGAGTTTTGCCAAATCGGCTTCAATATTAAATGGTCTGCCGTTGGCTTGTTTTGTTGCCTCACGCTTGTTCTTATTTTTCTTCGATTTCTTTTGTTGTTCGCCTGCCTCCTGTGCATTGTTGCCATTATCATCTGCCCCCGCAATGAAACAATTGTCCAACTCATGTTTTGTCAGGATGTGATCAACCACGGCAGGTCCACAGTCTATAAACGACATTACAATGTTTTTCAGATTGTAGCTTGGTGCCGATGTGGAAATGGCGTTTTTCAAATCCTCCTCGCTTGGCAAGGTTGTTTCTTGTTTGGCCCGTTCCATTGGATATTTCTCTCGAATGGCAAAGCGTACATCTTCGCCTTCCTGGTGAGGACGCAATATGTATAAAATGTTCATTTCATGATCCGTGAGAACTATGTTTCCTCTGTCGTACAGCTCCAGTATAAAGTGATACGCCGCTTCACCCATTCCGAACTGAAGGTCAACTATACGGTCGGTGCCAACTTGAGAGAGTTTCTCCAAGCGTTTATTCTTTAAGTGTTTCCGGAGCTTCATACTGAAACCCGAAGGAGCCATGTTTTTGGGCCATTCGAATGATGTAGTATGAAAACGTATTCCCGATTCAAGTAAAAGAACTTTCTTTGCCTCTCCACCACCTTGAAGACGAATTAAATAAGTTTTGTTGTCGATATCATAGATTTGGTTTACCCTGAGTCCCACAAGACTCTGTAGTTCCGCCACACCACATACTATGTCGAATGAGTTGAAACGTAATTTCATCTCGCAGTATTAGAAAATCTTGTCCTTTTGCCTAGAAATTCCTATAAATACGACACGACGCACTCACAAAATTCTCAAACAGATGGTTGTTGACGTCTGACATATTTGCCAGAGTAGCCAAGCACAAGTAAAACCTTTGTGTAATTTGAAGCTAATCGAGAGCGACACGCGCGCTTCTTCTGAGGGCCACCAGTCTAGATGGCAAGAACAAAAAATTTCAGTTTAAAAAGCGCAAGGGTCAATGGTGGCCCACAAAACTCAAAAAATCCTGGTCACCGAAATAGAATTATAGTCAAATACAAGTATGTTAGTATTTTACCTATATGAAACGAAATATTATACTGTATAAATATAGTAAACAAGCACGGACAAAATAAAGCTTAGTTGACGAATAACTTCCTAGAAGACTGTCGAGTTATTTAATTTGTGATAATTTTTATGTAAATATCAATGTTTTGTATTCATGTTAACAACAAATGTAATTTGTGTGTATATTTTTAATAGATCCCTGAAAATGAATGACTGAAGATTTTTGTCGAAATATTGGATAAAAGTAAATAAATTAAAAATCTAAATTAACGAGTTTTAATTTCCAACAAAGGACCTCAAGCCGAACTATCCGAAAATCAAATAAAATTCTACAGTTCTACAATAAATAAAACCAAAATAACCGAAACATTCAAAAATATTTATATTGCCAATGCTCATACCAAGATCGTGATTTCACTGTACATTCCAATTTGACCCCTCTCCATACAAATATTACAATTCTTCACGCGAATTCCGCATACACAGGGGTCTTAGTTCATATATTAATCATGACGTCTGATATTTTAGCGGCCTCTGAGACAAAAATGTATTCGTGTTTGAAAGTGGCATAATATTCATCTTGTAAGATAAAACAATGCAGATATGTTTTTCTACCATGACAATCACTTCAAATGCGTTGCCAAAAGGAACATTTTAAAGTATGACGACCAATTTTCTTCGCGTCACGTCATTACGTTCTCTTTCATTTAGATAACCTGCCTAAAAATAGTCGACTACATTACATAGGGTCCACTGTTGTGTTATTGTGAATGATAAGTGTCGTGTCAAAAAGAAGAAACAGTAGAATTATCTAATTTTTGGAATTGTGGATTTACATTATTTTGTGTAACAAAAACATTCTATAAGATGTCCTTGTTAACAAATTCCTTAAGAACAACTATTGCGAAAGTATGTCAAGTATCGACAGCGCTGATGAAGACATCAACCACGCCAAAAATAGCCGGCCCCACAGTTATGGCCAGCCGACAGCTTTCATGGGAGGAGAAGAGAGCACGAGGACCATTAGTGCGTCGTTATGGCTATAAAGATCGCATATTACAAGGAGGTCTTCTGCCACATCTGGACAACGGTCAAAAGTTGCCTATGCCCGTTTATCGACCCAAAAATCCTTGGACTACAAAGCGCGCTTTATTTGGTCAGAATGATTATATCGATATACTGGGCAATGACCGCTTGCATCCCACAAAAGTGTTATATTCGGTGCCATCATGGCTGCGAGGTGTCTCCGGCAACGAATATCAGGTATTGCTGCGAAAACGTAAAATATTGTCAAAGACAGTAGCCCCGGTGGCCCGGCCAACTAAATGGCGACAGATGGAAAAGCGTATTTTGTATTTGTATAAATTTTTGAACCGCAAAACAAAAACGGGATATTCGAAGCAATAAATATAAACACGATCTTTGATATTGTTATATTAATTTTTAATTATAAATAAAAGTATAGTACGACTACAATTTAATCAGATCCTCTTGGACATTGCCGTTTTTAATCACTGATTTGAATAGCAATTACTTTGTGCGATGTACTCGTCATTGATAACTTTCTGAAATGCCTAAAATATAACTCACCTCAGACAGTCTTTTTCCCCCTTAAATGTTTGGTTTAAATCTAATACAGCACATGTCCATTTTCTTGAATCTTTGTAATGAGGCCAAAAAATAAAATTGTAGTTAAGGGCCCTTATTCATAAAAATTTAATGAAGGTTTGGAGAACGCTTTAACACTGCTAAAGCGTTCCTCAAACCTTCTTTAACTTTTTATGAATAAGCCCCAAGAACTTTATTTGTGTCTGCATTTACATGATACTTTTTTTTAAGTATTAAGTATACTTATCGGCGTTTTGTGAGCGAGAGAGGCAGTCGGAAACGGGGGGAAAAAGTATGCCGTACTCGCACTTGGTCTGCATTTACATGATACTTTTTTTAAGTAATAACAACAATTCACACAGGAAAAGCCGAAACAAAACAAATGAAAATATGTATAATTATTAAAAAAAAGTAAGTGTGTGAACATAAATAAAGTGTTATATTCGGTGCCATCATGGCTGCGAGGTGTCTCCGGCAACGAATATCAGGTATTGCTGCGAAAACGTAAAATATTGTCAAAGACAGTAGCCCCGGTGGCCCGGCCAACTAAATGGCGACAGATGGAAAAGCGTATTTTGTATTTGTATAAATTTTTGAACCGCAAAACAAAAACGGGATATTCGAAGCAATAAATATAAACACGAGCTTTGATATTGTTATATTAATTTTTAATTATATCGTTACACCATAAGTGCTTAATTTGTATGGGGAGCTAAGCACTTTTAAGCACTATTAGTTCCCGATGAAGTTTGGTGCTTGTGTTCACGTCTTAATCGAGTATGATGTTGCCATATCGGGCACCCTATATTCAGCAATATGGCATCCCATTTTTGGAGAGATTTTATCAATTATTGTGAATTAACGGGAGGAAGAAGAACAAAAATGGGAAATTATTTTAATATTTGCAAAAGAGTGTAAACAATTGAACATAGAATAGTAAATATATGTTTTATAAATACTTTTCACGAATTTGTTGTCTGTTTCACACTGTTCTTTCTTCGCAACTCATGACACCATTGCTACCAGATAGTGAAAATCCGCCACTTATTGCTTATGTGCCAGTTAGTGGAGGTCAGTTGTTTTCGTTGCAAAGTGTTAAACTAAAAGTGCTAGCTTGTAACGAAAACATGCCTATATGGAAATCAGTGTAAACGATTAGCCAACGGAAACGAAACGTAAACGGACGGCTGAATCTGCAGAAATTTGATTTGGACGGTACGTCTGCGTGCATTTGCAAACAAAATTAGTAAAATAATGACAAAAGAATAAATTTATGCGAAACTTTTGAAAAGTTATGATAAATAAATAAGATTACGGCGGCGCTAAAGTTAAATTACGGTTAAGTTTGCCTAACCGGCCTTTAAATATCTTACGTTTTTCATGAAAGATAATAGGCATGTTTTCGTTACAAGCTAGCAATTTTAGTTTAGCACTTTGCAACGAAAACAACTGACTTCCACTAACTGACACATAAGCAATAATTGGCGGATTTTCACTATCTGATAGCAATGGCGTCATGAGTTGCGAAGAAAGAACAGTGTGAAACAGACAACAAATTCGTGAAAAGTATTTATAAAACATATATTTACTATTCTGTGTTCAATTGTTTACACTCTTTTTGCAAATTTTAAAATAATTTCCCATTTTTGTTCTTCTTCTTCCCGTTAATTCACAATAATTGATAAAATCTCTCCAAAATGGGATGCCATATTGCTAAATATAGAGTACCCAATCTGGCAACATCATACTCGTTTAAGACAGGAACACAAGCACCAAACTTCATCGGGAACTAATAGTGCTTAAAAGTGCTTAGCTCCCCATACAAATTAAGCACTTATGGTGTAACGAAAACACGCCTATTCTATAGACAAGAGTTACCTTCTTCTATTTACTTTGGGAGACGTAAGTGAATTCTATGAATGCAAAATCGAGTTTGACGACGTCGTACGCTATCGCTCGCTCGTATTGGTCATAGCCTCAAATACAACAATGTGTTTACAGCCTAATTACAACTCTGCCTACGCGCCAAAAACTACCTCGGCCGGCGTGTGTGCAAAACAAATAAACCAAAATATTTTTTGCATTGGCATTCGTTCTTTGTCATCGGCTGGTGATTGCAGGCAAATACCGCCATACGTTTAAGGAGAGATATTTTTGCCCTGTTTTGTTAAGTTTTGTTTTTTGTTAAATATTAAAAGCAGTTTTTAAAAAAAATGGCTGTAAGTAAAATTCACTTGGATATTGTGCAAAACTCGAAAATTATACATCCATCCCCTTTGTGTTTAGGATCTACCTAGCTCACCACCTCCTAGCGATGCTGTGGATAGACGTGATTTACGTGCCGCTATGACTTCACCTGTCGGGGACTTTGAGCCATTCGAAAATGAAGATGAGATCCTTGGAGATCAAACTGTGCGAGACGAAGAGGAGGAGGATGGCGAGGAATTGTTCGGCGATAATATGGAAAATGATTATCGGCCTATGCCAGAGCTGGATCACTATGATCCTGCAATGTTGGACGACGAAGAGGACTTCTCGGAAATGTCACAGGGAGAACGTATGTCCGCCGAAGCAGAAATGCGTCGCCGTGATCGTGCCAAGGGTATACATCGTGATGATCGTGATCTTGGATTTGATCAAAGTGACGACGATGATGATGTTGGACCTAGAGCCAAGAGACGAGCTGGAGAAAAAGCTGCTGCCGGTGAGGTAGAGGACACCGAAATGGTTGAATCCATTGAAAATCTAGAGGATACCAAGGGGCATTCGACCAAGGAATGGGTTAGCATGCTTGGTCCACGTACAGAAATTGCCAATCGGTTTCAGTCATTTTTGCGCACATTTGTCGATGAGAGAGGAGCTTATACATACCGCGATCGCATTCGGCGCATGTGCGAACAGAATAAATCTTCGTTTGTTGTATCTTATACTGATTTGGCCAATAAGGAGCATGTCTTGGCTTATTTCCTGCCAGAAGCTCCATTTCAAATGTTGGAAATCTTTGATAAAGTGGCCAAGGATATGGTATTGTCAATTTTCCCCACATACGAGCGTGTCACTACTGAGATACACGTACGTATCTCCGAACTACCATTAATTGAGGAGTTGAGAACTTTCCGCAAATTGCATTTGAATCAGTTGGTCAGAACTTTGGGTGTGGTGACGGCCACAACGGGAGTGCTACCACAATTATCGGTTATTAAATATGATTGTGTGAAGTGTGGCTATGTTTTGGGTCCATTTGTACAGTCACAAAATACTGAGGTGAAGCCGGGTTCCTGCCCCGAATGTCAGAGTACCGGACCCTTTTCGGTAACTTCTCTTTGGTTTTTGTTTTTTTTTGTCATGTTCTTCAATTTTTGTCCTTTTTTCCAGATCAATATGGAACAAACACTTTACCGCAATTATCAAAAAATTACTCTTCAAGAATCGCCCGGACGTATTCCAGCTGGTCGTATACCACGCAGCAAAGATGTTATTCTATTGTCCGATCTGTGTGATCTCTGTAAACCGGGGGACGAACTCGAAGTTACCGGGATTTACACGAATAACTACGACGGTTCTCTCAATACCGATCAAGGTTTCCCCGTCTTTGCAACTGTCATAATCGCCAATCACATTGTGGTCAAAGATTGCAAACAAGTTGTCCAATCATTGACCGATGATGACATTGCCACCATTCAGAAATTGAGTAAAGATCCTCGCGTTGCTGAACGCATTATAACATCGATGGCTCCTTCAATTTATGGTCACGATTACATCAAGAGAGCATTGGCTTTGGCATTGTTTGGTGGAGAGTCGAAGAATCCCGGAGATAAACATAAAATTAGAGGTGACATCAATTTATTAATATGCGGTGATCCGGGGACAGCAAAGTCACAGTTCTTGAAGTATACTGAAAAAATCGCACCCAGAGCAGTATTCACCACCGGACAAGGTGCTAGTGCTGTTGGTTTGACCGCGTACGTGCGTCGTAACCCCGTATCTAAGGAGTGGACATTAGAAGCCGGGGCTTTAGTTTTGGCAGATCAAGGCGTGTGCCTGATTGATGAATTCGATAAAATGAATGATCAAGATCGTACCTCTATCCACGAAGCCATGGAACAACAGTCGATTTCTATATCCAAAGCTGGTATAGTAACCTCTCTACAAGCAAGATGTACTGTAATTGCTGCAGCAAATCCCATCGGAGGCCGTTATGATCCCTCTATGACTTTTTCAGAAAATGTTAATTTATCTGAACCTATTTTGTCACGTTTCGATGTACTGTGCGTGGTCAAGGATGAGTTTGATCCAATGCAAGATCAGCATTTGGCAAAATTTGTTGTAAATTCACACATTAAGCATCATCCATCAAGCGAGGCCGATATTGAAGACTCACAACCAACTGCTGTGAATGAAATTCCACAGGAGCTCTTGAGGCAATATATTGTATATTCCAAGGAGAATATCAGGCCTAAAATTACGGTGAGTCGGGGAATATTTTTTTTGGAATATTGTCTATAAAAATTGCTATAATTTCTCGTTTTTTATTTGATTATGTGCAGAACATCGATGAAGACAAGATTGCCAAAATGTACTCTCAACTGCGTCAAGAATCCTTTGCCACAGGATCTCTGCCCATCACTGTTCGACACATTGAGAGTGTTATACGCATGTCAGAAGCTCATGCCCGCATGCATTTGCGCGAGAGTGTTATCGAGGCTGATGTCAGTATGGCTATACGTATGATGTTGGAGTCATTCATCGAGGCGCAAAAATTCAGTGTTATGAAAAAAATGCGTGCAACCTTCCAGAAATATTTGGCTTTCCAAAAAGATCATTCCGAATTGCTCTTCTTTATATTGCGACAACTTACTTTGGATCAATTGGCCTATATCCGCTGCAAAGATGGCCCGTCTGCTACGCATGTCGAAATTATGGAGCGAGATTTAATGGAGAGGGCAAAACAGTTGGATATTTTCAATTTGAAACCTTTCTACGAATCGGAAATCTTCAAACAAAATGGTTTCGCCTATGATCCCAAGAGGCGCATTATTTTGCAGATTGTGCAGGAAGCTGCAGTTTGAAGAATTTTATCTTCTACATTATTTTTCTTTAAGAAACTTCTCACTTGCATAGAGAAGAGTATATGAATAAGTGCTCAGTATAAGGTTTCATATATATTGTTTTTTTTCATACTTGTTTTTTATATTCCGTTTTCGTTTTTGGAAAAATTCAAGATTTTTAGTTTAAGAAATTTTATCCCATCAACAAAAAATTGGCAAATACAAATCGAATAAACATAAACTAAAAAATTAATAACCATTTCTGTATAAATCAAGGGGGGAAATTGGTAATTTTGAGAAAACGGTCAAAGGGTTACAAGGTGAATTTTCTATGAATCAGCAGACTAACTTATCATCCTCCAAAGTGATGTTAAAATTCAGATAATGTTCGTCTGTTTCTAAAAAATATATTATAAAAATTAAACAGAATGGTATGATAACCCAGAGCAGAAAGATATCGTTTCTTGTCAATATTTGCCCAAATTTCCTTAACCTATTGTAAGTATGTAAACATTAAAGATCAAAGGAGATTTATTCAAACCTGATATTTGCTTAAATATAAGATTCATAGTGCCAGACCGAAGACGGATTTTAATACCGAAGCCGTAGGCTGAAGCCGAATGTTTTGATATTTGTTAAAGAATTGTTTATTTTGGACAAACATTTTTTTTTAGTCAGTTTATGTCTACTGCTTACGTGTTTATTTACGTAGTACATAAAAATAAAATTTTTCATGTTATAATGAAATGAAAAAATTTTCTGCATTAATACCTTGTATACCTTTTCTTTTATTTGAATACAGCTGCCCGGCAACATTAAACAAATGCTCCCTAGTACACATGTTGGTGGTGTTGACAAGTACTTTTCTGCTACCACTTATAAATTTTTTAAACGTCTCGAATTACAGTATAAAAAAATATTAAAGATTCTTCGACTTAATGGCTCATTATGTATTCTTACTACTTTTACAAGAATGCTTTTAGTTCAAGAGCTTTTGGGTGAGGAAATGAGTCATGTTTTTCTTTGTTAATGATTCTTTTCTCCAATTATTTTTGTAGGATTGTTCACTTCGGTATACTTTTATTTTTATTTTTTTTTATTTTATTTATTTTCAAATATCAATACAAAGGAAGCCTATAAAGGCCAATTATACATGTATTGTAGGTTTAATATCTATGTGTTATGTGTAGCTACATATTAACATTATATTTTTTCAAATCTTAAATACAAAATACTTCATAAGAACAAATTAAATGGCCCCCCAGCCATATGAAAATCGAAGAAAGAAAGGATTATAAGATCCTATAGCAATGTAGCAGAAATAAATTATGGTAAAATGCCACTGAAATAATTTAATATTTTCCTTTTATATGAAGAAATTGAGAAGGAAAACATCTTTAAAGAGTTAGGAAGATGACTCCAGAAGCGATGTACTCTTACTAAAAATGATTGTTCGAATAAAGTGGTGTGTATGATAGGAATATTGATCTGTATGTTACGAGTCGAGTTAAGGAAAGAAAATTCATTTGCAAGAGTTATTGGTTGGCCAAATTTCATGACTCTATAAAATTGGAGAACAACGCGTAGATTAAGGTAATCATGCATAGAACAATTTAAGAATTTAGAGACATGTTCCGTAACAAGGTCATGCTCATTTAACCTCAATTCATAGACATAACGTACTATTTTCCTAACAATAACTTCAACTCTATCAAGGTTGTAGGACCAGGTTCCGGAGTAAATTTCAATACCATAATTTATTTGTGTCATAAGTAGAGAATGAGCTAATCTATACCTCACATGCTTTGGAGTGTATGATTTAAGAGCATATAATCTTCTTAAAATAAGACAAACCTTATGTGCAATAGAATTGATATGGCTATCGAAATTAAGATTCGAATCCAGTGTAACTCCAAGACACTTAAGACTATCGACAGACTCGATCAATTGACCATCAATAAACAGCATAGGACAACTAGCGTTACGGTTACTAGAATGAAACGTAATGGCCTTCGTCTTATTAGGGTTAATCGAAAGTTTGCTATTTCTTACTAATGTAGAAATGAAAGTGAGGTGGTTGTTAATATGAGTTTGACTTGTATCCGGTCTGAATAACAAAAATATGTCATCTGCATATACAAATGGCTGGCAAAAGTTATTGGTCATTGAGGTAATAACATCATTAATATAAACAAGAAATAGTAGGGGCCCCATTACAGAGCCCTGAGGCACCCCAGATGTAACAGATCCAATTTGAGAATTAACTCCATTTAAAGAAACATATTGAGTGCGGTCTGACAAATAGGAAAGAATTAACCTGCAAGCTGACTTGGAGAAACTAAAATTATTATGCAATTTGTCGATTAAAACAAAATGATTAATACGATCAAAAGCTTTGGTAAGGTAAATCGATACTACGGTACTATGTTGGCTCCTATCTAACTGTTTTCTAATGGAATCAGTGAGAGCAAGTAGTGCAGACGATGTGCTATGATTCTTTCTGAAAGCAAACTGGTTATGATTAATAAGTGAATGCCGATCACAATGCTCTAAAATTTGAGTTTTCATTAGATTTTCAAGAATCTTAGACATCGCTGGCAAAATACTGATAGGTCTTAAATTGTCGACACCTTCGCCGCCATTTTTAGAAATAGGAACGACTCGTCCCAGCTTCCAAGCAGTAGGAAATTTGGATGTAGTTAATATTGTGTTAATCAAATGGTGTAACAAAGGTAAAATCATTGGACAAATTAATTTAATGAAATCAATTGGAAGCCCGTCATAACCTGTAGACTTAGACGTAATTGAATTCAAAGCAAGTATTAAGTCATTTTCCGTAACTATATGGAAAGAAAATAATTCATTTCTTTCCACGAAGCTATCAAAATCAAAAATATCATTGTTATCAGCAGTCATATTACTGATAAACTTCATAGCAATAGAATCGACATCTATGTCACTGAAATCTGAATTTGCTCTGCCAATACCACCCAACTTGCGTATCCTATTCCAAATTGTAGAATTATTTGCACCCGCAAACATCGTTCTGCCAAATTCAAAGCGTGCTTTTCTTATTGTAGATTTAGCTTTGTTTCTCAACCGACAATAGGTTTTCCAAGTTACTGCATCAGGGTTTCTGAGATATTCACCATAGGCCCGATCTCTCAATCTTCTAGACATATTAATCTCTCTGGAATTCATCCATAAATATTCACCGGAGTTAGATCTAGTCCAAGAAGTAGGAACAAAACTATGAAGAGTATCCACAATTCCGTTTAAAGTGTATAGTTGTAGATCAACATCATTAGTATTAAAAACATCAGAAAAATCTAGTTGATTAAACTGATCAAACAGTTCATTAACATTAGTACGTTTGTAGTCCTTGTACTGCGTCGAGCGATGACATATAAGAGAAGAAAATTCAACAGAAATGAATATGAAGCTATGATGGGAGGAAAAAAAAGGAAATTGTAGCTGACCTTTACGGACGATAGAAGAAGGTTGACTTAGGAGAAAATAGTCTAGTAGGGAAGTTCTACTGTTGGGTACATGTAGATGCGTTGGAAGGCAGTTGTGAACACACTGCAGGCCACATCTCAGTGCAAGAGATCGGAAATAATTAGATTTAGTGGAATCAAAGAGATTATAATTAAAATCTCCCAATACAATTATGTTAGAGAACCGATCAAAGAGGTCGGAATGGACTTCTTCAAACACATCTACATCCCCGTTGGGTAAATACACCACACCAACAATCACAGAAGCCTTGCTACCAAAAATCTCAACAAAGAGAGATTCGCAGACACCATAACGAACCCCACGGAAAACTATTTTATAACGTAAATTGTTATTGATATATAGGCATACACCACCAGCTCGAAGAGGTTGACCATTTAGATTACGATTATCAGGTCGATCATTTCTGATCAGATTATAATTAGTCATAGACAAAGAAGTGGAAAATATATTCGGCTTAAACCAGGTTTCGGAGACTCCTATAACATCTAGCCCCGAATCGAAAAAGACGTTTTTAAATTCTTCTAATTTTATACTAGAATTTGAAGGACTTAAACTTTGGGCATTAATATGCCCAATGTTTAAGTAGCCAGAAGAGGTGAAAATACTGCTTTTCAGTAAACAATTATCGCTTGCTATAGGACCAAGATTATCATTATAAGCCATCATAACTAATACGATAAACATATAATTGGGGGAGCCAAGAAACTATTAAAATAATTAAAAAATTTAACCAATTTAAAATAAACATTTTCAATATGAAAACTTGATTCATTATTATTTTCCCAACTTGATTGAAACATTAAATGATAAACATAAAAAGCTAGGAGAAAAAATGAGATCCATTAGCAAATTAAAAGCAAAAAATACAACAATTAAGAATTTTGATGGTAATTAATTTTAAATAAATCATAAAATTCTGGTATGCTAACAGTTTTAGCTTCATTTGTAGGCATAAAAACTTTTATCTTAAGAATTTCTCGATTTATAATGGTGTATGCTTTAATTTTCATGTCCTTTTTCAGTTTCCATAGAATTCTCATTAATTTATTCGCCAATGTAGAGTAATTATCATTTAAATAAACTCTTCTATCCTCTTTGCCACCAATAATGTCAGAGACTTTAAGGGATTTATTTTTAAAATACGCTGACATCAACTGATCCCGCTTGCCTATTTCTTTGAATTTCACCAAGACAGCGTTGTTTTTCTTAATATACATAGCACTTTGTATATCTTCAGGTGTAATATCCACTTTCAGAAACGCGCATAAATAAGTAGCAACATCCTTTAGATTTTCTAGTTTATCTGAGAGACCGGTAATAACGATATCATATCTATTGAATCTATGTTGCAGAGAGTGATTTTGCAGCTCAAGCTCAAGAAACTTATTCCGGGTTGATAATTCATTAGATGCGACTAGTTCTTGGCATTTGGATACGTCATCTCTGATCTCTTGTAAACCCTTTGCCAATTCGGCACGAACTTCATTAACAACGGCATCAACTCTGGATTTGATTTCGGTTTGCTCCTTCTTTATCTCATCAGATAAGGTACGAAAAGAATTGCTGAGTGTATTAAACATTTTCCTCATCTCTGATTTGAATGCTGCATCGGAATTATCCGGGGGATTTTTAACACATCTTTCACAAGTGTATGAAAGGTTTCGATTCTTATCCAATACAGTGAAAAGTGACTTCGACACATTATCACAATCAGCATGAAACCATGTATCGCAGGATCTGCAAAGGAGACTTCTGGTTCCTGAAGTCTCCGAATCACATACACCACAAGGGAAAGGCATTTAAATTATTTTCAATATGAAAATAATAAATGGAGAAAATCAATGGAAACAAAACACTGTGCAGTTTGGTTATGTTGATCAGCTTGAGAAAATAATCGGCGTTGTTGCGAGAGAAAACAAATGTCAGCTGATGAGTTATTAGATTTGAGGTTATCAAAACAGTTAAGACGGCGCCGGTATCAACTAAACGCTTGGCGGTGTACTAGGGTTGAAAGATCAGCTGTATTATGTTTGCAGTGGTAACAAAATCTGGACGGCTTTAATATTATAATGTACCGGCTTCGAAAAAATTAAGACCGCAAGGCAAATACAAAAACAAAAATCTGCAAGTAATTGCAAAAAAGGAAATGCAATACTAATTTAAACTATGTAATTGCGTTGTAACCAACGAAATCTTGATATGCCCGGGAAAGAGAAAGTTCGTTTTGTTAGCTTTTTGGCGAAATCACTTCACTAGAGTACTGGAATGTTTACTTTTTTTAGTTATCAATCAAGAAGGATTTTATTCACGTCTACCACAACATAGTGTTGCCACAACATAGTGTTGCCTCTTTTAAGGATTTCCATAATATAATTTTATTTTAAAAGTCATATAATTCTATTTTTTTACTTTTTGAACAAAAATTCGGCCTTCGGCCAAATTCGGCTGATTTGGGGGCCGAATACCGAATATTGGCCGAATATCGCGTTTCGGCCGAAGCCGAACGTTCGGTCGGGCTCTAAAGATTCATAAAGCAAACCGCGTTGGAAGCCTATCGATTTTCGACAATTTTGAAACATGCTCTAAAATTCAATTTTTTGAGTATGCAAATATTACTTATACATATGTATGTATGTACCAATCGAATCAACTTGCAGATGGAAAGCGTTTTATGCATATCTTGGGCAGATTTCGTGTTTCCTTCAATCAGTGTTATTGGAGAACTTAAGGAGCATTCTCTATTAATTTCATTAATAACACATATTATGTTTTTGCACTTTGTTATGCTCAAGATCGTTTTTGTTGTTTTCAGTATATGCAAACAATTTTGGTCAATATTAAAGAAGAAGTAATTGACATGTATTGGGGGTTGGTTGTAATGGTTGGATAAACAGATCTGTTTCGGGAGCCACCAAACTTCCATTGTCAATATCCTTATTACAACGATTACTTCAGTCGATCATTAGAATATATATACGCACAGCTCAAGTAACATTAAACGAGAACTGTTTGACAGAAGCGCATATATCAAAAAAAAAATACAATCAGTAATCATCAGATTATTCGAATCGAATAAAACAAAAAATTCATTCATAATACGTAAAATTCACCATTGCCATGGTGAAAAATCATGTGTTCATTTGAGGAGAAAGAATTACTTATAAATTGAGTTATTTGATCGATTTTTCTAACAAAAAATAATTGTTGTGTATTTATTCATAATTAAAAAAAGGCAAGAAGACTACACGAAAGGTAAAAAATATATGCGTTTGAATTCGCCTTCAACTGACCCAAATGGTATGATTTATTATCCAATTATATTTGATGAATTGTAAATGATAACATTAACTTTATTCGTTCTAAGGTTCCGCAGTATTAAAAATATTTCTATACTAAACAATAAGATTTACCTTTACATGATATATAATGTTACAACCTCCTTGGCCGACATATTTCAGAACTCTGTCATCATCAATCATTCTCCAGGCCCATTTCTTTATTGAAGTCCTCCTCGGAGATTTTATTTTTCTTCAGTTTTTTAAATAGACGAATGTCATTGGCTAATTCATCAAGATCTTCTTGAGTATATTGTGCTTTCCGTTTCTTTGCCTTTGGGCCATTAGCAGCTTCATCGGCTTTTTTCCGCTGCTTTTTCGCCTTTCTCAATTCTTTTTTGGATTTTGTATCCATTTTGGCTTTTTTGGTTTGTTCCCAAGATTCCGTAGCTTTTTTGTGTTTCTTTTTACCAGGCCATTGACCAGTTTCTTCATATGTTTTAACTTTCACCAAACGTGCCTGCTCTTTTTGGGCATTCTTGTAAGTTAATTTTGTAATGTCCACTTCAAAAGTTGGTCCAATAAAGTTGTCAGCTTTGAGGTTTTTAAGTTCTGGCATGCGAGGCATTTGAAGCAAACCATAACCAGTGGCAGCTTTTCCCAAATCCATGTCTTTCAGACGTAATATAGCATTGCATTCATGTTTCGTATAAGCCTGTATGTGGGAGACGAAGGCTCGAACTCCTTTATCATATAAACCTTTGTCGGCGGCTTGCAATTTGTGTAATTTGTTTAAGGTAGGCTTTAAGCTTTCTCTATTGCATGAGTCGCCTTCCAAAGGAATTAATTCAACTTTTTGGTTTATTTTTAAGAACGTCACGTATGCATCTTCGTGGGGCAAGAGAAATACCAGAGCATTTCCATAATTCTCCTGTCGGGCAGTTCTGCCTACTCTATGTACAAAACTGGCTGCATTCGAGGGAGGATCCCATTGTATTACCCAATCAATTTCTGGGACATCTAAACCGCGGGCTAAAACATCAGTGCATAATAATACTGCCTTATTTTCCTTGCGAAACCTTTCTATTATGTTTTTACGTTTATTCTTCATTTTGCCATGTATACCAAGAATTTGGCGTTCCTTTAGGAATTGTGGCATCATCTCAGACCAATACTCTACACAGGCGCAGGTGGGAAAGAATACCATTACTTTGCTGTCTTTGACATTGGGAGACTTTAGAAAATGTATCAGTGATATGAATTTTTCGTCAGCTTCAATTATTTTGTAGAAATTTTGTAATCGAATTGGGGTGTTGATTGTGGACTTCTCTTTAACTGCTACCAGGACGGGGTTGCGGAGACCGGCTCGTATAAGATCAGTAACTTCTGTGGTTTGGGTAGCGGAAAAGAGGCCAGTTCTTCTTTGGCGTGGTAAATATGCAAGAATGTTATTAATTGTGGCTTTGAATCCCAAGTCCAGCAAGCGATCGGCTTCATCCAACACCAAAAATTCCTAGATAATTGTTGAACTTAATTGACAACACCGAAAATAATAAAGATTCATTCAATTTACCAAACTTTTTACCCTTGCCGCCAGATTCAGGTTACCCTTATTCCGTTGAAACAAATCTTCCAACCGGCCAGGCGTACACACCAATATATTGGGACCATCTGTCACCAGCGACTTTATATCGTCATCTATACTATTACCTCCAACAATCAATTTTTGGCGCAAAAATGATAATTTATCATGCTGAAGAAAATTATCTAAAACTTCGGATATTTGTACGGCCAATTCTCGCGTGGGAGAAATGATGATTGCTCCGACTTCCTTAGGTGACCAGAATGTGTCTTTGTGGCGCCTTTGTAACATTTCCAGAAGTGGCACAATGAACGCCAAGGTTTTTCCCGAACCAGTAACCGCTTCAGCTGATACATCCTTGCGGGCCAATAACAATGGAATTGTAGCAGTCTGAGGTTTTTTTTGCAGAATATATGAAGAGAGGTGTTGATAACTGACAGCGGCAAATGTGCACAAAACTGTTACTTACCTGTACAGGAGTCATAAGCTCGAACTTCATATCTTGGATAACTTGTAACACGGGTTCTGACAGTGGGGGCTTGTCGATTGAGGTCCATTTTTTGCGAGACATTTATATATTTGGTACTTTCGTAGCGAAAACTATTTAATTGAAATCGAACCTATGTTCTATGTTGATATTTCGGGCGACTATGAGTTTTTGTTTTGTTTAGTGTTTTGACAGTTTAACACGTGTTCAGAGTTGCCGCATTCTCAAAAACGTCATATGGAAACACAACTATGAGGGAACAGTGTTGGAAAGTGAAATATGCCGACAGTAACAGTTATTTCATTTAAATCTAAGAAAATTAAAGCAGACAAAGAAATAAAATTGTGTGGAAATGTAAAAGTCATAGGTATTTTGTCAAATTTGTATCAATTATCGTACGCCATATAGGTACGTACATTGTGAACAACAATAATTGCTTCTTTTTGGTGTGATTATGCAAACATTTCGCACATTTCCATACAAGTTAATCTATCATTGAAGTCGTTACTGAGATAAGCAACTAACTATCTAAGTTTAACAGAAGAGAATTTATAAACGATTTCGTACATTGTAAAGCTCATGTATACCTTGTAAATAAAAAATCTTTAATAACTCACACACAGCTTGTTTTATGTAAATTTAAACATCGTCCCGCCCTATTGGAAACCCCTTTACATATAGTTCGCCTATAGAATTATAGGATTGACTACCCTCGTTAATTACCATCACCTGCATATTTTATGACAACAAATTGCTCTATTGGCGACTAAGCGCGTTATTCTTTGACCACCCCTCCCCAAACCATCGACACACATAGCGTGGGAGGGTAAATGTTTGAAAACAACAACGCCACCACGTGAGTGTAACAAGTGAACCCGGAAATTATTTCAAAACTCCCCTTTCCCCTTCGGAATCTTTAATGACAAATGGAAACTGCGTCCCAAAAAAATAATGCTTATTTGACATGTTTCCCTAGATCGATTAACTTCGAATTTTTTTTTAGAAAAAATGCAATTTTTTTGTGACTGAAGACGGAAAAGGAAATAGGCGAGCAATGGAAGGAGGACCCAGACACCGGCTTACGGTTATAAACAACACGCAACTTGTAATTTCTTTACGGACTGTTTCTGCTTTGTTGTTGTAGTTAGTTTTTTGGTTTATTTGTATTTTGCTAAAGGTCCTGGCAAAAATAGTTTTATATGAAATTTTCTTTAAGGGTGGTGCTTGCTTTACTACTTGCACTTACCCATCTATCTATGTATGTATGCAGTATATGTATACATAAATATATGTACGTCCATATCTCTGTAGTAGTCAGTAACTATAGTAACTTCTTGAAGAACCAATGATATTGAAAACAATATTGAAGGGTGTGGCGTTTGTGGAATGATGGAAAATGTCATCATTTGCATATTTCAAAAGTTTTGAAAATTGTTAAATAGTAAAATCTATAAATGGCGAATGCAGTATAATGCAAAAATAGCAGGCTGCATTCCAAATATGGGTCGAGTTTCTAAATTTGTTTCTTTGAAATCAAATGGTCCTGTTTGCATCAGATATGCTTCGAATGGAAAAATTAAGTCAACAGAGAAATTATGGGCAATAAAGAAATAAATAAAAGGGAGCGTTGGCTTTGCTACAACGCACAGTGGGCGAATTTCGAAAAAAAACAGGACATAAGTCTGCTGTTTCTTAACTTTTCAGCCAATTGCTATGAAGCCGTACTGGGCTACTTTGGTACACAATTAGTAGATGCGGGTAACGTTTCTGTTGCTGAACACATTTGAAGTTAATTAATTTGAGTGTACTCTACTACACCATTGTCAACAGTAATTGCGAATTTTACCAATGTAATTGGGAACATTACATTTGAAAATGATATTATAACCTTGAAATTTACATTTTACATTTCAAATCAACTAAATTTAAAATGAAATTGAGATTTTCCATTTGAAATTGGCTAAATTTAATTTAAAATTTAGATTATACATTTAGAATTGACTAAATTACATTTGAAATTGAGATTTTCTATTTAAAATTGGCTAAATTTCTTTTGACAATCGAAAAAACAAGTGAAGAAAATTATAACTTCACTTGTGACTAATGGAATATGGTACTTTGGTTGGGAACCAGAAAGGTGGAAAGATTTTACGGAGCAATTTTATGATCAATGTACAAAAAATTAATCAGCTTAAAGATACGGACTTTTTCTACGATAAATATAGCAAAACAACTAAAAATTCCAAATTTTAATTATTTTTTTGAATTGAGGGATTTTGTTCCCATATGTCTTATTTTTGGGGGTTTAAGCAAACCTTTACCAAGAAAATAAACTTTAATTTTAGCAAATCCGACAATAAATAAAGGAGGGATTGGAAATGGGCAACAGTGGTTATTTTTTTTTGATAAATTCCCCATATAAAGTATCGTCCAGATTTAAATTCTTAACGCCATAGAGACCACAAATTTCAACTGATGTGCTGAAAATTGGTATTTTGGGTGTATTTATGTCCACAACCCTTCACAAGAACAATGGTCGTCTTAGGTCCATGTTTTGGTACTGCTTCCATACAAAGACCCCTCCCGATTTCAATTTTTATTGCCATAGAAACCATCAACGAACGACATTATAACCAATCATTCCATAATCCCTCAACATATTGCATTCCTTTTTTGGTCCCATGGAAACACGAATAAAATTGATCTCTTATATATTCTATCATGCCAAAGAGTACAATTGCATTGTTGTTTGTGGGCGTACATACATATGTACATGCAACACTTTATTAGGCATGTTTTCGTTAGAAGCTAGCATTTTTAGTTTGGAAGTTTGCAAAGAAAACAACTTAGTTCCACTAACTGACGCATACGATGTAAGTGGCGGATTTCCACAATCTGGTAACAATGGTGTATAAAACATAAATTTACTATTCTAAAGGATTTTCCAACAAGAGGTGTTATTTTGGTATTCAAAGAGAAATGCAATTTTTTGAGATAAATGATCGGATGTTTATTTCATAATAAAGAGGAAGGTATGCAGTTAAATTTCATGAAATTTTCCATAACCAAATCGCAAAGTGGCTGCCCTTTGTCCTCGATAGCCTCACGAATTCTATCTTTGAGGTCCTGAATCGACGCTGGGCTGTTGGCGTAGACCTTATCTTTCTCGTGGCCCCAAGGAAGAAGGCGCAAGGTCACAAGATCTCGATGGCCAATTGTGATCACCTCTTCGAGAGATAACACGGTCCGGAAACTTTTCCCGTAACAGACCAATGGTTTCGTTGCTTGTGTGGCACGTAGCGCCGTCTTGTTGAAAGTAAACGTTGTCCAGATCAATACCATCCAACTCCGACCATAAAAAATTATTAATCAACTCTCGATAGCGCAATCCATTCACCGTAACTGTTAATCTATCCTCATTTTCGAAAAAGTAAGATCCAATGACCCCGCCGGACCATAAACCGCACAAAACAGTCACACGTTGAGGATGGAGAGGCTTCTCAACAATAACTTTTGAGTTTTCCGAGCCCCAGATGCGACAATTTTGCTTGTTGACGTAGCCACAGAGGTGGAAATGGGCCTCATCAGTCAAGATGATTTTTCGATGATTTTCGATTTTTAATAATTTCAATGCGTTGTTGAATCGTGTATCGTTCCACTTTTAGTAATGGCATAGTTTCTACTTGTCAAATGTCAAAGAATAAAAGCTTCAAAAGTGACAGCTACCGAAATACCGGGTGATTCAAAATAACACCTCTTGTTGGAAAACCCTGTATTTTAAATTTTTTATTCTTCTTCCCTTTAATGAATGTCCAGTATGGCATCCAATATAGGATGGCAACACCATACTCGATTAAGACAGTAGCGCAAGCAGCTTAATAATGCTTAGAACTGGTAAGCTCCCCATACAAATTAAGCAACTACGGTGAAACGAAAACACGCCTATTGTGTATGTACTTATTTACATAAAACATGTCTAGAGGAGGAATATGAATAAAATAACGTGATTAGTATAAAAGCGTGCAAGGTGTTTTTCGGCTTCTTGTATTGTTGTTGTTTGTGGTTGTTTTTTTGTGATATCAAAGGACACATTAGTTCGTCCTGTAGAAAATGTATTCAGTTATTTTAAGGGGTTAAAGGACGACGGTTGTATAGATTATTGGTCGTTGAAAAAGTTCTCGTATTATACTCGTTTAATAATAACTTTTTTTCTATTGCTTCGAAACAGAGAGACTTTTATCAAAACTATTTTCGTAAAATTAATTTAAAGTCATAAGAATACCAAAAGAAAATCATGAGCTTCCATTTCGTATGTGCGTTATTTTTAACGGTTTTTGTACTCCATTTAAAACGAGTCGAGTGTCATGAACAAACCGACAAACATTACAATCGAACCCTGTTCGCCTTTCACGATGTAAAACATTGTGCAAAAAATGAATTTTTCGATATAAATTATTTCTCGTGTGTTCCCTGCAAGATATTGGGCGAAAATTTGCAAACTTCAATTGATAGTAAGTACTTATCTCGTTAACTTTGTCTCCTACAGGGAAAAGGACTAAATTTTGTTATTACTTATTTTTTGGTCAAAATTCCGAATTTCCGTAGCACAACTTAAAATGGGATTATCTGTTAACTAAGCGTCCCAGAGGGAATATCTCAAAACTTAAATTGGGAATATCTCAAAATGATTTGAATTTCCTTAGCAAAACTTAAAAATAAATATCTCGTTAACTAAACCTCCTAGGGGGAAGAAGATTAAATTCTGTTATAACTTTTTGGGCAACATTTTTAATTTAGTTAGCAAAACTTAAAATAGAAACATCTCGTTAACTAAGTAAGGACGAAGAGGGGAAAGGACTTAATTTTGTTATCACTTATTTCTTGCCCAAACTATGGTGATTAAAATTTCACCATAGAATGGTATAATTCTGTGGTCTTAAGCAATAACCGCCTAAGTCGAAAATCACTTTCGAGAAAATCACCTTCATTTTTTCTGTAATGGGACTTAATTAAAACTTAGGTCAATATGTTTTTGTTATTATTTTTTTAAAAACGATTGTTAGTAGAATATGATAGCATACATGTGGGGGATTTCGTGTCAAGTGAGTCAATTTTAAAAAGCGATGTCTTCTGATCGGGATGAACATACACCAAGTTTAGTCTTATTGGATAGTAGTAATGACAAAAAAACTGTCCACGAGATCGGTTAAGGACTGTCCGAGTAGGAGGGTGCTTAATTTTGAAATTGTTGTTAAACTGCCCTTTCTTCCCATACATATAACTAATTAGCTATTGTTTTGGAAAATGTTGCCCAAGGAGTTTTCGATAGTTTTTCTTCAATATTTTTAAGGAAATAAAAAAATTCGCAAAAATACTTTTTTGTGATTTTTTTTACGAAATGAAAACATTTTTTGACATTTTTGTGAAAACCCATATTTTTATTTATTATTTTTTTGTTAAAAAAAAGCTTAGGTCTTTACCTTTAAGAGCTTTGTGTTCCATTAGTGAGATGAGACCTGTTTATTTAAAAAAATAAAGATAAACCTCTAAAAAATGAGGTGCAACCTCATCTTTTAGCATAACTTGAGAACAATTTATCGTACTTGGTTCAGGAAAGCTTTAAATAATCCTAAATTAAGATCAGACATTAAAATAATAAAAATATAATAATTGTACATTTTCAAATTTTTTGAAGAGGTTTTAATTTAAAATTATTAAAATTTTCTTTAAAAAATTGATTTTTCCCAATATCTTGTAAGATATTTTTGAAACCGGTGATGGGATGAAGAAATTATATTAGAAGAAGATTAAGACTGCTTAATTTAGGATTACTTAAAGCTTTCCCGAACCAATTGCGATGAATGGTTCTGCAAAATCGCAAACCCGCACGTTCAATATTGACTTGTAAAGCTTGAAGAGAGTCCCCCACAAGAAATAGTCTAATGGTGTTAAATCACAACTTCTTGGGGGCCATTCAATATCACAATATCTTGAAATAATCGAATCTCCAAACTTTTCTCGCAACAATTCAATTGTTTCATCTGCTGTGTGTCACGTAGCCACAATCAGTCAATGGCAAAAAGATACTCGTAGCTCTTAACGAGAGCTAAAATATTGCTCATGTGTGTCAAGGTCGTAGGTCGACGGGAAAGTGTTTTTTTTGGATTAAAAAAAAATGGACTTAGCATCATTTTCAAATGTGAACGGAAAGTTTATTTTTGCTCTAGCTCCTGAACGGTACGTCGGATCAGGAATCGGTCAATGGCAAAAAGATAGCTCTTAACGAGAGGTCGTAGGTCGACTGGAAAGTGTTTTTTTAGATTTAAAAAATGGACTTAGCGCAGTTGCAATTGGAGATCGATTATTTTGATAATAAAACTGAATAATTTGTAAACGTTGTTCTTGCGTATATCTCTCCATGATGAAATTGTAAACACTACTGAATACAATGAGAAACAAATGACAGAAGATGACATATTACAAATGGCCGAAACGTCACTTCAAAATCATATCATCCTTATTGGAAAAACCGTTATATAATATTTGACACACACAAATATTAAATGTTTGGGAGGATATTGTTCTAAACAAAACTATGATCCCATCCTAATATTTTTTTATTTGGAACTAATATTTCCGAAGCAAAGATTAAATTGTATGGTGGTATTTTCCGGAAGTTCAAACAAAGTGCAATTTTTTAGAAATTGTATATGATTGTAGAATTCGATTAAAATTTAAATCGAATAATCTTTCGTAACTATAAATTGTATTGATAAATTGACAAAAAGTGATGAATTGGAATATTTATAAATTAAAAATTAGTGCTGTAAATCGAAATATAGGAAAAACTAACTAAAATTCGATCATTTAAATTAAAATACATTTGGATAACTTCTTAAACAAAAACTTTGTTTGTGTGTAAACACATATTTTATTTGTGAAAGTCAGTTCGCAAATATATTTTGTTCTAATATATTAATATGTGCATCCCAAATAAAATTTCTTGATTTTCAAATAAAACTTATTTGTTCACAAATAAAGTGTCCGCCAAATAACTTTTTTTTGAAAACATCGCGCAAAACATCGAGTGTTGCTTCGGCTGTGTGGCACGTAGCGCCGTCCTGGTGAAACCAGATGTTGCCAATATCCTCCTCTTCAATTTTTATGAACAAAAATTCGTTCAATATGGCCCGATAACGATCGCCATTGACTGTAACGGCCACTCCTTGCTCATTTTCGAAGAAAAAGGGCCCAATTATGCCTCCGCACCAAACAGTGAGTCGTTTTGGGTGTATCGGCTTTTCAATGTATGCGGGCGTGTTTTCTGTGCCCCAAATGCGACAATTTTGCTTGTTTACATACCCGCCAAGATCAAAATGAGCTTCATCTGAATAGAAGATTTTTTTTGGCAAAATCGGCATCTTCTGTAAGTCGATCGCTCCCAGCGTTGTTCAAGCGTATACACAACCATATTCGTTCAGCGGAAGGATAAAACTAATTATCTGTCAAATCAGACATCTCGTTAATCCATTCGTAGAAAATCATAACTCGAAATTGGCTAATATGGGCGGGGTCACGACCCCTCAATCAAGAACTAATAAAGCCAATGTCACCCGCTAGGCTTATCTGAAGATTTCCTAAAATTTCATAAAAATCGGTCCAGCCGTTTTGGAGACCATACGTAACATACACACATCCATTTTTATATAAATACTAGCTGACCCGGTCCACTTCGTTGGCCCAGATTTCAGATTTCCGATCCCGTCAATTTTTGGGCTAATCACGTGGACTGCCACCAGATACATATACACAAAATACAGCACTCTTCAATAATTTGACTTTTATGTGCAATTTGACAAATTGTGCAAGATATCTCATTTTAGCAATTTAGCTTACATGCCCATTGTTCCGATCCCACGCCCATTGTTCCGATCCCGCCCATTTTTGGACAAATCACACAGATTTTCAGCTACTTTCACTTGGATCCCAGAAAGTCCATGAGCGGTGGGATATCTGGGATCACGGGTAGAAGGAATCTCAAGTAGATATCTCAATTTCAAAAGTTGGCTTAAAAGGGCGCGTTCACGCCCTTTGGTCCGATCCCGCACATTTTAAGACAAACTACGTAGACTATCGCCCGATACGTATGCACATAATTACAGCACTCTTGCCGACAAATTGTGCAAGATATAAATTTTAAAATTTGGCTTATATGGGCAGGGTCACGCCCATTGGCCCGATCCCGCCAATTTTTGGACCAATCACGTAAACTTCCACCTGATAGCACTCTCGGTAACAAATTGTGCAATATATCTCAATTATAAATTTGGCTTATATGGGCAGGGTCACGCACAAATTGTGTAATATATCTCAATTTAAAAATTTGGCCTATATGGGCGGGACCACGCCCATTAGTCCGATCCCGCCCATTTTTGGACCAGTCACGTAGACTGCCACCAGATATGTATACACAAAATTGCAGCACTCTCGCTAAAAAATTGCTCAAGATATCTCAGTACCAAAATTTCGCTTATATGGGCGGGGCCACGCCCATTTTTGGACCAATCACGTAGAATTCCACCAGATACATATACACAAAATCACAGCACTCTCGCTAATAAATTGTGCAAGATATCTCAATTTTACACCCATTGGACCGATCCCGCCCATTTTTGGACCAATTACGCAGTCTTGTACCAGATACATATACGCAAAATTTCAGCGCTCTCTTTTACAAATTGTGTAAGATATCTCGATTTCAATATTTGGCTTATATAGACGGGGCCACGCCCATTGGTCCGATCCCGCCCACTTTTGGACCAATCACGTAGAGTACCACCAGATACTTATACGCAAAATTTCAGCGCTCTCTTTTACAAATTGTGTAAGATATCTCGATTTCAATATTTGGCTTATATAGACGGGGCCACGCCCATTGGTCCGATCCCGCCCACTTTTGGACCAATCACGTAGACTACCACCAGATACATATGCACCAAATTACAGTACTCTCGCTAACAAATTGTGTAAGATATCGCAATTTAAAAATTTGTCTTATGTGGGCGTGGCCACGCCCATTGGTCCAATCCCGCCCTTTTTTTGGACCAATCCCGTAGACTGCCATCAGATACATATGCACCAAAGTACAACACTCTCTCTAACAAAATTGTGTAAGATATCTCAATTCTATAATTTGGCTTATATGGGCGGGGCCACGCCCCTTAGTCCGATCACGCCCATTTTTGGACCAATCACGTAGACTGCCACCAGATACATATGTACAAAATTACAGCACTCTCGCTAACAAATTGTGCAAGATATCTCAATTTTAAAATTTGTCTTATGTGGGCGGGGCCACGCCCACTTGATATATCGAAAATTCAAGTACCCTATTTTCACCACGCCCAACATATGTACATTCTGTGAAAATTTCAAGAAGATCGGTCCAGCCGTTTAGACGTCTATTCGGTACAAACAAACCAACAAACAAACACACATTCTTCTTTATATATATAGATAGATGGACCCGGTCCACTTCGTTGCCCCCACACTTCAGATTTCCGACAGTAGGAATCTCTTTAATCTATTCGTAGGTACGAACAGTAGGAATCTATTAGTAGGTACGAACAGTAGGAATCTATTAGTAGGTACGAACAGTAGGAATCACTTAAAAAATTGCCTTATATATAAAATGGACCCGGTTCACTTCGTTGGTCCACTATTTGCAAATTTTTTTCCAAAACCATCTCAGACAAAATAGCTTTCAAACAAAAGAAAAAATTTTAAAATCGGTCCAGTAGTTTAAGCGTCTATAAAATGCATACAAACATTTTTCCATTTTTATATATATAGAGATAGAGATAGATATTGATAGATTTAAAAATTTTGTTTCCAAATATATTTTCATTCAATTCAAACATATCTAAGATGGCGATTTTCGACCGTGTACTTATTACTTATATGGATGGGATAAATGGGCCGTTTGACCAAAATTTCAAAATTCAACACCCTGCAACATGGACAATCATTAACCGATCTCGTTGAAGTTTTGTGTCATAACTACTATCCAATAGGACTAAACTTGTTGTAAGTATCATCGCGATTAGAAGAGTTCGCTTTAAAAAATTGGTTCACTTCACATGAAATCCCTCATATACTACAAATACTTTTAATTTTCACCCATCTTTTCGCCACTGTGCGGCGGTACGTCTCCACCCTAATACCAAATTTTATTTGGAGCCTTTTCGCATAGAAGCTATTGATTTAACAATCGCTGGTCGCAATAAACCAATGCAGGGTGAGAGAAACAAAATAGGTATGTACGTGCAAAATGTGAACATATGCATGTAGAACATTTGATCAAGGATTTTTAAATTGAGACTATAAATAGATTTTTTAGAAATTCAAGGACAAAGACCTAGATTTTTTGTACATATATACAATAGTAGTTGGTTAGCTTGAAATTTTTGCATAGTTGGGAGGGACATTGAAAAATGGAAAACGGAATTAAATTATCTATTCTTAGGCTTAAGAAAAGATTACAGTAATCGCAGATTTCTTTTTTAAAATAAAAAAATGACATGTAATGATTATTGTGTTTGGTTGGATAATTTTTTGACAATTCCCTTAATTTGTAAAATTTCCCCCACTTAATCTAACAAATGTCCTAACTATCAATAATTTCTCCCCAGAATTCACCTGCGCATGCCGAATGTCAACTCTATCGCCGACTATAACAACTATTTACGATACAGTGAAACCCTATCGAACTTGCGGCAATATCTGCAACACAACACAAACCACGAAAACCACCAAAAATGTAACTATTCTAACTCCACAATATTGCCAAACCAATCAGGAGATGCTTCCGAAACTCAATTGCAAATTCAAATATGTGAATCGCTCGCGGACAGATGCTGCTGTGGACTTTTCCAAATCGATTGAAGTGACCAATCTCAATTGGCAGTACGATGGGATGTGTGATAAATGTGATCTGCAGTATAACTTCCATTATCAGGACTATTGCATTGCGAATGGTCTATTGAGACCGTATCTAAGTTATAATTCCTTTTGGCAGGCCACCACCCAACATTTTGGGGATTTGAAATTTGTAGCTTTCTTTTGCATGGCTCTCAGCAATAACATTGAGTGTAATCATTTGGCCAATTTGTGCGTTCTTTCCTTTTATTCATTCGATAAGAATTCACCTTGCAGTAAATTCCTTCTGTCGCAGGCCTCAGACGTGGTCTATCGTTATGGCAGTGCCGATGAACAGATGTCACATCAACAAATCAAACCATTTCTCTACTATCGCAAGGGCAAGGATATGGCTAAAGAGCTAAGGGAACCCATCAAGGATTTGCACTACAGTTTGAATGAGAAGGATAAGGTGAGGTTTTAAAAAAACTTTTAAACACTCTGAACAAGAGATGTATTTCTTCAGTTATCTTTTGATAAACAGAAGATTTATGTATGTTTTTTTTACAGCACCATCATTTGCATTTCTTTAGCGTTGCCTATGCTTTGGATGGCACCCTGCAGAGATGGGGCAATTTGCAATTTAACGAGTTAATTTTGTGCCCTTATCCCAAAGACTCGACGGTGCCATTGGATAATTTCATTAGATTCGCCAAAAAGTATGATGTCATCCAGTGCAGTTTAACGTTGGAACATATTTTGGATTTGGCCAAAATGTATGGCAATCAACGTTTTATGAGTTTGTTTTTGAACTATACCAAAAAGGACAAAGACACCACGTTGCTACATGCGATACCGGTTTTGATCGAAGATATAACGTTGGAAAATAAGGTAAACGCAAAAACGACAAATATGTTTTGTAGTTAGTAAATAGCCACCCGGTGCGGTCGCCATTTACATTCATAAATTTATTTTTAAGACAATTTTCATTCTCAATTTGTTTGGTGTTCAAACTTCTCCGATGATTTTCTATGCATCTCTAACCTCCATTTTCACAATGTTTGGTTAAAATAAATAAATGTTAACTGAATACAATCTGACAGTTATACTGCCGTCCTAACAAAGAAAGTCACACCTCCATTTTATTAGTTCTTAGATATTCAGCTTTTACGTTCTTTAACTTTCAGGCCGTTAGGATTAGGTTAGGGTATCAGCTAACATAGGCCAATTTTGATTACTAACCTAAACCTAACTTTGAAAGGCCTAAACCTAATTGAGACCAGCTGGACCATAAGTTTATTCCTCAAATATTATCTACTCAACATGCCCTTTCAAAATTATAGGAACGCTATTCTGTTCCAATCATTCAATAGATATCACGACATAAAATTTACATTATAGTATATTTTTGTATAAGTTGGTGTGTAATTTTGCTAACTAAGCGTAAAGAGCTTTATTTACAACGTTGGTGTCTTTGATAACCCCCCACTGAAATTTTCCGGCAAAAATTTACGTAGAATATCATAATCCTTAAATGTCCTACTTTTTTATTTTCGCGAAAAAAGGTCCAAAATGACCCATATAGGAGGTAGAGGGTTAAGATCTTCCACAAAAATGATCCCCATAAAATCCCACTATATAACTCTGACAATAAGAAATCTCTCAGACATTAACTAACCACTTTTTTCCATTTATTAAAATGCTCCCTTCGACCAAAAAATGAAAACTTTGACCCACTGTAAAAAAAATTCAGACCAGCTGGACAATAAGTATATTTTACAAAAATGATCTACTCAACATGCCCTTTCAAAATTATAGAATCGCAATTCTGTTCCAAAAATGCTGTTGGACAGTGTATTTTCTGCCATGAGTAGAAAAATAACAAATCATGTTATAACTCGAAATCTGCTTATTTCTTTTAAAAACGTTGAAAAAGGACTCAAAGTATTTTTTTACGAGGAATATTTTTCTCAAATACACCAATTAAAAATGTAGACAATTTTTACGACTTTTGACATATGATAAGATTTGATTAATTCTCCAAGGGTTCCCTTTATTTCCTTCTTTGTACTAAAGCATGTATTCCGGAGTCTTCCGCTTTAAAATAACCTCCGAGGTAACTAACCTCTCTGAATTCCTTGCAAACTTTGTGGTCGAGTAAGTGAGTTAAGCTAGAAAAATAGCTAGCACTGGATTCAGGCAATGTCGATATAGGCATATCAATAGGGTCTCCTTTCTTTTACAGTTTTGGACTAGCACAGCACAAAGACAATTTATGTTATAGACATCCCAGTGTTAAATTTTTTCCACAAAGGGGGGGAAAAGTTGATAATACGTCTGCAAAGGCTTTTGGGGTATCTATAAATCTAAATCGTATTTGAACGAACTAAAAAAAACATGTAAATAGAAATTCAAATTATTCTATTTGAAATTTAAAAAATTTCTAATGAAGTTATTTGTATTTCAAATAGAATAATTTGAATAAACTGAATTTCAAATAGAGAAATATTAATTAGTGAACATTTTTGAATTTCAATTAAAGCATTTACCATTGAAAGTGTTGTTGAAAATCAAATTGATCTTAAACGAATTTTCTATCAATTTCTTAATTTCAGCGCCCCCAAAAAGAAGACTGGCAATTAGTGAAACGTTTCCAAATGATTGAAATCCATCCACGACATGGTTCAATATCATCCAAAGTTTCACCATCCTACGAGGATCCCCATAAGTTGTTGCTCTATCGCTCATTGCGCTACGTGGAGAAAATTGAACTTCAATACGATATACACGGTGATAATCAGATTTCCACACCCGTATTGAAATTACGATATCGTAACATTGAATTTACGAACAATACTACACTGGAAATGCCATTGAAATTTGAATTTATCATTAGTAGCGATCGCATTCGACATGGTGGGAGTGCTAACGATGGTGGTAGTGGCGATATGGTCAATGAAATTGCTTTGCCAGTGTTGTTGCTGCTGGCCGTGGTGATTGCCCTTATTCGAGCCAGAAATATTCGCAAGAGACGTTGTCTGTCGGGCGGGATAAATGACAATGAGCAGGATTTTTGTCATTTCGCCTATTTTACAGAGTTTCTTTTACATTTGATTTCCTACATGGCCTTGGCCTTTTTGCTGTGTTTTCTCCTGTGCGTTGCCATCAATGCGGTGGGATATTTAACACAAACGACAGTGGAGTTGACACTGCCCATTGTGAGAGATCAACGCTCTTTGGAATTGATTATATATGCAGCATTGGTCTTGAAGGTACAACAACTTGGCGATTCACGGAAATTGATGGTTATCCATTTTCAATGAATACGTTTTTTGCTTATTTGTTTCTTTTCAGGTGATATTCGTGAGCATTTACTTTTGGCGCTTATCACATTTCAATATCTTCTTCATTGACTGGGAACGTCCTCGATGCGGTGACACCAATCACTTTAATTTGAAAAATAATCTTGAAACGTCTTCCGTTTGTTCGAGTGTACGCACGTATATTAGCGATTCAAATGTTTCTGCTTGGCGCAGCATTTTCCTGGCCAACGAATGGATACGCTTGAGTGGCAAACAAAAGACTTCTGTAGTATTTCAAGCTGTCGCCACATATGTGGTGGTAAAGGTAATGAAGTATATGAAGGTAATGAAGTTTTTTCGCAAAGAAAATGTATAAATTGCTTCTACACTATTTTAATTGTAATTCGAAAAATATCGATTGCATTAAAAATAATTAAGTACAAAATAAGGTCAAAAAAATTAAAAAGGCATTACAAATTCAAAACACATTAATTGAAATTCAAAATACATACAGCATTAAGTTGAAATTTAAATAGAATTTGTATATCATCCAACCATTTTTTCACTGCGTTTGTAAAACCTCGAAATATTGTAGTTTTAAATTAAATTTAACACTATTCAGCAGTACAATAACACTGTGCAGCAGTGTAAAAATACACGGACTTGACAGTGTAGGTTCGATTCTACTACCAAAGGGTTGTATAACCCTATACTAGGTTTGGCAAAATTCTTGACCAATTTTTTTTATGGGCCTCCAAAGTTTCTGAAAATCAGTATCATCAGCTTTTGTCCAACAGCTAATTCAGACTTGGTGATACCGCTTAACTATATTTGGCAATAATGTAGCTTAGAATATGCTGAACAAAGTTTCTTAAAATTTTTTGCGAAAAAAAATATATACTGGTATTCTTTTTTGAAAAAGTGAAGGCAAAAATATTTTTTTTTCTTTTTTCATCATAACTTTCAGGGACTCGTAATTTTCACTAACAATGTTTGGCAAAATTGTAAAAATCGACCCAAAAATTACAGTTATGTGGGGGAGCTAGAGGGTTAATATGTTCCACGAAAATATTGGCCATAATATTTTATATAAAATTGCTGAACATACCCTATACGAAAAAAATATATTTTTGTTACATAATAGTAAACTACTAAAATTTTTGGTGTACAATGTTGTTTTTTGATCTACATATTTAGGGTGCCTAGACACATTCAGATTGTATTGATATGTTCACAAAAGGTGTTTAGATTTATGTTGGCTAACATTTTGCCAAGCATTGTTAGTAAAAAATTACGAGTCCCTGAAAGATATGCTGAAAAAAGAAATATTTTTTTTCCTTCACTTTTTCAAAAAAATGTACCAGTAAATATGTTTTTCGCAAAAAATTTTAAGAAACTTTGTTCAGCATATTATTGCCAAATATAGTTAAGCGGTATCACCAAGTCTGAATTAGTTGTTGGACAAAAGCTGATGACACCTTTTTCGAGGGGTCCACTGATTTTCAGAAAATTTGGAGGCCCATAAAAAAAATTGGTCACCAACTTCGCCAAACCGAGTATAGTGTTATACTACCCATTGGTAGTAGAATCGAACCTACATATACTGTCAAGTCCGTGTATTTTTCAAAAAATGTTAATTTGTTGCATAGTGTAATTTAGCTAGCTAACTGAAATTTGTTGAAAATTCTTCTTATAGCTGCAGGCAACTTGGGAATGAAAATGCCCATCTTCTTTAATTTTAATATTTTATATACTTTCCTTAACGCGTGTTTTACTTGTTGGAATTCCAAATGAGAATTTTTGAATATCAATGGAAATGTTTTGCATAAATAGATCTTTTTAAATTTAAATTTACGTGCTTCGAATTTTAACTGTCATCTTTTGAGTTTCAATTGATTTTATTTAAATTAAAACAAGAAAGTTCAGTCGGGTAAACCGACTTATGAATCCCCTCACCTTGAGTCCCAAAAAATATTAGTAAATTTATTTATTTTTTTGTTTTAATTAAATTGTTATTAATTTCAATTGTATTTAATAACTTTAAAGTATGTACTGGTATTAATTATGTGCTGTTAACTTTTGGTGTAAAATGGTTCATTTGAGTGGGGGTACCAAAAGGAGCGCGCCAATAACGGCCACTTTTCTCCAGACTCTAGGTACTATGAAAGCATTGTACTGTACGAAATTTCAGGTATTTGTATGTACTGGTATTAAAATTAAAAGCAGTTAACTTTTGGTACAAAAAGTCCATTTGTATGGAAAGTACCAAAAGGGGCGTGCCAATGACGCCCACTATTCTCTGGACTCGAGGTACTATAAAAGCATTACATACAAAGTTTCAAGTATTTGTATGCACTGAAATTTAAGTTATAAGCAGGTAACTTTTAGTACAAAATGATCCATTTGTGTGGGAGGTACCAAAAGGAGTGTGGCAATAATGTAAATTTTTCACTGTATTGTAGGTACTATTAAACCTTTACACTGTACAACATTTAAAGTCTTTATATGCACTAGTAATAAAGTTATAAGCTATTAACTTTTGGTTCAAACTTGTCCATTTGTGTGGGAGGTTACAAAAGGAGCGTGGCAACTTCGCCCATTTTTCTCGAGGTAATAGTGACTAATAAATTAATACTATGTATAGAATTTCAGAGGATTCAAATAAGTAGTATAGAAGTTATTAAATAATCAATATTTCAGAAAATGTTAACACTTTGTGGGGGAGGTACTAGAAGGAGAGGACCAATATGGCCCATCTTCGAACTTAGCCGGAGATAGAGAAAATATTACCACATACCAAATTTGAAATCAATCGGTTACTCCTTTCGAGAGTTATCATGCGCACCAGCCAGCAGACAGACAGACAGATAGACAGACGGACGGACATTGCTCATTCGACTTTAAATGACCCAAAACGGATATTCGCCAAACATACTTAGGGTCTTAGGTCACTCCTGCGATGTGTTACACTTTTGGGCTCGTAGCAAATGATATACAGGGTGGCTGATATGTAATGCAACAAAGTAAAGCGCTATATTTTTTTAATTTTTTTTAAATTTTATTGTTCAAAAGCAAAAATGTCGGAAATAACATAAATTTTGAGAAATAGTTTAGATTTGTTCGAATTGGCCACCTTTGGCACGAATTATGGCCTTCAAACGGCCGACAAAGCCATCACACGCTGCACGAAAGTGGCTCTGCGGTGTTTTGGCCCATTACCGGCGAAGCGCCGTCTTGAGATGATCGATACTTTGGTATTTTTTAGTGCGAACCTTACTCTCTAAAATGCCCCAGGCGCAAAAGTCCAACGGATTGAGATCCGGAGATCTTAGTGGCCTTTTTAAACCATTCTTGGTTGACGCGTGCTGAGTGCGATGGTGCTGAGTCCTGTTGGAGTGTCCATGGTCTGCGGCCGAAATGTTTGTCTGCCCAGGGCTTCAATACTGTCTTTAGGACATTTTCCCGATAATATTCGGCATTTATTTTGACCCCATGGTCGATGAATACGAGCGGGGCCGTTACGGCGGCCCACACCATTACCATCGGCGGCTCTTGAGTTCTGGTGGCCAATCGAAGTTGTAAATTTTCAGCTGACCTCTTTGGCAAGTAAACCCGATCATTTTGTTTCTTCACAAACTGCTCATTTTGGAATGGCTTCTCATCGGAGAAAACAAAATTCGGTAACTGGCCACTTTCGTGCAAGCGAAGCAACTCCTTGGCTCTTTCCAGTCTAACTTTTTTTTGTGCATCGGTGAGCTCTTGCACTTTTTGAAACTTCAATGGCTTTAGTCCAAGCTCATTTTTTAATATGTGTTGTATCCGTTCTAGCGTTCAGCTCACGAGCAATTTTTCTACCACTGCGGCGTGGATTTCGATCAAATCTGGCCTTCACTTTTCGGATCATTTCTGGTGTTGTTACCGTTTTTTTCGTCCACTTTTTGGACGCGATGCAACACTGCCAGTATCACGGTAACGAGCAATGGTACGAGAAACAAAAGATTTATACACATTTAAATGCTGGAGGGCTCTAACGATAGCCACTTGTGTTTTTCCACCCAAATATAAAGCAATCACACTATCACGCTTGAATTCCATCACGAATAACTTTTTTTCGGAATGCAATAGATCAAAATGCTTTTGTAAGCTTGTAAACAATAAAATGAACTGCCACTGAAATAAATCTTTCAGCTTATCAGACTAGCGGTTTAGAAATGATAGCAACCTGAAGTTGGTTGCAATACATATCATCCACCCTGTATACCCTCCTCTCTAATGTGAGGGGATAAATATTACTTTGACATTTCTTTTTTTTCTAATTTCAAATGGAATCATTAAAATTCCATTGCTATTTTTCGAATACGATCAATTGAAATTTAAATGTATGAATTTACCAAATTCGAGACGATTTTTCGACTGAGATTTGAGAATTTTTAATGCAAACATTTCCTCTTATATCTTGCAGATTTTCAACATTTTGCCCAAAGCTGAGGGTGATTTCATTTTGGAGATATTCTTCATTACATTGGTCTACCTTTGCACTTACCTCTGTCAGTATGTGTTGAAATCACTGATCTTAATACGTGTACTGGGCAATCCCTTACTAAAGTACGCAGAACATTGTTCATTTGCCAACATCTCGGTTTTTGCATTGGTGGAACCATCCTTTGGCTATTACATCCATGGTCGTTCGCCGCACGGGTTTGCCGACTCCGACATGAGCACAATGATTATGCAGTTGCAGCGTGAGACTCAGAGTATGTGTGGGCGTCGTGGTTTGCTCAGCGATACCGATCAGTGTTACATTATAATGCCTCCCAAAAATTTGAGTAATTATTTTGATAAATTACTGTTGCCTTATCAGCGTTCGTTTGGCGGGGGTGCTGGTTCTGGAGGACATGCGGCGGCAAATTTTCAAAAAGAAATCGTAAACACTGTGGAAGGTTCACTGGAGAAGACATCAATTGCATATACGAGTGTAAATCGATTCTTTTGTGCTTTTATTGATCATGTAAGTTTTGTACACTGAATTAGGACTTTTTTCGAAAATAAATTCAGGGGGCTTTACATAGACAGAAACGCCATTTTTTGTGAATGTAGTATGTGGTTTGGGTTCACGTACAAATTAGTTTTAGGGGGAATTTTGAAAATGTCACAACATGATGTGGTGACATTATTTTTCAAAACGAATCACCATTAGGTATACACGTTCACAATATCTTCTTCTTCCAGGGCATCAAGGATATGGATTACATTATAAAGGAAAAAACCTTTCTGGAAAATCTACTCAACTGCGAATTCGACAATTATTTAACAGACAGTAAGTTAATGATGACACAGTATGGAAACAAAGTTCTCATACTGAGATTTTTCCACCACACATGTTGTTAAATACATATTTATCATGTGTTATATTTTCATGTTCCACGTTTTTCTTTTCAGATAAAGGCACCTTCTATATGGACAAGTGTTTGTCTTTTAGCCAAATGTTTCTCTACGGCAATGAAATTCAATTATTTATTTTGCAATTCTTATTGTTTCTTGCAGTGTATTTAATGTTTAACTCATTATTGACAGCTGTTCTTGCGGTTTGTTTGATTAATAAGGTAAATTTCCATTTTATTGGTTTTAACTCCAGCTTTGTTGGTTCGTTGCACGTGCCCTAGAGTTTGTTGATTTTGTTTTTGTTGTTGTCATAAACGAGCATACTTGAGGATGAAGTACAACGAGGGAAAGCTGGAAATTTACGGACTTGTTCTGTAATCACGCGATTTTATATCACGGTGATTTCAAAACACCATCGATTTTAAAATCATTATTTGTGTTCGGAAATAGTACGATTTATTGTTTAAACTACTATATTAAAATCGGACGATTTCCGAACTCTCCAAAAGTGATTTTAAAATCGGTGATAATACTAAACCACCGTGATAGCAAATAACGTGATTTCAGAACAGGCCGGTAACTGAATGCAAGAGGAGAACACTCTCAGGGAAATATTTTTTACTTTAAACAAAAGAAATTAGTGAGGCTAAAGAATTCCCGCTTAACTTTAGAATTTTTCTTTAAAAAAATTTTTATTATTTATTAATTTTTTAAAAAAGTAAAATTTAATTTAACTTTATACAAAAAAGTGCAATAAGGAAAAATCGTGTAATATCGTAATATTAATTACCTACTCTCATTTTGAATTTTTCTTTTACGAAACTGTGGTATTTGTTTATATTTTTTTAAATTGTATTTTAGAAAAACATCTTTAAATGAGTATGATAAACAAATACTAATATTTGTGTTTATCTTTTAATCTTTCCAGATACTTCAGCTGTTATTTGTTGGCTCTGTTAAAAATAATATTTCCATTAAAACATTAATTGATAAACGATTTTTAATGTAAAGTTTTTATAGAAAATGTTTAATATATATATCATATTATATGTATTTATTTTTTTAGTTAGAACTATGTATTATTAAAAATGCAATAAATAAACTTCAGAAATAATATTTTTTTTAATAATCTAAATATTTTAGTTGTTTAAACTCCAAATAATTTTTTTTGCTTTTCTTCGGTGTTACTTTTACTATATTGACTACACTTTGTGATAAATCAAGAACTAATTGGAACCAATTTAAAAAAAGGAAGACAAATTCAGTCTGGTAAACCAACTAAGGTATACACATACATACATACCATCACTTTGTGAGAAAGTATACTTGCACTGGTATACATATCGTCATCAGAAACGAGAAAGGGCCTATCATATTTGAAAATTTTACAGGAGAAGCAAAAAACTAAATAAAATGAAAAATTTTGTCGTTTAAAAAACGGGGTTTTCAGGATAATACGTAAACATAATAGGCGTATTTTCGTTACACCAAAAGTGCTTAATTTGTATGGGGAGCTAAGCACTTTTAAGCACTATTAGTTCCCGATGAAGTTTGGTGCTTGTGTTCCTGTCTTAATCGAGTATGATGTTGCCAGATTGGCCACCCTATATTTAGCAATATGGCATCCCATTTTTGGAGAGATTGTTATCAATTATTGTGAATTAACGGGAAGAAGAAGAACAAAAATGGAAAATTATTTTAATATTTGCAAAAAGAGTGTAAACAGTTGAACATAGAATAGTAAATATATGTTTTATGAATACTTTTCACGAATATTTTTGTTTGTTTCACACTGTTCTTTCTTCGCAACTCATGACACCATTGCTACCAGATAGTGAAAATCCGCCATTTATTGCTTATGTGGAAGTCAGTTGTTTTCGTTGCAAAGTGCTAAACTAAAATTGCTAGCTTGTAACGAAAACATGCCTAATGTTGCATATATAAATTCACACAAACATGATTTACAACCTGTTTCTGAAAATTGCGTGAAATAGGATTTTTTAACTATGAAAAAAGAAATAATTTGTTGTTAGGCCCTTTGAATTTCGTTAATAATTTAGGGTTTTTTGATAGTAGGTCGCTAAAAATTTTTCAGGATGTGTATTTCGATGCAGTGTACCGAAACCCAAAAAAATTTCTATTTTCCTTGTTGTTACGCCCTTTTTCGTTTCTGATGACGATATGTACTATTCTGAGCAATTTAATTATCCCTCACCTTAGAGAGGAGGGTATATATCATTTGCTACGTGCCAAAAGTGGAACACTTCGAAGGAGTGACGTAAGACCCCAACGTATGTTTGGCGGAAATTCGATTTGGGTAATTTTAAAGTCATTTGATAAATGTCCGTCCGTTCGTCTTTCTGTTAATTTTTGGTGCAAAATAGTCAATTTCCTAGCAAAAACTCTCATTACCAGGTAACCAGGCGGGTAAGTGAAATTCAAAAGAAATAATGACTTACCACATAGCCACCCTTCAGATTATTTTTTCATGGGCATGATATTGGAGGAAAGTACTTCCATGAAATTATACGAAGAGTTAACAAATAACTACTTACCCCCACGCTTACAAATATCCAAAATATAAGTAGTTATAATTGTCATTTTAATAAGGGGTTGAATAATACCTTACCAGTAATGATTTTCATAACCATTTTATATATCATATATAATTAGATATGACGAGACATATTTTTTACTCGGAATGTTCCCATAAAAAAATTGGTGTGTACATGTCATTACCCCCTGCATTGTTATGCAGGGGGTAATGAAATTAGTCAACAAATAATGACTTACTTATATTCACATAAATATGTATTTGTAAGTTAATTTAAGATGGGTATTGTAAAATATGCAACAACAAAAATGTTTATAAAAAGAAAATTTGATTTAATTAGAAATTAATATTCCGAATAAAAAAAATGCATCTCGTCATATGCTATAATAATATATATTACAAATATATATGGTTAATAAAATCAATTTTTATTAAAGAAACGTTTAGTTGATTTATAAATTTAGTAACTCAGGTAACCTGGCGGGAAAGTCAAATTCAAAAGAAGTAATGACTTACCATTTAGCCACTCTTCAGATTATTTTTGCATGGGCATGATACTGGGGGAAAGTACTTCTATGCAAACATATAGAAAGTTAACATATAAATATGTAGTTACCATCACGCTTACGAATATCCCACATATAAGTAGTTGTTATTGTCATTTTATTAGGGATTATTTAACATCTTACCAATAATGATTTTCGGCGCTATGTTCCTCCTAAGAACTATGGGAAAATATATATTTAATAATGATTTTCATATCGTCATCAGAAACGAAAAAGGGCCTATCATCATGTTTGAAAATTTTACAGGAGAAGCAAAAAACTAAATAAAATGAAAAGTGTTGCCGTTAGAAAAACGTTTCAGGATAATATCTAAACATAATGATGCATATATAAAATCACACAAACATGATTTATAACTTGTTTGTGAAAATTGCGTGAAATAGGATTTTTTAACTATGAAAAAGAAATAATTTGTTGTTAGGCCCTTGAGAATTTCGTTAATAAATTCGCCATTTTTAATATTACGCCGCTAAAAATTTGTCAGGATGTGTATTTTGATGCAGGGTACCGAAATACATCAAAAACTGAGTTTCAATTTTTCTTGTTGTTACGCCCTTTTTCGTTTCTGATGACGATATGTGTACAGGGTTGCCCATATTCGACGGACCCACGGACTCGTTGGGCCCATTCCAATCGACGAGGCTTGTCCGCAGGCAACAATCTTTGCGTCAATTGAATTTTGTACGGGAACAAATGCAAATCAACGCGAATAATCCGTTGTAAAGTGGACCGAGCCATGCCCAACTGCTGAGAACGGCGTTTTTGGGATGTTCTTGGGGACCTCTCAACACTGGCTCGTACGGCAGCGATATTCTCGGCCGATCGCCTTGGTCGACTTTTATTTGGCCTCTTCGGATTAGAAAGAGCCTCACCAGTCGAAAATTTTTCGTATAAACGCTTAATGGTGTTCTTAGAAGGCGCACTTCTCACATTTTTTAATATTTTAAAACCACGTTGACTTGACTTCTTCTGTTGAATGTAAATTTCAACTATTTCAGAGCGCTCGCGTGGCGTGTATTGTTCCATGGTAAAAATCTGCTTGGACTGACGCTTCAAACGCGGTATGTCATTAAGCGATCTGACATCTCTGTCAAAAGTTATGGCGTTGCCAGATGGGTCCGTCGAATATGGGAGACCCTGTATGCTGAAACCAGTGGTGGTAGCCGTTTTTTAGGTTATCTCTTGTTTTCCAGATAATCGACCACAAAGTTTGAAAGGACGAAATCGGAGGAACTATTGGAGAATGATTTCTATTTATATGTCAACTCTCCTTTGTAATTATAGATAGAGTGTTTTAATGTAATTTCCTTTGAGATTATTTCAAAATATGCTCGAATCTATTTGGAGATACATTTCCCCTAATTTTATTTAAATATGCTTTTTTAGGCGACTTACATAAATCCCATGACATTTCAATGTTAGTAGCTGATTTATGTGGCCTTGGATATTGGAATTTTGGCCCTATATGAGACATTTACATAGCGGCTAAACTTTAGCCCAGCGATTCTCAAATAGTGGTCCGATGGTCTTTTGATTGATGAAACCATTTGAAAAAAATATTTTTTCACTTTAACTTATCTGAAATCCCCATAACAATTGGTTGGATTTAAAAATGTTATTTAATTTAAGTTTTTAATGAATTAACAAATAAATTTCCAAACAATTCGAGAAAAGTAAATATCAATCATGTTCAACTAACTGCCGCATACATTTGGTATTCAAAATGAATTTAAAATTACAACATTTACTTAATTTTGAATATTACCCATTAAATAAATATAATATAGGAACTAAAAGTTTAGTCTAATTCACTATAATCACGGTTGCGTCCCTGCTCTTTATTCCGAATGTGGCTTGAATCGTAATTTTCCGTTTGGATGCATGTTTCGAATGCATGTTCGAATGGGAAAATAAAGGCAATCTGCGTTTACTGAGAATCTACAAACGTAAATAATGGACAATATTATGAATTAGAAATTCGGATTCAATTCAATAAATAAAACACAATTGTAACATTTTTTTTACATGTAATACGAAGTTTATTTATAAGATAATATGTATATGCATTTTTGTTTGTTTGTTGTTGTTTTTGATTTTTTAATTATTTAGAATAAAATTAAGAAATATATAAATTTTACAAACTCTTTTATGACGATCAAAAAATAAGAATAATATTAAAACAAGAATATATATATGTATGTGTGTGTTTTATTTATATAATATTGTATTCTAAAAATTATAATAATAATAAATTCCAAATGATACATATCAGCAGATAAATTTAAAATTGAGTAAATAAATGAGGGAAAAACAAAACACGAAAGACCCGAGAAATATAATTCCTATGGGGCTATAGAAAAGTGGGGAAAGAGTAGTAGAGTTTTTTATCGTGGTGGAAATTTTGGAGCCATAGATAAAAGGGGGAAAGTATACACTTGTATTTCTTTTTTGTAATAATATTCATAATAATAATTATGTTAAAAGTAGAAATGGGGGGTTGGAGTTTTAATTTTCTTCTTTTCTTTCTTTTGTTGTGTGGAAACATTGTTTAGGTAATTATTATTTTTGCTTGGCCATCTGGCCTTTCATCATCTGGTGTTATATAACTTTGTGTTTTGTTGTAAAGAAATATAGGAATTTCTTTTATTTTACGTGATTTTGTTGTTGTCATGTTTAGAGAAAACAGGAAATTATGTCCCTTGTTGTTTGCCATTCAGTAGTAGCTCCGTAATATAAAATTCTGGCGAATTTCCATTTCCTGTTTTTTTAAGAATGTGTTATGTTGTTTCTTTTTTGCATGTATTTATAATATTTTTTTGTCATATTTCTACTTTTGGGTTGGTGGAGTATGTTTGTGTGAGTTTGTCTTGAGTTCAATGTGTGTAAATGTCATCAATGTGTGAGTCGTGTGTGTGTTTTGCAGTTTTCTTAACAAATTATTTTTTTTGTATTAAGTTACGAGTTAGTTTTTGTTTTAGTATTAATAGATTATTTTGTTTCAAATTAGTTTTTAAAACTAATGAGTTTCAATTTAGTTTCTATTTGCATTTTCATGAAATTCCTTGATTTTATTTCTTTTTCTTCTCTCGTTTAGGGTTTTCTTTATTATTTAAACTTCATTTTATAATCTATTTAGGATGTCTACCTTAAGACTTATTTATCGTTACATATTTTGTATTTATTTATTTATTTATATAGTACATACAGTTAGAAATTGGAAATTCTATAGACTAAACACTATTTGAAGAAAAGATAAGAGTATCTAAATCTAATATAAATCATCAAAACACTTGCTAATATTTACTTAAATTAATTACTGTTATATATTTTTGTATATATGATATTATTTTTTAAGAGTGTCTGCGAATTGTTTCATATATATAATTAGGTGTTTATGTTTGTTTCCTTAACTAATTTTAAATATATAATTTTTATAGTTGTATTTATAATTTTACTCCAATTAATCTCTAAGTTTTCCTTCTATTTGTTTTTTTTTTTTGAAATGTATTCTTTTTAATTATTCATACACAACAACAATACTTTTTTGCTTTTTGGATTATGTTAGATTTTCTGCTTTGTTTTTGAGGGTTGTTAATAAATTGTTCTCTTTCGTATGGTTTTATTTATTAATAACATAGTAGTAGAACTGAAAATGATGTGAAAATTATATTTTTAGGATATGTTTTGAAATGTTTTTAAGAAATAAATAAAAATTCTTACGGAATTCTTTATGAGCGTGCGTATAATCTTCGTTAGTATGTGTGTATGTGGGGGCGGGGTTTGGGGAGTAACTTTCAGTTTTGCAAGAAAACAAATATTGATGTTTCATCTAGAAATCAGCTGTGATACAGGGGAAAAACATGGTAACCCATTCAATTAACACAGAGTTTCACAACCGATTTGGATATATGAGATAATGCAGTTCTTAGCCTACAACGTAGTTCCTTTGAATTAGCTCTAGTTCGCAGAAATCGCGATTTGCAAAAAAAGACGTTAAACACATATTATAACATAGCTCATGAACCATTTTTCCGAAATATTTCAGGAAATATTTACAGAATTCAAAATTAAGTAGTCTTCACCTTCTCCTAATACCATTTTTTCATCCGTTCATCTATCAAACAAGATAGTGCTAAAAAAATACTATTTATTTAAGAAAAAAATTTAATAAATTTTAAATAAAAGTGTAATAAGAGAGATTTAGACACTGTCCTGACCAAGAATTTTCTGTGAAATCTTTCTTTATAATTTAGCTATAACTTTTGAAGATGTGCAACGATCCCATTCGGAATGGTTTCATTTTATTTATGACCAATCAGTCTTTACGTATATTCAATTGATGACTTTTCGATGTTTTTATGTGTTAATTAAAAAATGATTAATTATTAAAATTTTTGAAGATTTCGTTTTTATTCGACCTTTTTATTGAATATCCAATTCTTGTAAGTAATAGTCAAGCTCGAGGTATATAAAACATTTTCTCAAAAAATTGGATTTTTTAGCACTATCTTGATAGATAGATAAAAGGATGAAAAATTGTATTATGAGAAGATGAAGGCTACTTAATTTTGGGTTATATAAAACTTTCCTGTACTAATTCGGAAAAATGGTTCTCGAGCTTTGTATAATAACTGTCTCAATATCTTTTTTTTTGCAAAACACGATTTATTGCGAGAGCTAGAGCTAATTCAAAGCAACTACGTTTTAGACTAAGAACTGCTTTATCTTATATATTCATATCGGCTGCGAAACACACTAAACGACGATATCCTGTAAGAATCGTCGAAACCTCTGAACGGATGAAAAAATGGTCTTATAAGAAGTTGAAGGCAACTGGATTCTGGTTGGTTCTCGAGTTAAATGGTTCTCGAGTTATGCTATAATATGTGTCATAACTTTTCTATCCTTGAAAATAGCAATTTATCGCGAGAACTAGAGCTAATTCAAAGAAACTACCTATACCATTTAGGCTAAGAACTGTATTGTCTCATATATGCAAATCGTTAGAGGTCTTTAACAATAAAAAATCAATGATAATTTTTGAAAATTTTCTAGATTTATAAGGGAAAATAAATGCATTAAAACTTGAAAGTTCTAATGTAATTGATCTCGTAGGAAATACCAAAGAAAATTGAAACCCTTAGAATGGTGAAAACTCATGTACACAGTTTAGTTAATGTCGAAACAAAAGGAAAAAAAGAATGAATAATATTGCGTATACATTTCATTTTACACACAAATATATACTATTTCAGTGCATTTGTTGATAATATTGTAAAAAAAGTACATGAATACTGCGTGAAATGTTCAAAATGTCACGAACTGAAATCGTGTACATGAGTTTGAATTCAGCTTTTCAATAAGCTGATACAAAATAGTGGCCTTAGTATCAATTGTCTTTGAAAAATACTAAATTAATCAGTATTGCGCAATTTTATGTGCAATTGCCAATACGTGCATTAACAATGTCAATTTGATGTCTATAATTTTTCGTTTAGCATAATTTCATTTTTCTAGAGTCTTAATTTTCACTTTTGTCCAACGATAAGGAATAATTGGAAAATGTTCTTAATTTTCCCAAGTTCTTCTCAGATTGCACATGTATCTATCTATTATACCCAGTACAGCAATATGTACTGAGATTAAGAATAATAATCAGATAAGAATTGGAAATCTTTTCAGGGTTATCTATTTCGAAATTAATTTTATTTTCCCATTTTCTTTTCATAAATAATCCAAAATTTCTACTACGGCCTCATTCGTAAAAATGTATATAAAGTTTAAAATATAGTTGCACCAAAGATAATCTATAATAAGAGTCGCCAATTGAATCACCTGTCTAAAAAGGTGAGTTCCAAAGTTGAGTTCATGGCGATTCGGGAGTTGAAACAACAGTCGTTATCAAAAATATTTAGTCTGTCATTGTATCTTAAATTTCACATAGCATTTATTACTGCAAATTTTACGACATGAGTGTCCCTTTTAAACAGATTTTAGACTTATAAAAGTAATTTCCAAATATTCCATAAAATAACAAATTGCATTATTGAAGGCATTTTCGAATGTGTTAACCGTTTCACATAGTAGCCATCAATTTCGGCGATATAAATGGGACATATTTGGTTATCAAATTTATCTACTAATTTTATTTAAATATTCTTCTAGATTTATTGAGACGACTTACTTAAATTCCAATGAAATGTGAATGTAAAGAGCTGAGTTATGCGACTTCGGGTAAGGGAACTTCCATACGAAACGGATACGGTAGGTGATTGGACCATAGTTGGATCTCTATAAGGCTTCTAGATTACCTTCCCAGCAAAATGTTAGATGCCGGGGAAGAATTTCAACCATTACTTGCCGAAGTGGTTTAGTTCCCAGGATTTTTGCATTAGCGTAACATTGGAGGGATGAGATTCGGATGTTCATCACCTCAATCCAATGAGTGATTGCACATCTTGTAGCATATAAACAAATTTCTTATTCGATGCTATTCAAAATTAATTCAATTGAACAATTGTCTTATTTAAATATTTTTTACTGCTCTGTTTATGAGATTGGATATCAATACAAACGAAGTAAAAAATGCAATATAGAAAATTTCAACAACAAAAATATTTTGACAATTTTGCTATCTTTATTTGAAAAAAATCCAATTGATTTAATTGTTGTATTTACCCATTCACCAGCTCTGGTTAGAGCTAACCAACAGTTAAAATTTTTAAATTCCATACGATTTGGCATTTACATATAAATATATGTCGGTAAGCTCTAACTGTAGGGTGACTGGTGAAATTGTCGATGAGTTGGTTCAATTATTTTTACCTCCTGTTTTTGTAAAACGTTTTCGTTCGTTTACGACGAAACGTCAAATTTTAATTAATTATAACTCGAAATCTATAAAACACAGGCATGAAATATTTTCGGTAAGAACTATTTCCCACCTTTCCTATAGTACATGACGATTTATAGACTCCTGTGGCTTGTATAATTTGAAATTAATTGACTGAACGAAAACGTTTTACAAAAACTGGGGGTTGTGACTACAAATTTATTATTCTTCAATTAAAAAATAATAGAATCAATTAAGCAACTGATTGAGCCCATTAAAAAACTTATTGCATCTCTTAAGAAATTGAATGAATCCATATTTTTTTAATTGGATATAGGAACAACTTCAATAATATTTTTAATTACGTCATTTAATGTTATCCTTTTTCGCAATATGACGAATTTTATTTTGGTTTTAAACAAGTTCAATGATTTGTTATCGACTATGGGTTAAATGGATTGATTCTCTCTGAATATTTGAAACCTCACAGAAATTTCAATTTATGAACATTTTTAATAATTTTTTTATGAAAACAATCAAAAAAATATTGAACCATTGAAGAAATAGTTCAATTAATTGCTCTGATTATAAATTGATTAGTCTTCAATTAAAAACAAGTAAAGACGGATTAAGTCCGGCCATGCCGAATCTTAAATATCTTCCACCATGGATCGCATGCGAATGGTTTCGGATAAACTCATTACACCAAATTTCAGCCCAATTCGTTTAAATTTGATTGTGGCGTTACGAAGACAAATCTAGAGGGACCTTTGTATGGGGGCTCTATCACAATTCGTAAAGAAGAGCAGTGGAAATTTCAATTTCTGAAAATTTTAATAATTTTTTTATTAAAACAATTTAATAAAAAATGTGTACCATGAAAATTAGTTAATTCAATTAACTCCTGTGATTACAAATTGATATATATTGAATAAATTGGGATATTGATTGAATCAATAATGCTGTGGTTTTCTAGGTATGTCAAATTTTTGGTTATTTTTCACAAAGCACTGTGAGAGACAATATGTTTTGGCTCTCCTTAATATTGTGATTTTTTGATATGTACAGAATTTTCTTAACTGGATATTGGACTCCAAAGTTCACTGTACTGTTATCGACAAGGGGTAAAAGTCCCAAGAGTTTACCAATCTACTGTGGTTTTAAAATTGATGCTCTCTGAATATTTTAACACTCAGCTCAACTATGTTTAATAGGGTGTACTATTTACATAAAGTTTCCCTACAAAAGTATTCGGAAAAATGTTCCGAGTAAACAAATTGATAATATCGAATTCGAAGCTCAAAAACTAATTGGATTCTTTTAATGTTATGTATAACAAGGTGTCAAATGACAACCTCCAAAGACAAATGTTAAAATTGTCGGTTGTTTTCGTACCAAAAAGGGAGTCTTGGGACTGGACTCACTCTCTATCCTTAAATCTTAAATGACCTATCGCTTGTCTGATTCTGTACCGTTTTAATTTCTAGTTTGTTACTAATTCACCTTTATCGGGACCTATCACTGATCTGGTTCCCTACGAATTTATTGTGCATTAATGGACGATAAACGCTGGTTACTAGCTTTATACCGGACCTATTACCCATAGGGAAATTAAGAAGCATATTTTTTATGTCAAAAGAATTGATGGAATGAAATTTTTCTGTAAATTCCCTACGGGACATTAGAAGACAATTTACTTGAGTATACAGATCGCAGAACTGGCTAAAGCAAGAATTATCACTGATCTGATCCCGTAAGGATATATGTCACAGCGTATCAATGCACCACCTCCAATGACAAAATCGTGATAATGTTACCGGTTGTTTTCATATAAAAGGCACAACATGAAGACCGGTCCCTATTCTTAAGAGACTTATCATGAGTGTGATTTAGTACCGGTTCAATTTCCCTTTGGGTTGTCTTCAATTGTTGCCGCTACAAGTAATAATTCAAATTCAGCTTCAACAAATGTGAAGAAGATAAAACATCCCCTATGTGTTTGTTTCTTATGGTTTCTAGTATTACGCTCCGATTATGCTTTATCCAAGATGATAATCGTTCCTGTTTTCCCGTTCAAGCAATTTTTAAAATTTCAAGAAATATAATGAAAAATGATTTAAATATCCCCAAAATTCAATTAAAATACATTTTTTGTCGCAAATGTTAGTCAAACAACGGTCAAGATTCAAGTATGATTCAGTGGTGCCTTGATTCCTTGCATTACTACGTTACTGAGTAATATTCGTGTTTTTATTATCAATACATACTATAAAAAGAGCTAAACGAAACTTAAAAACGATAATATGTATATAAAGCATACAACAAATATTCTTAAAAATAATGTCTTCTAGTGTAAACCGTATACATTTATAAAGAGCAAAAAAAATAAATTATGATGATGTTTAAATATCAGTTGCCTTCTGTTCTTTTTCAAGTGAAATAAATTTCCCATTGAAAAAAACAAAAGAAAAGTGTTTGTGTGCGGGGGTATGCGTGTGTGTGTGTGGGTGTTTGGATAAGCAATGGACAATAAGTATGTATGTATAGTATTTTAATGAGAAACATATTACTTTCGTATGTTTTGTAATTATTTGCAAAACTATCACAATAACAATAATTATTAAATAATAAAAAAATCGGTGTGTGTTTGTGTGAATATAAAAAATAAAAACAATTTTTTATTACTATAAATGAAATTTTCTTTAAAACAATTTCGTTTAAGCCTTTTCAAAACGATCATGAAAAGGTATCTCGAGAGTAGATTTTTTAAAGAAAAATCTAATGGTCTATGTGTATGCATGAAGTTCTTTTTTAATAATGTTTCCAAATTTTTTATAAATATATTTAATATTTATAAATTTCTTAATTTTTTCTTTTCTTACAAAAGAGTATGTATAGTTAAAATTCAGTATGATGTATGTATGTAGGTATGATAGCTTAGAGTATATAAGTTTTTAAACGATAATGGGGGAGGGGGTTATTTCCTCTTTCTGCATTTATGTACATTATTATATAAATGGTTTATTGTTTTTGTATCTCCTTCTTTTTCTTTAATATTCATATTCGTTAATTTGTTCATTAGTAGTGTAGTGTGTTGAATGTAATAATAATTATTTGTATTCATCTTCTGTTAATTTATACAATATTCAGCGTTTAGCCTATTTTTCAGAGTGTTTAGACCTTTGAAAAATACGTTTGATTTTATTGTGTTTGGTTTTCAAAATTAAGTTTAACTTGTTGTCTTTCCAGTTGTGTTTGTTGGTTTCATTTCATTCATTTTCATTAAGATTGCAACGACATAGGGCGTTGCTTTTGATTAAAGCGCCTTGCAAAATCGTTACAAAAATTAAGTTAATTATTCTCTGATTATTTTAAGATTTTAAAGCTGATGGAGCTTGAAATTCATGTCATTATTAGGGAGGGTGGTGGTGTGGGTTTGGTTGGTGAATCAAATCTCAAAATGTTTTTCTTTATTTTCTCATTCATTGAAGAAGCCTCGCCGCTGCTGACTCTCCTGGTTTCCTCGGTTTTGGATATAGTCATTGGCAATACACGCGATTGCATTGTTTTCTGTTTTTTTTTATTTCAATTCGCAGGGGAAATTTATTGTTCACGTTATAATATTACGTTAGCTATGTTTATTGTGTTAACATTTTTGCGCATTGCCAGCTTTCTTATTTTACTTTTGGCCATCGTCCATCATATACGAGTACATTTGTATGTAAGTATGTGGGGTGGGTGTAGTAAGTATGTGGTTTATAAGAGGGAAGTTACTGTTATTTTGCATTCGGTTGCAAATGGGCATAATGCTATATTTTCTGTAATATTTCCATGAATATGTTGAGATTGTCTTCAATAATCTTACCCTATTCGGTCTGCTTGCGTTGCCTCTTTGCCGGATTGCACCCATCTTCGGTGTTGTCATCACCGGAGCGATGCAATGAGGCATTGCTGCCATTACTGTTCGTATTCATGTTGAGTATGGCCGACGAATTGACACTTTTGCGCCCGCTATTGTCCAGCGAGGGTGATGGAGCACCTGGTGCCGGTGATGCTGAAGTTGAGGCATTGTTGCTGTTGCTGCCGCCATTTGTTAATGTGTTCGAGAGTAAAGCATTGTTCGAATTGTGATTTTTATTAGCAAAACTAGGCAGCCATTTGGCCAATTGTTCCTCGAAGAAATTCTCCAAATATTTGGCATTTGTGTAGGTCTTAGAATCCTCCTGAAATGCGTTGAATGTCGAAAGAAAGTGTTAGAAATATTGGATAACAAAAAAAAAAACGAATTTAAAAGATAGTAACTAAATGAAAAGTGAGAACAACTAAGAAACGAGTAGGGAAAGACAAATGTCGGACATGCCGACTGTATAATACCCTGCACAAATTATTTGGTAACCAATGCACAGATAAATATTTAGGGGCCATATCAATTCATTATTACAATGAATTTTTGCAGGTTATATAGAGTAAGTTTTAAATTACAGGGAAATCGTTTAAAAAATGTAGATCTATACCGCCAAGAGGTCAAATTCTTTTGTGACCTTCATTTGGGGGAGGGGGGGGGGGGATGTGCAACATAAAGTTTAAACGCTTAAAAAATGGGTTCCCTAGAGTATATAGTATAAACGCTTAAATTTGAGCCAGATCAATTGAAAAATGTGTTCTCCAGAGCGTCAAGAAGTGACATTGATGATTTTCGTTGATTTCACTCATTCGGCGTAAAAAGTCATAGTACCATGTACCACAGTGTGATGTCAGATATAATTATCAGTCGAGTATACCGACTAAAGTATAACATTACTGTAATATGGAATTTGGAAGTTTCTGTGGGTGATTTTAGAACTGTGGACAAATTTGGCACTTTACTTAATTTTAGGTTTTTGGACCTACCTACTGGTATTAATTTATCATAATTTACGGCATAACAAGTAAGAAAGTTTCAGTCGGGTAAACCGACTAAGGTATACCCTCACTTTGTGAGTAATGTAATATTGAATATTACTCGAATTATTCTGTCAATTTGTGTGGGAGGTACCAGAAGGGGTTTATCAAATACACCTTTTTTTCGCTGAACATTAGATACTTTAAATTCATTGCACTGTGCCGACTTATAAGCATTTATGTGCACTGGTATAAACGTTATGAGACATTGTGGTATGATTTGGGCATTTTGTGTGGTACCAAAAGGGGCGTGGCAACAACACCCATTTTTCCCTGGACTGTAGGCAATATAAAAGCACAATACTGTACAAAATTTCAAGTATTTTTATACACTGTTATTAATGTTATAAGCTGTTAACTTTTGGTGCAAAATGGTGCATTTGTGTGGGAGGTACCAAAAGGGACGTGGCGACTTCGCCCATTTTTCTCGAGTTGATAGCGACTAATAAGCTAATACTATGTGTGGAATTTCAAAAGATTCGAATAAGTAGTATAGCAGTTATTAAAGAATCAATATTTCACAACATTTTAACCCTTTGTGGGGGAGGTACTAGAAGGAGTGGACCAATATGGCCCATCTTCGAACTTAGCCGGAGATAGAAAAAAATATTACCACATACCAAATTTGAGGTCAATCGGTTACTCCTTTCGAGAGTTATCGTGCGCACCAGCCAGCAGATAGACAGACAGACGGACGGACATTGCTCATTCGACTTAAAATCACCCAAAACGGATTTCCTCCGAACATACTTGGGGTCTTACGTCACTCCTTCGACGTGTTACACTTTTTTCCGTAGCAAATGATATATACCCTCGTCACACTAAAGTGAGGGTATAAAAATGCCCACTTGTGTGGAATGTAAGGGGCGTTGTAATTTCTCTAATTTTTCTCCAGTTGGTAGCGATGAAGATAACATTACTATGTGTGAAAACCCCTTTGTGTGGGAGGTACCTGAAGGAGTGGAGCGATATGGCCCATCTTCGAACTTAGCCTAAGATAGTTAAAGTGATGCCAATGTACGGACAATGACAGATTGTAAGGCAAACGTGAATTGACAATTTAGACGATTATGAAGTATTGCCAATAAAAATATTTTATAGACAGTGTCCCAATAAAATGTTTTTCTGAAAATGGCGACCTTGGTGGCCAATCGACCGGCCCAAAACGTGAAATTATCTGCTAACCGAAGTGTTCTCTCAATAAATCCATTGATTGATGCGATGTGTGGGAAGTAGCGCCGTCTTGTTGACGAGCTTCAATTTCAGGCATCAAATAGTCGGTTATCATGGCACGATAACGGTCGCCATTGACGGTTACGTTTCACCGGCATCATTTTTGAAGAAATATGGACCGATGATTCCGGTACGTCGGATCGGGAATTGGTCAATGGCAAAAAGATAGCTCTTAACGAGAGCTAAAATATTGTTCATGGGTGTCAAGGTCGTGGGTCGACTGGAAAATGTTTTTTTTTTTTTGAATTAAAAAAATGGACTTAGCGCAATTGGCGAACGATTATTTTGATAATAAAACTGAATAATTTGTATACGTTGTTCAGGCGTAAGTCTGTCCATGATAAAAAAGTCTATTGTAAAAAGTATCTCTTCCTAGATCACCTAATATACCCTATATATACTTAAGTATTAGGCCATATTCATAAAATGTATTTTAAACCGTATAGATTCTCATTTGGAGAAGTCGTAGAGGACCTATTTCGAATATTCATATTAATGGTACGTTTTTTCCTGAAGCTCGGAATGTATAATTTTAATAAAGTGTCAAAACCACTATATCCAAAATGTGATGGGTAGAACAACGTCAGAGGGGATCGCCTAGTTTGATTATAAACTCGTAATCTCTGAATATTGAGTTGTGTGTTTTTATATATGTACATATGTATGTACAATGGAATACAAAATAGGAATTTCTATTGACCTATTCTAAAACAATGAATTATATATATAAAATAATCATAGGGAATCAAATAAGAAATTTAAAATAAAGTCAATAATGTCATGCAAACAATACTCATGCAAATAAACTGAAGAAAGAACAAACAGAAATTGTTTTTGCAAAAAGAAAAACAATGCAATTTTCAACAGTAATTGTTTGAAAATTTGATTTTACACTTGAAATTGTCAAAATCATTATTCATTACAATGAAATTGAGATTTTCCATAACAAATGAATCCCCTCAAATCCCTTCAAATGGAATTTATTCGATGTTAAAAGGTAAGCTCTCAATGTCAAGTGTATTTTTTCTCAATTACTGTTGAAAATTGCGTCCCAGAAAGTTGGAAGAAAAACATTAAACAAACATAAATAAAAAAATGAAACATCATTACCATATTACTCACTTGATAGAATAGATAAGTATTCTTAAAAATCAAGCGAACATCCGCTATAAATGAAGGAATGTCCTTGTAATGATTCGGACTTGAAGGATCCAAACGTGTGCGTATAACATCCAAAGACATGGGGCTGCAAAGAATAGAAGAGGGAGAGATAGACAAAAACATATAAGTTCAATTAGAAATCTGCACTCAAAAATTTACTCTAAATACAAGGTAGATATGTATGTATGTACATATATGTACTCACTTGCATATAATTTCATAATACGCCGTATTCGATGGTGGCTCCGGCTCACGGAAGTGTAAACTTTGTTCATATTGGCAAAACAGTTCCAAACATATGCGCTGAAGTATCTGCAATTCCAAACGGCTCAATTCTCCGGGATTCTTGAGCAAATTCTCCGGATTGCTGGCGAGCTCCTTGAGGTTGACACATAGCAGACATTGCCAACTTTCACTTTCGTCGGGCAGCGAAGAGATGGCGGGAATATGACAATTCTGATGGAAAACTTTGGGACACTTGTCGCAGCACATTAATTCACCGCCATCCAAGCACACGGCACACCAATCCTCATTTGGATCATCTTTTTCGGTAGTTTTATTATTATGGACTTTTGATTAGTTACGTGTTTCAAAATAATATGGTTGATGTTTTTTTTTGGATATTGGATATTATGGCAATTATTTATATGAGAATTGATTTGAGTTTGATTTTGTGGCAATATGGATTAGATACATTTTTGGTTTGATTTGGTTAACAATGATCGATAAGTTAATGGTTTGGATTATTTTTCGAGAAAAGAAATAAACAAAGCAAAGTTACAAGTAATTATAAAAACTACCAGCAGCTAAAAATTATTACGTTAAGTGGTTAATTATTAAAAGTTACTCAAGTTGGGAGTTAAGGGAAAAAATCAAAAGAAATTAAAAATGCACTTGAAAGAGGTAAAGAGGTGTTGTAAGATAGAGTATAGAGTTGTTAGTTTGAAGGATTTGATTTTCTTTTTTAAATAATTGTGTTAGTTGTTTGTAGAAAGAGAAAAAGTTTGCTATGTTTAACCAAAACAAGAAAACAATCAAAATGTGTGTTGGGTGGGGTGGGTTTTTATTTTATGGAACTTAACCAATAGAAGCAAAAGTAGATATTGAAGTTTTGAGATGAAGAAAACATACCTTCTTGTGTATTGGATAAATCTGTTGAACTGTGGACCTGTGGCGAGGTTGTCTTTGTTCGTCCTTCTGGTAGTACCTGTACACCATTTGAGTCTAATTTCGCAATGGTGGCCATTAAATCATTTATAGAGTCATCGCGTACTTTGTCAATAGGTTCAGTGAAATCCTTGGAATTCTGGAAATCAAAACAGTAGATAGTAAATAAATACGAATGGAAACAATAATAATAATATGAAAAAGGGAATCAAATAACAATATGGCATACAAAAATGCATGGGGAAAATAACTAAAGTTAAAATTCGATTTCTTGGAGCAACTGTTAAATGAGTTGGCAAGATTTTATTAAACTTTCTCATGATGCATCAAAGCACCAGAATTTCCGTGTTTGCTAAGCCACAAAATTTGAAACATTTTTGTCTGGAACATTATGATTTATGTGTGTATTATGCCCCCTGTCTGAGGTTAGCCGTGGGGCGTGAACTTAATTTTTTGAAATGTGTTCCATTCGTTCGGTGTAAATTGGAGGAAAATGTATAAAGGGAAATTTGAGATTTTTCCCTGGGACGTAAATATGAGAGGACAAGATTTTTTTTCTAAATTTATAAATGTAAGCGGAAAAACACGGCAACAATTGATAAATATGGAATTAAAAAAAATTAAAATGGCTAGAGCTAGAATCCGGGGGTGATGTTACAAAGAAGGTATCACATTTCTACCACATTTACAAATCTGTGATACAAGAAACTCAAACGACTAGAGCTAGAACCATGGAGTTGCACATGTGTATTCACTTCACGCTTCAAAATTTTGAAAAATTCGTACTTTTTTTGGTAGATACAAAGGTGGTATATAAATAGTGTAAAAATATTTCTTATGGCAGAAATTGAATAAATATGTTTATTATACATCTGGAATAACAGCACATCTCCAAATATATATGATAATGTTCAGGAAAGTGAAAATACTTTTTCTTCCGCAATACATTTACTACGTGTCATTACGAATAAGCAAATAATCTACCATTTAGTTTATACAGGGTTTTCCAACAAGAGGTGTTATTTTGAATCACCCGGTATTTCGGTAGCTGTCACTTTTGAAGCTTTTATTCTTTGACATTTGACAAGTAGAAACTAGCCATTACTAAAAATGGAACGATACACGATCCAACAACGCATTGAAATTATTAAAATTCGAAAAATCGAAAATCATCGAAAAATCATCTTGACTGATGAGGCCCATTTCCACCTCGGTGGCTACGTCAACAAGCAAAATTGTCGCATCTGGGGCTCGGAAAACCCAAGAGTTATTGTTGAGAAGCCTGTTTGGTGCGGTTTATGGTCCGGCGGGGTCATTGGACCTTACTTTTTCGAAAATGAGGTTGGATCAACAGTTACGAGGAATGTATTGCGCTATCGAAAGATGATTAATGATTTTTTTTGGTCGGAACGTTTCGTTCAACAAGACGGCGCTACGTGCCACACAGGAAACGAAACCATTGCTGTGTTACGGGAAAAGTATCCGGACCGTGTTATCTCTCGAAGAGGTGATCACAATTGGCCACCGAGATGTTGTGATGTAACACCTTGCGACTGAAAGATAAGGTCTACGCCAACAGCCTAGCGTCGATTCAAGACCTCAAAGATAGAATTCGTAAGGCTATCGAGGACATAGGGCAGCCACTTTGCGATTTGGTTATGGAAAATTTCAAGAAAATGATATGGTCCTGTAAGCGTGGTCGTAGTGGCCATTTGGCTGATGTTGTTTTTCATTATTAACGGCATACCTTCCTCTTTATTATGAAATAAACATCCGATCATTTATCTCAAAAAAATACATTTTTCTTTGAATACCAAAATAACACATCTTGTTGGAAAACCCTTTATAATCTTTATAGTATTATGGAAAAGGGTCTGAAAACTTCGAAGGGGAAATGCCATAAGTTATGAATCACTTAGTAGGTGGTATATATTCAAGAAAGATAAAGATGTTAGAAATATCGTCAACATTTAAAGGAAAAAATACGATAAATGCAAAAGCATTTATCAGTAAAAAATGATTTTAGTTATTTCGCACAATAAAATCAATCGAAATAAAACATTTTCAACTCAAAACACCCATGCAGAGTACAGATTGCATTATTCAAAAAAAAAACGTTGATAAAGTTGGTACCTTTTCGTTGCATTCCCTCGTTCTAATTACCTCATGTGTACTGGGACTCGGTGTTTTGGGATTTGTTGACGTCACATTTGGCAGGATGGAAACGGCTGGACTTAAACCCAAGGATGCAGCGTTTATGAGAGAATTACCACTTGAACCGGCGCCACTGCCTCCAGGCATACCATGACCAGCTGAACTACCTGTTGTGGGAGGTGTTGTATTCTTGAGAGTATTTGGTGATTTTAGAGAGATTTTAAAGTTTTCATTTTGGCGGCCATTTGCAAACCCCATTAAATTAGGACCTTGCTGGGGACAAGCTAAAAAGGAAAAAATAAATGGGAAATGTTGAATAAATGTTATAAAACAAATATTAATTTTTTAAAGTTGTATTCGAATCGTTCAGCTTTTTCGATTTAACTCCATAAGTTTATATTTTTCATTTATTAAAAATATCTTTAGCAAGGAAAAGTACTGGTCAAAAAGCTGAACGATCGAATGTATCATTCAAAAATATAAGAAAACATAAAAGCGATTAATTGAAAACCAAATAATATTTACTTTGAGCTGATTGAGGTATATGCCATTTAGCCATGTGTAAACTGCCACCACCACTACTGGCACTCAGTTGTGGTGATGTCTGCGGATGACCGGGGTTATAATTAGGCTGGTTTCCGTGAAACCCCATGTTCTGAAAATATCAAAGAAACAAAAATAGAAAATTATGATTATACCCTTTTCCATAAACACTATAACTATTTACATTTTGCATGGGATTGTGGTGCATCTGAGGTCTCTGCATGGGTCCCGGAGAGGGTATCTGACCACCACCACCACCTCCGCCGCCGCCGCTTGAGGCCATGGCTGCTACAGCCGCTTGCTGCTGTGCATGACTGGACATACGTTGGTAGGTTTGAAAACGGGCTGCTGCCGCTGCTGCGGCACTATTGTTCATAAAATTGGGATTACTTGGTCCACCAGGCGGCGTTGGGGGGAAATTCTGGTGTTGTTGACCCGGTGGACCTGCCATAAAATGCTGACGCATTTGAGGACCCATTTGTTGGTGCGGTGATGGTGCTCCTTGAGGACCGCCAGGATAACTTGGAGGACCATTGAACGGTTGCATATGAGGCGGTTGATTGGGACTTTGAGCAGCAGCTTGATTGTTTAAAAGACCTCGAAGGCTTATGTCTAAAAGAAAAAGATAACCAAAATAATTGATCACATTAAAAATAGTTATTTTAAGGACAAATATTAAAGTGTAATTGCGTTATATTGGAAAATAAATATATGTTAAAGTAAATACAAATTAGATCTAGACCTTGAATCATTTATTACTTGGAAAAATATTTTTGCATGGGAATCAGAACATGCTTAGAATCTTAATATGTTTATTTGACTTTCATGGTTTCCAAATTTGGAATTCTCTTTATTCTATTGAGTCAGTGATAACAATAATAATAAACCATTTGAAAGAATAAATAAATCTACATAATAATAAAATATTCAAATCACATTCGAATTCCCAAACAAGGACGACGATCTTTTTTTATTTTGTTCCTAATGCATACATATGTATGTAAATGTGAATACTGTCTCTCTTTTTCATCTTACCCATATTTTGTGGATGTGTTGAGGAACTAACATGGGGTTGTCCTCCTTGTCTTTGCATTGTCAATGTGGGTGGCATACCACTGTAGCGCACTGTCAATTAAAATGCAAATGAAAAGAAAACAAAAATAATGCAAATGTCATTATATGTAGTTAGGCAAAACAGAATACTCTTTTGGAAGCAATTTGTTTTATGGAAAAATACTAAAAGTGACTTTGTGAACGATTTTTTGCCTACCCTTACCTGGCCCGTCTCCAGCAAAGTTACGATTCATTTGCATATTATGCACATGTTGTTGCTGTGAACTACTGCTATACAGGCCAGGACCATTTTGTGGACCACCAAATGCTCCAGGCGGGGGCCCGCCCGGTGATAAGCCCGACGGCATACCGGGAGGCATGCCGGGCCTCAGAGGCGGTGCCATATTAGGGCTAGGTTGTTGTCGAACCTGTTGTGGTGGCGGTGAGGGCTGTGGTGGATAGGGTTTGCCATCAACTAGAATGCTACCAAGTCGAGAAATTTCTGAAAAGAGAGAAGAAAAATGGATAGTTAGCATTGGAATTTATTTTATTACATTATATTATTATTCAAACATAATTTGAAATTAAAAAGTAAATTACTTAAAGGGCTATTCAATTATATGATCGAATACAGAACGGATAACATAAATGTAAATATAAGAGGGCGGTCCCAAAATTAGCCGACCAAACAAAGAAAACATTACAACTTTTGAAAATTTTTTCTTTATTTTCAACATATTCTCCTTTCAGCTCGATACACATTTTCAAGCGATTCTCAAAAGCCGAGCCATTTTTTTAGTTTGGAAACAAAAAAAATCCATGGGAGCTAAATCTGGCGAATAAGGTGCTTGCTGAAGCAATTTTAACTCTAACTCATTGATTTTGGCCATCGCAATAGTGGATGTGTGAACTGGTTCCTTTATCTTGATTGTGAGCAAACGCGGCATGCGATGTATAGCACTTTTTGAATTGCTTATGACTTCAGTTAGCACACGAACCTTCAACCGACGGTCATCCTCAATTGGTCGACCACTACGGTGTTCGTCTTGGCACCTCGTACGGCCCCGTTTAAACTCTCCCACCCAATATTTTTACTTGTAAACGAGCAGACTCCCCCAAAGTAGAATCTAGGTCGGATTTTTTTAATATGCTGAATAAATTGGTAATATGTAGCCGTATTCCCATGTTAGCTCCTATTATCGGGATGTACGATCATTTCTGTACGGTCATTTCTGGGATTAAAATAAGAGAGAAGGCTCCGGCATTCATGTTTCTGACAAGAGAGCGAAATAAAGAGAATTAAAGTAATAGTCGACTCATTTTTATACCCCTTACCCCTAAAAAATTGGGAAGAGTATTTTCTGGAATATACTTATGTAGAACTAAAAATGTCTACGATTTGTATTCATTTGAAAAGTTTTCATGGCATTTTTTTAGGGATAAAGCGGTGAGAAATGATGTGAACCGAATATAGCATGGTCGAAATGGGCTTACCCAATCTGTTTTGGACTACCGCAGTGTAATTAAGTAAATTATCTATAGGGTGATTCAAGTTTAGTTTCCAACTGAAATTAGCCAAATATTTGCTAAACATTAATGTTTACATGACTAAGACGTGAATCACACGAGGATATTTTTTTAAGCAGATTATCCGCTAATTCCCTTTCAAAATTGCGTTTGCGTTCACACGACGTACTTTTGATTCCAACTGAAATTAGGCAAATATTTGCTAAACATTAATGTTTACATGACTAAGACGTGAATCACACGAGGATATTTTTTTAAGCAGATTATCCGCTAATTCCCTTTTAAAATTGCGTTTGCGTTCACACGACGTACTTTTGATTCGGCTTGACGTACTTTTGCTTCGGCTTTTGTGCGTGAATTGTTGTCTTTTCAAAGTTCGAATGAAAAACACAAATGTTGAGCCTCTCTCTCTCTCTCTCCTACAAAACGACGATAATCGGCTTAACTTTCAGCGCGTGTGAATATGGACTAACAAAATTAAACTTATTTACTCTGTATCTTTACAGAATTATACAGGGAGCGTGTTTCAGAATTTTATGAAAATGGGCGCTCGAGAAAAATGTACATCGTGATTTATTTGTGTTAATATTTTAGTGTTCTGAATGCATAACTTGGAATTTGGTATAGAAATTAGGATAAAATGCGAGCGAATGAGAATTGCACCAAACAACTTGCTTTTTGGGCTATCGATCTAACAAACAAACACAATGAAATACTAGCACGCCATGTCTACAGGAATTTAAATTCGACTTATTACTTTAAGTGGTTTGGTGTAATACAAGGTGGCGCAAAAGTAATCCTCCTATCAGAAAATGCTATAAATTTTGCGATTGGCCCCTAATGTCAGTTCTGTTTTGACATTTGTGTCGGTTGCCCATTTTATTCATTTACGAATACAAGATCTGCATTATACATTACTTAGAATCGAAGTCCAGAGACAACAAGCAACATCGGGAGCATATCGAATAGTTGTGTGACTGGGCACATTTTCACCCCAATGGATAAACAAACAATATTGCCGCATTTAGGGATGTCCAAGAAAGGCTTTCCGAAGGTAAATGCATCTGCGCAAGATGCATGAGCAACTGTTTGGTGTGCTTTGGGGAAGACTCCGGAATATACGCTTCAGTCCAAAGAAAGAAATAAGGGTAACCATTATGGATTTTTTCTCTCAAAACAGTCGTCCTTCTCACCACCTTACCTCTAGAAAATTGCAGACAAACCTTATATGTCAAACGTCATACAAATCGCCGATCTTTTTAGTTGGTGTCTTCGAGAAAAATATTCCTCGCGAAAAATTACTAGTATAGAAGTTATTAGAGAATTAATATTACACTACATTTTAACCCATTGTGATGGAGGTCGTAGAAGGAAGTTGTGAACCAATATGGCCCATCTTCAAACTTAGGCTGAGACAAAGCAAATATTTTCACATACAAAATTTGAAGACAATCCGTTACTCCTTTCGAGGGTTGAATGAACTATTATCAAGTGAGATCCGCCGTAATAGATCGGTTCGTAATTACATACATATGTATGTATATTTCAGCGAAATTTCTTTCCGCTTCAAATTTTCCCTCAAGATTACTAACCTTAAACAAACCCAAAAACAAGAGCTAACATAGAAAAGCGGTTACCACCACTAGATTTAGCGTGGTCGAAGTGGGTTTACCACATGTGGTCCTATTTCTGTTACATTTTCGGACTAGCAGTGTAATTAGCAAGCCAAAAAGCGTTAAGCTCGTTCGAATCTTATATATCCACCGTCATGGATCATATTCCACAGTATAATAACGACAAGTGGGACAGTCAGGGTGGATCTTTGTATCAAAACGAACAAACAGAATCACTTTTATTTGAAAATGGATTTTGGCAATATAATTATGTCGCCAAAGAGTCAAATGTTGTAGAAAAAGTAGAAAGAAGGTGGACAATTTACAGTTTCTACAGCATTAAGTAGTCAAGTCCGGAGAGTCCTTCGTATGGAGGCTATAACAAAACGTTAACAAATATAAAAATGTTTGCTAATCAAAATTAAACAGAAATGTTCATACGTCAGCCCTATGAGGGAAGTTTTAAAGAAAATAAGCGTTAATAAGTCATAATGGAATGGAACTTCGAATGTGGGCTGTATACTGTTGTTCATGTGCGTTGTTCTGGGAATGCTTAAAATCAAATGACCAAATTTCATCCCAATCGGTGGTAATTTGTGGTTTCATTGTGAGTTATTCCATGGGGTAATTCATATGGCAGATATTAGCCTATATTTCCAGTTTGCAATCCCATGCGAGCTTCAGCTATAACAATATTTTTTCTCAAATGTCAGTCATTTGACTCAGTTAGATAGAAAAGATTGTAGAGTGATTACGACTGACGGACAGATAGAGGATTTTTTCGAAGAATTTAAAAAATGGAGTAGTTTTTAAGAGAAAACATCGAATGCTTATTTCTTTGTAAAAAGGAGTGATGTTATTAATAATGGAAAACAATATCAGTCAGCTGGCCGCCACAGCTAAACATCCAGGACCGTATTAAAAATGATCCGAAATTTCATCGAAAAGTCATCTTAAGTAGGTAGACACATTTTCACCTCGGAGGCAGAATTTTGCATTTGAGGCTCAGAAAATTCAAGAGTTATTGTAGAAAAGCCTCTCCCTCCTCAACGTGTGACTGTTTGGTGTGCGGTCATCGGACCTTTCAAATTTCAGTAATCTAGCTCAATTTTATAAAACAGATTGTAGTGTGATGACACCAGATGGGCAGATGTTATAGCGAATTAGTCTTGTAATTTCTTGACGATTGAGAATATATAAGATTTATGGTTTTCCTGATCAATACAATATTTCAAGGTCTTACAAACAGAGGCTATAAAAATGGACGAACTTCCAAAATAAGAACATTGACAAAAAATATCGATGTGAAAGTCCGATCCGAAATAGTTTGCATAGTTAATAATGATACAACTGGACAAGTTTTCGCAACAAAAGCCTCTTGATCAGAGAAAAATCGCAAAACGCCACATTCTAGTACATAACCTTTTCAATTTCTAATATTTTTGGGAAAATATATCAACAAATTTATTACTTAAAAATAATTTTATAATTATTAGGTTCAAAATTGAAATGCAATTAAAGCCCAACTTAATGTATGTCACGATAACTACAAAATGTAAAACATACCTTTTTGTAACTGTTGTATTTGACACATTTGTAAATCGATACGCAATGGTATATCTGGATTGGGTATATCCGCTCGCTGGCATTTGAGTTTCTGCAAATGGCGCACCAACGATTTCTTGCTCGACAATATGGCATAATCGCTGCCCTTATCCAAGACATTATTGATAAATTCAATGCAATAGTCTGTGTTATCCGACAGCGAAATCAACGAGTCACGTTTATCGATCAGCAACTTGAGTTTGCCATCGCAGACTTCGTTGAGACGCATCACCAACTGTTTGCCACGCATATTCACCGTATTGGTTATGGTCACCACCATAGCGGTGATTTCCTTAATTAGCTCCTTCTTCTTGTCCGAAATGACCTTCTGTCGTTCGGCAATCACTTGCATGGCCGACGAGAGCAGGAAACGTTTATAGTTAATTTCGGCCACCATCGAATTTATCGACTGTCTAGTTTCTGTGGCTATTTCATGGGCGAACTTATACTTGTGATCTCGATGATCGGATAACTGGCAATCTCGACAGGTTAGCTTCTCGCAGGTTTCACAATACAGCGATAACTTTTCCTGGGGATGCAATATGCACATGTGCAGTTTATCCACAGCCGAACTGGGTGATTGGTCGCTGTTGGCCTCCTCTTTGGGTTTGATTGTGTGATCCTTGGTGATCTTCAGGCGTTGATGGGCTTGCACACAACTATCACAAATGTATTCGGAACAATCGACACACCAAGAGGTGGCAATATTATTGTCCGAACAACTGCTACAGGGGATATTGGCTGAGGCTTTTGTGCTTCCCGACGAATCATTCGGATCGTTTAACATCTCTCCGGCGGTGCAGTGCTCGATAAGGAACTGATTATCGATAATGAATTCATTCTGTGAGGCCATATTACACATGGGACAGTGTATTAAGGGCGGCATAGTGCGATCCAATTCGGCGAACTTTGTACTCATGCACTGGGAACAGGTTACATGCAGACACTCCAGTAGCTTTGGGCGATCATTGATGCCCAATGTTTGTGCACAAAAGACGCATTTGGTGGCAATCGGTTTGGAATTATTCGATGATATCGATGTTGATGTGGACTCCGACTGTAATGAGATAGAGGAGGAAGGAAAACAACTAAAGATTAGTATAAGTCCATATATATTAGCACACATGTGTTATGGATTTCAATCAAAAATTATCTACAGTATATTCGTATGTTTTTATAAGTAGGGATTTGTACTGAATGGTTGGGGGAGGGGGTTTTGGGCACTATCAGTAGTTACCTTAGATTAGATAAGAGGAGGAGTACTGGTTTTAGTTGTTGTTGTAAAGTAAATTAATCACATCTGATAACAAGCTTCTATATATAAAGTGTTTATTAATATTTTTTCCTAGAAATTCATGTGAAATCTAATCTTATCTAATGGCTAAAATTATGATTTATTGACTGCAGATAAGAAAAGCACTTCATATTGCTATTGTGTTCTCATTTTGTTTATCTTATCTAAAGGACTTTGATAGTGGGTATATCAATAAATTGTGTTATTAAAGTGTCGCATATACTTATATTAATATACACTTATACATATATAGATATGTGTTGATTTAGTTATGTACACTGGGTTACACAGTGACCTAAGACCCTACTGTGTTCGGCGGAAATCCGTCAGCCGGTCTTGCGGAAAACCGATTGACTTATAATTTCGTATGTGGTAATATTTTTCCTATCCGGGGTAAGTTTGTAGATGGCGAATATCGTCCACTCCTTCTAGTACCTCCCATATTGATTCTCATATAACTTATAGAAAAGTCCATCGTCGATAACTTTTCTTTCAGAAAAGTTAATTGTTGATTTCTTATAGAAAAGTTCATCGTTTATGATTTTTTTATGGAAAAGTTTATCGTTGACGACTTTTCTTATAGAAAAGTTCATCGTTGATGACTTTTCTTATAGAAAAGTTCATCGTTGATGACTTTTCTTATAGAAAAGTTCATCGTTGATTTTTTATAGAAAAGTGTCATCGTTGATGACTTTTCTTATAGAAAAGTGTCATCGTTGATGACTTTTCTTATAGAAAAGTGTCATCGTTGATGACTTTTCTTATAGAAAAGTGTCATCGTTGATGACTTTTCTTATAGAAAAGTGTCATCGTTGATGACTTTTCTTATAGAAAAGTGTCATCGTTGATGACTTTTCTTATAGAAAAGTTCATCGTTGATGACTTTTCTTATAGAAAAGTTCATCGTTGATGACTTTTCTTATAGAAAAGTTCATCGTTGATGACTTTTCTTATAGAAAAGTTCATCGTTGATGACTTTTCTTATAGAAAAGTTCATCGTTGATGACTTTTCTTATAGAAAAGTTCATCGTTGATGACTTTTCTTATAGAAAAGATCATCGTTGACGACTTTTCTTATAGAAAAGTTCATCGTTGATGACTTTTCTTATAGAAAAGTTCATCGTTGATGACTTTTCTTATAGAAAAGTTCATCGTTGATGACTTTTCTTATAGAAAAGTTCATCGTTGATGACTTTTCTTATAGAAAAGTTCATCGTTGATGACTTTTCTTATAGAAAAGTTCATCGTTGATGACATTTCTTATAGAAAAGTTCATCGTTGATGACTTTTCTTATAGACAAGTTCATCGTTGATGACTTTTCTTATAGAAAAGTTCATCGTTGATTTTTTATAGAAAAGTGTCATCGTTGATGACTTTTCTTATAGAAAAGTGTCATCGTTGATGACTTTTCTTATAGAAAAGTGTCATCGTTGATGACTTTTCTTATAGTAAAGTATCATCGTTGATGACTTTTCTTATAGAAAAGTTCATCGTTGAAGACTTTTCTTATAGAAAAGTTCATCGTTGATGACTTTTCTTATAGAAAAGTTCATCGTTGATGACTTTTCTTATAGAAAAGTTCATCGTTGATGACTTTTCTTATAGAAAAGTTCATCGTTGATGACTTTTCTTATAGAAAAGTTCATCGTTGATGACTTTTCTTATAGAAAAGTTCATCGTTGATGACTTTTCTTATAGAAAAGTTCATCGTTGATGACTTTTCTTATAGAAAAGTTCATCGTTGATGACTTTTCTTATAGAAAAGTTCATCGTTGATGACTTTTCTTATAGAAAAGTTCATCGTTGATGACTTTTCTTATAGAAAAGTTCATCGTTGATGACTTTTCTTATAGAAAAGTTCATCGTTGATGACTTTTCTTATAGAAAAGTTCATCGTTGATGACTTTTCATATAGAAAAGTTAATCGTTGATTTTGTATAGAAAAGTGTCATCGTTGATGACTTTTCTTATAGAAAAGTGTCATCGTTGATGACATTTCTTATAGAAAAGTTCATCGTTGATGACTTTTCTTATAGAAAAGTTCATCGTTGATGACTTTTCTTATAGAAAAGTTCATCGTTGATGACTTTTGTTATAGAAAAGTTCATCGTTGATGACTTTTCTTATAGAAAAGTTCATCGTTGATGACTTTTCTTATAGAAAAATTTATCGTTGAGGACTTTTCTTATAGAAAAATTTATCGTTGAGGACTTTTCTTATAGAAAAGTTCATCGTTGATGACTTTTCTTATAGAAAAGTTCATCGTTGATGACTTTTCTTATAGAAAAGTTCATCGTTGATGACTTTTCTTATAGAAAAGTTCATCGTTGATGACTTTTCTTATAGAAAAGTTCATCGTTGATGACTTTTCTTATAGCAAAGTTCATCGTTGATGACTTTTCTTATAGAATAGTTCATCGTTGATGACTCTTCTTATAGAAAAGTTTATCGTTGATGAAAGTAATAAATTAAATTTTGACTGTTAGGTTTTTTTCTAGTTGAAATAAAATTCATACAAGGTTTGAAAAAAGCGATTCCCCAACCTCAAAACGAAAATTATGTCTAGGGTGATATTTCAACATTAACAACGTATGCATATTTTATTTAATTGCCCTATTACAATAACTACTAGCTCCAAAAATATATATTAACATAAATGAATATGAGAAATTTTTAATCGAATTTTTTTCAGAAAACATTAAAGAAATCCATTATTATTTAAACATACATATATGCAAATACAATAAATTTGCATACTCGTATAAGTAGAATAAATTGTTAAGTTATTTTACCACTCGAACAAAATGCATATTCATACAGCCGTTTCGAAGGAAACTTTAATAAGTATTCGAAAACGATATATGTATGTAATCATTATAAATTTTCCTTAAATAATGAAGCTCATAAATTTGAGTCGTTTGTATTTAAATTGCCTACAGTATAGTGCTACTGAATAAAATAGCACTAAAAAATATAAGGTAAATATTTTTTGTACTAATAGGATATTTTTGGAAGTCCCTTTCTTTTTGAAGGAGAAGCCAACTAAAAATGTGAATTTTGATTTCTATGAATTTTGATAGTTTTTGATAACGATATTTGAGGGATAAGAGGATGATGGGCACGAATGTTGGGTACTTCAAGAAAAATTATGGTTTGAGGGTCTTCTTCTTGTCGTTTTCGGGCATGGAACGGGCATGAGAAGCCTTTTAACAAATACTTGTCCCCCAAATGACTAACATTGTTGATTACCTTGTAATTTTTTCTGAATGTAAAGGTGTCATGAACTTCGTTCACGGACATGGAGTATGTACGACGAAGCCTTTTAACTTAGAAATCCTAACGATTAAGATTACCCAGCAAATTTTAGTTTTTAATTCGGATCAACATTGATTTTAGTGAATCAATACCACTAATATCAATATTGAGAATTTATTATAGAATCCGAATATAATGTATGTATGTATGTATACTTAAGTCAGTAAACCCCTCCCCAAACATTTTAACTGAATTTACATAACTCTCGAAAGAATAGTTTATTAAATTTACAATTTAGGAATACCCCATTTCTATTCACCCTTATCAATGCAGACTTTATTACTTATTCAAAAAATAACCATTATAAATTTTCTTTCTATAATGAAGCCCATAAATTTTCTGTCATAAAAATGTATGTATATTGCATACATTATTACTGAATAAAATAGCAACAACGAAAGAAATGTTTATGAAATTGTAAGGAATAATAAAATCGATTTTAATTCGCCAGTTTACAAAGAAATAACAATAAAAAAACAAAATGTGAGTGGAGTCAATCGTCTAATCGCTAACCCAACCCAAAATATGAAGAATTAGATGTCTTTTTTAATTTAAAAATAATAATAATGGTTCGTTTAAATTTTATTTTCTTGAAAATTTCATCGAAATTTATTTTTTTCTGGAAAATTTCGCTGAAATTTACCTTTTTTCTACAAAATTTCGTTGAAATTTTCTTTTTCTACAAAATTTTGTTAAAATTGTCTTTTTCTACAAAATAGTTTTATTTTGATAATCTATCAAAATTGAAATTTTGTAGAAATTTGGTTGAAATTGGATTTCCAACTAAAAAGCGCTTTTTCTAGAAAATCACATATTTTTTTTACAATATTTGAAAAAAATCGCACATAATTTGAATTTTTCTCGAAAATTTCGTCGAAAATGCATTTTTCTAAAAAAATTATTTCAAAATTAATTTTGTTTAAAAAATATTCTAAAAATTACATTTTTCTAAAAAATTTAGTTGAAAAGATAAACACAATTTTAACAAAATTTTCTAGAAAAATTAATTTTCGAAGAAATTTTCTAGAAACAAGGAATTTTGACATTTTCTAAAAAAAACATTTAAAATAAAAATTTATTTTCGACAAAAAATTGACTTCTAACAATATTTTCTAGAAAACTTAAGTTTTCAAGAAAATTTCGTAGGAAAATGTAATGACAAAAATTTGTGAAAATAAGAATTTTGACAAAAATTCATATAAAACTGCGATTTCTATTAAATTTTCAATCATAATGCATTTTTTTTGGAAAATTTTCCATAAAAATTTATTTTTTTCCTGCAAAACTTCGTTGAAATTGCCATTTCTCAAAATATCTTTTTTTTTTTAAAATCTAAAAAAATTGCAGTTGTGTAGAAAATTTTGTTGGAATTGAATTTCCTACTAAAAAGCGTGGTGAAAATTAAATTTTTCTACCAAAGTTTGGTTTAAATTGTATTTTTCATTAAAAAATTGATTTTTTTTTCTAGAAAATTAAAATTTTTTTTATAAAATTTCGTCAAAAAAAACCGTAAATTTCTGCAGAAAATGTAATTATAATTGCAGTTTTCTAGAAAATTTCATCATACGTAATGTAATCTTCTAGAAAATTTCGTTGAAAATGCTATTTTATAAAAAAATATTTCAAAATTATATTTCTTTTTAAATTCTTTCAAAATTCAATTTTTCTAAAAAATTTAATTGAAAAGAAATATGCAATTTCAACAATTTTCTAAAAAAAATGCAGTTGGTCGAAATATTGGAATGAAATAAAAATAAATAACTAAAAATCGATTTACTCTTTCTTTAATTACTTAAAGAACCTCAAGCAGAACAACAACAAAAACTTATTAATTTTCGAAGAAATTTTCTGGAAATATGAAATTTTGATAGAATTTTCTAGAAAGAAACGAAATTTTCAATAAATTTTTGTTTTCGAAAATATTTTCCAAAATAATGAAAAAAGGAAACAATATTTTCTAGAACAATACAATTTTGAAAAAAATCAAATTTCAAGGAAATTTGTAGAAAACTGCAATTTCGACAAAAATTAAAAAAAAAATTGACAAAATTTTCTATAAAAATGCGACAAACTTTTCTGGAGCAGCTCTTCCTGACCGTTCCATCCATACGGCTCTTCACAACTATTTACAAAATCGTTGTCCTTTTCCGGATTTAACAATGAATATTTTTGTTCTGACATTTTTAAGCAATTTTATATAAAGAAAGAGGAATATTAAAAAAAAAGAAATATTTAGTCGAGTTGAGTCAATCAATCGTCTAATGCAGGGCTTCCCAACAATAAGGCTCCACACAACCATATAAAAATCTTCATGCCCTTTCCGCAAAAAACTAAAAGAATACGAGTATAAATTAATGTACTTATTAACGTATATTTCGTTAAAATTGTATTTTACTTGAAAATTTCGTTGAAAATGTTTTTTTACAAAAATTTTATTAAAATTGGCTTTTTTTAAAAAGCTATCTAAATTGCATTTGTGTAGAAATGTTGTTAAATTTTGAACTTCTTAATAAAAATGTGCTTGAAATTATTTTTTTTTACAAAATTTGTTTATCATTGTATTTTTTCTAAAAAATTTCATTATAATGGTTTCTTTTACAAAATTTTATTAAAATCTTATATCTGAAAAATTGTGTAAATTTAACTAGAAAATTTGGTTATTGTTGTATTTTTCTAGAGAATATCATCATACATAATTTCACATATCTAGAAAATTTCTCCAAATGAAATTTACTAAAAAAAAAATTTTAAATTAAATTTTTCTTAAAAAAAACTTTAATACTAAATTTTTCTAGAAAATTTAGTTGAAAAAAAGATTTCATTGAAAATGCAATTTCAACGAAATTTAGTGGAAAAATTTTCTAGAAATATGGAATTTTGATAAACATTTTTAGAAAAAAAAGAACATTTCTAAAAAAACCTATTTTCGAAAACATTAAAAAAATGGAATTTATGTTTTTTAGAAAATATTGAAAAAAAAAAATACAATATCGATCAAAAAGTTATTTGTATTTTTCTGAAAATTTTCGTTAAAACCTTTTTTAAAAAACAAAAATCTATCAAAATTGCATTTGTGTAGAAAATTTTGTTAAAACTGGATTTCCTACTAAAAAGTGTGGTTGAAATTTAATATTTCTACAAAATTTGTGTAGAAAATTTTGTTAAAACTGGATTTCTTACTAAAAAGTGTGGTTGAAATTTAATTTTCTAAAAAAATTTGGTTAAAATTGTATTATTCTTAAAAGTTTAATTTAATAATACAAAATTTCAATTTCTAGAAAATTTCATCGAAATGCAATTTTCTAAAAAAAATACTTTAAAATTAAATTTTTCTAAAAAATTCCTTCAAAATAATTTTTTTTTTTTAGAAATTTAGTTGAAAAGAAATATGTAATTTCAACAAAATTTTCTAGAAAAATTTAATTTCAAAGAAATTTTCTAGGAATATTGAATTGTGACAAAATTTTCAAGAAAAAAAATTTTCAAAAATAAAACGTTGAGAAAATGGTATTTTTAAAGAAATTTTGTAGAAAAATAAAATTTCGACAAATATGTTCTATAAATTTGTAATCAAAATTAATTTTTTGAGGAATTTTCCATAAAGGTTTTATGTTTTCCTACGAAATTTCCTTTTTTTTACAAAATTTTGTTGAAATTGCTTTTTTCTAATTTTTTTTTGGAAAATCTATTAAAATTGCTTTTGTGTAGAAAATTTTGTTGAAATTGGATTTTCTACTAAAAAGTGTGAATTTTATTTTTCTACACAATTGTATTTTTTATATCCAATTCATGTAAATAATAGTCAAGCTTGAGGTCTTGACTATTATTGACATGAATTGGATATTCAATAAAAAGGTCGAATAAAAACATAATCTTCATAATTGTATTTTTTCTTAAAAATTTAATTTGTTTCTAGAAAATTAAATAATTTTTTTTTTACGAAATTGCATCAAAATCTCTTCTCTGAATTACGTAAATTTATCTAGAAAATTGAATCACATTCATAATTTAAATTTTTTTGAAAATTTCGTCAAAATTATATTTTTCGAGAAAATTAGGTTCAAAAGAAAAAAAATGCAATTTCAACGGAATTTCCTAGGAAAATTTATTTTCGAAGAAATTTTCTAGAAAAAAGCAAAATTTTCAATAAAAACATAAATTTTGACAAAATTTCTACAAAAAAAATGTATTTCAACAATATTTTCTAGAAAACTAAAATTTTCAAAAAAAATCAATTTTCACGATTTTTTTTTAGAAAAAAGCGATTTCGACAAAAATTTGTTAAAATACGAATTTTGCCAAAATTTTCTATAAAACTGTTCTATTTCTATTAAATTATCATTCAAAATGATTTTTTAAAATTTTCAAAAAAAAAAAAAATCAGCAATATTTTCTAGAAAACTACAATTTTCAAAAAAAAATGCTAGAAAAATGTTCAATGTTCACGATTTTTTTAGAAAAATACAATTTCGACAAACATTTGTTAAAATACGACGAATTTTGCCGAAATTTTCTAAAAACTGTGATTTCGATTAAATTATCATTCAAAATAATTTTTTTAAGAAATTTTGTATAAAAATTTAATCTTTCCTAAACTTACGATGATATTTTCTGCGAAAAAAAATTTACAAAAAAATATATATTACTTTATTATATTACGGAATAAAGTAGCAATAATGAAAGAAATAATTGTGAAACTATAAGGAATAATAAATAAAACCTTGATTGGAAACTTTTTTAATTAAAAAACAATGTATTTGATTAAAAAAAGGAGTAGATTTTTGTCTCGATTTTCAATCAATTAATATAGCGATTGCGAAATACAATTTGCAATCATTTTTAACTAAAACAATGAAAAAATGGATTTAATGTTGTAACGATGCCAATAAACCTTGTAAAAAATTAATTACAAAAATAACACTGTGCTAGTCCAAAAATTTAACAGAAAGGAGACCCTATGGAAAAACCTATTTCGGAAGACCGTTTTTCTAACTTAGCTCTTGTTTTCGCGATATTCGACCACAAAGTTTGTTGGGAAATCGAAGAGGTTTGTTATGTCGGTGGTTATTTGAGGTGAAAGACTTCGGAATACATGCTTCAGTCCAAAGACCGAAATAAGGGGAACTTTTGGAGAAATATTTCTCCTAAAATAGTCGTCCACGCTTCCGACCCCCTTACCCATGACAAATTGCAATCAAATCTTTAAAAATTATTTAATTTCATTTATCGTAAAATTTCAAACTCAAAAATAATATAATTATAAATTATATTAAATAATATAATAATAAATTAATTAAATTATATTAAATATTTTTTCAATTGAAGATACCTTAAATTTCAATAATATTCTTTCTGCATATAAACCTAAATTTAACTTAACTTCAAAAAATGTACATATATAATTTATGTAATTTCTAAAAAACGAAATTAAAAAATAGAAATAATTCGGGTTAAATACCTCTTGAGCCAGCCATATGCTCAAGTTTCGGCATTCGTTAAATAAATACTATTTGGCATAAACAAAAAGGGCCTTTGTTGTTTGTATTCGTACTTAAGCCTTGCGTGTTTAAATAATTTTCCAATGACTGAAAATCGCAATGTTCCATAAATTTTTTTTTGTTATAACTACCTTGCCTAACAAAAAAAAAAGAAAAATAAAAACGCAAAGCTACAAATGTTATGCCTACTTAAGCCAAATTCTATTTTTCTCTTGAGACTCGAAAAAAAAGAAGAAAACGAAAAATGTTGTAACTTATTTTTATTTTTTACAATGTGTAAATTTTGACCCAGTTTTAAGACAGATTTTTACGTATATGTGTGTCTGTTTGTGTACTATTTCCGTAACTATTGAATGAGCTTTGCCACTTGTCTTAACGATGAGCAGCTTTTATATTTTTGTGAGTAATAGGCCATATACAGACATACGAGTATATATAACTTTGGAGCTTATCTATCCCAAGAACAATTTTGAATGACTCTTCTTTTCATACAGTCAGTTTATTTAATCGATGAAAGTTAAAAATATATGCATTTAAATGAATGAAACTGTACGAGACTTGTTCAAAACATAAGTTGACATTTTATTTTTTCTCAAAAATAGGTTTAAATAATTTCAAGTATAAGGAATAAATCGTTTCGTCCTCACTTCTGATTTTAATAAAAACTTAAATATCCAAGTTCATTTAATTGGTAAAAATACATAAAAAAAGGTAAAATAAATGATCAGGATGATCCGCACACGTCCGTTCGCAACAACTTCAAGTATACGACTCTCTCTTGCCCAATCGTTTTCATCGTCTCTCATTGTGTGGGCAATTCATGATTGCCATGTCGCAAAAAATTCGTAGCCTTACACAAGAGTGTCGGTCCTCTTGAATGTAATCCTCTGCAGATATCATAACCTTGTGCCAAAGCGTTTTCCCAATCTTTGAAGTACTTCTGTCAAAGGGCTGTGCTTAAAATTTTCGGGTGTAATATGGTGTCCTATATCGTTTAATCCATGTCAACACGAACACCTTTTTCGGGTCACCATTCCCGATTACAAAATAAATTTGCATATCGATTCTCTGCTCAAAATAAATTATTTTACAGTTGGCGAAAAAAATAAACATTTTTTCCAGATATTATCATCTGAAATCTCAGAAAATAGGAAAATATTTTCAAAAGGCGTATGTTTCGAGTTATGTAAAACTTTTCTGAACCAATTCGGATAAATGGTTCTTGAGTTATGCCTAAATATGTGAACGTTGACTTATATGTGTTAATACTTTTACCATCTCAGGCTAAGATGATTAACCACGTTGGTCCACACCTTCGAGTACCTCCCCAACAAGGGTCAAAATTGAGTGAAATATTGATTATTCAATAACTTCTATACTAACGGGTTTTCCAATACGAGTGATATGATTTCTTTGAAAAAACACACTTACTGTTAAGGAAATTCAAAAGTTTTTTATTTAATGTGCAGTACAATCGATACAATTAAGTTCTAATAAAACGTCATTCAAATGGCCTCCACGACTTCTTCTGCAGGAACGAATTCGATGAACCCAATTTTCGAGCACTTTTTCCACTAAATCATGTCATATGTCATGAATGGCACATTCAATATTGACTTGTAAAGCTTAAAGAGAGTCTGGTTTATTTCGAAAGACCAAAATAACCCCACAAGAAATAGTCTAATGGTGTTAAATCACAACTTCTTGGAGGCCATTAAATATCACAATTTCTTGAAATAATCGAATCTCCAAACTTTTCTCGCAACAATTCAATTGTTTCATTTGCTGCGTGGCACGTAGCCACAATCGGTCAATGGCAAAAAGATAGCTCTTAACGAGAGCTAAAATATTACTCATGCGTGTCAAGGTCGTAGGACGACTGGACTGGAAAATGCTGCAGAAGTTCTTACTTTCACGTCAAATTTTCAGAATTGAGTCCCAAATCAATGAGCTGAAAAATGCTGTACTGTTAAAGTAAACGTCTTATAACTTTGATTCTAGTCCATACAAAAACTTGGAATTTTGTGCAGTGTAGTGATTTTACAGTACCTATGTATAGTCCTGTGAAAAATGGGTATTATTGCCACGCTCCTTTTTGGTACCTCTCATACAAATTGACCATTTTGCACTAACAATTAACGGCTTATAACTTTAATTCTAGTCCATACAAATACTTAGAATTGAATGCAGTGCAGTGCTTTTAAATTACCTATAATGGGCATTTTTGACACGTCTCTTTTTGTACCTCCCATACAGGTGGACCATTTTGCACAATAAGTTAAAGGCTTATAACTTCGATTTCTTCGCATACAAACACTTGTACAATGTTGTACAGTGTAATGCTTTGTTAGTAACCATAGTCTATTAAAAAAATGGGTGTTATTGCCACACCCTATTTGGTACCTCCCATAGAAAATGGCCGATTCATACCAAAATTGAATAGCTCATAACATTAAAGGACACGGGCAAGGAACTGGAACCGGAAGGAACTGTGCTCTTTAAATGTTCGCCACTGTCATGGCGAATGGTCTGCGTCTCTGTGTACGTACGGGTACGCATGGATGTGAATGATCATACCACAGCTCGCTCCTCCATGGCTCGTCGTTGTACTCTCTGTGCATTGAAGGGAATGGTAACATAATCAATCAATAAGATTTATGTACGCTACACAAACTCGTTCAGATAATACTAATCAATCTTAAGCTGTCACAGTCCACAAAATGGCGAGTGTATGTGTATATACATATGTATGTATATATATAAATACAGACGCATGTATTTGTTCGGAAAAGAACTTAGTACAGCAACAAAAATCCTAACATACCAACCGAAACAAACTAATATACAACAGATCCCGGAGTCAAACAAGCAATTGAACGACTGACAAACTGACTGACGGACCGAACGGCAGACCAACATTCAAAATCTACCAAATTGAAATTGAAATTGGATTTGTATTCACTTTGAAAATGTGTACACCATCAACCGAACGACCGTCCGACCAGACACCACAATCAACCAAACCAAAACCTTAAGTGGTTTTGGGGATGTGTACGTGAATGGATATCTAAAAAAATGGTTTCAATTAATTTTTTTTATTTTTTTGAAAAATTATTATTCTTCAATTTGTTTGTAGATAATCTTGTCTCTTAAATATTCAATGTTTTTTTATTTTCCATCTCTGGCATAGAGATAAGAGAGTGATGTAAGGTCAAAAGTCATTGGAATTTTATGTTTCATATTTTTTTACTGCTCTGTACTATATTATAATAATAAATGTTATCGGACCTTATCTGTTTCACTATTGTGTGGAATGGGAATTTATATGGAATTTATGAGCATCATAAATTTTAATGACCGGTCATTTTGAGGAGGGGAAATGAAATATAATGGCATGGAAGATTTACGAAAACTGATAAGAATGACTGCAGGATGCACGATAGAACATTTCTTATATGAGTCCGATTTTAGGGAGGTATAAAATTAGGATAACCTTCATATATGTACATACGCTTGGGAGGACGATAGCATATACATAGCTGCTAGAAATAATTCCGTAACTAATTTCGCCGTTTCTTAACCAGACAATCGATTGTGACAAAACTTGGCAGGTTTGTAGAATAGATATTAGAGAATTTAGGTTTTAAATTTGGGCCCCCTATGGTATACCGTGATGGAGTAAAAAGGACTCAAAGTTGGTCACCTCGGGTGTAATAACCAATATTTTATAGATTTTTTTCACAAAAGAAAATTCAACACGTAGTGTTAATGAATTCTAAATAATAACATAAAATATTTGATATTCAACAAAAAAAAATACTATGCTTACTGAAATGTAGTAATGTCTTTCTAATCGTCCAACTAATCTCAGAATCCACGCCATCTACTGGCGATTGGTGTAGAGACAACTGTGTCGAACTGGCAACCCTTACCAGTCACATGGGTGGTGAAAATGGTGAATTTAAGTCTCGCTTGGAGCTTTGGCTGTGTGACTTGTACGCTTTCTTCGTAGGTATATGTATAATTCCCATATGCAAATTTCTTTGTAGATTGGTATATATACAAGTGATGATCGCCACAACTACAAGCTCACACTGTGTCATGTATAAGACCCTCTGATGATATCCCCGCACAGGATTGAAATACGTATAAGGGTATGTGTTTACATGGCTTTCAAAGCGCGGTGTCTTATCTTTTCCAATACACCACAAAAACCTCTCTTTCGCAAGGAAGAGTTGATCGAAAAAGCTGAATAATTCGAATGTGAAAACATTCAATAAATCTAATAAAATTGAAAATTTATTAAAATTTTCAAATAATTATTCGAGCAAGACCTTCTTGGTTGACAGTTAAACGTTTGATAAATATATGGGGGATTTCATTTCAATTGAGTGCATTTTTGAAACCGATGTCTTCTGATCGGTATGAAACTTGCAGCAAGTTTAGTCCTATTGTGTAGTAGTTATGACATACAATTTCAACAAGATCCATTAAGGACTCTCTGAACATTTTAGTTAAACGGCCCTTTTTTCCCTCGTGCGTATAACTAATTACTATACAGCGGAATTTATGCAATTGCATATTTTTACTGGATGGTTGTACGGCAAAACTGATAACACACACATTTTTTCGTCAAAAAATAATTTAATATTTATTATATATTATTGCTTATTTTATGCGAACTGCATACTTGCATATATCGTGCATATGCAAAAAATATGCAATATGTTTAAAATTCACCGTAAATTTGATAAATTGCTATTATTCCATTTTATGCCGGTTATTATTTTTCAAAAAAAAGAAAGATTTTTAATTTTTTTTAATTTTAAGATGTCAATGTGTGTCGCCTAAAATCTGTACATGGTTACCTTAATTCTGAAAGGGCGTAACAGATAAACTGCTGAAGCTTTTATATTGAAATTTGATACGAGGATAATTCTTGTCGTTATTTAAAATTATATTTCAAAAATTAGTTAAATTTCTCCAGTTTGTCTATGCATATTTTTTGCATATGCAATTTCTTTTAGCTGCATATGCGATTTTTTATTTTGTATATGGGCATTTCCAACGAGATGTCAACCGAAGCCAAAAAATTTAAAGTCTATAAAAGTACGTTGTTCTACTATTTTTTTATAGGGAATCTATCAAATTTAACTAATTTTCCCACATACTACCTTTATTCATAACACATTTTAAAATATTTCAGTGCAAATTCGTACAATTGCAAAATTTATGTTTTAAACATTTGTATTGCATGTTATGTTCTGATTAATGGTCTCTCTTTTAAACTTGATTTAAATTTAAGGGATATAAGAAAAATAATTTTTGTTGTGAAAATAAATATATATTGATAATATTAAAAATCATTTATAACACTATGCAACAAAAATTTTGTCCATGGGATGTGGATAACAATTTCTGGTGCAGTTAGATGTCACAAACACGAAAAAAATATTAAAAAAATTTTGTATGGTAAATTTTTTTTAATTTTTTTTTTTTTAGAATTCCAGCTTTCGTGGAAAGTACATTTAGTTTTTGGACCATAATTTTTCAAGTATAAGCCTGATCGAGCCGTGTTATGCCTCAAACTTAAGGCAATTATGAGGGCTACATATGCTGCAAATACCGCTTTCACGTAGAATCTTTGGTTTAGTAACAGTCGTCAAAAATATGAGAAAAAAAATGATTTAAAAAAAAACACTCCTGGTACAAAAAAAAACCTTAAAAATAGAAAAAAATCGAAAAAATTATTTTATCACATTTTCTATTTGAAAAAAATCTATGGATAGATGAGCCATTTTGTAAATGTTAGGGAAATTAAAAAAACTTGTTTCGTTTTAAAACGATGTTTTTGCTTATATTGAGTTCGCCATATGTGAGACATTGCGCTTGTATTGTATTTTATGAGGGTTGATGTCAGAAATTATAAACTTATAGAGAGGACGAGGTTTTATGGCCGTTCGTAACATAAACACTCGACTACTAGATGTTCCTTCGCTCTCTTAAGCAAATTTCTCGAGTTACGAACGATTAAATTTTTGACATTAGTAGTTAAGAGAAGAAAGAGCACAAATTTGTTTTTATTTTTTATACATATTTTTTATACATATTTTTGCTTTCTCGAAGAGAGCAAAACAACTGTCAAAAATTTAATCGGTCGTAACTGTCACTTTTTAAAGAGTACGACGGACCATCTATTAGTTTGATTGTTTATGGTTCGTAACCCTCCATAAAACATGATATGCAATTTGAGAGCTCTATTGCATGAGATCCGCTCAGGTAGAGGGTCATATAACAATATTTGTGGTTTTTTATTTCTGAGGTTTCCATTCAGTTACGCCTTTTAATTATATGTACGCAATACAAAGTAGTACGCGGCAGTCTTGAAAATATTGGGTTTCTACGTTCGAAGCAAACTATATGTCAGCTGCAGGTACTGCAACTTATGAACCTTAATCCGAAATTTATGAATGAAATTTCTTATTAATAAATTAGTGTAATTCAGCGCCTTAAAGAGATAAGTCGATTTTCTGAAAAATATTACAAAGTTATATTTCGAAGTATGAGTAAAAGGCAAAGAACTTTTCAATGAAAATATGTAACTAAAAAATCGACGTGCGTTTAGTAAAATAATAGAAGAAATATATGTGTAATATTTTGGTATACGAGTTAAAAATATGAACGAACCGTGGATACCTAGTATGATGAATGCGGATGAATGCGGTAAGTACTTTAAAATTAATGTATTACAATGTTTTGTGGAATAAACTTCACGTGCAATTGGAATGCCAATGATTTGGAGACAACCATTCATTCACGATACGGACTGCTATTTTTGTCTATGTTAATAGATTGGAGTAGGAAGTGTCCAAGTATAGGAAAGTACAACAAGTATATACCCTGTAGGAAATGCCATTAGTAAAATTGTAGTGATTTACTTGTGACATTGTCAGTAGTACTACAGACAAAATGTGCCCCTTCCCATGTAATCTCCTATAGACATTTAACATTAGCTGTCATTGAAAAACCACCAGTAGACATTTGAACCAAAGATTCAGCAGTAAATATTAAATGTCAAAGTAAACCATATGTACACATTTGCACCAAAGATTCACTAGTAAATGTTAAATGTCAAAGTTAACCATATGTTGACATTTGGAACAAAGATTCACTAGTAAATGTTAAATGTCAAAGTAATTCATATAGATACATTTGAACCAAAGATTCAGTAGTAAACTTTAGTGACCCTGGTCTACATCTTTATAAAGGTGGGCGCAGTACACTTAAACACATATATTTATATGCTCACTTTCTTCGAGGCTGGCTAAACCTTCGGAACGCCAAAACCCACAATTCCCACAATATGCATTTCGCTGTTTTCTTGCTCACATTGCAAACTTCTATTTTTATATGATATTGTTTGTTTTTTTTTCAAGTCTTTTATAATTTCTTTTACTCATTTTTTTATTTTTATAAAATAATTGTTATCATCTTTTTAACACACAAAAATTATTTTCACAAAACGAACGCGTGCTTCCTTGGCAGAAGAAAATAAAGGAATGAAAAAAAAAACAACTGTCAAAAACAACTGTACAACAGTTGTCTGTAAAGTATTTCTACTCGCGCATAAAAGTAAAGTTGTAGACTTTTTACCTTGTGCAATTGTCACTATAGAATAAGTGGTGACATAGAGACATATGGTGCCTGGCTGACTGCAGGGTAATGCTTGAATTCAAAACAAAAATCTTGAAAAGGAAAATTAAGTTAAATTAACTTAATTAATTAATTAAATTAATTAATTAAATTAAAATTAAATTAAATTAAATTAAAATTAATTAATTAAATTGGCTTAAAGTAAGAAGAAAAAGCTTACTTTCATCTCTGAGAGGCAGAGCAATTATAGAGCACAATAAAATTACCCTCTCAACCACTCTCATTTAAGTGGTTGATTTTGGCTGACGCAACATCAAACACACACGCATATAAATCGACGAGATGTGTATGTATAAATATTTGTGCGCAACCATATCCAATTCGTTTCTCGTTCAAGCAGTGTTTGCGAATTCATGACTTGGCGTGATTATTTCTGATTTAAGTTTTTTGAAGTTGTTAATAATTCTTGTTCGTTTGGTTGATGCTATTCCTTTTATGTTTCATATTTAAACCGAATAATTACAGCAAAGCTTTTAATTTTGTTGTCAGCTTTTGACATACCATTTTAAAAAAATTGCATTCTTTGCAATGATGTGGAAAAAATTGTTTAATTAATATAAATGGTACATAGGTACAAAACGAACGAAAGCACAATAAATCTAGTATGACCAGGCTTAAATCAAGTATTGGTTAGGCTTAAATCAAGAACTGATCAGGCTTGATTTAAGTATTGGTTAGGCTTAAATCAAGAGCTGATCAGGCTTGCATCAAGTATTATCAGGCTTAAATCAAGTATTGGACAGGCTTAATTCAATCAAAATTTTTTTCATTGTAGCCCGTTTCCATAAATTCTTAAATCAATCGCTTTATGCTTGAAATAAGAATATTTCGGCTTAAAATCAAGCCTTATCCGGCTTAATGTGCGCTATGATTAAGAATTCAGGGCTTAAAAATCCGTACTTGATTCAAGTATTTTGTACTTGGCTTTAGAAAATACGTACTTACCGTACTTTTGACACCGCTACGGCTTGATTCAAGTACGGATTACTCAATTTTTTCTTTCTGTGTACAGACCCGCAAATTTTTAAGTATTATATATTTCTGAGAAAATAAATTGTATTTGAAAATCAATAAAATGCATTTGAAACGCATATATTAATATATTAGATCAAAATATATTTGCAAACTAAGTTTCTCAAATAAAAAATGTGTTTAAATACAAATAAAGTTATTGTTTAGGAATTTATCCAAATATATTTTATTTAAAAAAGATTTTCAAGACTTTTGCTTACTTTGTAGAATTTCAGTTTAAAATTTTCCTTAGTTTCGATAAGCAGCATTAACTTCTGTTTAAATCAATAATTTCAAATTTCTGAGTCATCATTTCTTGTCAATCCTCCCAAGTAATTTATTTTGATCCAAGATTTGAATTGGTAAAGAAATTTAACACAATTAACGTATTCTTATTAATTGTATTCTTAAGTGCAAATAAATATTTGTTTCGGAAATAATAGTCCCAAATAAAAACATATTGGGATGTAATCAAAGATTTGTTTAGAGTAACATTTTCCCAAATATATACTTTTTGTGTGTGTACCCAATATTATATGTTTAGAGTGTACTCTAAACATATATATGTTTCAAGCCGAATATGTTTGGGACAATATACTACAGAAGCGATTTTTTTTCAGCGTGTAGGATAGGAGGGCAAGGGAGGAATTCCAATTTATATTTCTCTTTACGATAAAAAAATAAAAATAATTGTGAAATTTTCGATGTTTTTAAGATTTTTTCGCAATATTTCTAACATATCTTTGAAACCGGTTAAGGGATGAAAAAAATAATATTAGCAGAAGATGTAGGCTACTTAATTTTGGAATCTTCAAGGCTTTCGTGAACCAATTAGGATAAATATGTAGTTCTTGCGTTATGCTAAAATGTGTTGTTTAATCTCTATTTTTTAGATGTTTATCTTTATTTTGATAGATAAACAGGTCCCATTAGGATAAATAGTTTTCGAGTTATGCTAAAATGTGTTTTCAACATCTATTTTTTAGACTTTTATTTTTATTTTGACAGATAAACCGGTCCCATCCCACTAATAGACCACAAGGCTATCAAAGGAACTGACCTAAGCTTTCTTTTGAGCAAAAAAAAATCAAAATATGGGTTTTGACAAAAATATCAAAAAAAGTTTTAATTTTGCAAAAAAAAAAAAAAAAAAATCAAGAGGAATATTTTTGCGATTTTTTTTTATTTTCTCAAAAAGATTAAAGAAAAAGCTATCGAAAACACTATGGCCAAAATTTTCTAAATACCATAGCTAATTAGTTATATAGTTAGGAAAAAAGGGCCGTTTGGCCAAAATTCAGCACCCTCCAACTCGGACAGTCCTTAAACGATTTGGTTGAAATTTTGTGTCATAACTACTATATATAAATATATATATAAACTTGGTGCAAGTTTCATGCCGATCAGAAGACATCGGTTTTAAAAATGCACTCACATGACATGAAATCCCCCTATATATATCCGGCCCTAGATTTGCTGGTCATATGAGTCAGTTTTCCAACTGTTCTTTATAATTTTTTGTGGACAAATTTATAGATTTTTTTTTAAAAGTATGATAAAATGTATACTTCTGTTCGTATAATAATTGCGAAATTTTTTATGTACCGTAATGGCGAAGGCCATAAATCACCAAATTTACGTACAAAATTGCATTCATAGGTTATTGTGGGGTTAATACACAAATTTTTGCTAAAGAATTTTGCGTTCTCATTCAACTACACAGATGTGACCAGTCCAAATGATATCGTAGTGACTGTAGCGAAAAAGGAGGGATGGGCGGGGAGAGTGGAGAGGAAAGAGCCGACAGTGACAGTGATGGATATGAGTGATGTATTTTACGAAATACGTAGACATTGACGTGAAACATTTTCAAGGAGGGGGCGAATGCAATGGGAAAAGCTTTAAGGTAAATGGAAATTCCTAAAGTTATACATAGGAAAGTACGATCGATTCATTATATTGAAACTATTGTCTAAGAAATAAAAGTGCTAACGGGATTTATTCTAAAAATCGTTTTAAACGTAGAAATTTAAATTTAGAAAAAAAATTAATTTTATTGAAGGTTTGTAAACAAAAAAAAATGGCTACACAAATTTCCTAATTGAATGGAGAATTTAAAATTTTCAATAATAGTTTCAGTTTACCAATCTGCAACTAAAAACTTAAATGAATCAGTAGTTTTTGTACTAAATCAATTAATGTTTTATTAAATATGGATAAAATGTTCAATCATAAAAAATGTATTGAATACATTAACATTGATTGATGAAAGTAATGCTTCAATTGGTTCAATCAACTATTTAAGTGAGAATGCACAAAAGTGCAATTACGTGTTTTTATATTTTGTTTTTGTTTTTTTTTAGTACATTTTTCTTTTGATATATTCATATTCAAATTGCATTTAAAACAATATAAAAATGAGGAATACACAATTTCTAAAAGGAAAATGCAGTTATGACATATTCTTATGTTACATTGTTCTATAGCCACCGAACCAACAATAGCATAAAACAATGCATCTCAATTCAACATTAGAAGGATACATTGCCATCATTGTTGTCTTGACAAAGAGTCATATTCTACTCTGTTCCTTTCATCAATAAATGTAATTGAAGACATAACAATGACCCAGACATCTCTCAAGCATCCAAAGCATAATAAACGCCCCCCGAAGAAATACGATTTCCATGTTATGGTTGGGTGGATAGGATGGGATGGGATGAGAGTTTATCTTCATCTAAGAAAGAAACCATAAAAGTCAATTGTAAAGTAAAATTTAATTAAAAATGTTTGTTTGAAACATTGAATCACAAGTTCGTACGAGGGTTGCCGTTTCTGTTTTGGGATTTTCATCTTCAGTTTCTATCAAAGATTTTCCTTAACCTGAGGGTCATAAAAAGGGTTTTCCAAGAAGAGGTGTTATTTTGGTATTTAAAGCAAAATTCCATTTTTTGAGATAAATGGTCGGATGTGTATTTCATAATAAAGAGGAATGTATGCCGTTAATAATGAAAAACAACATCAGCCAAATGGCCACCACGACCACGCTTACAGGACCATATCCTTTTCGTGAAATTTTCCATAACCAAATCGCAAAGTGGCTGCTCTATGTCTCACGAATTCTAGCTTTGAGGTCTTGAATCGACGCTGGGCTGTTGGCGTAGACCTTATCTTTCACGTGGCCCCAAAGGCGGAAGTCGCAAGGTGTAAAATCACAAGATCTCGGTGGCCAATTGTGATCACCTCTTGAGAGAGAACACGGTCCGGAAACTTTTCCCGTAACAGAGCAATGGGTTCGTTGCTTGTGTGGCACGTAGCGCCGTCTTGTTGAAAGTAAACGTTGTCCAGATCAATACCATCCATCTCCGACCATACAAAATCTTTCCAACAAGAGGTGTTATTTTGGTATTCAAAGAAAAATTCAATTTTTTGAGATAAATGATCGGATGTTTATTTCCTAATAAAGAGGAATGTATGCCGTTATTAATGAAAAACAACATCAGCCAAATGACCACCACGACCACGCTTACAGTACCATATCCTTTTCATGAAATTTTCCATAACCAAATTGCAAAGTGGCTGCTCTATGTCCTCGATAGCCTCACGAATTCTATCTTTGAGGTCTTGAATTGACCTGGCCTGTTGGCGTAGACCTTATGATTCGCGTGGCCCCAAAGGCAGAAGTCGCAAGGTGTTAAATCACAAGATCTCGGTGGCCAATTGTGATCACCTCTTCGAGAGATAACACGGTCCGGAAACTTTTCCCGTAACAGAGCAATGGTTTCGTTGCTTGTGTGACACGTAGCTCCGTCTTGTTGAAAGTAAACGTTGTCCAGATCAATACCATCCATCTCCGACCATACAAAATCTTTAATCATATCTCGATAGCGCAATCCATTCACCATAACTTTTGATCTAACCTCATTTTCGAAAAAGTAAGGTCCAATGACCCCGCTGGACCATAAATCGCACCAAACAGTCAGACGTTGAGGATGGAGAGGCTTCTCAACAATAACTCTTGGGTTTTCCGAGCCCCAGATGCGACAATTTAGCTTGTTGACGTAGCCACCGAGGTGGAAATGGGCCTCATCAGTCAAGATGGATTTGTATCGTTCGTATCGTTTTTTTGTTCGATCGTTTTGTATCGTTCGATGATCGTGTATCGTTCCATTTTTAGTAATGGCGTAGTTTCTACTTGTCAAATGTCAAAGAATAAAAGCTTCAAAAGTGACAGCTACCGAAATACCGGGTGATTCAAAATAACACCTCTTGTTGGAAAACCCTGTACATATCAATACCTCCATTCTAAAACATGCTAAGTCGACTTAGTATGTTTTGAGTGAGATTGCATTTTTAACTTCTAAATATTCCAAATTATATTCAGTCAAAATTTGGTGTTTATCCGTCAACCAATCAAAAGTTTTTCATAAAACAGTACAGGTCATTCGAATTCCATTACAAAGGAATTCCACACAAATTTAAAAAATTCATCAATCTTTGATTTAGATAGGAGGTATCGATATGTATATAGATATGTATTTCATTTACAAAATCCTTCATTCATGTTCAAAGGCAGCTGCGCTCAGAAACATTGTTGATATTTTGTTATTTTGCAAATAAATACAAAAAATAAATGAATGAAAGAAAAAAATTAAAACTAATTTAATTAGGAAACACAAGTTAAATACCCAAACATTTTGTAGCATTTAACACATCAGTTATTTCGAAATATGCAATGGACGAGTGGGAACGACAGTGACGCCGACGATGACGATGATGAACAGTGAGTGAGTGAGTGAGTGGATTGATCCATCCATCAGCTCCAATGAAAAGAGAAAGTTTTTCATTTTCATCAGCAAGTGTCTGTAACGAACGGCACGACGCAATGAATGAACGAACGAACGAACGCAACGAACATTGCCATTAAATGTACTACTTACACTACTGCCTTGAAGTATGGTCGGTCTGACGGAACAGACGGACGGACGGATATACCCGGTGATTCATAAATCATTTGACACCATCCATTTTGAAAAGTAACTCACGCACGAACAAATATCTACGGCATAGACAGACATTCAGGCTGCCTTTGCAAGTAAAATAAAATGAAATTTATAATACGAGTACTGAAATCGAAATATATGCGAACTCATACCCGTGTCATTTGTTATGGCTGCTGCTCATGAAACTCAGATCTAAGAAGGAACAGCAAAATTCACGAACGACCATTTTACACGGACAACGGCTCAGTAACTGCAAGAAAATAAAAGGAAACCAAACACGCCCGAGTTTGAAAATGAAAAACTCGCTTAACTACACCACTCACTAAGAGACGGCCCCAGTTTTCTATAGTTGCAGCAGCAGAAGCGGCGTTGGATGTTGTGCCCCAACGATTGCCACTGGCCATGTCTCAGCATGTAAAATCATCCATCATGCTACACGGACAGTTAGACAGAACAGACGGAAGGACGGCACACAGAACGAACGTAGCCATAGTCATAGTTGATATACGGCTCATTGTGTGCGGCAGCACACGAAATGGCTGGCTAGCATCCCAGGGCAAAGGCAAGCAGCTACAGTTACCCCGAAGGTAAATTTTTTAGATCTTAATTTTATTTCCAGGAAATAAGATTTATTTTGATGGCCTTAAGATAAGGAACACATGTTCGTTTGGTCCAAACTTCCCATAAAAATGTGAAAAATATTTTTTCAATGTAGATAATTCAAAATACGCCGCAACTGCCATTAAAGAATCTTTCTGAAACATCAATAAAATTAAAAAAAAACTGAAGCTACCCAGCAGAATTATGGAATTTTGTGAGAAAACGTAAAATTGGGAAGAGCATAATTAGCGATTATTGTCGAAAAATGTCATAGTTTCTAAGTTTAGCATCTTAACCACTGGTCTACCTCGCGATTGATATGAAGATCGCTTAAGTATAATTAGGCAATGAAGTAAGTCATTATTTGTTGACTAAATGTAATGCAGAGGGTAGTAAGATGTAATTATTAGGTAGTCAAGTGATTTCCAAGATTTTACTGGGTAATCAAAGAATATAATGGTGATTTCGATTATGAAAAAATGTTGCCCCGATGACGATAAATTCAGAAAAATATTATCCCCTCGAATTAAACAAAGCTCCTATTTCAAAACTCAAAAATCTTTATATATAAAATTCTTTGTACGTTCTTTTTTAATGCATGATCTCCAAAACCATAAGCGCGAATGGGCTAAAAATTGCACATTCGGGGTCATCAATGTTTTAGAGTTAATTTAACCGCGATATATGCACCCAGGAAAATAGTTGGTTGGAATTCGATTGTAACAATAAAAAAATAGTACTAGCAACAAAAATACCTACCCCGTGTGTCGGTTGTATTTATATATAAATTGTTGAAACAACAATAATAACATGGATACGATCAAATGAAAATGCTTGCAACTAAATCGATGGTTGTATCAATCGAATTAAGATTGTTTTTTTCATTGACACTCGGTTAGTTGTGGTAACCAATTTTAAATTTTCATTATAGTACCATATGATTGATTTTTGTTTGTGACAACCAATGTTTTATACTTGACAACAGAAATTGTATCAATAGACCAACGATAATTATTGCTACAAATAATTAATTACAACAGAAAAAATATTAATTTGTATTTGGGAAATACAATCGAAAGATTGGTTGCTGTTCTTTAGCTGATAGATGACAAACAAAAAATAAAATTACTCGACATCAATAAATCTTCAACATTTTGTTCAAGAACGGTATATGTAGTCAAAAATAATCTCGTGTGGATAATAATGTGTGGAATGCAGAATACGTTGTGCAAAATGTTTTACATAAATAAAAAATAAAAGCAACAATCATAAATTGAAAGCACAGGGTTAAGCGATATTTGCATAAAAGTTCTGTTTTTTGTGTACTAAAATGTGTGTGTCAAATATTTCCACATCTCATAATAGTGATATGGGATTTTTAATTTTGTTATGAAGAGTTTGGTTTTTGTTCAATAAATAGAATAAAAATTAATGAAAACTGTTCCTAATTAATTGTCGGTAGTATATGACTGACAAATTGTCAGAACAACAAATTTTTTAAAACAGTTGGTTGTGGCAACATACAACAGATAATTTTAGCCACCATTTCCGTAGTTGGCGCAACCAAATATGATTGTTGTCAACATGGAAGCAGAAGTATACCACAACCAAAATGTTGGTTGTCCTGATGGAATCGCATGATAGTAGACATAACTATCAAAATTCGGTTGACAAATAATTCGGTTGAGGCAACCAAACTGTATTATGTGTGTGTATGGCGGAGTGGTCAAGTTATTTGCAAAATCTGCATTTCCAGATCGGTTTGAGGGAACGGTACAAGAAGGAACTTAACAAATACGCCTATTTTGCGCTGAATAAACCAATTTTTTTAAAAAGGAATACATTTTTTCTTATTGTTTGGCACAGGGTCCGTGATTAAAAGACTGATCTTATTCTTAACGTCGTTATTATTCTAACGTCGTTAGTCGTCATAAGGAGATCCAATTACGGAGCTGAAAATTTAAAAAATATGCCTGGTGTGAAGTCAAATTATTATTTTGCGGTCCATTTCAATGATCCTACCATGGAAATGACAAGTATAGCTGGGTATATAAAATACAACATAAAATAAATTTTTTCCACTGAATATTTTTCTTTTAACGCATTGAAATTTTTGTGTAATGTCCGCAACAATTTCAATTCAACGAATTTCAAATTTTTTGTTGAACCAAAAATGATTAATTGAGAAAATAAAAATGTGTATATTATAAGAAAAAGGTCGGTCTTATAATTACGGACATTAATTTATTTAAGGAAAAATAAATTAGAAAAAAAAATTAAAAATCGTTTTTTGCTGCCACGAAAAAACAAAAATAGAAAACAAGAGGGATTAAGTTCGTCAGTGCAGAATCTTTTAAACCCCCCCCACCATGGATCGCATGTTAATGGTTTCTGGTACAAATAAAGTCTTACCAAATATCAGCCCAATTCGTTGAAATTTGCATTTTTTGCGTTACAAATTTAAAGGGACCTTTGTATGAAGGCTATATCACAACATAGACCCATGACTACCGTTGGCCGTGTGAAGGATTCCGGGTATAAATAAACCCCAGTTACCATTTTCCCGCCCGATCAGTTGACATTTGTGGTCTCTATGGCCACAAATGTCAATAGCATCTATCCGATTTGAAGAAGTCAAAAAATGGACCGATATTGCCCATTTTCAATACCAAAATACCTGCAGCTATAAGAAGTATATATACCAAACTTCAGTTATCCAGCTTAATTATTGTAGGCTGCAGGGTGATTACAACAGACGGACATGGCTAAAATTTTAAGACGACTAAGAATATATATACTTTATGGGGTTTCAGATCAATTTTTAGAGGTGTTACAAACGAAGTGACAAAATGAATATAAAGGGTCCGCCAAATAACATTTTTTTAACTTTTTTTTTAGAAATTCTATAAAAAAAAAATACTAAATATTTTCTCAAATTTCTTTTTTTATTTGAAAGTACAATCCTTCCGGTTAATAATGGAAAATAATTTCATTCAAATGGCTGCCTCGGCTGGCCATGCAGTAGACATTTCCTGCAATGCAACTGTATTTCACCAATGGCTTCACGAATATTGTCCTTTAAAGCGTCAATTGTCTCTGGCTTGTCGGCGTAATACTTATCTTTGAGGGCACCCCACAAATAATAGTCCAACGGTGTCAAATCGCAGCTCCGAGGTGGCCAAACGAAATCAGCTCTGCGGCTGATAATGCGATCTGCAAACTGCAACATTACTATGATTTTATATAGCATTTCCCAGCGTTGTTCAAGCGTATACACAACCATATTCGTTCAGCGGAAGGATAAAACTAATTATCTGTCAAATCAGACATGAGCTAAGTCTTACCATTCACGAAATAAGCACTAATTGAAAAAAAAGTTAGATGGCGGACCCTGTATATTCTATGAGGGTATAAAAATATCACAATACTGACGATGAAAACAATGCCTATAGCCCTTTTGGTAGAAGTAAGAGAATTTCAACAAAATCATGTCATACATTTGGACTCGATTGGAGCACTCTAAATGGGTCAAAGTGGGATTTTTTCCCGGGACATCAGAATTCGTTTTAGAGGTATGGTTCCTTCGGCAAAGTTTCTTATTTTGATCCCTAGAATACGATTTTCACTGAGCACTTCACTGAGTGGGGGTCGGTCATACATTTGGACTAGATTGGAGCACTCTAAATGGGTCAAAGTGGGATTTTTTCCGGGACATCAGAATTCGTTTTAGAGGTATGGTTCCTTCGGCAAAGTTTCTTATTTTGATCCCTAGAATACGATTTTCAATGAGCAATGGGCGATTTTTAAATCGACCCGCCCTAATGTACACCAAATGTTGACCTTTCCGTTCCAAGATGGCGTCGTAATAAATCAAGTCAAAACGTGTTTATATCCTCCTCTCACGTTTCCATTGATATTGCAACAATGTTTGAGGAAATGAGAGGAATAACTGAACAGAAACAAACATACTATGTAAGTCGTAAGTATGTATATAAAAATCATGGTAAGAGCGACGAACATCACGTAATTAAAAATGTGAAATCGTGATTGTAACGGATTACGAATAGTCACGTTTTGAGGTTTTCCCTGGTTCCCTCTGTCAGTCCCTCGCTCGTTTTGTCTGCCAGTCTAACTGCGGGGCTGGTTGTATTATGCAGCCACCCCTCTCTTTCTCTCTCTCTCTCTGCCTCTCTCTACACCTGATGGGAAAACAAAGTTCACCAAATAATTCAAGAGATTTTCCACTGATATTGATTTAGTTTTTTTTTGCTAAATCAAAAACAAAGCGAAAAATGCTGACCCTCCACCTTTACTCACATAAACTGAAGATCTTAATGCGATACGACGATAAATGACACAGGAAAAAAACTTTCAATTTGTAATGACAAACTTTAATTACAATTTAATTGATTGATTATTCTTTAAGTTCGTTTTGATGTAGCTGAAGTGCTATGAGTGAGTGTCTGTCTGTCTTCCGCTCTGACATGACGACACTACATTTCACTTCAAATTGATTTTTAATGATGATAACAATGTTATATTTAGGCATTAAAGTGTTTCGATTGTTACGAATTTCAAAAAGGAAAACAAGTTCATCAAATGTAACCAACCATTCAACCCTTACAAACAACTGCGGAAGTTGTTTGCACGACTTTGATGGTGGAAGGAAGACATTGTCCCTTCTGATATGGGTATCTGAACACTTTTCTCATAAAGTGAAAATACAGCAGATTCAAATTAAAATAATGAGGGGCCCAAAACTAGTTATATTGCCAAATTAACTTTCAAAAAAAAAAAAAATATACGAAACTGACACCAATTTCTAAAAATGTTTTAAGGTAATACCTTTTAGAGTGGAATTAGAAAACTTTTCACAAATAAATCTTGTATTTTTCTTTTTGAAGACAATTTCAAACTATGTTTAATTGTAATTAAACATAGTTTTCATTTTAACAAAAATCGTTACAATATTTTGGGAAATTAAAAAAAGTCTAGCACATTTTATTTAGTGTGGAAATACCCAACGTGGAAATACCCATATCAATTTATTTATGAAATCGATATGGGCAAAAGGCAACCCCCAGAAGTTAATTATCACTGACTTGACTTCATTAAAAATGAAAACATTTGCGCTGCATTAAACTAAATGTCAGATAATAGGAGTGTTTTGTGTACGTATATCGCAATAAATGTGTTATATTAAAAAAATTGAGAACATGTTTAAAGCTCTCTTTGTATATGGCCATTTTGTAATTGTGTTTTATTTAAAAAGCCAAAATTTTAACATTTTTCCCTAACCAGGCAACTTTTTAGGTTTAAGAGTTGCCAGATGTCATTTTATTATAAAAAATATTTTGTGTGAAATTTTTACGGAAAAATTAAATTTTTTTTAAATAGCGGGTCTCAAATTATTACAAGATAAGGAGAATAAATGAAATGAAAATAAACAAAATATTTCTTTAAATAAAATATTTTTTAAAAAACAGAATATAAAAATATATTTTCAAGTAATAAAAAAATAAAGCAAAAATTTAAAAATAACATAATAAAAAAAATAAAATAAAAAACAAAATAGCAAAAAAAAAATTGAAATGTAATCTGAATAATTGACCTTTATTCTGTATTTTTTTTATTATATTTCTTCTATAATTATATTAATTAATAATATTTATATGTATTAATCATGGGTTGAGATACAGATTCTGTATTCTAGTTGTTTTTAATTCATGAAAAATAATAAAAAATAAAATCTTTAAAAAAGTTGGGAACCTCGAAATGGATCACGCTATATTTATTTATTATTTATTTTTTATATTTATTTATTTTTTATATTTATTTATTTATTTACTTTATTTATTCCTTTATTTTTTATTTATTTGATTTTCGGATAGTTCTGATTGAGGTCCTTTGTTGGAAATTAAAACTGAACAATTCTCAAAATATTGCCATATTTTCTAGGATCATAGATCGCAAATGTAGGAGCATACAACCTTTATCATTTGTTTATGTGCAAAAGCTGATGCAATTTAAAATGCTATATAATTTTTTGACAACTTTTAGTTTGTCAGATATAGCAAAACTTTCGAAAATTCTCAAATTCTGGGATTTTTTAAATATTTTTGGGAATTGCGTAGTGTTTCTATTTTTAATTTTGTTGTTTTTTCTTTACCAAGAAAAAAGGATTAATTTAAACAAATCCGGCGATAAATATGAACGAAAAAAACATCAAATTCCGGATTTTAAATTACTTTTGCATTAAGTTTGCATCTCCCACACATGCAACCAAAATCCATATTATATTCTTTGAAAATTTTCTTTTCGTGCAACACTTAGCTCCCCCCGCCAAATAAAACTCCACTATTACCTGTACAAGCGAATTAATGACCAAAAGAGCTCTTGTCGTGGGTAGGTAATGGTTTTCTCCGAAAATAACGTTAAACGGTACAAAAACAATTATTTTTAATGAAAGTCATTTAAATAAAAAAGGATAATTACAATTTGCAATGTTTGGCTCCATGTTCGTTTTTCGAAACGAAAATTCGATTAGCATCGACGTTCTACGTTTTCCACTTTTTTTTTGTTGTTTTTATTTACATGAATGCGGCAATTGTATTATAATTGGGCAAATGTATATAATTATATGGATTTTTTGTAACATAATATATATATATGTACAAAAACTACGCAGTTTTAATGGGACGTTTCGCCATTGATGGTATCATTAAGTACAGGCGTAATGCTATAAGAACATTTTGAGAATATATGTACATTGGTAAAATAATTCCTTTAGTAATGACAACCATCGACTTTTGAAATACAAAGTGAACTATCAACTTTTGTTATATGCTTGACTTCATCTTTATTTTTAGAACTAAATGATTAAATGAGACATGATTAACGAGTTACCATTTTCAAATTTCACTATAAGTGATTTCACTAACTGATTCAAGTAGATTCCCTTCCTCGAATTAATTAAATAATAACTTATTCCAATAATCTGACAACTTACTTAGAAATAAATATTCAATTATTGGGTAATATATTTACGAGTATAATTAATTATGGAAATTTTAAATATGATATAATATTGGTACATGAGCCCCCTGGTGATCTACTACAGAGTAGATGCCCCACTAATGGAATACTGCAGAGTAGATGACCCCATTGATTGTTTACTGCAGAGTACATAGTTGACCCGAAAGATGGTCTACTACAGAATAGATTATCCCAACGATGATCTAACACAGAGAAGATGACTTCACTGATGGTCTACCACAGAGTAGATGTCCCAAACAGAATAGATGAACCAACTGGTGGCCTACTAAAGAGTAGATGACGTCAGATGAAATGCTACAGAGTAAATAACCATACTGGTGGACTACCATAGTGTATATAAATCAAGGGTGTTGAATGGTCTATTGCAGAGTAGTTGAATCAACTGGTACTCTGATTTACTAGAAAGTAGTTGATCCACTGATGATCTACTACAAAGTGGTTGACTCTCTGATGGTCTACTAGAGACTAAATGATCCAGCTGGTATTCTAGTACAAAGAAGGTGAGCCCGCTGGCTATCTACTACAATGTAGATGAGCCGACCGGCTGTCTACTACAAAGTAGATGACACCACTGGTTGTCTAATAAAGAGTAGATGAATGAATGGTTGTCTACTACAGAATAGATGTCCCAACGGGGGTCTACTACAACTGATGGTCTACAAAGAGACCAAATGGAGGTCTAATAAAATTTAGACGATGCCACTGAGAGTAGATTAGCCTACTGGTGGCCTACTGCGGAATATTTAACTGGTGGACTATTATAGAGTGGGTGACCCCACTTGTGGTCTACTGAAGAGAAGATGACCTGATGACATCTACTGGTTATCTACTACAGAGTAGATGACCACACTGGTGTTCCACTACAGAATAGATGACCCAACTGCACAAAAGCACCAATGAACCCCTCTGGCGATCCTCTCAACGTATTAGATTTTTTTTAAATTCAAAGGTAACGCCACAGACCCCTTCTTATGTTGGACAAAACATTTTACACCTAATTTTAATATAAAAAGCCGACATATTTCACTTCCATTACGGTGAACATAATAAAGTTCTTCCCGGAATTGATAAACAAATATGTGATGTATATTATCTAATTCGCGGAAATTTAAAATGACTGTTGACTACCACGAAATGTATCTCTAGAGAAATTCTGAGAAAATTTATTGTTTATTGCTATTGGGATGAACAGTTTAGGTGTTCAAAAGCCTTGACTTTTATTTATATTTACACACCTAGAAAAACTGAATATTTGTAGTTGTCACTGCCATCAAATTTGCAGATGAGACAAATAACAGATTTATAGAGCTGTACAATTATTACTACAACCATGTTACTGTTCTACGGATCAATTGATGGTCACGTTAATTAAAATAATGCTTCTGACAACAGCAAAAAAAAATCGGTTGGTCAAAATGTCCGTTGTCACAGGCAAATCATTGTCTTTGCGTAGCTATTTTTAATATATAATCAAAATTTTATCTCAGTGTGAGATTACACTGAGATAATGAATATAAAATAATATATATATAATATAAGTAAATTTAATAAATAATAATTATATTTATAATAGAAAAATTATATACATTAGCATCTAGTCTAGGCATATCTGTTCGATAATTTGAAAATTGTCACATAGTCGAAAATTACTTTGTTTATCTAAAAACAAATGTTTGCAATACAAATTGAACTTTAACCAATAATTACTCACTATAAATAGACGATAGCAGTACATCCCCTGTTCAGATTAATTAAGTAATAGCTTATTCCAATAATCTGCTGACAACTTACCTAGAAATATAAAAGAAAAGAGAAATATTCCATTAATTCAAAATGGTGATACTTATAATAAATTAGGAGAATCTTAAACAAAGTTAACAATATAATATAAAATCTTAAATGTGGTATACAACAGAGTAGATGACATGATTGGTGGCTTACTACAGAGTAGTTGGCCGCAAGAGTCGTCCACTGGTCGCCCAGTCTAGATTAGATAACCGCAATGCTCGCATATTTCAGAGTAGATGATCCCATTTCTGGTCTACTATGGGATAGGTATCCCTACTGGTCGCATACTATACTGTAGAGGACCCCCATTGTCGCCTTCTATAGGTTAGTTGACCCAATTGACGGTCTACAGCAGAATATATGATGGCCTTCTACCACAGAATAGGTAACCCCAGTGGGTATCTACGCAAAGTAGGGGTCAATAGCACAACTGGTCTTTTTGAATACAGTTGATAATGATTTCTACATTAATCGAACAATTGAGGCATCTAAAATACAGCTGGTTATCTACTCTACAATAGACGTCCATTTGGATCGTCCATTTGATACTGTATAGTATATAGGATCATACTTTGTACAGTTGTCAAACGTACTCCAAATTTCTTTCTCAGACATGGCATGCACATTTTAAAGGTTATTTTTCCCAAATCTTTTTTTTAAGTACAAAAAGTACTTATCTAAAATTTTAAATTCGATATCATGGCTCAAAACTAAAACTAATTTCTTTAATTTTATAGAAAACATTGTTCTCTGTAAAGGTCCGTTCTTTGAATATATATGATACATTTCGAGATTCCCTACTTTTTTAAAGAAAAAACACAGAAAACACAAATTGAATGGGGAATGTTTATTATTTGAAAGAACATTCTTTGGCATTTATTTTTTGAAGATTATGTCTATCAAATGTTGGCCGCGGCTACGGCTCAGATGGTCCATCCGTTGAGTCCAATTTTCGATGACTCGATTATGTTGAGCGAAGTGCACGAAACACATTCCTCACAGAACGTGAATTTTCGTAATAAAGTTGAACGATTTGTAAACGTTGTTCAGGCTTAAGTCTTTCCATGATGAAATGCCAAACAATACTTAACAAAAATAACATGATAGCATGACACGACTCACACGTGATCGTAAGACCCGATTATGTTGACCATAACTTGAGCGAAGTGCACGAAACACATTCCCCACAGAACGTGAATTTTCGTAATATAGTTGAACGATTTGTAAACGTTGTTCAGGCGTAAGTCTTTCCATGATGAAATGCCAAACAATACTTAACAAAAATAACATGATAGCATGACACGACTCACACGTGATCTGTCAAAAAAAGGTTATTGAAAAAAGTATCTTTACTTAGATCACCCAAATTCCCTTTCTTGTCATAAATATTGTGTTAATTATTCCAAACATTGTTGGAAAAATGAGAACCAATTTATATTTAATGATACCTTTCATGTTGTCGAGTAACGAAACACCATACAAAATACTGTCTTCGTTATTTTTCAAAGGCTTCTCATCTAGTCTCTCCCTCATCTGGGATCAGAGTTCTGTCATTACATGACAGCAAATGTACTATGTATGTACTACCACTGCATTCATGCACGGAAGGAGCAAGGAATACGTTATGTTTAAAAGTTATACAAACTCAGTAGTCAAATAAGGGGTGTATTTTTGAAGGCGGACTAGTTTAAATTTGCTGGATGGATTTTGATAAACCTCGCCAGGCATTTTTTGGTGCTCAGTGCGTTCCAGTCAACGGTGAGCTGTAGAGAGTCATGATTACTAACATTTTCGTGTCTATATTGTAAGCTACTATTAATGCTGCAGACATGTGGTTTAAGCAGAACGGCGCCACATGCCACATAGAGCACAATGCAATTAATTTTGCTGAAAATAATATTTGGCTAACGATTAATTTTCACGCCATGTACGCGTCAGCCAGTAATGCCCCATTAATACCATAAATTTGTGTATTAAATAAAACCAATTTCATAGATATTAGAAGAAATTTTGTGTTTTATTTCACATTAAAGTTCTTCGCCTCTAAAAAATACCCGTTACAACGATAAATGTAAAAATAAGTTATTTTCGATGTACAAAACCTTTGTCAAATATTGAATAGCGCAATTGCTAGTAGTTGCCGGAGGCAAAAAAGAACATTTTTCAATCTGAGTTGAGCGCCATTAAATTATATATCTACTATCTGGCCCTGCACGACGTTGTTCTGCTCTATCAAAGAGTAGTGGCCCACTGATGTTTTTTCTTGAGAATAATGTCTTCTACAGAGTTGTTAATCCCACTGTTGTTCTACTACATAGTTGATGACCCGACTGGTGGTCTACTGCAGAGTTGAAGAAACCACAAACGATGTACTACAACGTAGATGGACCCATTGATGGTCTACGACACAATAGTTGAACCCACTGGTGGTCTACCACAGATTAGATGACCCCACTATTGGTTTACTACAGAGTATATGACGCCAATGGTATATTACAGAGATGTTGATTCCACTGGTGGTTGACCACAGAGTAGATGACCTCACTAGTTTACTACAGAGTAGATGACCTCACTGGTTTACTACAGAGTAGATGACCTCACTGGTTTACTACAGAGTATATTACTCCACTATTAGTTTATTACAGAGTAGATGACCCCACTGGTGGTCGACGGGAGAATAGGTGGTTTAATACAGAATAAATGATAAATCTACAGAGTAGATGACCCTAATGGTGGTTATCCACAGAGTAGATGACCCTAATGATGGATTTCTGTAGATCAGGTAACCCATTGGTAATTTACTGCAGTGTAGATTACATTACTGGTGGACACGAAACAGAGTATATGACCCCACTAGTGGTCTACAACAGAGTGTATGCCCCACTGGAGGTCAACTACATAGTATATAATCTACTACAAAGTAGAAGACCCCACTGGTGGTCGACAGCAGAATAGGTGGTTTACTACAGAATAAATGACCATGGTTATCTACAGAGTGTATGACCCTAATGGTGGTTTTCTGCAGAGCAGGTGACCCCACTGGAGACCTACTACAGAATATATGAACCCATTGGTGGTTTACTACAGAGTAGTTACCTCACTGGTAGTCTACAATAGAGTATATGCCCCACAACAGAGTAGATGTCCCCCATTGGTCGTAGATGGGCTTTTGGATCATATACTCAATTCCAAAAGATCTTTCTTCAGATCATTTCAATCATCTACATAACAGTAGATCTTTAGAACCATACTTTCTACAATAAAAGGTCAATTAGATAATCTTTTCTTTAAAGGAAACTTTGCTCCAAACTTTGTCTCAGTATAGAGAGATAGCGCCCAGCTTACAGGTTTGCCAATGCTGACTTTGTTGCATATACAAAACGCTAACAATGGTTAGTTGCTTCAGAAAACAGGATTTTTTCTGGATAATAGCATTTCTATATCAAAAATAATTACTCAGTTCTGCTACTTATGACCTATGCGCGATAAAATTATATACACCCATAGATGGCATCAACGTCAATGTTACTGAATAAAGTCGAATGCTAGAGCTCTAACTTGATTCTTTCCTCTAGATGGGAAATCGCACACACTACTTGCACTACACTGGAGCATATCAACCGGCATAGATATTGTTCTAGCTCAAATAGCAAACAACATCTGCTTTAAAAAAAATTGCTCTCAAGACATACCATACATCGTCTAAGGTAAATCCACATTTAAATGACTTATGACACTTTCAAAATATACGCTTCAGGTGCAGAGTCTAAATATGTATATGAAATATAGACTGTCATGGTTATGTGCACACTAAATACAAATGAAAAATAGTTATTCATCAGCATATTTTGCGAATGCATATATTTACATACATACATACATATATACATATATTTATACATATTTATCTATACATACGAGTATATACATATGTATGTACCTCTGCACTTGTCTGGATGCAAGTAAGCATCTTATTTGCATCATGTCATGTATGCATTTATCTGCAACAACGCATTCAACAATTCCCATCCTTCCCAAGTCATCCATCCATACATCCCCTTTCGACCTCTCCCCCCTCCTCTTTGATCTTAACTGAAATTCTGTTGTTATATGTATTTTTGGAAAGTTGTCATTTGGCTGGGGAAAAGTGTTTAAAATAAGAAAATCCTTTTATCGTAGTTTTAATACAAATGATTTGGCCCAGCGTTGCATGAATGCATTTTGGCCAGACAGCAATCGGCCAACCATGACATTGTTCAAATCCCCCCAAGAGATCTATAGTTCATTCCAGGGAGTGTCGTTTCGTAAATCCTTTTGAAAAATGGTTTACACAATAATTTTACATGTAATCCATAAAAAAAATTGTATGTATCCAAATATTTGAAAACTAAAGCCAATACAAATTTAGTTTTACGTCATTGCGAAATGGAGAAGAAATGATTAAAACAGGTAGATATTCGGATGTAAATTACTGTCGTAAAATAGTTTTAAGTAGCCGTAATGGAAAAATTCCCTCCATGCTAAGTAGCATGTCGTATTACAAAATTATCCAAATCAGTTCACCGTTGAGATAACAATATTTAGATATAGCCCTCATGTTTAGATATAGGCCTCATATTTAGATATACATATCAGGGTAGATGATCCGTCTACTGGAAGGCATATGACAACGCTGGTCGTCTACAGCAGGGTCGATTATCCTACTATTCGTCATCAGATGAACAGCAGGGTTCATCTGATCCTACTATTCGTCCTCAGGGTAGGTAATCTTCATGATATTATGGCTACTGGATACAATTAAAGTATCGACATACATTTTCTACAATTAAATCGTTGTTTGGAAAATAAACATCCAAATAAAAAATATTAGGATGTAAAGATAGTTTTGTTTAGAACAACATCCTCCCAAACATATAATATTTGTGTATGTCAAATATTATATATTTGAAGTGTCCCCTTAAAAATATATATTTTTGAAGCAGAATATGTTTGGGACAATATACTACAGAAGAGATTTTTTTTTCGCAAAATTTTAACCCTTTGTGGGGGAGGTACTCGAAGGAGTGTGCAAGATGGATGGTCCATCCGAGATCTTAGCATGAGATAGAAAAAAATATTAACACATACAAAATTTGAAGTCAGTCGGTTACTCCTTTCGAGAGAAGGACAAACGGACATTGTTGTAATGATTTTAAATGGCCCAAAACGGATTTCTGCAAAATATACTTATAGTCTTAGGTTACTCCCTCGATACGTCACACTTTTTACCCGCAGCACACGATATATACCGTCGTTCACAATAGGGACAGAATTTTTAATATTAACGTATGCATTTATATTTGGCTAAAAAGTTTATAAAATGTTGTTAAATGGTAAAATAAGATCTCGCTATCATTATATATTTTAAATTTGTTTTCCAAAATTTTATGGAGATTTAAAATTTAAAAAAAAAAATAAACAAAATCTATTTTGAATTTTACGAAATTTTTAACTGCTCTTGAATGGGGTAATACTATTTTTATTTATTCGGTCTATGGATTACAATCCTTACAAACTAGCAATAAAAATATGTTTACAAAGTTTACCTCGTTTGAAAGAGAACATAACGGCACATTTTCTTTTAGTTTATATTTTTTCATATAAAAAAAAAATACAAAAAAATTTCGAATTTTTTTTAAGTTTAATTTTATAAATACATATTTTTCATATTAACACAAGGTATGCACCGCACCGGACTCTCACAAATCCAAAACTGTAATTAAATATTTGAGGACATGTAAAAGATATGGCGATATACTAAGGCAAGTCTGGTAATTTTTGACATTTAAAAACATACAGCCATGGTAATAAATATACTACCACACGTCAATGTTGTTCTAAAAAGTCACCTATGCTCAAAAATGCAACTTTGTTTGATAATATTTCTTTATTTACCAACAAGATAAATTCCATCGGTTACATTGAACTTTTGAATGATGTCCTTATCTCCTTTTTGGAAGATATTTATGAGTCGTCGATTATTTTTCAACAAGATTAAGCTTGAATACATTAAGCTAAAATTGTGACGGGCTGGTTTAACGCCCAAAATAACACTGCTGCGATGGCCTGCGTTAAGTATAGATATAAATCCGATCGAAAACGTCCTGCGGAATATGGCAAATCAAATTTATGATAATTGGCGGCAATTCTCCAATCTGAGAAACCTCCGAGCAGCGATAAATAAATTTGGAGTGGAATACCCACATCACTGCTTATAAACATAATTGATTGCATGTCATAATGACTTAAAGTAGTAATTATGGTGTCTGGCTCTAATACTGATTATAAGACAAATTATGTTTTCTAAAAAAAGTGTATTGTTTCCAAATTGTTTAGTCTAAATTAATTTGGAAGTATATTTTTTACCAAAGAAGTAATTTTCATTTTTCTTTTAAAATTCGGATAGTTTTTATAAATTGAAATGTCAACACATGTTTTGCTTAACAAATCATTTAAGAACAATCCTCCAATAAAAAGTTTTTCCAAAAAATAAAAACACAATTACATTGTCCTTTTTTATATGGAAGTATACTTATTACCATGGGTGTATTATAATGTAAACAAATTCTAAAAAAAAACGGTTGTATTATCTTTCAAACGACGTAATCTTTGTAAAAATCGTTTCAGCCGACGAAGAGCAATTAAAAAAAATGGAATTTTTTTTTCAAAAAAATTTTAATTTTTACATATTTGGGCAAAAAATAAAATCGTTGATTTTAAACGATTGTTACTTTGTTTCTACGTAAAAAGGTTAAGTATTATTAACATTTTTAGTCATCATAATGTCTCAAACTTAAGGCGTATTCCGGCTCTAAAAATAAGAAAATAAAGGGTGGTTAAATTGTAAGGGCCGATATTGAATGTGAACCACACCTAAACGTCAAGTTTTTTCTGCATTTCATTCGACATTTCTTAATTGCAGACTAACTCAATTTGAACCATGGAAAGATACACAATCAAGCAATGCGTTAATGTTTTTAAGTTTTTTAAGAAATTGGCGTTCAAATCAAAATGCATTTCGTGCACTTCGTGATATTTTTTTGATCAGCATAATCGACCAAATGTGTCCACAATCGGGAGAATTGTGCGCAAATTTCAGCAAACCGGGTCTGTAGGAGATGTGAAAACACCTGTGCATACTCGCCCATTTCGTTTTGTGCGGCTTATGGGCTGGCGACGTCATCGGGCCGTACTTCTTCGAAATGAGGCCGGTCAGGCAGTTACTGTGAATAGTGTTCGCTATCGTGAGATGATAACGAACTTTTTATGGCCCAAATTGAAAGATATGGATGTGGACAATATGTGGTTTCAACAGGACGGTGCCACTTGCCACACAGCTAACGAAACAATGGCTCTTTTACGCAACAAATTCAATGGCCGTGATATCTCACGTCGTGGCGATGTCAATTGGCCGCCAAGATCATGTGATTTGACACCGTTGGACTCTTTCTTTGGGGTTATTTGAAAGAAAAGGTGTACGTCGATATGCCAGCAACTATTCAAGAGCTAAAGGATGAGATAATTCGGGACATTAACGGCATAGAACATCAATTATGCCTCAGCGTCATCGAAAATTTGGACCATCGGATGGAGGTGTGCCGCCGAAGTCGCGGCGACCATTTGGCCGATATTTTGTTCCATACATAATTGAACCATACCAATCTTATCACAATAAAAAGAAATGACAATATTTTCCTAAACATTTTGAGTTTTATTCAAAATCAACATCGGCTCTTAAAATTTAACCACCCTTTATTAAAACAATAGCAAACAAATTGTTTGTTCCATTTTTTGAAAGCCTGTATCCTGACGAAGGAAACAATGCCTATTTGAAAAAACTCTATTGATAAATGTACAAATTATGACCCAAATTGTAAAAGTAGGGGAATTTAAAAAACAATAACTTTTCATACTTTTTTATTTTGGCATTTTTTGTTTGGGAGGAACCAAAAGGGGCGTGGAAAAAACGCCCATTTTAAATAGACTATGGGTTCTATAAAAGTATTACACAGTACAACATTTCAGGTGTTTGTATGCGCAGGAATCGAAGTTATATGACGCTAGCTTTAACACACATTGTGCATGGGACTACGGGTACTGTTAAAGCTTTTTTAAGTATTTGTATGGACTGGATTCCATGTTATATGCCGTTAATAACTTTTTGTGCAAAATGGCATGGTAACATCGCCCATTTTTCTCAAGGTGATAGCGACCAAGAAACTAATGCTATACGTGGAATTGTGTAAGATTCTGATAAGTAGTATAGATGTTATTAAAGGATCTATATTGACCATTTGTGGGGGAGGTACTCGAAGGAGTGGACCAACATGGTCCATCTGTAATCTTAGCCTGAGATTTGAAGTCAATCGGATACTCCTCATGTCGGAAGTTATCGTGCACACCAGTTAGAAATAAAGACGGACGGACATTGCTCACATGACCTAAAAAGTCCCAAAATGGATTTCCTCCAAATATTCTTGGGGTCTCTTAGGTCACTCCTTCGATGTGTTATACTTTTGGCCGGCAGCAACCCTCGTTCACATTAGTGGAGACATAACAACTTGATTTTATTGAAACTCTCTTACTTCTACAAAACGAGCTACAACTTCTACATTTATCCATAGATTTTTGTAAATAGGCATCGTTTACTTCGTTAGCATGCTAGCTTTCAAAAATTAGAACAAACAAATTTTTGCGATTTTTTTCTATTTTTTATGGTTTTTTGCCAACAAATAACGATTTTTTTACAGACTAAACTTCTCTTTTTGATATAATTTTAATTTAATTTAAAGGGTATTCCGGTTTTATTGAGCTTCTACTTCAATAAATATGGTTCAAATGCAAAAGGCACATTCAAAAAAAAAATCTGAATTTAAAAAACTTTTAAAAAAAAAATTTACTAAACTTTTTTTTACTATTTTGTTTCGTTTTAGGGCAACATATTACACCACAAAATGTTATGCACAGCCCTTCGACAACAATTTTGCAAACTAGTGTCATTGATATTGATTCGGGCCAAAAACAGTAACAAAAATTAATGAGTAAATTTTATATTTATTATCATCAATATGACATATTATAAAAAAAATAATCTTCTACACATATATCAAACACTCTTAAGGCATCTATCTACCCACTCATATTTTCAAATTGCAAAACATTATATTCCGAAAGCCCGTAATATTTCAAAAACATATCCACTACACCCACACAAGTCATGCACTTTTTTGACACCCACTGTATATCTGAATATCTGCCTTGCGACAGAAATTGTCATAAATTAATATGTTCACTTGTAGATAAAGTGTGGGAGGGAATGGGGTTGTATAGCGGGACGAAATGACAAATTTCATTTCCATAAAAATCAGCCCCCCTCCTTCCACTATCGACTGCATGAATGAATGACATTTAAATACAGCATTTAATATTTTGCGGTTTCATGCATTGCCTGAAAATCTATGTTCGTAAAAGTAATTTTAGTTTTTAGGGTTTTTCGAATTTAGTTTATAACGATTACACATCGCAAAAATGTGATTGCAAAGTGGTGAACGTATAGCAACAAGAACAAAAGAGAGTTTGTCGCAAAATTGTGGAAACAACAAATGCTGCGACATGACGTGACGTGACTGGTTCGGTTCGTACGTTAATTATTCTAATTTTTTCCAATTTGTAATTATTTTAAAACTAAATAGTACACAATTGTTATTAAGATAATACAATTGATAATACATATTTTAATCATATATAATTTTATATAACGTGCAATTTTGTTATTAGACAATTTTTCTATTATTTATAATTACATAGTGTTAAAAATAATAGAAATAAAAATCTGGAGTGGGCAAGGGAGTGGTGAAGGAAAGTCTTCTTTTTTTGTCCCCCCCCCCCCCCTAAAAACAACAATTACATTGTTAGGTGTGGTTCTGTAAACATTATATGATTGGTAAGAGCAAATGCGGTTAATAAATAAAACTAGTTTCGCTTCTAATCGACATGTTTAAAATTAGCTTAATTACGCTGTAATCTGAAACGAATTTAAAATTGAGGTAATTTTAGTTTTAGCCTTGACCGATGTTCAATTTATTATTATCCATTTCCGCTTGTTTTGTATTTCGGTAGTTAGTTTAATCAAATGTGATTAAACTAATTAAGTTCGTACGAAAGTGTGGAATACATGTTTTGGAAGCCTCGATGTTTCTCTCTCCCATCAATCAACCTAGGCAGGTTTTAATTTGTTTAGGTACACTGGGAGAAACATTTTCAAAAATTTAAAGATAGTCGCCAAAGACTTGCCTTATATTCAAAATAAGTTCATTTGGTATTTAAAATTGTGATAATTTACTTATTAATATTGAAAGTATCATATCAAAACTTTGACCTATAAAATCCGTTTTGTGATGGAACAATTTCAGGTGAAATAAAATACAAACGGTCAAATTTTAGCACAATCGTTTGGAAACTGAGTGTGTTTCCACTCATGTAGGTGGCTATATTAAACTTTGTTACTTGAGTGAAAAAATTGACTGGAGGCCCTAATATTGCCCCGTTTACACCGCTGTATAACATGGGCTGGAGAATTTGTTTACGACAGTCTGCATCACCAGCATCAAACTTTTCAAGGATATTACGGTGCAGAAAATCTTATTAAATTTTTATGGAGCCATTTTTAAGACGCACATAGTAATATGAAGGGTAATACAAAGTTTTAGTGTATCCCATAAAATTTAATGGCCACTCTCCGTGTATATTCCATACCATTCCATTCATTTCATTTATTTATTCCATGCAACATCGACATATACGACACAACTATAAAAAATTAAAATTAAGATTGAGAATGAGAATGTAAAAAAAACACTGTGAAATGCCAAATTTTATGGTGTACTTTATTTTGAGATGGAAGGAATAAAACGAAACAAAGCTAAACTTTTAAGATTATGTACGGATTATATCGATACTATGGAGAGAAAATATGAGGGAATTTCCAGCAGGAATGTTGTTCCTCATTTACGAGGTTCACTACAACCTCAAAGAAAATTATACGGATTTAACCCCTGGACTATTTTGAGATTTTTGGGCCTATTTTACATTTTATTACTTCTAAAAGAGAACAATTTTAATGTTCCGAGCATATATTTTCTCATCAATACACTCAAAGTCTTTGTTTTTAATCCAGAGAAATTATGTAATTTGTGTTATTGGTACAATGTCAATATTTATTCCATACATGACAATGACAATATGTCATTGGAACAACGACAATAAATAAATATGTCATTGGAACAACGACAATAAATATGTCATTGAGACAATGACAATATGTCATTGAGACAATGGCAATATGTCATTGAGACAATGGCAATATGTCATTGAGACAATGGCAATATTTCATTGATACAATGGCCATATGTCATTGAGACAATGACAGTATGCCATTGATACAATGACAGTATGTCATTGATACAATGACAGTATGTCATTGATACAATGGCAGTATGTCATTGATACAATGGCAGTATGTCATTGATACAATGACAGTATGTCATTGACACAATGACAGTATGTCATTGATACAATGACAGTATGTCATTGAGGCAATGACAATATGTCAATGACAGTATGTCATTGATAAAATGACAATATGTCATTGAGGCAATGACAATATGTCATTGGGATAGAAAATCGGTACTAGACAGGAATTTTCTAAGTAACTTTCAGTCATATCCTCTGAGATGAGTCATGTCTGGTAATATGTCGGAGCCGAAATATTCGGATCTTGCAATGTACGATAACTCTCAAAAGAAGTGACCGTTTAGTTGAATTCGAAGATTAACCTTTTTGGTGCGTTCCTTCCAGAAACACCTACATCCCACACAAAAAAAAATTATTACGTTTGTAACAGGGAGGCAGTAATTTCCAATTATGGAAAATGATTTTTGTCATACAATTGTTCCGATTTAATGGTATTATTTTACTTATGAAGTTATGTATACATATTTTTCTATATTCCCTTTTTACGAACACACTTTTATATAAAATATTTTCTACAATATATCAATTAAATTTCGATTATATAAAAATGTATAAATTTTTTTGTATAATTTATTTAAATTTATAGTCAATTTAATTTTAATTGATTTCTGATGTGTTCGTTATTATAATAATAAAAGAGAAACACAAAAGCAATAGAAATACATAGAGATAAATGAACTTGAGAAACCATTTAAATTGTCTTCCAATGCTTTGATGCCAATCCCCTCTCCCCCTCTATATGATAGATAGAAAATTGTTTTATGTATGATCTAATTGGTTTTCTATAAATTAAATTAGAAACATGTCAAGAGTGATCGCGTGTGATCGTCAAGGAGAAAATATGTAGACACGGTTTGAACGTTTACGAGTTACAAATAAAGAAAACCTATCTCATGGGATATCTGGCTATCGAAAGAAGTTTGATATGACTCTATATATAATATCAATTTGCAGGCAGAAATCTAAATAAAAATATACTATATATGGTGTTATTAGATAAATCACATATATAATGGTTTTCAGTAGCTCTCAGGATATAGAGGAAAGATAGCAGTATATCGCGACCTAAGAGTGTAAAGGCGCTAAGTCCAATATTTAAAATTTTACAGAGAGGCAAAATACTCACTGTATATGAATGTTTTTATAAAGGGTATATGGACTTAGCGCTTTTACGACTCATATTTTACAGATGACAAAGCATGATTTGTATGCCTTTTTGTTTTCAAATCGATGTACATATATCCAACTTATCTTACGTTCCGCTTCAAAAAATACATTTTGGCAAAAAGTGGACTTAGCGCCTTTTCACTCTTAGGTCGCGATATATTAAATTAAATGTTAACTAAAAAATACTTACTAAGCTTCATTAAGTTGAATATAAAACAAAATTAAGGCTTCTTTTGAGCTTATAATACTTCCTGAGCACTACTGCAACTACATTAGTATTCTTCTATATATACTAAGGCTTCCTTCCCATCCCTTTAAATAGTACGGCTCCTCACAACCATGTAAAATATCGTCATGCCCCCACTTCAAACAAAAAAAAAATCCTACACAGTATTTATATTTTAATAAGACAAATAGAATAAAATATCATTGAAATTGTATATTTAAAAATATCGTTTAAATTGTATATTTAAATTTAATTTTTCTGAAAAATTTCTTCGAAATTTTGTTGAAATTCATTTTTTTAATTTCATTGAAGTTGTATTTCTACAAAAAATTACGTTGTATTTGTACTGACTACAAAAATTGAAATTGCATTTTTAAAAAATTTCTTCAAATTTGCATTTTCCTAGAAATTCTTGCAAATTTGGATTTTTTCTAAAAAAAAAATTTTTTTTTGAAAATTTTGTCGAAATTTGAATTTTCTGTACAATTTTGTTGAAATTCCTTTTTTCTACCAAAATCGTTGTGCTGCATTTCTCTACAAAATGCTATTAAAATTGCATTTCCGTAAAAAAAAATTTTTGAAGTGTTGTTATTTATTGTTGGTCTGTGCTTTTGTTATTCAGTCAGAATTTATTTTGGTTTGAGACCATATGTTTCAGTTACTTTCTGTCTATTGCAAACAAGTACATAATAGAAAAAAATACAAAAATTGGTAGAGAGTTTTAATTGCTTGTTAGAATTGACTGCAGTTTCGATAGACACCACTCTATCATCTTCAGAATTCAATAGCAATAGCGTATGTCTTTAACTTAATTTTTTTTAAATAATTTTTTTTTTAATTTTTGTTGAAATTTCTATGTTTAATGTGCGGATTGATGGCCACTGAACGGATTAAATAAAGGTCGATGAGCGGATTAATGACCGATGAGACGATAAAGAAAAATTCAATTTCAAAGAAATTATCTAAATAAAAAAATAAAGAGCATTTTTTAGAATTTTTTTTTTTAAATTTTAACGAAACTTTTTAGAAAAATTTCTTTAAAAAAACGAAATTTTATTAAAAAGGTATTTTCACAAAAAATAACGACATTTTCAAGAAAAATTCATTTTAGAAGAAATTTTTTATATAAAATTTTTTTATATAAAATGTAATTTTCAAAGATTTTTTTTGTTAGAAAAATGAAATTTGAAGAAATTTTTTAATTAATTTCTAATAATTTTGCTGAAATTTTCTATAATAAAACAATATCCACTAAATTTACAATAAATTATAACGAATTTCTTTAGATAAATTTCATTTTAACAAATTTTTTAGAAAAAGTGATTTTTTATAAAAATGTACTTTTGTCCAAATTTTCAAAAAAAATTTAAATTTTGAAGAAAAATTCATTTTTTTAGAAACTTTTTCATATAAAATGCAATTTTGAACATTTGTTTTTAGAAAAATGTAATTTTTACCATTTTTTTTAGAAAAATCCCATTTGACGAAATTTTTTAACAATAAATATAATGACGATTTGTTTTTAATTAATTCTATCTGATTTTGCTGACATTTTCTACAATAATACAACTTCCACTAAATTTACAATAAAGATTTTCTAGAAAAACACAATTTCTTTAAATTTGTAAAATAAAAAAATTTTTTTCATAAAATTTTTTTAAGTTGCATTTTTCCAGAAAAATCATTGATTTCAATTTCTCTAGAAAATTTTGTTAAAACTGCATTTCTTTTAAATTTTAATTTTTTCTAGAAAATTTTGTTGAAATTTCAAAGGTCAATATGCGGGTTAATAGCCACCGAACGGATTAAATAAAGGTCAATGAACGGATAAAGAGACACTGAAAGGATTATATGTAGAACGATGAGTCGTCCAAAAAATCCAACTACAAAGAAATTTTCTAAAAAAAAAAATCGAAGAAATATTCTAGAAATATGCAATTTTGACAAAACAAATTTAGAAAATTTTAATTATGGCCACTGAACCGGTTTAAATAAAGGTCCATGAGCAGATTAAGAGCCACTGAACGGTTTAAAAATCAATGAGTCGTTAAAAAAGAAATCCCTATAAAACAAAAATTAAGAAATTTTCTAGAAATATGCAATTTTAACAACAAAAAAATGACAAATTTTCTAGAAAAAACGAAATTATCATTAAAATTTATTTTCAACAAGATTTGCAAAAAATTCTAATTTCACAAAATTTTCATGAAAAATGTAATTTTGAAGAGAAATGTAATTTTGAAGAGAAATGCAATTTTGAAGAAAAATGCAATTTTGAAGGAAAATGCAATTTTGAAGGAAAATGCAATTTTGAAGAAAAATGCAATTTTGACGAAGTTTTTGAACAATACCAATATTGGAAATTTTTTTTTAAAATTGATTTCTATGAGATTCTAATGAAATTGTCTAGAATAAGTAAAATTTCACTAAATTTTCAAATATGTAATTTTGATGAAATTTTTTTAGAAAATATTAATTTAGGGAAGAAATTGCAATGTATATGAAATCTTCAATAAAATGAAATTTCCAATAAATAATTACATACATATCTGAAGGGTAAATCCATGGAAAAATAAATAAGTTCAGGCTAGTCAAAGAAGCTAAAGTTTGTCGAAGAAGTTAAAGCTATTCTGCAATGGATTTACTCAAAAAATATTTGTTTGAAATTAAAAAAAAAATACTTAAAAAAGATTGGAGAATATTTAAAAAATATATATTAATATCAATGCTAAGTTAGCATACTTTGGAACAGAGGTTAAATATCAAAATGTACTTATTTTCACTGTTCTAAGAGGAAAATATTTCCATACACGTTTTCAAAATTTGAATATGTACTCGTACACAGAATTTTTAATGATTCCCCAACCGGAAGTATGTATCATTATACATAGCTCAATACTTGAACTCTGAATAGCCAATGATTGATTATATTACAAAAAAAGTATTCGCCAGTCTGTGAAATAATTGTATTTTTTAATTAAATTTAAACAACAAAGAATAAATGAATAATTGCAATGGGAGCTTTCAATAATAAAATAGTTGAATAACAATTAATATTTATATAGTCTGTAATAATGAAGCAATGGAAAAAAATTCAAATTATTGTATTTATTTCAATTAAGATTTCGTTATTGATTCAAAATATTACATGTTGATTTCAAACAAAATTATTATAAAAATAAGTATTTTGCCTTTATTTGCCCCAAAGACAATAGGCAGTCTTTGAGGCAAAAAATCGGGGCATAATCGTCCGGTAGAATAAATCGTCTGAGTCAATGGATATAATAAACAAATTCACAAAGTTATAATATCCGATCTGTTAGGAAAATACGTTTTCTTATTAAATCCACATTAATTGACACAACTCATTTTATAATCGAAATCGATTTTTTATTTATGTTTATTATAAAATTTGTAATCTTAAAATAAATAAAAAAAATTGCCAATTTCAATTTGAAACTCAGAAACATTTAGTGGATAACGACAAATACCGGTTTCGAGATAATCAGCATACACCAAGCATGCCAAGATATTGGACAATTTTTTTTATTTTTTTTAATATGAGAATGTAATTGATTTTCTGTTTCGTAATGGTACTTTTGCGGTTTTCCTTTTGATGTCAGTAGACAATTTTTTTTAATATATTTAAAGTGTATGTACGATTTAAATTTCGAGAAAGGCAAAGCATCACCATGACAAAGTAAAAATTTCACGAATATTTGCAAAACGGCAAAAACGTTGTAGCACTTGTTATTTTATGTTTATTCTCCCCCAGCTGAACAACATCCAAAGCTAATGTGTTTTCTTATGACAGGCGCATTCGCCACAAGCGTGGCGAATGCGTAAAAATGGGCGTCTTATTTTGGGTGAGAAGTCTTATAGATTTGTAGTTTTTTGTTCGAGTGCAAGAGCAACGACCTTTGTTTAATCGCCTTTGAGATTAAAGTGAGACAGATATATTTGTCAAAAAATAACAAATACTTGAATTAAATACCAAAATAGTCCCTATGGTACATTGAAAAACACTATGTTATAAATTTAAAGACGCGCCTAATCTCTAAAATAAGTACATACTGCACTTAAAAATAAGTAAATAGGTTTAACACTTATGAAATGATGTATATTTGATGTACAAAATGTACTTACTTTCAAGACTAATCTTTTCCTGCAGAGAAAAAGTGTTGTGGTAAATATAAAGATTGGCCACGTTCCTAATCTTTTAAATAAATACGTTTTGTAATTAAAATAAAAAACAAGTAAGAAAGTTTCAGTCGGGTAAACCGACTAAGGTATACCCTCACTTTGTGAGTAATGTAATATTGAATATTACTCGAATTATTCTGTCAATTTGTGTGGGAGTTACCAGAAGGGGTTTATATAATACACCTTTTTTTCGCTGAACATTAGATACTTTAAATTCATTGCACTGTGCCGACTTATAAGCATTTATGTGCACTGGTATAAACGTTATGAGACAGTAAATTGTGGTATGATTTGGGAATTTTGTGTGGGAGGTACAAAAAGGGGCGTGGCAATAACGCCCATTTTTCACAGGGCTATAGGCACTATAAAAACATTACACTGTAAAAAATTTCAAGTATTTTTATACACTGGTTTTAATGTTATAAGCTATTAACTTTTGGTGCAAAAAGGTACCTTTGTGTGGGAGGTACCAAAAGGGGCGTGGCAACAACACCCATTTTTCCCTGGACTGTAGGCAATATAAAAGCACAATACTGTACAAAATTTCAAGTATTTTTATACATTGTTATTAATGTTATAAGCTGTTAATTTTTGGTGCAAAATGGAGCATTTGTGTGGGAGGTACCAAAAGGGACGTGGCGACTTCGCCCATTTTTCTCGAGTTGATAGCGACTAATAAGCTAATACTATGTGTGAAATTTCAAAAGATTCGAATAAGTAGTATAGCAGTTATTAAAGAATCAATATTTCACAACATTTTAACCCTTTGTGGGGGAGGTACTAGAAGGAGTGGACCAATATGGCCCATCTTCGAACTTAGCCGGAGATAGAAAAAAATATTACCACATACCAAATTTGAGGTCAATCGGTTACTCCTTTCGAGAGTTATCGTGCGCACCAGCCAGCAGACAGACAGACAGACAGACAGACAGACAGACGGACGGACATTGCTCATTCGACTTAAAATGACCCAAAACGGATTTCCTCCGAACATACTTGGGGTCTTAGGTCACTCCTTCGACGTGTTACACTTTTTTCCGTAGCAAATGATATATACCCTCGTCACACTAAAGTGAGGGTATAAATATTGATGAAATTGCCTTTAAGCACAAAATCTAATTATTTTAAATATCAGGGACCTTTTACGACGCCAATCTTTGTGTAAGACAAGATACGAATGGCAACAATTTTATATTTTTTTTAATATATTTTTTATTATACGATTTTTATTATTATATTTTATTTTTTATAATATTCATTAATTATAATATTATAACATTTATTTTATTTTTATATTTGTTATTATAATTTTTTTTATTATTATACGGTTTTCCAACAAGAGGTGTTATTTTGAATCACCCGGTATTTCGGTAGCTGTCACTTTTGAAGCTTTTATTCTTTGACATTTGACAAGTAGAAATGATGTCTGTTCAATAGAAAATGTATATTTTGAAATTTCTCGGACTACGTGCATTCGGGTTGGGTGTTTTTATGTTAGCACACTTGTCTCGAACATATGTTCTTAGTTGAGTTTGTTTTTAGTTTAGTTTGTTTCTGTGAGACATAACAGTTAGACGTGTTTTGCTAGTTCGGCGATTCGGTTCATATCTGCTCAATCGTCGCTAAACGCCGTCCTTTCATGGGTCTCTTCACCTTTTCTATTGATTTCCAATTTGCGCTACTTAATGCACAGTATTTAATATCATTCCAGCTTAGGTTAGGGATCGCTGCTTCCATATCCATTTAATTTGTCGTCTCCAGGTGTGTGATGGGCGCCCTCTGCGTCGGCTGCCCTGCGGTTTCAGTCGATGGTTTGTCTGGCAACATCATCTGTTGGTTTCCTCAAAGTGTGGCCAATCCGTCCACATTTACGCCTTCTTATTTCAATATGGATTGGTTGTTGTTGTTAATTGTCCTGGCCCAGAATATGCGAAGAAATTTTCGCATCCACATAGTATGACTGATTTTACATTTGAGTTATATAGGTTCAGTTTTGTCCTGCTCGATATAGAGTTCGATCTCCAGACAGAGCTAAAAAGGCCAAATGCTTGCTTGGCTTTGTTTAATCGTTTGAGGATAACATTTTTGGATTCACCAGTCTTGTCGAATACGCTTCCTAGTTAGAGCATAATAGTATAGTTATAAAAAATATTAATTATAACGGGTGATCCAAGTAGAGATACTTTTTTCAATAGCCTTTTTTGACAGATCACCTGTGAGTCGTGTCATGCTGTCATGTTATTTTTGTTAAGTATTGTTTGGCATTTCATCATGGAAAGACTTACGCCTGAACAACGTTTATAAATCGTTCAACTTTATTACGAAAATTCACGTTCTGTGAGGAATGTCTTTCGTGCACTTCGCTCAACTTATGGTCTACATAATCGGCCTACTGAGCGTACTATTCGCAACACCATCACCCATCTTGAGACACAGCATTCATTATTGGATAATATTCGACCGAATAGACCACGTCCAGCACGCAGTGAAGAAAATGTAGCGGCCGTAGCAGAGAGTGTACACGAAGACCGTGGAGAGTCGATTCGGCGCCGTTCGCAGCAACTCGGACTGACGTATGGAACGACTTGGCGCATTTTACGTCGAGATCTTAAATTGAAAGCATACAAAATACAGCTTGCGCAAGAACTGAAGCCACCCGACCTTCCCAAGCGACATCGCTTCGCTCTATGGGCTCTTGAAAAGTTCAAGAAGATCCGACGCTTTCGAGCCAAATTTTGTTCAGCGATGAGGCCCATTTTTGGCTCTATGGGTATTTAAACAAGCAAAATTGCCGCATTTGGGACGAAGAGCAACCGGAAGAGATTCAAGTGCTGCCACTTCAGCCAGAAAAAACAACGGTTTGGTGTGGTTTGTGGGCCGGTGGAATCATCGGTCCATATTTCTTCAAAAATGATGCCGGTGAGAACGTAACCGTCAATGGCGACCGTTATCGTGCCATGATAACCGACTATTTGGTGCCTGAAATTGAAGCTCGTGATCTCGGCGACATTTGGTTTCAACAAGACGGCGCCACTTCCCACACATCGCATCAATCAATGGATTTATTGAGAGAACACTTCGGTGAGCAGATAATTTCACGTTTTGGGCCGGTCGATTGGCCACCAAGATCGTGTGATATCACAACGTTAGACTTTTTCCTGTGGGGATATGTAAAGTCTAAATTGTATGCGGACAAACCCGCTTCGATTCAGGACTTGGAGCAAAACATCACGCGTGTCATTCGCCAGTTACCAGTCGAAATGCATTTCATAGACATAATCTTCAAAAAATAAATGCCAAAGAATGTTCTTTCAAGTTTTGGTGTATTCAAAGACGTATAGTAGAATTTTATGGAAAATATTTTTGTAAAACATTTTGACGTGCTAAACACCGGTTTTAGGGGTGACTTTCATCCTTTTTCACAAAAGGGGACCAAGAAGGCCCCTACATTGTGGAGCTACAGGGTTAAAAGGTTCAACAAAAATGCTCCTTGTAGTGTTCTAAGTAATGTTGGTGTAGACATCCTAAATCTAAAATGTAAGGATCACAAGGATTCCTACGCCGATTCATCATATTAATGTGCAAAAGGGGGAATTATTGAGCCCCGTTAAATATAACCTACATACGTAAAGTTTCAAAATAATCTTTTCTTTACCCCATCTATCAGAACCTTGTTATTTTCAAAAAAAAAAAAATAATTTTGTTCCACAGTCTAATTATGGATTTTTAAGATCGAAGAATATGAAAGCGGTGACTAACGAATTCGTAATTAATTCTTATTAATGTTGAAGAAGACGAGCAATTTACTAGTTATTAGAAGTCTAAAACGTGGAAAGTGTTTCCATAAACTTAAATCCTACACTTCTGCGTTTTTATAAATATGTTTCCCGTGAGTTAAGTTTCCTTCATTCTTTAAGCAGAAGAAAACAGAATTCCTTCAAACAAATGTAATAAATTCAATTTCAAGATTTATGTTATAAACAACAAATAAAAAAGTTTTAGTATCGATAACAAAATAAGTAAAGGTAGCAAAGTTATATAACCATTCGTTCGTGTCAATAAACGCACAACCCGACAAAGCTAAGTATGTATAAGCATTAAAAAGGTTATATGCAACTTCTCTCCCATATAAAAGCAAGGACAAGGAATATTGACTGTTACCAAGCAAGAAAGCAAATATAAATATGTATGAATTTCGATGGTACAGAGTTGCCATGTAATAATTACAAAAATAAGGAATAAATAAGGAAAAACTGCTTCCCTAAATTTTAGAAAACTCATTGATTATTTATTTTACTCTTTGACATTCAAATATTTGTTTAGTTCGAAAAATGGGGAAAACTGCAAATGTTTTTCTATTTCAGACTTTGACTTTGTCCATACTTAATGTATTCAATCCTACATAAACATATAGTTAAGGGTATTTAAATATCTGTCCCCATTTGAGGACAGCGACCGGTGATGGGATATTTACAATTTTTAGTATGCCATTAGTTCTGCGACTCCAATAAAACACCCTACACAATAAAAACGCATATCAAATATGGAAATCAGATCGCAGGTTTTATATCCACTTTTACAGCGAACAATTCTTATAACAGAGAAGTAGTAATAAATTGAATAAACTATTAATTAAAACATCAGATGGGGGGGAAGAATGCAAAATTTGTAAAAAAAAAATAAATTCGATTAGGCCATAAAAACAAAATTCATGTACATATATTACATGCAATAAATTTTTGCTTTATACAAATAATAGTACGTGAACAAAGAAAATAAAACTCAATTAGCAAATAAAAGTACAATACACAAAGAGAAATTTTATTGAGATGACTAGGAGCAAGCAAATAAATGACAATCACTTTTTTATTATTATTAAAGAAAACCGAACCAAATATAAATCACATTTTTTATTGCTAAAGAGAATCTGAGGTAAACCTATGTTTTTTTATACGAGTATATACCAACTTTGATGTCAGCTATATAATGTAATCAAATTTATGATCCATACTAAAACTGTACTCAAGCAGATGGTTGGAAATAATTAGAAATAATATAATAGAATAGACATACATCCCTGGAAAAGGAAAGAAAGTAAGAGCTACTTATATACCTAAGGTCACACTTAAATCTGATGCGATATATAGCCAAAAATAAAGGGTTTTCCAACAATAGGTGTTATTTTGGTATTCAAAGCAAAATCCAATTTTTTTGAGATAAATGATCGGATGTTTATTTCATAATAAAAAGGAAGGTATGCCGTTAATAATGAATAACAACATCAGCCAAATGGCCACCACGACCACGCTTACGGGGAAATTTTCCATAACCAAATCGCAAAGTCGCTAACCTATGTCCTCGATAGCCTCACGGATTCTATCTTTGAGGTCTTGAATCGACGCTGGGCTGTTGGCGTAGACCTTATCTTTCACGTGGACCCAAAGGAAGAAGTCGCAAGGTGTTAAATCACAACATCTCGGTGGCCAATTGTGATAACACGGTCCGGAAACTTTTCCCGTAACAGAGCAATGTTTTCGTTGCTTGTGTGGCACGTAGCGCCGTCTTGTTGAAAGTAAACGTTGTCCAGATCAATACCATCCAACTCCGACCATAAAAAATCATTAATCATCTCTCGATAGCGCAATCCATTCACCGTAACTGTTGATCCAACCTCATTTTCGAAAAAGTAAGGTCCAATGACCCTCCGGACCATAAACCGCACCAAACAGTCACACGATGAGGATGGACAGGCTTTTCAACAATAACTCTTGGGTTTTCCGAGCCCCAGATGCGACAATTTTGCTTATTGACGTAGCCACCGAGGTGGAAATGGGCCTCATCAGTCAAGATGATTTTTCGATGATTTTCGATTTTTCGATTTTTAATAATTTCAATGCGTTGTTGAATCGTGTATCGTTCCATTTTTAGTAATGGCGTAGTTTCTACTTGTCAAATGTCAAAGAATAAAAGCTTTAAAAGTGACAGCTACCGAAATACCGGGTGATTCAAAATAACACCTCTTGTTGGAAAACCCTATACATAAAATAAGTGAGAAAATTGCAGCAGAGTAAACCGACTAAAGCAATCCCTCACTTTGTGAGAAATATGATATGGAAGGGAGATTCGATAAAACGGTTGACAATTTTCTCATTCTTTGTCAGGAGAACTACAGAGCCGATTAACTTGCTAGGAAAGGGACGACATTACAAAATCTCGAAGAATTTGCATATATTGGTGCGCCACTATACACATGCAAGCTTTGGCTTAGGCAAGAGGCAGTTCAACGAAAGATCGACAGAAATCGGCACCTGTAGGGTAGCTAGACAAATCTGGCCATGATATGACCTGAGAAGTTCAAAATATCTCCTCGCACTAGAGAGGAAATGGTTGTCTACGTTAGTGATAGTTCTGACGGAACACTTGGTTATTGACTCCAATGACTGCTGCAGAAGCTGTGGATATGAGGAAGAAGTGGAGAGCTTTGAGCACTTGCTATTTCACTGTCCCGCTTTGAGATAAAGACGTCTGGACATACTGGGGTCGGCCTTTCTAGGTTGTTTAAGAGATCACTCCAGTATTAGTACTATCGATAACATAAACACGTCGGTTTCGTCGAGGGGAATTTCAGCCCGTGGTGACACTAGGAACCTAAACTGGTCTATGTGAGCTGCTAAAAAAAAAAGGCTGCCAACCTAACCTACACCTAGACCTTGTCAGGATATAGTATTTGATAATAAAAAATAACAGTAAGGAAAGACGAGCGGGGCCGACTGTATAATAACCTTCACCATACTTTGCCAATGCAGGGAGAAATATGTAGGGGCTATATCAAACCATTAGTACTATGCATTTTTGCAGGTTAAATGGAGTAAATTTCTAAATTCCCGGCACATTGACTAAAAAACGTAGGATTTACGCCGCTGAGAAATCAAATTCTTGTGTGTTCTTCATAAAGGGGTTATACAGAAACGTGGACCGTTTGAAAATTAATATTAAGGAACGATATAATGCAATATAAAGTAAAAAATGCTTAAATTTCAGCATGTTCGGTTAAAAAATGCGCCAAGAAGTCTAATCGGAAGGGAGCTTTATCATAACATGAACCGATGTGCCACATTTTTACTACGAACGATTAAGTGCACAATAAGGAATAAAATCTTAAACTTCTGCCGGATCAACTGAAAAATGTGTTTCCTAGTGTCAAAGAATAATATATCAACACATGGACCGATGTGTCCCCTTTTCAATAGGCAGGGGCCCCCAAAATCGAAGCGGAAGCCATTTATTTTAAATTAAAGTTGTAAAAGATAAGAAAGGCACAAAATGGCCCGTTCTGTTATCTTTCAAAACACGCAGACTTTGTAAAAATCGGTTCGATGTTCAAGAACAATTAAAAATTTCGTAAAACAAACAAAAAGATATATATTTTTTAATCTTGAAAATTTCATATATATTTTTTTCTTTTAAATAAATGATAGCAAGATCTTATTTTACTATATAGGCTCTTATGAACTTTTCAAAAATAAAATGAAAATGCTAATATTAAAGCAAGATTTTATTTTACAATATATAGCAACTTTTTATTAACTTTTCAAAAAAAAACTGCAAATGTTAATATTAAAAATTCTTGGTGCCAGTCTTAATAACCGAAATAATATGATTGCGTAACCAAAATAATAATATGTTCCCACTGTAATCAAATTATAGTCTGAATCAGCCGAAACAAGATTGCCGTGACCACAATGTAGTAGTATTATCACTGTTTAAATGCGTAGATGTCGCACAACTTCCCTAGCTTGTACAATCCCCTCGTTGATTGGCAACCCTTGGTGGTTTAACTAAGAGGAGTCTCTGCCATATCCAGCGCTGCCAGTTTAGGGGATTTATCCCCAATTTGGGGATTTTTCTTTGCGAATGGGGCTATATTTTTTGGTTTGGGGATTTGGCGGGGATTGCAATTTTCTATAATTACTTTTATTGTTATTTGTATTTTCTGTTAAATCTATTTTTTTAGAGAATGCGTCCGTAAAAATTTTGTCAAAAGTTCGTACAAAAAGTAGCTTGACTCGAGAAAGAGAAGAAGTACGAATTGTAGGAAGGGATTCCTAACAATGGACTCCCTCCTGGGCGATATTCGCATGAAACAGAAAGAAGAGCGTGTTTTTACAACTCTCCTTCAGCAATACCCGCATAGTTCGGATTGCCGTGAGACTTCCAGAAAGCCAAGGTTGTTGCTGATTTTCGATACCACGTTTCTCGTCTTCGGATTTCGTATTGAATCATTTGTTGTTTTGCACTCGCGCACATCACTTTTCATTTAGCTCTCCTACTGAGCGCATCACTTGTCGTTTTATTCTTGTGTTGTTTGTATGTCATACTGGTATATTATGACAAAATTATTTATTTGGCTAATATCACATTGTTTTATTGTTGCCACTTTCGTGAAAAGTGGCAACCTTCGAATTCATATGTTTTAAGTTTCAAGGCCCCTGCTGTTTAGTTTATTTATCACTCAAAAGTAAACAACCTCAGTGAATTTTTACAAATTAATATTTTACAATATTTTCATTTGAAAGGTCTAAGTCAAACCAATTTTAAAACCGAGCTAGATTCCACTTTAGGGGAGTCTGCTCCTTCGTTTAAAAATATTGGGTGGCAGAGTTTAAACGGCAAGTACGTGCTGCCAAGACGAACACCGTAGAGGTTGGGGTATCCACGCCAGAAATGGTTAACAAAATCCACGTCGGTTGAAGTTTCGTGAGCTAGCAGAAGTCATAGTAATTTCAAAAGGTGCTATACATCGCATATTAACGGAAAATTTTATGATGATAAAGCTGTGCCCAAGATGGGTGCCGCGTTTGCTCACAATCAAGACAATGCACCAGTCACACATCCATAATTGCGATGGCCAAAATCAATGAATTAAAGTTTGAATTCCTTCAGCACGCACCTTATTCTCCAGATTTAGCTCCCTCGGATTATCTTTTGTTTCTTAACTTGAAAAAACAAGAGAGAAGCTAGATAGTTCTTTATAAAACCAGTGTATCGAAGATATTGAAAATCACTTTAAAATGTATTTTCGTTAGATCGGCTAATTTTGGGACCGCCATCGTATATTCTTTTTATTTTGTTTTCGGACCTGGAGGTCATATTTCAGAAAAAATCGAAAAAAGACGGCATTATTTTTTCAGCAAATCCGAATTAGTTCCGGAAGTCTCATCCCTTTATAAAAAGAATCGGTTAGGGAAGCGAGTGGGGAATTAGTACACACAAAGCAATTTAATTCCCTATTCGATTGCTTTTTCGGAAAATTTTTTAACTGTGAAGTTATTTTTATTCTTGACTAAAGTAAAAATTATTTATTTCGAAAATATGTACAATTAATATATGTTTAAAGAGTGCTTGAGTTTTTGTTTATTACGCTGTTAAATATTTCAAAATTTTATCAATACTTCAAAAAGAGTGATATTATAAAATCAGTCACCATGAATATTACCTTAAAAAGGGCAATATTTATACCTTCTATAATTTTCACTTAGTACTCACTATTGTTTGTTGTGTTATTGTTGATTTCAAATCAATTTATTTTATAAACACATAGATTTTATTCCAGACTTACCTAAAAAAAGAAAAGAGAAAATGAACAAATGGAAATAAATATAATATAGTGATAATAGAAATTATTTATTATTATAATAATTTATTTAAATTACTGAGGTCAGGCATGGAAGTGTTACCATCTTCCCACTGCTGTGACAGCCACACGGCTAATGGCAACGCGCTCATTTATTTACAAGTGTCCGTCTAAAATGTTGTTTACAAGCCTACAGAAGCATATCGTTTTACGTCGCAAATAAAAATAGGTTATCGGACTTGAATTCACGCGCAACAGTGTTATAGCTTTCTATTTTGACTGGGAAATTGCAACCAGCCACTGATAACGAGCTACGACACTTATGTGTGAACATAATGTTTTGTATATGGGACGTTGGTGCACAATATTCGCTCGAAAGGTGTAACCTATTTACTTCAAATTTTGGTCGTGGTAATATTTGTATCTATATCAGGCTATGTTCGAACCTAACCTAAACCTAAACCTACTGAAATATTTATTCTCCATGTCTACGGTATTATTTTCGGCCAAAAAATTACGAACATACTACGGGGTTTTTTTAATTCAGGGATAGGGATAGGGATTCGCCATTCTCCATAACAATTTTCTCCACTTTCTCAACATTTTCATTGGATTTTGACTAGGTGGATCTTTCATGACGAGCTTCGTTATTCTCGACTTTGTACCACTTGTAAACATATTTCTGACTCAGAGTACAAACACTATATGCCACTTTTAACATTTCAAGTGCTTTTGAGCACTTAATTCCATGTTTTTTACAAAATTTTATGCAAATTCTTTGATCTATTTTTTTTTCTATAGCAGAAAATCTAGACGATTTCTTGTCTCTCACAAACAAACTAAACACACACAAACTCAACTAAGAACATATGTTCGAGACAAGTGTGGCAAAATTAAAAAACCCTAAACGAATGCACGTAGTCTGAGAAATTTCAAAATTCACCTTTTTGAATTCAACAGACCCCGTAAATATATATAGGGTGATCCATTTCGAGGTTCCCTATTTTTTTTAGTGAAAAAACACGGAAAATTAAATTTAAATGGGGAATGTTTATTATCATTTGAAAGAACATTCTTTGCCACTTATTTTTTGACGATTATGTCTATCAAATTTTGGCCGCGGCTACGTCTCAGATGGTCCATCCGATGAGTCTAATTTTCGATGACTCGTTCGAGCATTTCTGACTGACATAACTTTAGACTTTTGGTAACTGACATAAACTTTAGACTTTACATATCCCTACAGGTAAAAGTCTAACGGTGTGATATCACACGATCTTGGTGGCTAATCGACCGGCCCAAAACGTGAAATTATCTGCTCACCGCACTGAAAAAAAAAATAGTAATGAAACTAATGATGACACTTTCTTATATTAAGTATGCTACCTCGGCATCAATTCAATGAAAATTTTCATTAAAATAATGAAAATTTACACGTTTTTTACGAAATTTTCCTTAATATAAAGTTTTTTGAATTTGAATTAATGACTATCTAATCATTAGTTTTGTGTACGCGCTTCTTTAAATGTACGCATTTAAATTAAAGAAAAAAATCATTATTTTTGTGCCAATCCGCATTATTTTAAGTAATATTTCAATACTTTTAAGGATTTTTTACATTAACACTATGACGTAGACATGTCATAGTTTTAATGCCGAATCGGACTTAATTAACAGTATGAGATATTTGAGTAATAAATTTAAGGCTATGCTCCCCTTAAAGGAAAGGCTGTCTTGGTAATAAATTTTATGACTATTGTCATTATTTTTAAGAATACATACGAGAGAATTATACAATCTCTCCCTCCCTCTCTCGCTCGGAGAATCAGTTTTGTTTGGTAATGTGTGAATCAATAATTGTTATGGAATGCTAGAAGAGAAAATAGAGAACAGTTCTGTTCGTTTTCTTTTAAATCGTCAGTTATTTACAAGCAATGGAAGGAAACGGTTGTCTGTTTTCGGGACGCGGATTGTGAAAAAATTTGGTTGCTGTGAATATGTAAGTATACGTGAATACATACGTGCATATTGCACCTAAAATAATTTTAATATGGGCTGTTAACAGTTATTTTTGCTAAAGCATAGCAACAACAACAAATGAAACCGTCGTGTACATGTGTGTATGCATGTGGTTATGCCGTCGGCGTCACCATCGATCTCTGTGATAAGGGAGTGCGTGTGTCATAGTTATTTTTGCTGTATTTTATTTATGGCGATGTACATGCGTTTTTGAAGGAGATCTTGTTTGTAAGTCCTGTGAAGAGATTTGTGCCAAATTGATGATAAAAATGTGAGTAATAGATTTTGTAATACTGAAAGAGACAATGTTTGTGGGAAAATGTTTACGTACGTGAAAAATAATATTATTCTGAAATAAACATCTTATTGGCAATTACAAAATTAACAAAACACATTTTAATTGAAAGTATTTATTTATTAAAAATACCAGCGCATAATGCAGAAATGTAAAATTATTTGTGGCAATATAGAAATTTATTATTAATAATATGTTATACATATAACTATCTTTTTTAATTTTTTTAGTAAAATAATTATAGAATGGGTCTTTTGTGAGAAGAATGGCAAATTTTACAAAATATTTCAACGTAAGTATTATATTATATATTATATTTCTCTTAGTTTTCAGCGTTTTCCAATTGTGATATGATAAAATTTATTTGCATTTTTTTTAGTTTATAGATAATTTTATTTGATTTACTTTTAGAAAAAATTTAATTATTTTAATTTTAGATCACGCAATATTTGAAGATAAATGTGATGGATATATGAAAAATGCAGTGCTGAATGCCATTTATAAATTACAACAAATAAGTGAGATTTGGAAACAATAGATTTGGAAACAATATTTGTAAGTACATATTATGTATTTCTGAACAAATATATTTTATTTGAAAATCAAGAAATTTAATTTGGAACGCATATACATATTAATGTATTTGAATAAAATATATTTGCGAACTGACGTTCACATATAAAATACGTGTTTTCACACAAACAAAGTTATTGTTAAAAAGTTTTCCAAATATAATTTATTTAAAAAGATGTTTTCCTTTTTTGAATTTTAGTTTAAATTTTTCCTTGATTTCGTGTTCATAATTGCTTCATAAGTACTTCATAATTAAACCTGCTGTTAGATTAGGCCCGTTTGGTCTAATTTTTGTATCGTTTCCTTTATAAACGGTAATATATGTATGTATAAATATTGCCTTATAATTTGGTCCAAGGGATATTTTTGTTTTACTAAAATCAAAATAATGAGCGTTTTTTCACGAAGTATTGAATAAAAATAAATATAAAATATTGTCTTCCATATTCATTTTATATGAAAAATGTAATGTTGACCAAATGGACTCTTAATCTAGGATTCGTACAGATTTGCTAATCTAACACCAGGGTTAGGAATGCCATAAGCAGCATTAGCTTTTGTTTTACAGAAGTAATTTTTAATAAGTTTTTGTAGTTTTGTTTGCTAACAAAACTTAAGGTTTTAAAATCTAAGTCACGATTGATTCTTTTGAGAAAATTATTTTTGATAATTTATATGAAAAATGTCACTTTCAAAACAATCAGTTACTATTATTAATAATATCTTACATAAATATTTTTTTTTTTAACTTTTAGTACAGCAAATTTTGTATGGATCTATTATGAGAATTTGTGTCGTAGAAGAGTGACTAAATATTTCAGTGGAAGTAAGTATATTCCAAAGATTTTAATATATCTCTTATTTTTCAACATTTTGTGACAGTTTTATGATAAAATTTATTTTAATACTTTATCGTATATAAATCATTCTGTTTGACTTATATTCAAATTATTTTCATTTCAGTTCGCGCAATTGAACTTTATTTGGATATATGAAAAATTAAAAATTTACAAATTGCAGGAAATGAGTGAGCATACAAACTATGTATATGATATAATAATATAATATTTGTTTTATATAATTTCTATTTAAATTCCAGCCAAATTCTAGGTTAAAAATCATTAAGGTCGGTTCCGATAAAAATTGTTCATGGACAACAAATAAAGAAACGAATCCCGCTATAGAATCGATACATAACAATACAATATTCGAATAAAAGTCAAACTTCATAGTGTGTTGGCCGATTTGTCTTTATACAATTACATTTTGTTTTAAATTATAAAATGTTCAAGGTTATCCGTAATATGTATTATATTTTTTTGTATAAAAATATAATGCAATATAAAATATAACAAATAAAATATATATTTAGAAAGATAAAGTGTTGTGTTATTGAATTTTCTATGAATATTAAATGATTTCAAAGAAAATGATTCATTTAAAAGAGTAACATTATAATCAATATAATGTAACGAATTTTCCATACATATTTAAAAAAACTGTATTTAAATTCATGTATGCCTTAAATTAATTACCAGTATATTCTTATATCAAGGACAAACATTTTAAATTTTATTACGATAATGTTTTAAATTATATGATATTTTACTAAAAATAAGCACGCGACATACTTAAATTTACGCAAAAATGTGCTTATTTTAAGACCAAACATAATTATTTTTATTACCCAAAATTCTTAATTCTATGAAATGCATCCTCAAAACAAGTACTATTCAAGTCTTTAAATTAACTATAAAACCTTCTTATTTTTATAGCGATTGTCTTTGGCTCGAAATCATTGCCGAAATCTTAAACTTTACGAAAAATTCATTGATTTTCAGTACGCTTTTTTTTTAGTGCGAAGTGTTCTCTCAATAAATCCATTGATTGTTGCGATGTGTGGGAAGTGGCGCCGTCTTGTTGAAACCAAATGTCGCCGAGATCACGAGCTTCAATTTAAGGCATCAAATAGTCGGTTATCATGGCACGATAACGGTCGCCATTGACGGTTACGTTCTCACCGGCAAAATTTTTGAAGAAATATGACCGATGATTCCGTTACGTCGGATCGGGAATCGGTCAATGGCAAAAAGATAGCTCTTAACCAGAGCTAAAATATTGCTCATGGGTGTCAATGTCGTGGGTCGACTGGAGTGTTTTTTTGTTTTTTGATTTAAAAAAATGGACTTAGCGCAATTGACGAACGATTATTTTGATAATAAAACTGAATAATTTGTAAACGTTGTTCTGGCGTAAGTTTTTCCATGATGAAAGGCCAACCAATGCTTAACAAAAATAACATGAAAGCATGACACGACTCACACGTGATCTGCAAAAAAAAGCTATTGAAAAAAGTATCTCTACTTAGATCACCCTATATATATATATATATTATTTTATTTTGTAAAATAATAATAACAGAATAATAGATTTCTCGGCATTTTAAGTGAGAATGAATAACTGGTAGATACATACTTAAATCGGGTTATAAACAAATATTATGAGATGTAAAAGCACCTAAGAACTCTCATTTTGTTGCCTGTCTACTATACCCGTCCATTCAAAAATGCACTTAACAAACAAATTTTATGAATCGTATATTCCCTTCAAGTGCCTTTGTGAATAAATAAAAAACCAACCATCCATAAAACGAAATAAAAGAAGCAACTAACAGACAAAATTTGTTGTGTCATTGCATGGCTCCTGACAGTCAGTGTGACTGCTTGTCTGCCCGCCTGTCAGGCCAACTATCAGCCATCTATATTGTACATACATACATACATAGGTATCTCACGTTCCCCAATTGTGGCATTTGAAAATGGCGAATATAGTATTGTTTCTTCGTCGACAGAATGACTTGCCTCTGCCAGCTTGACTCGCTCGATCTCTATCTGCCTTTCCCCTGAAAATATATTTCAAAATGCATTTTTCGTTTCCTCTTTTGAGTTTTGTTGAACATCGTTGTGTTATTATAAAAATTATAAATAATTTATAACAAAAATCGAAATTATAAATTATTTATAAAACAGAAAACTCATGGCAGCTATGGAACTGGAGTTGAGACGAAAGACTTTTCCTTAAAAAATAATACAAGGCAAGTACATACTTGGGTAGTAGAGATGGACAGACAGACAGACAACGATTGTATACATTCTATTCTACAGAGATACAATGGCAATACGTGGCAGATAAATATTGTTCGAACTGTATTCGCGTACAATAGGCGCTGCACAGAAACGGGAAGAGAAGAGGACGAAAAAAGTCAATATAATGCTAATTTATAAGACACGTCAGCAGTTTTTTTTGGCTATATGTGAGCTTACTTAGCGGAGAAATAAATGAACGCTCCGTGCACTATGGGCAGGTCTTACTACAGGTGGTAAGAAGTTTCAGGAAATGTCCTGCATAAAAATTAACATAACATAAAAAGGAAGTGAGTGAGAACAGGAGAGGCGAGGTTTGCTATATATATATTTCGGGTCTAACACAAAAAAAAACAATAATTTATCATTTGAAATGGTTGTATGGTTTTTCAAAATATTCTCCGTGAAGATCAATACACTTTTGCATGAGCTGAAATTAATTTTCGAAGAACTTTTTCTCTCAGATTGAGACACCTCCAAAACATGGTATTTCAACGCTTCAACAGCGGCTTCGGGCGTAGAAAAAATAAAGTTGACTACGCAGTTTATTCTTGATGTTTGGAAATAAGAAGAAGTCATTGAGTTCCAAATCAGGGCTGTAAGGCGGATGACCCATCAATGCGACATCTTGAGTGCTCAAATAGCCCATTGTTTAAGCTGTTGTGTGAGAGCTCTTATTGTTTTTCCTTATTTCTTCGAACAATGTTGACAAACAGATGATTGTGTACCACTCAGAACTGACCGTCCTACGTTCCACAAAAGGCACTGTGGCCACATGACCGGTTATACCGATTCACGAAGAACTTTTGTTGGGTTTGGCTCGTTTTGAATGACCCATACAGTCGATTGCTATTTTGTTTCGGGCTTATATGCATTAGGGCGGGCCAAAAGAAAAATATGACGGTTGTGCTCCTATCAAAAGAAAGCTTGTTTTGTTTAGTGAATATCCTCAAAATATTGCGAACATATTACAAAAACTCTAAAATTCATGTTTTTCTTGCAAATACCGGGCATATTGGACTAAATCGCGACATTTTTCATATGTACAGCTAGTACTCGCTATTCAGCTTGAAGCAGTATCAATATTGCTGATAGAGTCGAAGTTATTGACGATTTGAAGGCGTATTTTTGCTTGAAAGTAGCTGTGGTCAGGGGATTGTGGACATACCAAAGCAATTATATTTCAAAATGTGTGGTAGGGATGTTCACAATCCCCTGACCACAGCCAAATATAAGTATATACTTAGCCAATTATCAACAATATAAATAAATAAATGATATTCTGTTCATAAATAAATTTCCTTTATAAAATTTCGGCTTCAATAGTGAATATTGATACTGTTTCCAGCAGAATAGCGAGTTCTAGCTGTAAATATTATAAATGTCGCGATTTAGTCCAAATGTCCGATATTTGCAAGAAGAAGAATTTTAGAGGTTATGTAATATCGCTCTAGTCCACTGGCGGCTCAAGATATAACCCAAATATTTAGAGGATACTCACTAAACAAAACAAGCTTTCATTTGATAAGAGCACAACCGCCATATTTTTCTTTTGACCCGCCCTAATATGCATATGTCTATGATCCGTCACCTGTGACGATTTTATACACTGCATTTGAGCTACCGCTGTTGAATTTGTTCAACATTTCTTTGCTTCAATCGACACAAGCCTTTTTTGAACATTGCTCAAATTATGTGGGATCCAACGAGAACAAATTTTTTTCACGGCTAAATGAACATGCAATACCTTATTGATGAATGCCATACTAATTCCCCAGGATGCCTCAATCTCCCGGTATGTCACATGTCGGTCTTTCTTTATCAGTTCAGCCACAGCATCGATGGTTCCCGCAAAATGAGCCAAGTTCGGAGAAAACTATTGGTACCAGCGATTTACAGTGGTTTGTGATGGTGCTTCAGCACTATTATCTCGATAATCCCCGTCAAAAATCGTAAAATATCATCATAAATTCCATTTTTTGACCGAGATGATTTTTTTAACACACCGTAGACAAAACAGTTCGCGCTCAAATGACAAAAGGGTACTCTAAGTACATGAATAGGTGGAGCGAAAAACTATATGTAGCTCACAGTGGGATTATGAACTGGGAAAAAGTCATCTAGGATTTGAGACGTATACCAGGGCGGTCCCAAAATTAGCCGACCTAACAAAATTTGTCTTTATTTGTCAGTGTAATCTGCTTTTGGCTCGATACAATTTTTCCAGCGATTTTTAATAGCTTCGAAGCCCAGTTTAGAGTAAGAACTGTGTAGCTCCTGAAAACAGCCATCAACCTCCACCTCTTCGTTGCAAATCTTTTTCTGCCGAGCCGTTTTACCATCAAATATGGTAAGTAGAGCCCGAATGTTCGGCTTCGGCTACGGCTACGGCCAAAACTCGACATTCGGCCAATATTCGGCATTCGGCCACAAAATCAGCCAAAGTTGGCCGAAGGCCGATTGTTCGTTCAAAAAGTACAAAAAAATAGAATTATATGACTTTTTAAAGAAAATTCTATTATGGAAATCTTCATAGAAGTGTACAGAAGTGAACAATACTACAAAAATAATTTGAGAAAGGACACCAATAATTTGAGAAAGTCATGTTTTTCTTTGTCCATTATAACATTAAGGTTTTTTTCTTTAATTTTATGTGCTAAGTAAATAAATACTTAAGCAGTAGAAATAAACTGATTAAAAACACAATTTTTTGGTGCAAAGTAAACAATTCTTTTACAAAAATAAAACATTCGGCTTCGGCCGAAGGTTGTAAATTTAGCCGAAGTTCGGCTATGGCTTCGGCCTTAAAATCCGACTTCGGTCGGGCTCTAGTGGTAACTAAAAATATTCCGAGGGAGCTAAATCTGCGAATAAAGTACGTGCTGAAGAAATTCGAAGTTTAATTAATAGATGTTGGCCATCGCAATAGTGGATGTGAAAACTGGTGCATTGTTTTGATTGTGAGCAAACGCAGAACCCATCTCGCGCACAACTTTCTCATCATAAAATTTTCCATCAACATGCGATGTATAGCACTTTTTGAAACGCCTATGACTTCAGCTTGCTCACAAACCTTCAACCCGCGGTCATCCAATACCATTTTGTCGATTTTTTTACCATTTCTGGCGTGGACACCTCAATTGGGCGACCACTACACTGTTTGTCTTGGCAACTCATACGGCCCGTTTATACTCTGCCACAAAATATTTTATAGCTGTAAACGAAGAAGCAGACACACCAAAGTAGAATCTAGCAAGGTATTAATATTGGTTGGACTGAGACCTTTCAAATGAAAGTATTGTATTACATATTGGTAACCAATTTTGTCCATGTTTACAAATTCACTGAGATAGTTTACTTTTGAATGCTCAAAAAAAAACTGAACAAAGTGGCGACATGAAACTTAAAACATATGTTTTAGAGAGTTGCCACTTTTCACTAAAGTTTTTTTTAAACTACTACCGTCATCTATATGTCATGACGGTTAATTTTGGGATGACCCTCTAGCTTCTAAGATATCGGCTATATATATACCAGATATTGTAACGCCGATATCTTGAAAACTAGAATACATGAATCGTTCGATTGGAAAACCATAAGTAGCTGACAGTGAGATTATATACTGGGAAACAATCCTATGTATATGGCCAATAAAAATGTAATGTGAAACACCAAATTAAAGCACCCTTTATAGAGTTGAAAATTAAAAGAATTTATTCAATGCTATGTAAAATTATTTTAAATTTCGGTTAAACCAGCACCAATGTGCAAAGGTTCCTTGAGTTTAACAACAACAACAATAACAACATTGTCCACACACATACGTGAAAGTCATCAAATTTCGATGGTATAACGAGCGAGTGAGTGAACGAGCAAAAAATACGCAACTGCCACTCTAACATTAGCAATAACAACAAATACAACAGAAACAACAACACATGAGTCAAGCTTAATTGCTATCATTTCCGACCGCGGTACAACAGAGTTGTACTCGTACTCGTACCTATCTATTGCCGTCGTGTATACGACGATGGGCCAACCGAGTGAGACTACTCGACCAAATGACCAACCGGCAAACCAAGTGACCACCACAACCACCACTACTACTACACACCATTACGGTGGGTCATTATTATTGCAGCAGGTAATTAATGGGCAAAATGAAAGGAACTCTGCCACAATTGATTTTCTCGGTAACTACGGACTGACCCTAGGGTTCATCAGGTGAGGGGAGAGAAGAGGTTAGAGGAGAGGAAATGTTGAAACCTGCAGCGAAATCATTAAGACACTTCCGGCAATAGAATTGCCATTCATTAGTAAATATAATTTGTGGTATTCAGAAAAGTTCTGAGTTCTAGAAAAATGCCTCGTTCCAATCATGGGTTTTGAATTGATATAGGAAATTAAAAGACGTAAGAATATTACAGTCAAGTAAACTTAACTAAGATATACCTTCACTTTGTGAGTAATGGAATATGATACTTTGTGTGGGATCCAAAAAGGCGCATAGGGTTTTTTCTTAGTCTACAGTCATTGCAAAAGTATATAGTCAAACAGAATATAAAATCATTTAGTTGATTGCTACAGAGGTTACGGGAAAGTTGTGTTCGAACGAATCTGTCAATTTGTCTGGGGGTTCTGAGAAGGTGTTTGACGGACCTACTGCACTTGCTGAAGTACACAGAAATAGAACACGTTTGCTGCAGTAAATAACCAGCTCATTAAAGTAGTTTTGTTGAAATCTTTCGTTCCTGCAAATAAACATTACTCTGTTACAACAATACTGACGTTGATATAACGAATCGATTTTTCGTTACTTTTCGTAGTTTCGATTTTGGAACAGTGCAATAATTCATACACAACTGGTTGGAAAATTGGACAAACCGCGGGGAACGAAACAGTGGGAGATTAAAGAACCAAATTACCAAAAAGTTTATGGCCCTCATTAATGTCATTCATTCGTATTTAATGGAATTCACTAATGAAGGCGACGACGACAGTGATGATGATGATGTTTTATTAAATTTTATTTTATGTAATTCAAGCTTACAATAATAAAATGTATATTTATTGCTGTGTCTCGGTAGCACAGAGACATAAATGAAAATGCGATACGACATATACGAGGGCGGTGACAAAATTATCCGACATGACATGTAGATGGCGGTAGTAGTATGAAAAAATTACTTTCGTGAAATGTGGCAACCTTCGCAAAAACATATGCTTTAAGTTTCAAGGCGCCTAGTTTTTGTAGTTTTTTTTGTCACTCAAAAGTAAACAATCTCAGTGAAGATGTAAAAATGGAAAAAATTGGTCACCAATATGTAATACAATACTTTCATAAGAAAGCCTTTAGACCAACCGATATTCAAAACGAACTAGAATCTACTTTGGGGGAGGCTGCTCCTTCGTTTACAACTATAAAGTATCGGTTGGCAGAGTTTAAACAGTGCCGTACGAGCTGCCAAGATGAGCACCGTAGTGGTCGACCAATTGAGGCTTCCACGCCAGTAATGGTTAAACAAATTCACAAAATGGTATTGCATGACCGTCGGTTAAAGGTTTGTGAGCTAGCGGAAGTCAAAGGCATTTCAAAAAGTGCTTTATATCGCATTTTGACGGAAAATTTGATGATGAGAAAGCTGTGCGCAAGATTGCTGCCGCGTTTGCTCACAATCGAGACAATGCACCAGTTCACATCCACTATTGCGATTAAAAATCTATGAATTAAAGATCGAATTGCTTCAGCACGCACCTTATTCTCCAGAATTAGGTACCTCGAATTATTTTTTGTTTCTAAACTTGAAAAAAAGTCTCGGCGGATAGCAATTTTCAAAAGCTAGATAGTTCTTACTATTATAAATAGTTCGAATCTATTATAAATAGCTACAAAAAGTGTTTAGAGCTGCTTATGTTGAGAAGTAAAGAAAAATGTTCTCAAATATTTTGTGTTTTCATTGTTAGGTCGGCTAATTTTGGAAACGCCCTCGTACTATCGATGCACATATACGTAAATATATATTCGACTAGCTGGACCCGGTCCACTTCGTTGCCCCAGATATCAGTATTTCGATTCCGTCCATTTTTATTGAAGATTTAGAAAATAACTCCACTAACGTGTGTTCCAAATTTCGTTCTTCTAGGGTCAACACTTTTTGAGATAATCGGATTTTATGTAATGCCACGCCAACTCCTGCCCCGCCCACTTTTTTCCAAAAAATTTTTTCCCTAAACCATCTCTGACAAAGAACCTTTCAAACAAAAGAAAAACAAATAAAATCCGTCCAGTGGTTTCAGAGTCTATAGCATACATACATACTTACATACATACATACATACAAACATTTTTCCATTTTTATATATATAGATTACATACTATGTACTACGTGCTATAGCACGTATTCATCTGTAGTCATTGTAATAACCAGACTGGCTAAATGGCTAACGTCATAATGACCTCGCAATAAAAGTATAGTATTGAACGACCTCAATGTATAACTGTGAGATGTCTGCCCAGAAATGTATAGCTGAACGAAAACGACAATTCACCTTAAAACTTCCCCACATGTGATTGTGGAAAACCTGAGGGAGAGTTCTAGGCGTATGTGCGTAATTGACCAGAAGGATTCAATGAATTTCAAAATTATTTCCAGTACGAGTAAATGTAGTTTGCCAATATCTGGATTTTTCCAATTAAAATTAATGCTAATGGAAAACAGCAGGGAAAATAATTGGGTGGATTGATGCAACAAGGATGTTCATAGAACTTAATCAGTTATATCCCCGTAGAAAAATTCCCCCCTGCATTAAAAGTCATATAGACTCCTTCCTGATTGTCCATTTATCAGCTTAGAAAAATGCATTCGAAACCTGCCATGATTCTTTAACCACTTCCGTTAGTCGGTCACATTCCATATTTCCGGCTGATTTGTAACTATTACAACCTTAAGTCGCCAGTGGCTTCATTGTAGGCCCGTCTATTTAAGAACGGAAAGCAAAGCCGCAAAGCCTGATAGGTAAAGAGTTTCAAAGGGAAAGGGGGGCGACCAAGACCGAGATAAAAAGAAACTGAAAAAAGTGATTAAAAATCCATAGTTGTATGGATTTGAAAACCGCAGCAAACAAACTCCATTTTGTATTTATAAACCACAAAAATGTTAACTCAGAAAGGGAAAAAATTCAACTGAGCCGCAAACAAAAATAACCGAGACAAACCGAAGCAGAGCATAGAAAAACACAATAACCTACAAAGATGTAGTATACGTTAGGATGAACCTACATTTTATTAAAGAAAATAAAGCTAATACAGTTTCTTTACAGGCTCACAAATTTAAGGTGGTAACTCTGGATTATTTGAAAATCCATTTAACAGGTGATAGTTGCTTTTTTAGTTTGGTTTGCCTTTTCATCATGTGAGAAATGACAAACGAGAGCAGTAGCAAAATTAAGGCTGTGCTGACATTAAAAAGAAGTCGGCTCTGTAAGTTTTATGACAGTTGTCATTATTTTAAAAAATACTTCTTAAATTGGCTCTATGAGAGAAAATTATACAGGTGATAGTTGCTTTTTTAAGTTTGGTTTGCCTTTTCATCATGTGAGAAATAACAAACGAGAGCAGTATCAAAATTAAGGCTGTGCTGACATTAAAAAGAAGTCGGCTCTGTAAGTTTTATGACAGTTGTCATTATTTTAAAAAATACTTCTTAAATTGGCTATATGAGAGAAAATTATACTCTCCTGCTCTCAGATTTAATAATACACTCTTTTCATCTCTGAGCATCAGGGTTTTTTTGATAACGTTTGAGTCTATAATGATAGAAGCCGACGACTGTGTTTTAGACAATACATAGGGAATCAGTTTGTTTATTTTTGAATGGCCAGTCTTTGAGAAATGTTATAAGACAAAGGTTGTGTTTTTTTTCGTGGCGTACTGTGATGGTTTTAAAATAAAATTGTGGTAATGATGCAAGTAAGACATGAATACAAAAAGATAATTTATTTTAAAAAAATTTTAATTTATTTATAGTATGTAACAATAAACTCAAGGATGGCGTACAAATAACGGGGATTGCTGAATATTTCCTGTATACGTGTGTGTGTATGAGCAATCCTGTCGTTGACGTCGCAGTATACATGTATTCGATAGACTTCTTTTTATTGTGCGTCTTTGTAACATTGGCTTTTATTTGTTGTACTTACATTCCATTTTTCATGGCCAGTTCACAACAGTGTGACCCTTTTTTATCAAAATTAAGTTTCTGTATTGATAATTTCCAGGATATTTAAGGATACACCCTAGAAGAATTATTGTGCCAAAGCTTTTTATAATCATAAGGGGTATTTTTTTAAATGTGTGTTTTTCGATTCATTTTCTTTGGTACCACCCAAATATGCCTTGATTCTGCGTTTTTGCGTTGTGTGAGATTTTTTACGTCCGCAGTTTTTTGATTATTATTTATCATTCAAAGTCTAGATTTTGTTATACAGGGTGGCTGATGAAAGCTGCTACCAAAAACAATTTAATAGCTTTTTTTATATTTAATGAATCTGGTTAATTTTTTTTTATTTTGTAGATTGATTATTAGATTTAACAAAAATGGATAACTGGGACACTGGAACAAGAATTTGGATTGTCCGCCGCTATTACGCACTGAAGTCCCTAGTTTCGGTTCAAAGAGAGTATGATTTGGAGTTATTCCCATATAAAATTCAAATGGCATCTTCTGGCAAAATTCAAATTGGAATTTTGCCAGAAGATGCTTCAAATGGTGGAAGAGGACGGAAACATGTTGAACTATCTTTTCATGTCTGACGAGGCCCATTTCGATTTAAACAGCAACATAAACAAACAAAATTGTCGAATATGGAGTGCTTCCAACCATTATTTTTAAAACCAATAAAGCTATATTTAATTAAATTTAATGAGCTTTAACATGAATAAAAGAAAACTGAATTCCATACACTGAAAAAAAGTTATTTGAGTTTCCTAATGTAGCAATATTCATCAGCCACCCTGTATCAAAGTGGATTATATAGTCGGCACCCCACTGCTTTAGATCCTTATTCACTAAAGTGTACAATAACATTGGTTAGTAAAGCATTATTTAAAGACTAAATATTCTTCTTCTACAAAGATATGGACCACCTTAGTGTGCATATATGCAAATAATCATTTAATCATTACAACTATTACAAACTAAGAACTCGCACAAAGGCATAAAACATTTGGCCTTATAGCCACCGAATTACTGCCAACTTAATGTTTGTATGTGACTCTATGACTTTATGGCTATCCGATTTGCAGCTGCAACAATAATTTTATTTTTAGAGCTGTAATGCAACAATATTAAAGAATTCTTCAAATTACAAAAGGTTTTATAATTTTTAATTTAATTATAAAGAATTCAAATATTTCCTGGAAACATTTTTAAGACCTTAATGTTACATATGTTCAAGTGAAGTCGCTTAAATTTGCGTCGTAAGTACGTTTCTTTTTTCCATCACTTTAAGTCCCTTTGAAAAATCCCTTTGGACAGGGGATATTATTAACCTTCACAAATAGAAAGAGGCTTATGACATAATCCGATTTGACATGATCGGATTAACGAAAACACAATGTAGTACATATTTTTGAATATGTATGTATGTACCTGAGTTTGTCCAATTATTTTTTATCTTTGAATTAAGTGTTGGCATTTCTTCTTCGGTACAGAACCGAAGACGTATAATGAACTGGTTGAAGACGAAAAGTGTAATTAAAATAAAGATTAACATGCAATATAGAGGCAGATAAATGAATTTAAGGTAAACCAAACTCATAAATATGTTTTAGATGGTTTATGAATTATGTTTGCACTCAACCCCACAATAGTGGAGGGCTTTAGCTAGGAAAAGAAAAATGTGACACATCGAAGGAGTGTCCAAAGTCTCAAATACTGGCTTAAGTGTATGTCTATGGACCTTAAATTGAAATGTCGTTGAAATGTCTACTCTCGTCAACCTAACCTAACCTAACCCTGTTTCTGTAACTTGAAAATATGCTTTCGTTCGCCTGCCAGACGACAAACAGCTGATTTGGGTATCAGTAACTACTATCAGAGAGAAAGAAATGAGTCTTGGTTCAGCTCCGCTGATCCACCCAGGGTTTATTTTTTGGCCACCGCCAGTGTAAAGAGTACAAAGGTGTATTTTCAAAGTTCGACTATACAAAAATGTGTGCTTTTCCGAACTGATCTGGAAAGATCATCTAGGATTTGAGATATATAGCTTCCCAGATATCGGCTATATAGTACAGGTTTTCCAACAAGAGGTATTATTTTGAATCATCCGGCATTTCGGTAGCTGTCTCTTTTGAAGCTTTTATTCTTTGACAAAAATGGAACGATACACGATTCAACAACGCATTGAAATTATTAAAATTCACTACAAAAATGGTGAAAATCTGAAATGGTGAAATCCGGAATTCCATCGAAAAATCATCTTGACTGATGATCAAATTGTCGCATCTGGGGCTCGGAAAACCCAAGAGTTATTGTTGAGAAGCCTCTCTCTCCATCCTCAACGTGTGACTGTTTGGTGCGGTTTATTGTCCGGCGGGGTCATTGGACCTTACTTTTTCGAAAATGAGTTTGGATCAACAGTTACGGTGAATGGATTGCGCTATCGAGAGATGATTAATGATTTTTTATGGTCGGAGTTGGATGGTATTGATCTGGACAACGTTTACTTTCAACAAGACGGCAATACGTGCCACACAAGCAAGTTAAGTTTAAGGTTTTATTGAGCCAAGCAACGAAACCATTGTTCTGTTACGGGAAAAGTTTCCGGACAATGTTATCTCTCGAAGAGGTGATCACAATTGGCCACCGAGATCTTGTGATTCAACACCTTGCTTCTTCCTCTGGGCCACGTGAAAGATAAGGTCTACGCCAATAGCCCAGCGTCGATTCAAGACCTCAAAGATAGAATTCGTGAGGCTATCGAGCCAATTGGGGATTTGGTTATGGAAAATTTCATGAAAAGGATATGGTCCTGTAAGCGTGGTCATGGTGCCCATTTAGCTGATGTTGTTTTCAATTATTAACGGCATACCTTCCTCTTTATTATTGTTGGAAAACCCTTTATATACCAGATATAGCTACGCCAATATCTCGAAAACTGTAATCCATGAATCGGTCGTGCGAAAAACCACTAGTATCTGATAGTGAGACTATAAACTGGGGAATAATCCTATATGGGCTACTATACATTTTTTTATATCGGTATTTATCCCCCCAATCAATTTAATGCACTTCAAAAAAGTGTACACACTTCAGTCACTAGGTGTCAGCACATGTTGGGATTTCTTAATTTGCTGCATAGTGTTATCGCTATTCGTAACCTCTATATTACATTGTTGTAGTTTATTTACGTGCGTGAGGTTGTTACTGGGTACTAAACATGCACGAAAAAAGCACGCATGTATTCCATTTTATCTCAAAAATACTATAGATAATAATAACATCGAACATCGGACTAACATTACGGATAACACCGATCAGCATCATCTCGAGTATTCACGAAGCTAGTGGGAAGACACATAAAAACAGTTCTAGTGAGTAGATAAATGATGACTGTGGCTCGATATTTGTTCGTTTGTATGGCTTTTCTCAAACTCTCAAAACCACAAGAAGCAAAAAAAAAGCGAAGCACGACCATGTCTCGTGAACTAAGGAAAAATGTTGCACGACCTTTACGACACGATCACTGCACGAACGACAGATAGCAGCCGCAGCCGCAGCAGCAATAAAAATGAGCAGTACAACAACATCAACACAGAGTAAACCACTTTTTTCGATTTTTCATATAAGATAAAAAGTAAAAACAACAAAAATGGTCGCATAAAATTTGTAAAACGTGCCATAAAACACATGTTGTCATTTTTTGTTTGTTTGTTTGTCTATCTGTATACAATCATTCGTTCTATAAACATACCCACACAAAAAACCATGGATACAATACGTATAAATATACATGTATAAATGGGTGTCTTTCTGTGTGTGTTTGTAATTTCGAATGCACAATCTCGTGCGAAATTACAATTAAGATATAAAATAACAACAACAAAAACAAATAAACAAGCTAACTTTAATTATACCCAAGTATGTGTGCAGTGAGTGAAGTAAATAAACGAAGAGAGAGAGAAAGTATCATAGCCATTGTAAAACTGTTTGAGACGAATGTTTATTTACTTCTTCACTTGCGCTAAAATCCCATTACATTGTCGCCGCTGAGTTAAAGAGCATGAACGCAGGTGGAGCGTTGCATGCCGTACAATTAGAAATTTTATTCTTATTGGAATTGAGCTGATTAACTGTTAGATAAAAGGCTTAAAATGCCATGCTCTTTTATCGAATTCAACTGCATCACGTGTCGATGTCTGCCTATGGAATTATATTTTTTCTGGAATCAGGCTGAAAATTTCTATCTTTCCGAATACAGAATTTGTTTGATTAAGCTTGCTTGTTCCTAAGTAGGGTGATCCATTTCGAGGTTCCCTACTTTTTTAAAGAAAAAACACAGAAAATTCAAATTGAATGGGGAATGTTTATTATCATTTAAAAGAACATTCTTTGGCATTTATTTTTTGAAGATTATGTCTATCAAATGTTGGCCGCGGCTACGTCTCAGATGGTCCATCCGTTGACTCCAATTTTCGATGATTCGATTATGTTGACCATAAGTTGAGCGAAGTGCACGAAACACATTCCTCACAGAACGTGAATTTTCGTAATAAAGTTGAACGATTTGTAAACGTTGTTCAGGCGTAAGTCTTTCCATGATAAAATGCCAAACAATACTTAACAAAAATAACATGACAGCATGACACGACTCACACGTGATCTGTCAAAAAAATGGCTATTGAAAAAAAACTTGGATCACCCGTATATAACTATTGTAACTTTCACGACGTTGTATTAAAAATTAATAGACAAAGAAAGAAACGTCTAACCATTTATTTTGTTCCATAATTTTTCTGGCAGTGGCTAAAAGTCAAGACAACCCTGTGTATTCGCACATTTTTCCCACAAGATGGGGGAAAATTCAATTTTGCGTACGTTTGTATGCGAGTGAGAAGATTTTTAGTTAGCCATCTAGAGTTTGCAGATCTGAATGTACTTCTGCAAAGGCAATTTGGGGTGTTTAGTTACTAAATTTTCTTTGGGCAAAGTGGGCATCAGATGTTAGGGTTGCCAAGGCACACAATAATTGTAATAATACTCGTAGATTTATTTCTGTTTCCCATAGAAACGAGAATTTGTTGTCATTTCCTCATTAGATTGTAGATTTTCTTTTTTCTTGTGTAGATTGAGGCATAATAATTTGAAGAAAAATGACAGGGCACTTTTTGGCTATTTTAAACTTAAAACCTTGGTGAGAGAATAGAGAGCAAAAGGCGCGTAGACTTCAGAGAATAGAAGATTTACTACAAGCGCTAACAAATCATAAATGTAGCAAATGATTGCCTTTGAGCTAGAGCGGGAGAAAAAGGAAACCAAGTAAGTTTATTGAGATAGATTTTATTAACCTTTCCTTAGAGTTGAGTAGAGAAGTGGATCCCTCGGCTGTCGTGAATAAAAGACTGCGAGTTTTATATTTATTCAAAGGAAAAATCTTCTGATGGCACAAAAAATGGCAAAGCAATATGGGAATTGAAAATGAAAGATATAGCCAAGTTCACAAAATTATTTCAGGGATTGAAAACTAAATTTTTAGTACATTAAAGTAATTGTAGTTAAACTAGGTTTAACATACAGTGTGGCTGATATGTAATGCAACAAAGTAAAGCGCTATATTTTTTTTAATTCTTTTTTTAAATTTCATTCATTTCATTTCATTTATTTATACGATGTAATGCACAAGCCAACAAGGCCAATTTGACAGCATTACCGAATGCAACTGCGTTTAAAAAGTTTTACAATATAAACATATAACATAGCCATTAAAAAAATACATATTAAGATTTTACTTAAAACTATTTTTAACTTTAAATTTAATAACATTTATATAAAAAATCCTATAAAACACTAATGCAACTTAAGGCCCCCAGCCAAAAAGGGATTTAACTAAAAATGCACATTAAAACAATTGACACGCCTAAAGGCAAAGCAAAGAATAGACTTAGTTACATATAGAAACACTACTCCTGAATATACATATATATGTACTGCATCATAAACATTGTCATATATACGTACGTATAATTAATTGTCAGAGCAAACAATTTATGATTGATGTAGAGCGAACTCCAAGTACTTCCCCTCAAACACATGTTCAGGGAATGAAAAAACACGCAAGTAAACAGGAAGCCTGTTCCAGATTCGTGCAACACGGACAAGATATGATCGATCAAAGATAGAATGTGAAAAACGAGGTAGAAGGATCTGAGGGTTACGTATCGATCTAGAAAAAATAAATTTCTCGCGAAGAGAAACAAGTGATCCAGTACGTATAGTTCTATAGAAGTAAAGCAAAATTCGCTGCTTTACAAGTAATTTAAACGGGACACCTAAAAATTGAATAGCATGTTCCGAAATGTGATCACGCCTATTTAAAGAATATACAAAGCGGACTACCATGTTGAACAGCATCTCAATTCTACTCAAGTTTTCATCCGTTGTGCCTGATACAACTTCAATGCAATAACAGATTACAGACATCAATAACGCAAATGCGAGCCTCCGTCTTACAAAATGAGGAAAATATAGATGCGTACAATACAATTTGCGCAAGGTAGAAATAACTTTAGGAAATAGCGAGTCAATATGACTGGAAAAATCGAGTTTATAATCAAGAATAACTCCTAAGCATTTCATCTCATCAACGAACTCAATTGTACTATCATTTATACACACATTAAGAGTGTGATCTACTCGACGCAAATGACCAAACAACATTGATTTAGTTTTAGATACATTGATGGTGAAATTGTTATTCTGCAGCCACCAACTCACTGCACGCATTGTAGAATTAATATTATTTTCCAATTGTACCTTAGTGGTGCCTCGGAAGAAAAGATGTATATCATCAGCGTATATGTATGGAACGCATATATCAGAATTAATACAATCTACTATGTCATTAAGGTATAAAATGAAAAGAAGAGGTCCCAGAACAGACCCCTGGGGAACTCCGCTGCTAACATTACGCACGTCGGAAATATTTTCATTGAAGCACACATATTGAGAACGACCACAGATATAGGAATGCATTAATTTACAAGCAGTAGTACTAAATAGGAAATTATTTTTCAATTTATTAATTAGTCTCACGTAATCTACTCTATCAAAAGCAAAAAATTTCGGAAATAACATAAAATTTTAGAAACAGTTTAGATTTGTTCGAATTGGCCACGTTTGGCACGAATTGTGGCCTTCAAACGGCCGACAAAGCCATCACGCGCTGCACGAAAGTGGCTCTGCGGTATTTTGGCCCATTCCCGGCGAAGCGCCGTCTTGAGATGATCGATACTTTGGTATTTTTTAGTGCGAACCTTACTCTCTAAAATGCCCCAGGCGCAAAAGTCCAACGGATTGAGATCCGGAGATCTAGGTGGCCATTGTGCGGTAGAAATGAAGCGAGGAACACCTTTTTAAGCTATTTTTGGTTGACGCGTGCTGAGTGCGATGGTGCTGAGTCCTGTTGGAATGTCCATGGTCTGCGGCCGAAATGTTTGTCTGCCCAGGGCTTCAATACTGTCTTTAGGACATTTTCCCGATAATATTCGGCATTTATTTTGACATTTAAATGCTGGAGGGCTCTAACGATAGCCACTTGTGTTTTTCCACCCAAATATAAAGCAATCACACTATCACGCTTGAATTTCATCACGAATAACTTTTTTTCTGAATCTGAAGATCAAAATGCTTTTGTAAGCTTGTAAACAATAAAATGAACTGTCACTGAAATAAATCTGTCAGCTATAAGAGTAGCGGTTTAGAAATGATAGCAACCTGAAGTTGGTTACAATACATATCAGCCACCCTGTACACTGTAGCACTCAAGAATTTGGCTTTTTTCTTATTTGTTATTGAAAAATCATCAAAGCCATACGTATATGGGTACGTATGTATCTTAATTTCATCATTATGTCAATCATCCATCTATCCAATGTTGTATAACAACAACAGCAGCAACATAACTCCATAACAACACACAGGCGAGATATATGGCAAAATACATCAGTGTGCCTCTACAAATTGTTTTTAACCACATACGAAATCGATCAATATACATAAATATCAATCATGTCTGCCAGTTAAATTAATTTAATATTTATTTACAACCATTACAACATTTATGTGATGATTTTTAATTCTTGATTTCTTGTTTTAAACTTTCGCCAATTTCGCGATTACAAAATTAAAATTTCGTTAAACAAGATTCGAAAATTTTGTTTTTTTTTAATTTAACAATTGTTTGACAATTGTAGCTATACAATTTATATTTTTCATTTTAATAGCCAATTTTTACAATTGTAGCAATTAACCACCAAATCCTCAATGAGTGTGAGTGGAGAGAGGGACAGAAATTCTAGATTTGCATTGTTACGTTATTACCAACCAGTATTGGTCAATTCAATTCATGATTATCTTGGGGACAATTAAAATTTTTGGTAGCTATTAACTTTTTGTTTTTAAAATTTTCTTCGTTTGTGTTTGGGAAAGTAAGAAGGTTTCCACAATAACTATCAGAACCCGCAAGGAAGAAGTCGCCAAGATTTTTCAATCAGCCAACGAAGTTCGATCAAATTCTGACAAAAATAAAGTTCAAGTTTCTACCTAGTGAAGTTCCGCAAGGAAAAAGGGGAAGTTCAGAGATTTTTCAAGATAAGTTTGCTAAGTTCGTGAGAAATAGGAATAAAATGAAAAATTTCTATCAAATCGGCGGTACTGGGCTTTTGCTGCATACATAGTTTGTTTCATGTCTGCATTTTTCTGCCACCAACACCAGATGGCGGTGGCGGTACACTGACTGGTGGTCCCGATCAGCCTGTATTACAGGCTCACTTATACTATGTAGTCCAACGTAAGCTAAATATAAGTCTTTCCAAGCCCCTCTCGTTGAACCAATTTAATTTTAAATCATTTTTTTATTTTACAAATAAAAAGAAATTTTGAAATATTAATTTTTACAAATATTTTGTTCGATAACCTTTTGAACTTGATAAGATAACGTTAATAAATATTGACGATTTTTAAATAGATTTGAACATTTATTTTTTTCTATACTCGTATGTATGTATTTCTGATTTCGTATATAGAAAAGTTTCATTTTGAAAGCGGAAGCCGCAGCCAGCCATGGAAGAAAAATTACTTGTGTTGTTATCACGAAGGTCATCAACTTTCACAGTCTAGTTCGTCACTACGCCGTCGTAACATTAGGAGAAATCCACTGATACACTGTGACCCAGAAACGTGTTGGGAAATATTATTTTCTATAATGAAAGTGTAGATTAAAAGATTACCCGTGTAATATACATGGCGAACATCTGTAAACTTTTCAGATATAGCATTTTAAGTGGCTAAATAGGCTGAACTATAATCACTTCTAAAGACTGTTACGAATCTCTATTATCGTCACAAAAAAGGCTATATGGAAAAAAAATAATGTGGACCTCAAAATACTTATATTTGAAGTGAAATGGATCGAGATAAAATTGTAAATGCTGGTAGTTTTGTTTGTAGTACAAATAATAAAAAAAACTCATAGATTTCCAAAAAAACTTTCTGTCTGACATACATACTAATGTCAAGTGTTTGTTTTAAGCCGTACACCACCAGGCACCAACCAGTAAGTTATGCAAATTATTCAACAAAAAATTTATACCGTTCATTTCCAAACATAAAAAACGGGAGAAGAATATTGAATGTACAATTTTGCATGTCTTTTACGCGATCCACAATGTTCGTCCATGCATACATACATATGTTTTGCCTCAGCCTGAGGCAATTAAACGATAAAAGCTTTTCAATTTCATAAAACAGGCCATTTAATGAATATCTAAATCAGATATTAACCACATCCGTTTGAATTATGGACAATCAATAATTTGCTATTAAACAATAAACAGATTTGATGCCTGAATGTTAATTGACATCTGTGTTTGTGGAATGCCAATAGAAAAAGGAAAGCGTATAACAGACAGTTTATTAGAATGTAGCTTATCAATTGCTAACAAATACAATTAAAAATGTAATTGAAGTAATGTTGTTAATGTTATTTAAGTAGTACATATTATTTAAAAGGAAACGGATATTAATTATAGTTCAGTAGGGTGGAGTTATCAAAAAATAAAACAACTAATGATTTTGGAGAACCAGCAATTACCGTTATCTCCTTTCTACACCATTTTCAACAGTAACTGAGATTGTTCCAATTGCAAGTGAAAACATTTTGTTTGAAAATAAGATTTTACAATTGATGAAATTGACAAAAATTCGTTTGAAATTCAGACATTTGAAATTGGCTACATTTCAATTAAAATTGGATAAGTTACATTTTATATTGAAATTTTTCATTTTGAATTGAGTAAATTGCATATGAAATCGACATTTTCCATTCTAAATATGCTAGATTCCATTTGGAACAAGGATACTCCAAAGTTAGAGATAACCCAATTTCAAACGAAACGTAGTCAATTCCATATGTAAAATCTCAATTTTAATTAAAATTAAGCCAGTTCCAAATCTAAAATCTCCATTTCAAGTGTGGTTTTCTCAATAACTGTAGAAAATAATAACCTGTCGATGTGAAATACGATGGTTAATATTTATACCGGTTTGGCAATCCTAACGCAGATGGTCGGCTGATAATCCCAATGGACGCGATATTCAAAACCGCGTTTTTCCCAGTGATTTTCAGTTTCTTCGCCGGTGCATACATTTACTTCTACTCCATAAGAGGCAATGCTCCAAGGTTTTCCAACCCCTCGCCTAAATCAGGGGTTTGTTATACCCTACTCTGTGGAACTGGGAATTAAAAGTATGTTTTGGCCCAGATGATTGTAACACCTTAAAATATTGGTACAGGTATGTTTTCCAAAAAAGTTCGTAGGTGAAACATAGGGCCTAAACAAGGTAACAAATATTAAAGTATATATATATATAATATTAACACATTAAAGTTACCGAACGATGTAGAATCACTAGCAACTTCGATCTAACCATGTCCGTCCGTCCATCTGTCCATGTAAAGTTGTAAATTAAAGGTTACAATTTTACTCCGATCTTCATGAAATTTGACACAAAACTCTTTTACGCCAGGAAACAAATAAATATTTTAAAACCAGTTAAATTAAATTAAAATATATCAGTTCAATTTTAAGTTTAATATCCATATATAGGGTGATCCATTTCAAGGTTCCCTATTTGTTTAAAGAAAAAACAGAAAATTCAAATTGAATGGGGAATGTTTATTATCATTTGAAAGATCATTCTTTGGCATTTATTTTTTGAAGATTATGTCTATCAAATGTTGGCCGCGGCTACGTCTCAGATGGTCCATCCGTTGAGTCCAATTTTCGATGACTCGTTCGAGCATTTCGACTGGTAACTGGCGAATGACACGCGTGATTTTTTACTCCAAGACCTGAAGCGGGTTTTTCCGCATAAACTTTAGACTTTACATATCCCCACAGGAAAAAGTCTAACGGTGTGATATCACACGATCTTTGTGGCCAATAGACCGGTCCAAAACGTGAAATTATCTGCTCACCGAAGTGTTCTCTCAATAAATCCATTGATTGATGCAATGTGTGGGAAGTGGCGCCGTATTGTTGAAACCAAATGTCGCCGAGATCACGAGCTTCAATTTCAGCCATCAAATAGTCGGTTATCATGGCACGATAACAGTCGCCATTGACGGTTACGTTCTCACCGGCATCATTTTTGAAGAAATATGGACCGATGATTCCGGAATCGGTCATTGGCAAAATGGAATAGCTCTTAACGAGAGCTAAAATATTGCTCATGGGTGTCAAGATCGTGGGTCGACTGGAGTGTTTTTTTTTCTGATGAAATGCCAAACAATTCTTAACAAAAATAACATGACAGCATGACACGACTCACGCGTGATCTGTCAAAAAAGGCTATTGAAAAAAGTATCTCTACTTAGATCACCCTATATATGTTCTATTCGATTTGCCACCTGATCGTTATAGAATATTGTACATCCAATCAATTTGGAATTTGGAAGAGTGAAGAGTGAAGTCGCGTTATCATAAGACGAACTATGCCGAATTTGAAGCAAATTGATTCAGATTTAGATAAATCCCCCAGGTACATATATACAAAAAACCGCTGTCTAATTTCAAGAAAAACTGTCCAGATTTAGGTATAGACCCTGTATCCATTTTTGGACACATCAATATCATTAGACAAACAACACTGTTAAAATTTGAGAATGTTTCTCTTCTGCTCTAATTGAGTGGTGTAAAAACAACGTTTTTGGTCATTATTTTTTAGAAGCATTGGGCTTTACAGCGCTTTGAAGCATTTTACAACTGTTAATCAGGATTTAATCCTAAAAGAATGTCATCTTATGAAATCTGTTATTAACATTATGTGTATTAAAAAATGCTGAACAAACATAAGGAGAAATTGGGAATTGTATGGTGCTTTTGTGCTTTTTATACCAGAAATTCGCGCGTTTTAACGGTAAAGAAATGGCAACACTGCTCAGAAGGTTCTGCCATTACTTGAGCGTCCGTGTTTTTATTAGCGATAAATCAAAAACGCTGAACTAGCCAACAATTTTATTGAAGCCCAATACTATGTCAAGGTAAAACGCTGGTATAAGTTTAGTTGCTGTACCAGAATCTATTGAAGCTTTGACGCAACTATTGAAATTAGAATAATTCATCAGCAGTTACTCATGAAAAAAGAATTTTCTCGAAGGATCCCACATAAATAAAAAAAGTGGCTCGTGTCGATTGTTGTATACAAATACGGTGGTATAAAGCGTTTGATCGCGGTCGCCCTGTCACTACTTGACAGATGACAAGTAAAAACAACGCCTTAAATAAAAGTGGAACGATATAAGTATGAGCGTTTCAACAACGCATTGAAAATATTATAATCTATCTATATATATAAAAATGAAACGGTCCATCTGTGTAATGGCATCACGTCAGAACGGCTGGAGCGATTTGGATGATTTTTTTTTTATTCGATTCTAAATTTTCACGAGATGGTTTATATAGCAAAAAAAAAATTAATTGGACAAAGGGGCGTGGTACCTCCGATATCGATATTTCTGCTCCTATTATAGGTATAGTGCTGAAATTTTGTTTGTATGCATTTAATGGCAGATTATGTGAATTTTCCAAAAATGGGCGGAATCGGACCAATGGGCGTGGCCCCGCCCATATAAGCCAAATTTTGAAATTGAGATATTTTGCACAATTTGTTAGCGAGAGTGCTGGAATTTTGTGTATATGTAAACGGTGGCAGTCTACGTGATTGATCCAAAAACGGGCGGGATCGAACCAATGGGCGTGGCACCGCCCATATAAGCCAAATTTAAAAAATGTGATATCTTGCACAATTTGTTAGCGAGAGACCTGGAATTTTGTGTATATATATCCGTTGGCGATCTACGTGATTGGTCCAAAAATGGGCGGGTTCGGACCAATAGGCGTGGCCCCGCCCACAATGACCAAATTTTGAAATTTTTATATCTTGCACAATTTGCTATCGGGAGTGCTGCAATGTTGTGTATATGTATCTGGTGGCATTCTACGTAATTGGTCAGAAAATGGGCGGGATCGGACCAATGGGCGTGGCCCCGCCCTTATAAGCCAAATTTTGAAATTGAATTATCTTGCTCATTTTGTTAGCGAGAGTGTTGAAATTTTGCGTATATGTATCTGGTAGCAGTCTACGTGATTGGCTTTCAAATGGGCGGAATAGGACCAGTGGGCGTGGCCCAGCCCATATTTTGATATATCTTGCAAGTATTATATAGGAAATACATGAACAAAAATGCTCGGTATGCGATAATTACAGCTGTTCACTCCAATACAATCGCAATATGATAATGTAATGCAATATCAATGAAACAAGAATTTGGAAATTTTATAAGTATACATTTCTATTTTCTGGACTTTCCACTGAATTCGGTATTTTTTCATTCAGTGAATTTATTACTAATACCAGTAAGGAAAGGCAGAAAGTCGGGCGGGGCCGACTATATAATACCCTACACCTCCCTAAGCAATATTCGTTCCTAAATTGAGAAAAATCTTTCTGGAGAACTTTGTAATGATCGGAAGTAAAGTACAACTTCTATAGCGCTTTGTAACCAAATCTGGAGGAACATATATATGGAGGTTATATATAAATCTGAATCGATTTTCCTAGAATACTCATTCATGTAAAATAGAAACCTGTTTCTGTCGAATTTCGTACTGATCGGATATAAAACACAGTCTCTACAGCGCGTACATGTCAAATTGGGGGTAACATATATATATGGGGGCTATATCTAAATCTGAACTGATTTTCTCCGAATTTTGCGGCATTCCTTCATGTATTAAGAAACCTCTTTCTGCCGAATTTCTTACTGATCGGATATAAAATACAGTTTCTACAGCGCTTGAATTTCAAATCGGGGGTAACATATATATGGGGACTATATCTAAATCTGAACCGATTTTCTCCGAATTTGGCAGTATTCCTTCATGTAATAACAAACCTCTTTCTGCCGAATTTCGTACTGATCGGATATAAAATACAGTTTCTACAGCGCGAATTTTGACATGGGCAGCGAAGCGCACCGGGCTCAGCTAGTTCATTATAAAAATTGATAAATCAAAGTCTAGGCCAGCAATTGTGAAACTGGAGGACAAATTTGAGCTGTTGGGACGTCGTTCCACAACAACTGATTGTGATATACAGTATTGTTATTAAAGTGGGCTCCAAAAGATTACATGTGAAACAACAAAATTTTTTTGGGGCGTAATTTAATTTTTCTTCTGAATTTTGTGGCTTATTTTCAGTATGTTCTCCAAAAAGAGAGAACGATTTTTACATATTGGGTTGTATTTTTATTTCACGTTGTTTTCTTGATTGGGGCGTTATTTTCTGAAGCAATTCTTATATTGATAACAGGCTCCAAATTCGGGGCTCACCTTCATTTTCATTTATATCTCGTTGGCTCAATGCTTTTTTGTTCCATACGCCATTTTGTATGCTCGGAGAAAAACGCAATTTATTGTTTGAGTAAAAACGGGACTGAAGAGTGACACACTTTTTATTCCATAGGGTTCCCAACAGTGTTTGTATGGCATTTTGGTCCATATCCACTTTTGTTTTAATATTTTTTCGTATTTGTATTACATGGACCACAAAGACGGACGGTATTGAAGGTGAGTAATTTACATATTGTGACCGAAATAACATAAAATAGTGAGCAGAAAATATAGGGCGATAGAAAAATGGAGACATAGAACAAAAATATCAAAATAATTTCCGTAAATCAAAGTTAAATCGATTTAACCTACCAATATCTCGAAAACTAGACGAGATAGGAAAAAAATTATTGCAGATTCTGAAAGAGCATGCTTCAAACACGTATTATCAACTCCTAACTCAAAAAACACAAAAATGGCGTATGGACCAAAATAGCGTTAAGCCGACGATCTGTGGAATTGTACAAGAATGTCACATTGCCTATTAATGTCAAGGAAAAACAAGTGCATTGCAAACAATCCAAATAAATATTTTTACCAAACAATAGGTATTCAATTTTATCAAACCAACAAGTTAAACCAGTAAAAGTTAATGAACTTCTCTAAATCAATCAAACAATAAGAAATGCATACGTTCAGCCTTGTACAAAAAAAGGAAAAAGTTAAATGTCATCAATTTCCGCTTTGCAAGAGAAAGAGTATGTATTCAGTTGAGCAATAGGAGCAACAAAACGGAAACAGTGACTGATACATTTAAAATGAATACCCAAAACAACAGTGACGTCGGCAGAACGTAACGACGACGTCATTCAATATTGCCGCCAGCAGCGGTCGCCAACACACAGCAGTTAGTTAGTTGTTGTGTTTGGTACGCAGCAGGCAGTGGCAGCAGAGCATGTTTTTAGATTCTTGTTATTTTTGTTGTTGTTGTCATTGTTATTATTGCGGCTAATAATCATGTGTTGATGTTGTTATCATTCTCATAATATTATTATTATTATTTTGATTTTTGTTGTTGCCCATTGCGGTCGATGCTTTGTTTTCAAATCGGCTAAAATAAGCCGGGGAAGTAGAGAGAGTCACTCACCGCTGAGAGCACGAATAACACAAAATTATGATAAATAATAACAACAAAACGTATAGGTACGATGCCATGATGTCAGTACTTACCCTTTTCTCTGCGCTGTCACAGGAATTCACAATTGACGATGACAATGTGGAGGCCGCTGCAGCCGATGTGGAGGCTGTGGCGCCCAAATGATCTTGTGTATCCATGTCGGAGAGGCCGGTATCCAATTGCTCTTGTTTTATAGAGGGTATCAGGGGGAGAAAGTCATTTTTACTTAGATTTGAAAGTTCTTCCAACTCCATGATGGCTATACGACGCTATTTCTGTTAGTGTGATATAAATTCCAGAGACCAGCGAAATCGTCGAGTGTTTTTTTCTTTGGGAAACAAAACTGAAACACTTTCAAGTTGAATGTGTCATCATGATGGGGAGACTGCCTGGCATGCTAGGCGGGTGTTTTTTTATTTTGTGGGCAATGCTTCTGCCTTTGTTTTCGTGTTGGGAAAGGTTGATTTTGCTATTTTGTTTATTTCTTATTTGTTGTTATGGTAATTCATGTACGGCGGCGGTGTGGTGATAAAAACAATCGCGTTACTCGGGCACGGATGCGTTACACTCATCGGGGGCAGCAGCCACTTTGCTTAGGGGCCCATTAACGACGTCGACGTTGTTGTCTCCGTTATTGCTATATTGTCTATTCTATACACTATACAAGACGTCACCGCACACACGCATACAGCAACAACAACTTTTTCTTTATTGTTGTTGTGCACGAACACTCGAACACTACCGTACGCGTATAGTCGAATGCGAATTTGCGGCAGAAAACGTAATGTATGATACCCCGAAGTAACGAAGAAGTAATCAAACTCGACGTATGGTTATGTTGTACTGTACGTACAAACGTGGGAAGAGCGAATTGGCACGAAACAGCACTAACAAAGCAGAGGCGTAAAAATATATTTTTTTTAACGAAATTTAAAAGTCAAATCCAATCCATGACAGGAGATGTTAATGCACAACTCGAAATTGAACAAACTAGATTCAGATTTGCTTCTTTTCACCCGTGTAATAGCTCTTCATAAGATTCTTTTTTCTTATTACAAAAAATTCAGTTTTTATATGCCAATGCCTTTTTCAATAATCTTTTGAGATTTTTAGAGGTTTTCTTCTACTTATTTTAATTTTATAACCTTTTTTGTTGCTTTCTATTACACACACCACAAAACTCACACATTACACACCAAAAAGTGAAATTTTTTCATTTTTTCCTTCGATTTTGCAAACCGTTTTTGTTTTCACCTCATGATGAGATTTCATTAAGCGTTGTTAGCAATGCAATTTTTGTATTATTGCATTATTCAAGTGCATAATTATTCAATTTATTTGTTAAAACACAAAATTTATTTTATCCTTTCTTTTCTCGCGTCTCTTCTTGTCTTGTGCTGTTCGTTTTTCTTCTGCCAGAAATGAACTTTTTCAGTGGTTAATTGTCATGAGAGTGACAGAGAACGCATGGCCTGCTAATACGAATAATCAGTCGTCACTTTTGCACTGTATTCAGCGTTGTATTAGGTGTTGCGATTACTGAGGGTGTAGCTTAAATATGAACGTGTAACGTCTCACAATTGCCAAAGTTATGTATTTGTAGTAGTTGCTCACGTGTTAAGATTAGTTGTGCGATCGTTTCACTCTGTGGCAAGTGCAGTTAAGGGCACACGATTGCCAGATAGGACAATATAGTCACAAAAATGGCGGAAAAATGCAACCATGTGCACGTACAACCGTGTGAACATACAATTTTTGTCTTGCAACGTTAGCAGAAAATTTATTGCGAGATAATTTACAGATTGTTAGATGTGCAAGTTTATGCATGTGACAACGGCAACACTGTCTATAAAATATTTTAATACGGCGTTCACACCAACCCGTTTTGGCTCGTTGAGATGTTTTCGAGTCAAAACGAGGGGGAAAAACTCCCGTACTCGGACTTATCGGGACGAAAGTTTTGTGTTTTTCACTCGCACTTTAAAACAACAACAATTCACACAGGAATATCCGAAACAAAATTACGTGTCTAAACGCAGAAGCAAGTTTAAAAGAGAATTAGCGGATAATCTGCTGAAAAAAATATCCTAGTGTAAATCTGAACTAAGTGGCGGATTTTCACTATCTGGTAACAATGGTGTCAACAGTTGCAAGGAAAGAACAGTCAAAAAGTTCGTGAAATGTATTTATAAAGCATAAATTTACTATTCTATGTTCAATTGTTTACACTCTTTTTGCAAATATTAAAACAAATTTTCCATTTTTATTATTCTTCTTCCCGATATTACACAATAATTGACAACAATTCCTCCAAAAATAGGATGCCATACTGCGAAATATAGAATGTTCAATTTGGCAACATCATACCCGATTAAGACAGGAACGCAAACTAGTTCAGATTTACACTAGGCAAGTTTTTCAGCAGCTTATCATCAAATTCTCTTTTGAACTTGCACGAAGAACTCAAAACGTTCAGGGAGAGTTTTTTCCCCCTCTTGCCGACTGCCTCTCTCTCCTACAAAACGCAGATAATCTGCTGAACATGCAGTCGGGACCTACATCGCTGCTTAATAATGCTTAAAACTGCTTAGCTCCTCACACAAATTAAGCAGCTATGGTGAAAAGAAAACCAGCCTATTCTGACAAATTATAAAGGGTCCGCCAAATAACTTTTTTTTAAAACATCGCGCAAAGCATCGAGTGTGTCTTCGGCTGTGTGGCCCGTAGCGCCGTCCTGTTGAAACCAAATGTTGCCAATATCCTCCTCTTAAATTTTTGTGAACAACAATTTGTTCAACATGGCCCGATAACGATCGCCATTGACTGTAACGGCCAGTTGCTCATTTTCGAAGAAAAATGGCCCAATTATGCCTCTGGACCGCACCAAACAGTGACTCGTTTTGGGTGTATCGGCTTTTCAATGTATGCGTGCGGGTTTTCTGTGCCCCAAATGCGACAATTTTGCTTGTTTACATACCCGCCAAGATCAAAATGAGCTTCATCTGAAAAGATGATACTCTCTACTATTTGATGTTGATCTTATACTTTCTTGCCAGTTTCATTTGTCAAATCCTTTTTATATTATGCGGCGTATTTTAAGAGTTTTGGAACAATTACATTCATTCGAAATTGATCTAAAAACAGGTGAGAATGAACGTAAAGTTAAGTACGCACTATTGCCATATCGGATAACGTTATCAACCCTGTTAAAGTGCTGCAAATGTACGGACATTGGCTGATTGTTAGACAAAGATGAATTTACAGTTCAGACGATTGCAAGAAAACCTTAAGATTTCATATTAATACAATTAATTTGGTAAATATTTATATGCAGGATTGCCAATACAAATATTTTATAGACAGTGTTGCCAATAAAATGTTCTTCTGACAATGGCGCCGTTGTCACATGCATAATCTTCGCACATCTAACGATCTGCAAATGACATTGCTGCTAATGTTGCAAGACAAAAATTGTATGTTCACACGGTTGTACGTACACAGGCTTGCCATTTTTCTGACAATATTGTCCGATCTGGCAATCGTGTGTACTTAGCTTAAGGTGTATTTCGTACATTCGAAATCGAGACGCCGTACGCTTTTGCTCGTATTTAAAGGCCGGGTTAGGTAAACTTAACCGCAATTTAACTTTAGCGCCGCCGTAACGTTGCCCGCTGGAGCAATTACCCAAAACTTGAAAAACGCGCTGTATCACTCAGACATGTACAACAAAAATAGCAACAAATTTATTTTATATTTTTTTTGCTACTAATTTATCATTTTATTACTTATTTATCATTACTTTTCAAAAGTTTCGCATAAATTTATTCTTTTTTCATTATTTTACTAATTTTGTTTGCAAATTCACGTAAACGTACCGTCCAAATCAAATTTCAGCAGATTCAGACGTCCGTTTCCGTTTGCTAAGTCCCCATAAAAGTACCATTTACATGGTACTTTTTTTAAAGTAACTTATCGACTTATTCTCTTTTGAAAAAAGTATTTACCGTCACACACGTACTTTTTTTTCAATACTTATACTTATTTTCATTTGTTTTGCTTCGGCTTTTCCTGTGTGAATTGTTGTTGTTTCCAAGTGCGAACGAAAAACACAAAACGATGAGTACGACAAGTACGAGTACGGCATACTTTTTCCCCCGTTTCCGACTGCCTCTCTCGCCTACAAAACGTCGAGGGGGGGGGGGGGAAGTATGCCGTACTTGTCGTACGAGTACGGTGTTTTTTGTTTACACTTGGAAACAACAACAATTCACACAGGAAGAGCCGAAACAAAACAAATGAAAATAATTATAAGTATTGAAAAAAACGTACGTGTGTGAACGTAAATACTTTTTCAAAAGAGAATAAGTCGATAAGTTACTTAAAAAAAAGTACCATTGAAATGGTGACTAATCGTTTACTGATTTCGATGTCAGATTGAATCAGCTGATTCGTTACGCTACGGGGGCGTTACGGTTACGTTTGCCTAACCCAGCCTTAAGTATATTTCGCATTATATTCAACGTTAGGATACGTGAGTATCACTAATCCCGGCATAAATATACTCTGTCAACAAAATTTTGACAGCCGACAAAAACGTTTACTACACCTACATATAAAATCAACGCGATTTTTTGTCGTAAAAATACAGAAATTTAAGAATATAAATAAACAAATAAAAATACCATAAGAACGCCAGTCACCAGCCTGTAGGTAATAGCATCATGGAAACTTTGCTGGAGCAGCAAAGGCGATACCATGAAGAACGTGAGCGTCTGGTTAAACTCATGGTCGACGAGTACGCCAACAAGAAACTCAGTGAAAAAGACCGCATATATTCTGAGCACCGATTGAAGTATCTAGTGGATTTGCACTACAACTCGACGTCGAAACTGAAGGAACTCTATGAGGATAAGGACAATGAGAGGAAAACTGAAATTCAAGCTCTTTCCGGCCCATATGAATTCAACGAGTTTTACAATCGCCTGCAACAAATCAAGGAGTTTTACAAGAAACATCCCAGTGAGGTTAGCATTCCTTTGTCGGTGGAATTCGAGGACATGGTAAAGGCTTACAATAATCCCGATGAAATGTCAGCATTGGTTGAGTTCTCTGATGAGGAAGGCGGTGGTCGTTACTTGGACTTGAACGAATGTTATGAGATGTATGTCAATTTAAGAGGCGTGGAAAAAGTGGACTATATTACATATCTAATGAGCTTCGACCATATTTTTGATATTGCTAAAGAGAGAAAGAATAAGGATTATAAGAAATATGTAGAGTCACTAAACGAATATTTACACAATTTCATATTGAGGGTGCAACCTTTGCATGATCTTGATGAAGAACTGGTAAAAGTAGAGTTGGATTTTCAGAAACAATGGCTACAGGGCTCCTTTCCTGGTTGGGCCTCAAAAGAGACTGAGTCAGCATTGGCTAATACAGGAGCGCATTTAGATTTGTCTGCCTTCTCCAGCTGGGAAGAACTGGCGTCTTTAGGTTTGGATCGTTTGAAATCAGCTCTCATGGCTTTGGGACTAAAATGTGGCGGTACTCTGGAGGAAAGAGCACAACGCCTATTTTCTACCAAGGGAAAGAAAACATTGGATCCTTCTCTGATGGCCAAGAAGCCTTCCAAAAATACAAGTATACAATCGCGGGAAAATGAACGTCACAAAGAAATTGCTCAGCTAGAGGCCTATTTGTATAAATATGCGGAATTGGTTTCTGAACAGCGTAGCGCCACTAAGGAGAATGTACAGCGTAAACAAGCACGTACAGGAGGTGAGAGAAATGACAGTGACATTGAGGCCAGTGACTCGGATATAGATGACGATCCCGATGCCGATGATGTCCCATACAATCCGAAAAACCTTCCCTTAGGCTGGGATGGCAAACCCATTCCCTACTGGCTCTACAAGTTACATGGTTTAAACATTAGCTATAATTGTGAAATTTGTGGAAACTATACATACAAAGGTCCTAAGGCATTTCAACGTCATTTTGCTGAATGGCGACATGCACATGGCATGCGATGTTTGGGTATACCCAATACGGCCCATTTTGCAAATGTCACACAAATCGAAGATGCCATTACACTATGGGAAAAGTTGAAGTCACAAAAAACATCAGAAAGATGGATCGCCGATCAGGAAGAGGAGTTTGAAGACTCTCAGGGCAATGTGGTGAATCGCAAAACGTATGAAGATCTAAAGAGACAAGGTTTACTTTAAATATGACTACAATATTATTGTGAAAAGAAATATGTATAAAAATAAAACATAACAATATAAATTAGAATATTTAATTCATATAACTTCAGCCGTTAACAAAAGTCCGACCGATTTTAGAGTTGTCAGGGGCAACAACGAGATTTCTTGCTTAACTTCAGAATATTTCAAGTCATTGCGTAACCAGGGAAAGTCCTGCAAAATATTGTTGTAATAATTATGACGTAAAAAGGTGGGAAAATTTCCGCAGAACCTGATAGTGTGGATTGTGCGATAGCCTCACAAAACCCGCCTGAGTGGTGTAAATTATTGCCTTGAATTTGCAATCTGATGGCAATTTCTCCAAAACCTTGACCCTTTCCGCTACTGTATATAAAGCAGAACGCAGTTGTTCTTCGAAATCCATTAAAAATTCATCTTCAATTGCTGTTCGTTCCCCTGTCAAGGCCTTCAATTTGAACTTGTATTTCTCATAGACACATATATCATCTTTGTACAGAAGCACCTCTACAGCTTCCAGCTCCCCGGTCTTAAGAAGCTCCCGTATTGTTCTCAAGACCTTGAACAGATACGTATTAAGAGGTGGGTAAATTGAAGCATAAACTGGAGTATTGTATATTCTTCGTTTCTTGAAGATCTGTGAGGGATAGACGTCTCGCGTGTACAATATATGATGAATAAACACTTCCAAGGCTTCGATTAATATGTCACTAGGTTCTAAAATGCAAACAATTTGGTCAGTATTAAGAGTTTAATGGGTCGATTATGGATTGCAGCACAACTTCAGTTCAGTTGTCCACTGGCAACGCAACTGAAATAAAAATTGGTATTATGTATGACAACTTTTATCAGTTGCGGTCGATAATAGTGTTTGACACTTCGTTATCTAAAAATATTGTAAGCAAACAAACAATTCAACAAAAAAGTAAATTTCAACTACAAATATTCTATTTTTACATACTGGATTTCCAGCCAAATCAATATGTAATAGGTCTGCCGCCGCTCCAATGGCGATAGAGATGGCACTGCGATGTTAAGATTTTCTTTAAAATGAATCTGCAATCTTTGCGATTCACCGAAGGAGATGCCTGGCGGACATTGGCCACAGTGATAAAAGCTTCAAATGGGCTATACGATGTTTCTGCCATGTTTCATATCAGTGCAAACCGAGAGACATGTCAGACAACCTTCTACATACATCGAATGCACTCTCTTTCTGATGGCGGAGAGCCGTGACATAGGTGACAAGTGTTTCGCTGTCTCGTGCAGCGGAGCGTGAGGAGAGCAGCAGGTACATAGCGATTGGGCACAGGCATCTTCGTGGAAACTACGTTCCCAGGCGAAATGCAAGAGTAATAGCTTCAGATCGGTATGCTATACATTTAGGAAACATCACAGCGTTGAGTGCTCTCTTGCATACTGCTAGCATGGCGGTCATACCGGCCGAGAAGGCCGCCTCGGAGACGTCCGGACGCCTGAGTGGCAGTGACCCATTGTATTGGCATTCTCCAAACTAGCACCCTCCAAGTCATCTCGGCCCCACTTCGTCCTTAGTGACTTTGGTTTCACCAAAATGCCTACACCGCGAGCTAGATTTGGGTTAGCTTCCATTTTCTCTATTAACATAACAAATTGTTGTTTTGTGGTGATTTTAACCATCATGGAAACTACAAAAACGCGAAAAAATATGATGTTGAAAATATATATCTACCATTAAATTTCACGCTTTATTTTTTTAAAAAATATACACGGCAACCATAAATAAATGGTTGCCGAATATCCCCCACATTAAACAACTGAAGTTGTCGGTAGTTGCCATCGGTAATGTAATTTTGGCAACTGGCAACGCAATTAAACGTTGGTTGCAATTAATAATCGACCCATAAGATAATTAGCGAATTGTTTACCTCCGTCCATGCTCTGCTACAAACGGATACCTTCGTAATTCTTGTGAAATATGACTCAAATTAGAACTTGTATTCTCTGCGTTTTATTCTTTACTTATCCTTTTCCTAAATTTTGTACCCAACGATTGTATTCTATGCTTCCTTTTCTATATTATTTATCCTTTTTTCTCCAAATTTTGTCTCGAATGATATTGCAAGCTTTCGCGCAAATAATTGTTTACATTTTATTATTTTTGTTGACTATTCACAATAGTTTGACATTGACTTCATAGTAAGGGCATCTCTTAAATACCGGTGAATTGCGTCCTGCGTCTGTCAAAGTGTTGTTGTATGCACAGAAAACAATAGGATGAAATTTGAGTTTGACAGACGCCGGACGCATTCACTGGTATTTAAGAGATATCCTAATAAATCGTGTCAGAATACTTTCCAAGGCTGCTACTTAATAGCCGACGTAGGCGTACGATGTGTCAAAGTATTGCTCGTACAGTAAACGATAAAATTGAAATTAGATTTTGACATACGAAACGTAGCAGGATTGATTTTTCCGGAACAATAAGGCTGCTACTTAAATAGCCAATGTCGGCATACGACGTCTGTCAAAGTATTTTTGTGTGCACAAATCCTACTCACTTAGGGCCTGTTTCTGTAACTTATTTTCGTTCGTCTACGGGCGAACGATCAAAAATCATTTAATTATTCCTCATCTTATAGATTCAAGTTATAATTGAGTGATTTTTGATCGTTTGCCGTAGACGAACGAAAATAAGTTACAGAAACAGGCTCGTAGGATATTTACTTTTTTTGTTGAATTGTTTGTTTGTTTACAATATTTTTAGTTAACGAAGTGCCAAACACTGTTATCGACTGCAATTGACAGAAGTTGTCATAGCCCAGATTCACATGAGACAATTATTTCCAAGCAAGTGTGAAAGTTTGTAGGAGAGGAAGTCAGAGAGCTCTTTCCGCCTGCCTCTCTCTCCAACAATATTTGACACTTGCTTGGAGAACAATTTTCTCGTGTGAATCTGGACATACATGATTTTTATTTCAGTTGCGTTGCCAGTGGACAACTGAACTGAAGTTCGGTTGCAATCCATAATCGACCTATAAATGTCTGACTTTCATAAGTCCTGATTCACACTCGGCAATTTTTTCCAAGCAAGCGTTAATGTTTGTTGGAGAGAGAGAGCTCTTTCCGTCTGCCTCTCTCTCCAACAAACTTTGAAAAAATTGCCGAGTGTGAATCAGCACTAATAAACCCTGGGACCCTACGATACGTAAGACATTAATTCAGGTTAAAAAATGACAGTTCACAATGAACTGCTGAGATGGTTTGTTTACATCGCAGCTTTGCAACAAACATTTCCAGATTGAAGAAAAGGTGAGGATATTTTTTTGGAAATTCAATGAATTTGGAACTGCTCGAGTCATTCGGTCAAAATTATCCAGAAGAATTTGATGGATCTCTGGACTGCATCTCATTGGCAGTCACATGTGTCTTTAATAAATACGGAACTTTGCTGGCCGTAGGATGTAATGACGGTCGCATTGTTGTGTGGGATTTTCTGACGCGAGGCATTGCCAAAATCATATCAGGACACGTTCATCCCGTGTGCAGTTTAAGTTGGACCAGGAATGGTCACAAATTACTTTCCGCCTCTACAGATAATAATGTTTGCATTTGGGATGTTTTATCCGGGGAATGTGAGCATAAATATCGCTTTCCCTCGCCCATACTTAAAGTTCAATTTGATCCGCGCAATGACAAACGGTTCCTAGTATGTCCCATGCGTTATGCAGCGGTTCTGGTGAAAATCGGTGATGCCCACAAGTGTTTGCCATTGGATTCTGATGGCGATCTTAACATAGTGGCTTCATTTGATCGACGTGGTAGACATATTTACACCGGTAATGCCAAAGGCAAGATCATGGTGTTGGATGTGGAAACCTTACAAGTTGTGGCGAGTTTTCGCATAATCGTAGGTACCTCCAGTGCCACCGCCGTAAAGAGCATTGAATTTGCCCGCCGAGGGGATGGCTTCCTTATCAATACGTCAGATCGCGTTATCCGTGTTTACGACTCGAAAGAGGTATTGGCGTTGGGTAAAGATGGTGAACCGGAACCTATACAAAAACTTCAGGATCTTGTCAACAAAACCACTTGGAAAAAGTGCTGCTTCTCGGGAGATGGCGAATATATTTGTGCCGGAAGTGCTCGTCAGCATGCATTGTACATCTGGGAAAAGTCTATAGGCAATTTGGTGAAAATTTTGCATGGCACCAAAGGTGAGCTACTCTTGGATGTAGTGTGGCATCCGGTACGTCCAATAATTGCCAGTATTAGTTCTGGATTGGTGTCAATATGGGCTCAGAATCAGGTGGAGAATTGGTCGGCATTTGCACCGGACTTTAAAGAACTCGACGAAAACGTTGAATATGAAGAACGTGAATCGGAATTTGATATAACAGATGAGGACAAATCATTGGATTTGAATGCAGATGCCAAATGTGATGAAGAAATTGAGGTTGATGTCACCAAAGCTGAGCCTGTTGCGGCATTTTGTTCTTCCGATGAGGAGGGAGAGGATGAAAACGCTTTGCAATTTTTGCCCATGGCCCCCGAAGTTGAAGATCCCGAAGACGGTTGGGCTGTGCAGGATGGTCTGGAGGGTGGCGGTAGTAGTTCAAAGGACACAGAATCGTCGACACTGCATGATTACGGCGATGTGGTGGCGGGTAAAAAGCGTAAAATGACCAACTATGACATAAGCTTACCTGATGCTCCCGTGGAGGAGGTACATCCGATGGTATCCAGTAAAACGAATAAAGACAAACAATCGGCGGGTGGTAAAAAAGCAGCCGGACGACCTAAGAAATAATGGAAACAAATTGAAAATAATTGATAATAGTTTTAAGGATTAAGAAGAAAAATTATGTAGCAGCAGAGGAATTTAAATACATTTGATATTTTAAAATCCTGTTTGTGTAATCACTTGATTTATTGCAGAAGTAATAGTAATATGTAGTAATAAAAATGGCTTGCCGATATCGGATATCTGCAAATCGATTTTATTGGTTGTAAAGAAAGAATATTTTGAATTCTTCAAAAATTGAAGAAAATTGCTGTGGTCTCTGGTAATCTTGACGTGGTAGAAACTAACCTGAGGAATTTTAATGACAGTATACAAAACTGGGCGAAGCATACTGGGGCAGTTGTTTCATAACTGCAGAGCAGACCTCCTTTCTGTTGGCGTAAATGCAATCCCTATAAAAAACAATATGGGAATTCTTGGCCTGATTTTTTCGAAAAACCTCTTATGGGATGAACAATTTAAACAACAAGTATCGAAACTAAGCAAAATAAACAACTTACTAAAACTAATGTGCTCTAGAAATAAAGGCCCACATATAGATATAGCTATAGAAATCTGTAGATCCTTAACCAATGGTGTATTGTCCCACGGAATCACAGTGTATGGATGGATATCGAAAAATAGCATATCTAAAATTAATGTTGCTCTTAATTCATGCTACAGAAGTGCCACAGGCTTACTTCGTTCTACTCCAATAGATGTCTTAAGAGTTGAAGGCAAGTTCACAGATTTCCAACGTCTACTAGAAAAATTGTCTGTTAATTTAGCAGCCAGGTCACTAACCTCTCCATCGAATGGTTTACATTCTGCCTTTTGGGATCATTTAAACTCTCAGAACCGAGTTCCTATATCCTCTATCGAACACATACTGGACCTCTTAACAAATTTAAATGTACCAGTTCCTAAAAAGCCAAAAAAAACCTCAACCAAACAAATCGTCATGTCAAAGTGGACATAAGTTTGAACAAAAATTGATTTTATTTAAAAACATAAGAAAAATTATGTTCGGACATATCCAGTGAAATCACAGGAAGGTCTTGTTCACAAAATGTTCGATCTAGTTTTTAGGACACCTTTTCATCATTTTTAAGAAAAAGTAATAGAAAACGGAGAATTTTAGCATTTATTTTTCATCGAATATCAGTGGGAGGATTTGTTTTACGAAAACGTCCCAAAATATAGCTAATTGTCAATATTAAACAAATGCTTTCATGGAAAGCATTTACTACTTCTCAAGGTGTACCCTCACACCAAAATTTCACGGTTCTATCGCTAGCCAATTGGAGTTGTCGATTGAACCTATCCATCCTTTTAAACTCGCTGTGCCCCATTGATTGGTACCCTGAACCCAATTTATATCATATAGAAGGATATTTTTGAAGAACACAAAAATATGGATATTCGCGTGTATTTCATATCCTCGTTACTTCCTTTCTTTTGGGCGTAGTTCTATCATTGTTTGGCATCAGTTTAATTTTCTAAATTTTCAGAGACATGGGCCTTTACAATTTGTTTATATTATTTGGTTGGCACCACTTGCTGTCATTACCAGCGCACAGATATTGAAAGCGCGTGCCACAGTCATAATATTAATGCTGAAATAACACTTCCTACAAACAGAATTAATCAAATTATGTTTCAAAGTTTTTATAGTTTGTACAAGTAACTTTTTAAAGATGAGTCAAAACATAACTGGACTCGTCCCCTTTGTGAACGCAAACATTTCAAATTAAATATGTCCATTGACTCTATAGTATAACAACCATTTTGGTATAGTTACATTAATACTTTATTTATTTATAAATAACTAAATAACTTACAGATAGTTTATGCTAAGATTATATGTTTGTATACAGTAATAATGTTTAGGAATAAAGACGAACCTTACATTCAATTGCCAAACAGATTGGAGGCCACAATACGTTTGTCGTGGCATGATAAATGTACAATTTCTCCATTAGGATACCGCACAAAGGCGCTTTGGTTGGCAAAACGTTTTTTGCATTCTTGACAAGCGGTAAACTCATTTATTTCAAAGCATATACTTTGTTGTTCACGCACTAAATCGGTACAACGTTTTATTTCCGATTCCAAGAGGGCTTTTTTCATTTCCATACGATGTTCGTTTGCGGTCTTAGTACGTATAACTGTGTCCAAGTAGTTGCCCAATCTATGAACCGGCATTTCGTCGGGTAAGAACTGATAATTTCAACAATACAATAGCAATTTTTACAAAATAATAAAGATGACAAAATAACATCTAACTTACCGGCCATATTTTGCTGGGATCTACTTTGGTGGCGTATTTATTTAACAATTCTACAGCAACATTCTCATTGGGCGTTTGAAATTCTGCATGCAGTTCCACTCCTTCATAGGGAGGCTGCTTAAATGGACTGAGAATATTTTTCAGCAACATAAAGAATATGTCAGGTTCATCGTCATAGTTTCTCTCACAGTAATTTGACGCTTTTTCAACATTTCCCAAAATCTGAATGTAAATTGCCAAGACTTTCTCATGTTTTTTCAGGCGTTCCAAAATCAATGCTCTCTCTTCCAGCATTATATTGGTAGGAAAATCTTTTAGAACAACATCCGGCGAGTAGTTGGGAGATATTTCCAACATGGTATATAGTTTCTTGCGATATTGCTTCAACTCTTCTTGCAGTTTGTCCGACGAAGAGCCCTCCCTCTCAAGATCATTCATGATATTTTGTGTTTTCTCCCGGTATTGTTTTATCAAAACGTTGTGAATAAAAGTATTGGAGTCATTCCACACATTAATAACATGTTCTAGATAAGGAATTACCAATGATTTATGATGGCTTAATAGGAAATCGAGTACAGCAGCTCTTGGCAGAGTTTCCACTTCTATGAAATCCTCAGTGAAAATCCTTAAACCCTGCTCGGGATCAGCTTTTAAGACCCAGTCCGAAAACTCCATAATCAGGGGCCAATGGGTTGAACCTAATTGTTGCAGATAACGTATGGTTCTCTCACTACCGTATAAATTTGATCCTTCTTTGGTGGCTTGTGACTTTAGTAACTCCAAGGCTTTCTTGTGTTTCCCATTGGTCTGGTACAGAATGATCAATTCGGAATATTTGTCATGTTTAAGCAACGTTTTTTCCGATTCCTCCAAATGACACTGATTCAAACGTAACAAAGGAGCAATCAAGGAGTCATTGGTTTGCAAATAACATTTCAAGAGAGTAGTGTCGATAATCGAAAGCAAAGACTTGGATGCATTTTTGGTATCACGTAGTTTAACAACTTCTTTTTGCCTGGCCAAAGCCAAGAATTCAATTAAGGCCAATAGAGCTTTCTCCAGGTCTTTGTCCTCCAGCTGAGGAATAATGACTTGTGGCACCGTGGCATCAAAACTATCGATTGATGTTCTGTTGCTTTGATCCTGCAACAGATTTGGAAATAGTCGTATGACATCGTAGGGATTTGCTTGAGCTTTTTCGAACTCGTTCATGGCGGCAGAAAATAGTTTGAGGGCAAATAATTCTTTGGCATAACGCATGTGAATTTGGCGTATCGTTTCAGATTTGGCCAGTTCCGGCTCATCGGAAATATTCTATAAACATTGAAAAAATTATATTTGAGACGTATTAACGAAAGAAAAAATAAATAACTATTCAAAATTACCGTTAATTCGATGGCTAATTGGAATTTCTTTTGTTGCAATAGCTGTTGTCTCTGCACGGATATGTCCACCATTCGTATGCACCACAATTCTGATATGGCAGCAGCAAAAATCGTACCACGTCCGGAACGAACTAAGTGTTTGGTTTTACTCAACTCCGGGATGGACTGCACTAGAGTATCTTTATTGATACCATTCGCTTCTAAGCAACGAACTTCTATACCATTTGCTACTCGACCGACAGCAAAAGGCTCATCCCACACCAAGTCCAATAGAGGACCCGACCACATTATGGGTTTTAAGGGATTTTTACCTTTTCCCGAGGTCGTCGAATCCATTGAGCCTTGAGCTTTCGATTTATCATCTTTGCGTGCAAGATATTCCGTGGGATCTATAGTGACTAGGTACTCGTCTTTGGAAACACCAATTATATCCTTAAGGAGACATACACAGGGATCCATGCTGTGTGAGGACGAAGTTACAATGAGGTCATGTTTCTCAGTTTTGTTATATTTGATCTGTAAAATTAATCCCAAGGAAACACAATTTAAAAAAATTAGTTAAGGACTTTCTATATTAAGTTAGCGATATTTGGCGCAAGCGTCATCCAGTTTTTGAGGATGAACAAGATATTTCAACTTCTTTCTATAAAATCAAATTGGGATGAAAATATATGCTTCCATTTTTGTAATCCTGTCATACATATTATTAGCTTTCGATTTATGCAAAAGTAATTGGCATTAAATATAAAAATATATACTAAAAACAAAGTATTTTTTGGAAGGTCCTTGGACCACTACAATAAAAATCGTAGATTATTTGAAAATAATTTTTCAGATTTTTTTTTAAAAGTATACATACAAATTCGCAATCACAAATTTGCATCTATCAAAAGTTCATTCATAGTCATTAAAAGTATGAAAAATTAACAGATTCAACGTTTTGCAAATATCCTGTGAATATGCCGAAGTTAATGTTTATGAATAGATCTGCGATATACATTTTTAAAACTCTTAATTTTTCGCACAACTATTGAATAATTGTTTATAGTGATTTTTTATGAGAGCTTTTTGTTGTATTTTCATATGTGATGCCCAGAATTTGGACTTTTATAGAATTGATATTGAATAATGTAAATCCACTTTTCCACTGTGCCAGGGTACTTACATTAAAAATCACATATTCATCTTTGTAGCCAACGCATATTAAATCGTCTACCCAACATAAAGCTTTCGGTACATCTTTTAATTCGATGCTAAAATTGGGCGATTCCAAAACGTCTGGTTTCCAGTAGAAGAATTGTAAACGCCTCTTAATGGCGCAACATACTCTAAGTACATTCACCGTTTTTCCCGTCGTCGACTTGGTGCTCTGAAAAAATGTTATTATGTTATCCAATGACAAAAGACAATATTACTGACCCATACCTTAACATCCATAGTAAATAGGCTACATCCTTTGGTTAGTTCTGAACTATGGATAAACGTAAAATTAAACTCCATATGACTTATATCACAAACATGGATCATTGAATCCGTTAGCACAAACAACAGACTCTCCGCTGCAATTACTTCCATTTGTGAAATGGCTTTCTTGCTGAAATTTTTATTAAACATCAACATGTCGACTGCTCCATTTTCATCTACCGAATACATAATTAACTGGCCACTCCGTGTGCCCAGAATGACATTGTTATCTAAAACAACAAGTGAAAAAGTTATTTCGACCCTACACACTTATTATACTCTGATTTACATTAAATTCAATTCTCTACTGGATCCGACGATGTGTTAAGGAAAAAAAGCATACAAACGAAATACAAATTATTAAATTTCTGCCGGATGTGTGCATTATATCAAGCCTTTACCAGTAATAGTTTTGTGTAAAATAAAATGCAAATAGCTAAATTTCAACCGCATAAGTCCGAATTTACACTAGCCAAGTTTTTTCAGCAGCTTATCATCAAATAATCTTTTGAACTTGCACGAATAACTCAAAACGTTCAGGGAGAGTTTTTTCCCCCCTCTTGGAGACTGCCTCTCTCTCCTACAAAACGCCGATAATCTGCTGAACATTCAGCCAATGTAAATAGGGACTTACAATGTGACATTAACATATTGAAGAAGTTAAAGTATGTCTGGATTTACACTGGCTGAATGTTCAGCAGATTATCGGCGTTTTGTAGGAGAGAGAGGCAGTCGGCAAGAGGGGAAAAAAAACTCTCCCTGAACGTTTTGAATTATTCGTGCAAGTTCAAAAGAGAATTTGATGATAAGCTGCTGAAAAAACTTGCCTAGTGTAAATTCGGACTATGTAGATGTAGTAGAATGAACTGATATACAGAACTTGCAAATGTTAGCCGAATATGTTGCAGGATTTGAAGAAGTCAAATCAGAAGGAGTTATAACAAGACTGACTAATTAGGTTAATTTTTGTCAGGAAAGATAGATAACGAATTCGTTTTTTCTTTACTCCAGGTCAGCTTTCTTCCACCCATTTCGCTGCAATGTTGAGGAATGATTGGGCAAAATAAAAGACAAACTGCAAATCGGAAAGTAGAGTTGTAGGGAATCTTGCACTGGGGTCAAGAGAATGGCGCACGGATAAAGGACACGGATCAAATGACGGAGAAAGTTAGTATAACTAGATAGGTATAGTCTGTATATATATAAAAATGGATGTGTGTTCCGTATGGACCCGAAAACGGCTGGACCGATTTTCATGAAGTTTTCAGGGAATCTTCAGATAAGCCTAGCAGGTGACATAGACAATTTGGAGTTAAGATTTTTTGAGAGATTCCTACCTGTCCGTACCGTTTACTAATAGATTAACGAGATTCCTACTGTCCCCATCTATATGAGCCATCTTGAGCAGTCCAAAAATGGACGGGATCAGAAGTCTGGGGTAACGAAGTGGGCCGGGTACGCTAGTAAGCTATATTTCTTTTAGGTGTTATAAGCAAATGCACAAACCCTGCAGGTTGATTTCGTAGAGAATGGAATGGTGTCATTGTCATATAAACTTAAAACTTACCATAGGCCGCTATAGATTCGATGTGAACTCCTTGCTTTAAAATGGAATGTATTTGATACGATTGATGCATTTTAGGATTTAATCACAAACTTTTAAAACTATTATTGTATTAATAATTAATCACAAACAATGATGATAAATTCTTCGGGAAAAACAATTTACAGCTGTTTACGTTTGAAGAGATGCCACACCAATGATAAATGCGGAGATGCCATACCAATAGAACAATTGAAAGCATAACAGCTGACAACATAACATATGTCAATGGATTTTCTACAAAGCTGTTGCAGGATTTTGGCTTTTGGCAACGCCGGCATTTGTTGACAGTCAACTGTTGATTTGGAAATTAGCGTGACGATCCTCGATCATATTTGTGGAAATATAATTTTGAGGCTTTTGAAGACAATTTTCTGAGTATTTAAAGATGGTGTGGCCAGAATCGGTTGCACACGATCCTGGAAAAGGGGAGAATATCATTCTTCCGAGAGTAAGGCGTGAAGACGGGTAAGATGCTCTACACCAATCGAGATCCACTATGTCTCGAAGAGGAAGCTTAAACTTGTCAGTAAAGACAGAACGATGATCAACAGTTTGGTACCCGAGGAGGGGATGCCCGACAACACACCTCTACTTGTGGAGACCGACGACCGTGAACCACGGAATGATACACGTGAGGATACTGATCTGGGATCTGAATCCCATAATACTTCTGAAGTGCAGCCGGAGGCTAAACTTTCTAAGACATCTAACAATAATTTTATAGGAAATGAACGCCGATGTACGAATACGGGCTTCAACGAATTTCAATCGATCTACCAATCACAATCTGTCCAACCCATGAAATATGCTGATGATGAGGATATTTCAACTTAATGCGACAAGTCTGAGAAATGAAAGACCATAACTGATACAATTTCTGAAGGAAGAGGATGTCGATATAATGTGTATATCCGAGACGTTTTTCAAACCAACGGATGTATACAACATTCCTTTTTACGATATTATTCGAACGGATAGACCATCTCACACCCACGGAGGGGGTGTTGCAATCGTAATAAAGAGATCGATATCATTCAAACTCCTTTCTTTTCACCTCTCGAATGGACAGATCGAGATTGTAACCTGCCAGATCAATACCCATATGGGAGACGTTGTAATAGCATCATATATATTCCACCGTCTGCCAGATACAATACCGGACACTTAAATGAAACCATCGCACATATTCAATCTGGGTCACACTGTGGGGTCACAATGTGGGGTCACAATGTGGGGTCACAATGTGGGGCGGACAGAGGAGTGATCACAGGGGCAACGCCATTATGGAATTTATAGATGTTAACAATGCTATACTTTTGAATAATGGATCGAAGACATTTTTTGGCTGCGGGAACCAATCTGCTCTTGATTTGACAATATGTAGCCCTTCTATCGCTCTCATATCCGATTGGACCACACTGAATGAGACCTTGGGCAGCAGCCTCTGTCTCATATGTACTGAACTACAGCTAGGACCGCGAAATCAAAATATGATAACCTACGGAGTCCCTAGGAATATTCCTAAGAGTACATTGAATGAGAGATTGATAAGAAACATGAAATCAAGAATGAGAAACATGAAATCAAGACCAGAACACATCCGGATAACCCATGGTGGAACGTAAAATGCAACAAGGCAATATCACGATTTAATCGTTTCCCTTCAAAGGAAAATTTTCAAAATTTAATGACGAAGAAGAAATCATACTTCTACACACTCAAACATGAGAAAAGAAATGGCTGGAAGACAACCTATGAGAAAATAGATAGTGACACTACACCTACTGAATTATGGAGAACGATAAAGAAATTTAGAGGAATGTACTCATCCAGACCATACAAATTATCCGACACTTGTGTCGAGGCATTTTGCGATATCCTCTCAGGCCCTGTTGGACCGGTGAACAATACAGGACGTCTGTCTGTCACCCAGGGACAGGAGGTATTTACAATGGCAGAGTTGGAGGCGGCAATAGATTCGGCACGTGATACAAAACAGAATTGACCACTACCTGGAATCTCATTCGAAACTCAACAACCCTCAAGCGGGTTTCCGAAGAGGAAGGTCCACATATGATAACACCATTGCGCTATGGTCAGCGATACAGCTGTCCAGAAGACAGGGAAGATTTTTGGTCTGTATTTTCCTTGACATAGAGAGTGCATTTGAGAATGTTAACATAGATATTCTGACCGAGAAGTACAAAGACCTGGGAATCGACCAACACGCTTGCGAAATAATCCATAGATTAGTTCAATATAAGGAACTGATTATTGATAATAACGGAAAAACCCTCAACAGACGATCCTTTACCGGGGCACCCCAAGGATCGGTACTCAGCCCATTGAACTTCAATGTCTACGTGAATGACCTTTTCGATGAGACTGACGTACATATTTTGGGATACGCGGATGATATTGTGATGTTCTGTTCGGACGTCTCGATATATGACGCTATTCACCGTATACAAATGGCTGTCAATAGGCTGAATTACAGGCTTAAGAACATACAACTTTCGAATCGAACACGAAGTATGGTCAACACATCAAGAACGTAAAAAGAATATGCTTTAAATTCACGAATATACTGCGAGCACTCTGCGGTGTGACATGGGGTGCGGACCCGCAAAACTTGTTGCTCCTATACAATGGAGTACTACGGCCGAGAATTGAATACATGGCACCGCTGCTGTTGGGCTGTCCTGAGACGGACATGTTAGTCCTTCAGAGGATTCAATTCAAAGCGATAAGAATATCTATTGGGGCGATTATATCGACACATACACTAGCTTTGGAGCAGGAGGCTGGGATCATGCCCATCCCCCAGAGAATATCGTTCATGAGCGATACTTTCATAAACCGTATGATATCAAATCAAAATCACCCTGCACATCAATTTATACAAGATTACAACAGAGAATTTAATGCAAGACCAATTCTGATTACAAGATATGAAGAGAAAAATAATGGCAGATATGATAAACACCTACGATACCAAATCCCCTTGGAAGCAAATATCATCAAACCCAAGGTTAAATATCTTGATGTGAGGAGGGGCACAGGACAAGATGGACAGGCTGTTGCATTATATCACAGATATATTGACGATAGATACAGTGGATTTGTGAGGATATTTACAGATGGATCCAAGACTGACGATAGAACCAGTTGTGCCTTTTGGATACCTGATTTTGACATGGAAGCGTCCTTTTCTCTGAACCCGAGGAGCTCCATATTTTCTGCTGAGGCGTATGCCATTCTGGAGTCATTGCTGTACATAAAAGTGAATGACACAGGAAGATATCTATTGATATCGGACAGCAAATCCTGTAGACAGGCAATTGAATCATCCACCAATAACAAAACGCATCCTTACATCTTCAGGATAAAGAGAGAACTGCTTGAACTAACACACAACGGTAACAATATTCAACTCCTATGGGTACCAGGCCACTCTGGTATTGACGGCAATGAATACGTAGATGGACTAGCAGTAAACCACATAGACTCCACCCAATACCCGGCGATACCATACACCGATATAAGAAATGTCGACAAGAGAAGAGCTATTGCATCGTGGCAGGATAGATGGAACGCGAGCGAGTTTGACCGCAGATTATTTTCCTTTACCCCGATCGTGAACAAGGAACCATGGTTTAAAAATCAACATCTTCCCCGCGGAATAATAACAATGATATGTAGATTAAGGTTTGGTCGCCACAAGACGAGAGATCATCTTGCCAGGATAGCAGCGTCGCCTAAAGACTCTGCGACTGCGGCGGGATACAAACCATCGACCTCCTAACATTCCACTGTCCTAACATAGACAACACACGACGTCAAGAATTCATCACCAAACTGCGAAGATCTGGAATTGATCAACTGGATATAGACACACTTATTAGGAGTAACAATTTCGATTTATTTCGAGCACTACATGGATTTTACAAGAATACTAACATTCAAATATAACGGCAGTATCATCATCCCCTATTCATACAAAGTGCGAAGGCACACATGATTTTGAACCACAAACATAACAGAACCCCACAAGGTGGCAACATAGACTTATGGTGTTTTCTTTTGTAAAAAAAGATGTTGCCCTGTCAGAGAGCAGCATAGTAATAATGTCGCCTACGCCCTCCTGTACTGCAGCATTTTTTATAGTCAGAATCGATAACAAAAATGCGAAAAACCAGCTTTTTAACTCACTAAAAGTAAATTAAAAACGAAGAATACTCCACGGACACACGCGGGTATTTAGGCTATTCGCTCGACGCCGAACAACATCTATTTTGTATTGCAGCGTCCACCCCTTCGATTAAATACAGGGCTGAAATATTGCATTTTTGCCCCGTACAAGTGCGACATTTTTCACAAAAGAAAATGAAACCCTTTCACAGTGCAGCATTTATTTTACAATCGAAGACAAAAAGGCACTTTTGGGACGAAAGGCATAAAAAATGTAGCATTTTTTGGCACAAAAGAAAACACCATTAGTGTCTCGTGTCGCCTTTATATTCCACATCATGATACAATAATAGAAGGTAAAATCACTTGCCCAACGACAAAACTGGGATACAACCCTGTACATTATTTTCGTACAATAGCTTGTCAAAATAGGCAGCCGACTCGAACAGCTGACCAACAATTGGTTGTCAAATAAATTTTTTATTTGAAATTTGATTTTCTTTAAAAAGGATAATTTTTTCTAATATTTCAAACTTACGTGCAATTACCCTTTAAAGTAAATCTGGTGACTGCAATTTTATTCAGTATAACAAGTTTTCTCTTGTATTGGGATACACACACAATGTAAGTTTTGTCTTTAAGGAACTATAAAATTTAAATAATTTCCTCATTTTAGTCTCGGAAGGATAGTGTCATTATCCTTCATAGCACCCAGATGTTTTTGCTGTTACAGTATTGAGTAGCATTGATGGATGGCATATAATACAATATCTTTGGAATACATTTTTTAAAAGGATTGTCTCTTCAGGGCTTGTCCTTACAAATGAGTGGCGAGAGGCATAAGCTGAATGCGTGTCACACATATCACCCATATCAGTAAAGGTTTAGGTTAGGGTGGCAGCCGTATTTTTTTTTTACAAGCTCACATAGACCAGTTTAGGTCCCTAGTGTTACCACGGGCTGAAATGCCCCTCATCGAAACCAACCTGTGAGATATATAAATTTATCGATAGTACGAATATCAGTACTGGAAAGATCTGTTAGGCTGCCTAAAAAGGCCGACCCCAGTATGTCCAGTCGTCGCTTACTCAAAGCGGGACAGTCGCAAAGCAAGTGCTCAATGCTCTCCACTTCTTCCTCATCTCCACAGCTTCGGCAGAAGTCATTGGAGTCAATACCCAATCTTTTGGCGTGTTCGCCGATCAAGCAGTGTCCCGTCAGAACCTGTACTAACGTAGACAATCGTTTCCTCTCTAGTGCGAGGAGATATTTTGACCTTCTCAGGTCATACCTTGGCCAGATTTGTCTAGCTACCCTGCAGGTGCCGATTTCTGTCCATCTTTCGTTGGACTGCCTGATTGCCTCTTGCCTAAGCCAAAGCTTGCACGTGGATAGTGGCGCACCAATATATGCAAATTCTTCGAGAATTTGTAATGTCGTCCCTTTCCTAGCAAGTTGATCGGCTTTGCAGTTCCCCGGGATATCCCTATGCCCAGGCACCCATATGAGGTGTATATTAAACTGCTCAGCCATCTCGTTAAGAGATCTGCGGCAGTCGAGGGCTGTTTGTGAATTTAGGGATGTTGCCTCCAGAGAATTGATGGCAGCCTGGCTGTCCGAGTAAATTACAACGCCAGTGTTGGTTACTATGTTGCGACTCAGCCACTTGGCGACTTCCCATATTGCCATTATTTCGGCTTGATAGACACTGCAGGTATCTGGTAGTCTGTGAGCTATATCCAGACTAAGTTCTTCACAGTGTACTCCGAAGCCAACCTTTTCATCAAGCTTCGAACCATTCGTGTAAAAGTGGAGATGGTTTCTATTACCTGGTATTCTGCCGACCCATTCATCTCTGGCGGGAATCATAGTGATGTAATTTCTCTCGAAGGTGTACACAGTTGGTATATAGTCCACTCGGTCGGTTACCATAGCACTACACTTTGATATCCTCATGTGACCATAGTTCTTGTACCTCCACATTGATAGGCAGTTTAATCTTATTGCCGCTTTGGTTGCAACTTCTCTCGCCACAATATTAATCGGCAGTATATGGAGTAGGGCTTGTAGAGACTCGGTCGCTGTAGTCCTTAAGGCTCCGCTTATGCTCAGGCAGGCAGTTCTCTGAACCTTTGTTAGTAGGTTGGTAATGGTTAGTTTGTCAGTTGCCGTCCACCATACCACAATACCGTATAACAGTATTGGACGAACTACTGCTATATATATCCAGTGGACGATTTTAGGAGAGAGTCCCCACCGCGACCCTACAGCCTTTTTGCAGGAATATAAGGCGACGTTGGCCTTCCTTACACGTTCCAATACGTTAAGTCTAAATAATATTTTCCTATCTAGAATTATTCCTAAAAATTTTGCACTTTCAGAAAAGACTAGATCTGTTCCATTTATCCGAGGAGGAGGGTCCACATGTGGGACATTATTCATCCTAGTAAAGAGAACCAATTCTGTCTTGTTGGGGTTAACGCCCAAACCGCTGCTTCTGGCCCATCTAGCCAACTTGTTCAGAGCCACCTGTAGGATGTCTCTGAGGACGTTTACGAATTTGCCACTCACTGCGATTGCCACGTCGTCCGCATATGCCACGACCTTGCAGCCACAACGTTCTAGATCTAGCAGGATTTCATTCACCGCTAGGTTCCAAATTAGTGGAGACAATACTCCTCCTTGCGGGGTCCCTCTGTTTACATACCTTGTTAGAGTTGTGGACCCTAGACATGCTGTTATGCGTCTTCTGGTGAGCAGACTTTGAATTAGTCTAATCAAACTAGTGTTAACTTTTAGATGTGAGAGTGCCGCAATTACCGCATCTGAGTGAATGTTGTTAAAAGCCCCTTCTATATCAAGAAATGCCACCATGGTGAATTCCTTGAAATGCAGGGACGATTCGATAGTGCTCACAAGTTCGTGCAGGGCTGATTCTGTAGACTTGCCCTTATTGTAAGCATGTTGGTTCCCCGACAGGAGTTTTGTATCCAGGTTTTCCCTAATGAAATGATCTAAAAGTCTTTCCAGACCTTTCAATAGGAAGGAGGATAGGCTAATTGGTCTGAAGTCTTTTGGCCTAGTGTGTGATATCTTTCCCGCTTTAGGTATGAATACCACTTTGGTATCCCTCCATCGATTCGGGACGTATGAAAGCCTGATACAGCCTACATAAATTTTCTCCAGCCAGGGGATAATGTACTTTAACATTTTCTGCATTTCTGCTGGAGTGATGCCATCTGGTCCAGGAGACTTGAAGGGCTCAAAGCTGTTAATAGCCCAGCTTATTCTGGATCTCTCAGTCAAGAAGCTAGCGACGCTCGCAGTCCACTCGCACTCTTGTTGGTCCTGCTGATCCTCGGGTTCTGTTACAGAGTTCCCCGGGAAATGTGTGTCGAGCAGTACATTGAGCGACTGCTCGCTGTTTTTGGTCCAGTTATTTGCCTCATCCTGTAAATATCCCACTGTACAGGGTGAAGCAGATAATATCTTCCTCAGCCTAGCGGCGTCAGAGACCTTTTCCACTTCACCACAGAAGGTATGCCAAGAGCGCCTTTGCGCAGAACAGAAAAAATTGAGCAGTAAATGCATAAAATGGAAGACGGCCGGCCTCTCGTGCAATGGAATTAATTCAAAATGCCGACAGCAAGATCCTTTTGGGCAGAATGGACCTCCTGATGACGTAGAGGACTTTGGGTTAAAGAGCTACTCCTCAGTGTTAAAACCAATTTTCAGGTTGTATTTATTTTCTAGTTAGGAAATAAGTTTTTCATGTTATAAGAAAATACATACTCGTACATAGGTATGTATATGGACCATTTATTAAAAAATATGTTGAACGAATAATGTAAAAAGAATTGAACGTGTTATATATATTTTTTAATTTAATAACAAAGTTTGTCGTTGATACAAATAATAAGTTGTTAGCTGCAACATTGTTCAAGCTACATCTGTTGAATTGTCCATCAATTATTCAGTTTTATGAAAATGGGTGTTGTCTTCCCCCTACATTTGTTGATGAACAAAATTGAACAAACAAGAGTTCCAAGAACGTCCAATTCAAATCGAAAAAGTTGCTGTTTGATGTGGATTTGGGGCTTACCAACTTCTTTTGAGCTGAATTGGATGATATGGACACTAAAATGTGGTTCCAACACGACGGCACCATAGCCACACAACTCATGCTACATGGCATCGTCATCTCACGAGGAGGTGATGTGAACTGGCCTCCGAGATCGTGCGATGTGACCCAACTAGAATTTTTTGTGTAGTTTTGTTAAGTGGCACGTCTATGAGAACAATCTACAAACCATAACAGCCAACACAACCCTTGACATCGGTAAAATTCAGCTTGTCTCATGCGCCAAAGTCATGGAAAATTCGAAATTACGGATTCGCGACCCTGCGAAACCGTGGCATACATTTGCAAGATATTATATTCCATTTATAATGGAAATTTTAATTTAAAACGAAATTAATATGTTTATGTGATATCACACATACACACTTTGCTTTATTTACACTTAAATATAGGAAATGTTAAATACAATTTACATTATTTTTAATTTGCGTGAATTTTGTTTGATTGTACACTATTTTTTAAAACGCTCCCACCAACAAAATGTAAAGAAACAATCAAACGTCATCCATGAGTTTGACAGTTCATTGAGCTCTGAAAAAATGGCGAGAAAATCAGCTGTTCGCTATACTCTACCTTGTTCAATATACCTTGATATGTCTGTGACACTACAGTGTCAACAGAAGAAGAAGAAGAAAGCTGTTGCAGCTGCATTGTTTTGGTTGTGTTATCGGTTTTGTTATTGTGGCTGTTCGGAAGTATCTTTCCTTATTTAATCCAATTGGAAAAATTATGAAAACACATTCCCATCAAATGTGATAAAGTTACAAGTGAAATGCAATGTACGAAGCAATGGAAGACTTCTTATTTGTTAATTGAGTGCTGCTACGTACTGATAAATCTGCTGGTGGGTGGAATCCACCGAATCCATTGATCCCGATCCCTCCCACCCAAAGCTTATCTTCAATTGTTCTCTTCATGAACTAGAACAAACACACAAACAAGAGTTGGTTTAAAAAAGAACGGAATTGAAAATAAAAACAAAGGAAAATACAATGGAAAATTGGGAGAAGCATTATATGATTCTCTTGACAACAGAAGAGCAACGATTTCTAAAGGTAGGTTTTCAGTTTTTGCTTCAGGTAATTTTATTGGCCCAGTTGAAAGAATATCTTGGAATACTAAATATTAATGCTTGTGAGTGTGTCTGTTACAAGCATACCTACTATTCAGCTTCGAGCAAGAGGTCACAATTGGAAATTTTGACTCATACCCTTTATCATATATAATGTAGGATTAGATGAAATCCCGAGGAAGGCTTGACCATACTTCTATACTCTTTCCTTTCCTTTCGCTAATTATTTTTTTTCGATAAATATTTTAAATCGCGTCCGGCGATGAAATTTCCAATTTTGAGATAAGAACTTAACCTGTTGCACGAAATGAGCATGTATGTGGAAATATACCGATGACAATGAGTACATCGAATACATCTAGTAATAATTAATTTTGAACGTAGCACCTGTAACATGCATTTATTAATTTGTACTTGATTTAAATATATATACATACATCTGTATATTTTGAAGTAAATATAATTCGTGGAAATCTTTATGTAATTGTAAATCGTCTTTGCTTTGTTTACATAGTAATATATGTATTTATAAATTAAAAATGAAGTTTCAAGAATTTTTAAGATCAAGAATACGTCCTAACTGTTTATATTAACCTTGTAACAATAATTGACTGAAAGATAATCGTGAATATGTACATATATGTATGTACATACATATACACTATAGGTCTATGATAGGTCTGTTTTAACGATCGACACAGCATTACTTTCTGAGTAGAGCTATTTTCTTCCATCTGTAAGAAATTTTGAAAATTTTATTGAAGAGATAAAAAAATAAAAATGTTGAATAAAAAGGGAATTTCCGGGTAGTATTAAATACAATTATAATACATATATCTATTGGCACAGGGGGATTTAGGTATAGGGTATTATGACTTTGTTCATTTGTTTGCAACGCATAAAAAACAAAGAGATAGACCCATTTTATTATACCGATCGACATAGAATCACTTTTTGAGTCGATTAAGCCATGTCCGTCTGTCCCTATATTCTTGTGATCAAAGTGCAGGTCGCAAATATGAAGCGATCTTTAAGAAAATTAGAAATAAATTTCTTTTTTTTTGTAAAGCCCCCACCAATGCCACTTCTTAATCCTCTAGAGAGCACATTTTCAATTGAAATTTAAGATTTTATACTTTATATTGGAGCTAATTGTCTCTGTAAAAATGGGGTACATCGGTACATGTTTTGATCTAGCCCTTGAACGGATTTCTCAATTGATCTGGATGAAATTTAAGAATGCAAACTTTCTTGTCCCCAGCAAAAATGGGGTATATCAGTCCATGTTTTGATACAGCCCCCATATAAAAATCCCCACCGATATCACTTCTTGACACTCTACAGAACACATTTTTTAATTGATCTGGCTTAAATTTAAGAACTATCACACCCCCACCACCCCATATGCGAACTCTTCAGTAACATAAAGAGTTTCTACAAAGACCTGGAAAACCACAAGTAGTCGAGCAGATCTTACTGTAAAATCACTAAATATCCATGGCCAGCCATATCAAAATCTAGAATCAAAGATTTACTTAACTTCACAAAGAGGGACATACGTACGTTGACAGGCCACTGAAATGTTGGATCTTTAACATCAAGGTGGAAGAGTGATTCCGCCGACTAATGTCGACTCTGTGAGGATGAGAAGGAACTGGAGACATTCGAACACCTTCTCTGTCAATGTCCTTCTCCTAGGTGATTACACGATACAAAATCTGGAATCTCTATCATCTCACGATATTGATAGAATCATGGGCTTCATAGGTTGTTTGAGATGGATGGTTTGACATCAACTCACTCATTCATCTGCATCAGCAGGCGAGGTTTTTGGTAATCCCCCTCTCCTGAAAAGCCAATCTCTCTTATCTGTACTTATCACCCTGTTTTGAAATTGCTCCCATATAATGGTCCATTCCTATAAGACTTCTTTGCTATTTTTTTTAAATATTTTTCGTTTTTTTGGAGCCAGAAAAAACGATTTCATTGAAAAAAAAATATTTTTTCTAGTTGTTTTAACAACTGATATTTCCAACATTTGTTGCCCCCAAAATTTTCTTTTATTTAAAGGGCATCACGGACCTATCGGGCTTATACTTCCAAATGGTCGAAATAATTCAGGTACATGGCACGAAAATCGGAAAAGTTACAAAAGCCTTCCAAATTTTGTGTTTGTTTTTCTCATAAAATAGTATGATCAATCTACAAAAAAAAAGTCTTTAGGTCTCGGACATAAAGAATTTTTTTGTTCCATAGTGTAATCGGTGTCTGCAATCTATAATGTTAAAATTTTTTTCTTATATTTTTGACCAAAAACGAAGAATTTAATATATCTGTGAACCTCTCTCCCTCTTGGCTAAACGAACATGTTGTGCGAGTAGGAGCTTATACGGTTCAGTTGTTTTGTTGTCCCAAAACATTATGTACATCCAAGGGTAATGGGTCGAAATTAACACATTTTGCACCAAATAAAAATGTCGACGATTTGTATTACTTTTGACATATGATAAAATTTGATTGCTATTTTGTAGGCTTATGGGGGGTAAGAAGCGGGGTCGACAGTTTTGACAGAAAATTTCCAAAGGTTCCTTTGTATTGTTCTTTTGATCCACTGGATTCAGCATGGTCGAAATAGGTATATTCGTAGGTTCTCCTTTCTTTTACATTTTCAACTAGAACTGTCAAGTCAATTATAAAACATTTATAGAAAATATTTTAAGAACAATTACTATCGGATCATTTAATATCTTTGCGAAAATGTAGACGAACAAATAGTTCTCGAGTTATGCATAAAACTTATTAAAAATTACACCACAAAAAATGAAGTTTTAAAAACAAACTCAAATAAAACTTCTACCATATACATATGTATAAGTTAACACAGTTTCAGTCATCCCACTCTAATACTCCAGACAGACGTCAAATAGTCGTTCAACTAAGAAGGCCATGTTCTTGGAGAATGTTATAATATGCTGACTGCAATGTCAGCAAATGATACCCAATACAATATGAACAATCCTGTGGCAAATTCTCTGTAAGTGGACTGTAGTGTTTTAATGATGGCAGAAACTCCCAGGAATGTTACATATAAATGTAGAGGAACAACAAAGAAAAATAGGCAAATTTTTCAGTTTCAGTGTAACAGATTTATTGTTCAGGGTAACAGGTGGTGGTGCTTACCGCTCTTGATGTCGCTGCAAAAGTGAAAAAGGGCTGCACCGAGCGATCAAAAAGGGATTATGGATTTTGGTAATTCAGCTAAAAGCCATTGGAACAGAGAGAACAGATGGCAGCTCTTTATCCATAAGAGTACAAGCTTTGCCTGCATGACAAGGAATGGATAAAGAGTTGCCATCTATTCGAAATGGAGCAAAGAGTGGGGGAATTCTTATGGATTTAACAGTTCAGTGCATTTAGTGAAATAAAACTTAATGTAACAGTAATTCAAAATTCATTCATTTATAAAACTTAAAACTAGTTGTTGAGACAAAGTTCAACACAATAGTTTACTAAATATCCAACGAATTGCGACACAATACTCCACACGAGGAGCAGCGTCAGCAATCCGTTGATATAATAATTATGATAATGTTTAGCTTTAAGTTTATTATAAGTTAGTCGATTTATGGAACTCAAATAAAACAGTGTTCAACAACACCAATAAAGCTACAACATCCTCTTAATTTATATACATATGTATTTTGGGTTCATTTGGTGTACATAAAAAGTTAAATTGATGTGCCATAACGTTATTTACATTGCGATTTTGATAATGATTTTGTAGTATGGCAACATAATTCAATATATAGTAAATATATAAATCCTTTACGATTTTAGCTTTATCTACAAAATCCTCAGCTGACAAATAAAACGTTGCTGCGGCATAAACCGTTTCGCCTGTTGCAGGATAAACCTTATCCCGTTCTGGACATTTTACTATTGCAACCACCACATGTTCTGGTCCATATAAAGTGGGCCATTATTAGAACTTTTGAAGAAGTCTTGAGAGTTGTTTCCAAAACTGGTATAACACCGAATTTTTTAAAATTCCTCATAAAAATACCTGATGACATACTCAATGAAGCTTTACAAGGAGAGATGCTCGAAAAGTTTCAACAATGCCTACATGATTCCCAGCTAAACGCAGAACTATATCTGTCCCTGTTAAGCCGCAAGGACAAACAGTTGATGGTTGATGTTATGGAATATCTAAAAGAAACGCAATGGCAATACTTTAAAAGTCCGTTGGGAAGCAAAGAATTTGTTCTCTATCATGCCTTAAAGTCAAAGGATCATTATATAAATCCCCTCATAAGGGAATTGACTGATTTCAGTGCTATTGAAGATGTAACTCTACGAAACAATTTGATTATTTTAAAATTAGTAAATGAATTTTCATCAAAAACTTCCCAGAAATTGGATCAATTGCCAAATATGGAACTCTTGATAGAGCTAATGGATCTGGAAAATATCGAAGAAGATCTACTGCCGATATATTCTCATTTCTACAAAGATTTCAAACGTTTATCAACCCTATTTCGTTATATAGGCAAATTTCCAGATAGTTTGGTCAATATTACCATCGAAGAATTGTTGAATACAAACTCTGTTTTTGAAATCATAAGCAAACATAAATTACTAAACACTTATGAAGAAGCTAAAGATCTCTTGGAATCATATTATACGTGGCAACAAAATGTACCATTGCTTTCACTTAAAGAAAAAGAATCGGAAATTTTGTGCTGTTATTATGTATTATCTACCGTTTATGAAATCGTAACCACCACCGCTGTTGAACCGGATAGTTTTTACAAGCAGAAATTACAAAATCTAAATTCTCTTTTAAGGCAAATGCACTTTGAATTACTGTGCCAGATACTGGAGGATATCATTAACTTAACATACCTAAGATGGGAACATTTGAATAAAGACTCGAAAAACACCTCCGCCAAATATAGACTATTAGAATCTTCTGAATCCTCTCACACCGACGATGACATTCTACAGGATTCATCGACGAAATCTTCAAATGCCGCCAAAGTAAATGAAGCAAAATTGACGTTGAAAAACGTAAAAACTGGATTTATTTGCAGATCAAAATCATTTGCTCAGCTATTCAATTTTTTGAAAATATACGTTACTAAAAAACTGCATTCAGCAGATTACAAAAGTTCCCCCAATGAACTTAAATTGCGTTTTCAAAATATAGTTGACTATATAGCAGATTTGTTGTGGAAATATGGATTTATGGAAAAAATGGAAATGTCCCAGAATCAAGATTTATCTCACACTACGTATATACGTTTCGATCCCGAAACTTTAATACATTTTGTACACTTCCACGCGGACAGCGCGGAGCGAATATCAAGTGATGACGAGGAACAAAATCTTATGAATCATCACCATTCCCTGTCTCGCAGAAAGGCAGTAAAGAAGAGACGTCGTGCAACATTCAGTGGCTCTGAGGCCACCAATGCGGGGAAAGAACTGGCTTTACAGCGTAGTCGTGATCGCGCAAGTATGTTAACATCGAAAAATGTTTTTTTGCCAGAGATAAGCGAAGAGAGGAGCGTGGTACCGAAGCTATTGAGTTCACCCGAACGTTTGGCAGTTTTGGCTTTGTCCTTCAAACAATTCAACGATGCTAAACAGATTATTGAGGTAAGTATTATTTATTTGTAAAAATATTGGCAGTTTTACAATATAATTTTTGGAATAGTTCCGTTATGTTATGCATTTTTTAGCAAAAAAGTATCACCTGTTGATTTACTTGATTGAATAAGTCGATGGTAATGTGTAATAAACATTTTTCATTTCATTTTTACTCATAATGAATTTGAAAAATCGCCATCAAAAAGCAAAATACTATATGAAACATAAAACAAACATATAAAACAAAATATATGAAGTACTTTAAAAGACAATCACATTACTCTATTGTAAGATTTTCGAACAAAGGGAAGTTTTCGTGGAAATGATAATGAACAATCTGGGGTTCCCATACTGTGGCAGTCAAGATTGTAGGAAAGAACATATACATCCAGGTCATGAATAGTATCTAAAAGAAATCAAAGAAAGCTGTTCTTCAATGAATCGGTTTATGTTAAAACAAAATATTCTAAAGATGCGGCGAACGTTGCGCTTCCAAACCAAAAATATAACAATATAAATTTTATAATTTTACTTTTCGTCAAGTGTGGTTTTATTATTATCATTCTATTTTTCGAGGTAGAATCTTCCAATCGAGCCCACAAATCAATATTTTGAATTTTCTACGTGAATGCGTTCTAGTAATCATAATCTAACTAAGTGTGTTTTGTGTTTGTCAATGTGTTTTCATCCGGAACTGTTTTTCAAATAAAAATGCATTTAATTTCTGTCCTGACCACTTTTCGTAATAGAATTTCAGTTTACACAATTCTCAACTAAATCTGGAACTGCAATATATGGAACAACAGCAACAAGTCAAACACAAGCTCTCCGCAATTTACGATAATTATCAACAACAAGAAAAACAATCGCGCAATTCTAATGAACCAATGGCTACCGTAGATCGTATTCGGAATGTGGCTGCCAAAGGATTTGAAGTATCGAAAATCATTAGTATCATTGATAATTTTGCTCAAATGCAACGCATTAAGCAACCAGAGAGTGTTAGGGATTTAATAAAGAAGCATAAACAGAATCCACAATATCGTTTCCTCACCCAATTCGAGGAAGCGAATCTGAATGCTGTAATTATCTGTGATCTTATATTGAGTTTGCCATTTAACCGCGATATAACTACCAGTATTTTGATGGTAATCAAACGCCACCAGGCCATACAGTCCAGCTTCAATGAAAGCGAATGCACAGTGGAGACACTGCAACTGCCGCCTAACATTGGACCACTGAACTTTTTGGAGAATTTATGCGATTGCATGCGCTTACTGGGTGATAAATCCATAAGAGATCTGTTATGTGATAACACCTATTCTCTAAGGCCGCAAAAATTGTCTATTGAATTGGCCAATGAACAAATATTCCTTCAAGTCTTCCATAAGAAACCCAAAGAACTGAGAAGTTGTGAAGATTTAAAACCGAAATTTCAATCGTTGAAATCGAAATATAATTATCATCAACGATTTTGTAATTATATGCAGCATCTCACCACTCTTGTTGCGCTTAGAGACCTCAACTGTGAATATCACATAGATGAATTGTTGAAAATTGATCCTTGTGAGGTAATTGGTGAACTAATATTCTCACGAAACATGACACCTTTGGAAATTGAGGCCACTGTCACAGCACTCAATTTGAATTTGGTCCATGTTATAGCTTTGAATATATGCCCAGAAATGTTGGGTAATACCTCAACGAATAAATATTCTATATCCAGCCAAAAGGAATCCACAATTTTCAACTATATATCCAATTATAATCGTTTGCTGGTGTTTCTGCTGCAAGGCATCAACAATGGGGATCACTTTGCCAATGATGCCAATGCAAATCAAATAAATTCTGGCTTTTTAGAAAGACTTTTACGGATGCCCGAAATTGAGAGACTGGCATCGCTTTTCAATGGCAATAAAGTCATCTCCGCCTTGAGAAGTGATCATGTCAGTGAAAAGTTATTGAATCAATTAGATTCAAAGATGGAACAGTTAGAGTTGCTGCAATTGGAAGTGGGTATACAAGGTACGTATGGTGATTTACATATGTTCTGAAATGGCTAATACCTGTTTGTTCTACTCCTGTATAGAATCGAGACCTTTGCGCCTGAAACGTATGGACTGCCTTATTATACAGCTTATTCGCGAAGAACCCAAAAATATTCATTTAGCCTCGAAAATTCACGATATAGCCATTCGAGCAACATTAATCAATGAGAATTTCACAAAAATTGCTACCATTCGATTGGCCAAAGAACTGATAGAGACCACGCTGCAACATTGTGATGCTGAGAAAAGCATACCACGAGAATTGCGTGAAAGTTTAGCAGATACTTTGGCCGATATAACAGTTTACGCCAAAGTTTCCGAAGTACTACTCTTCGAGACATGGCCCCAAGCCTATGACTTTGGCCTGAAGACACCCACCACAATATTTGAACGTTTGTTGCACCTGCATCTATATAAACTCTGCTACGATTGGTGCAAAGTGGTGAAACTAACTGAGAATTTTGTGCGGCAACGTAAGCAATTTTTGAATATCCTTCTTCATGCCCTTTTGGATTTGGGAGACGATGAGCAGTTGTCTCATTTCGAAGTAAACGCTTACGAATACTTACTGAAAATATTGCAGACATTTCACCCCAATGAAATAAGTAGTTTCTTGGATTTGAATAAGGATAAATTCCGTTGTATGGCTTTACTAAAATTCGCAATTGAATACTTGGAACGATCGGCGGCAGCGGCTGGGGAGAAAAATAAATTTTGGAATTATAAAATATCAATCTTGATATTTGAACAATTGCCAACTGGCATACGTAAACTATTTTGGAATCTCTTAAAGTATCCTCTTTTAATTATAGAGCTTTTGATAATGAATGCCAAATTTGAGATATTGACAAATATTTTAGCTGTGGTTCGCTCGGAGTTGCGTAGAACGGAAAACAATGAATCGAATAAATTGTGTTCGTTCTGTTTTGATAAATATGGCAATGTATACGTTCATGCCAAAAATCCCAACTCACCTCATAAAGTTCACTTTCAGTTGGGTTCATATGAAACGACAAATGCTTCCGCCTTTATATTGTTGAATTTTAATCTCTACCAGAAGGATCATTTCATAACAAATGATTGTATCGATTTGCTTTTGAGAATATATGCCACCAAGGCTTTGGACTATCAGATTTCCGATACCAGCACTGCGTCGGAATTATGTTCACAGAGCACCTGCGATATGCAACAGTCATTGGATTCCTTGTGCGGTGCTTTCCAATTGCCTTCAATTGCCCCAAAGAGAAATGAATGGGTTCGCGATGAAGACGCCTCGCACTGTATGTGTTGTCGTCGTTCCGCTTTCTCCATGTTGATGCGACGTCACCATTGTCGTCGTTGCGGACGAGTGGTGTGTTTTTCGTGCTCCACCAATCGAATGCGTATTCCTGAATTATACGAAGATGTTGAGGTGCGTATATGTAATGACTGCCAACGTCTGAGCGAGGACTATAATCAGCGTAAAGCAAACCGCGATTCCCAAGCCGTGGAGGAAACATCTAACATGCCAGTACGAATTCGTTATAAGTCCGAGGACCGCTTTAAATGGAAGCTAAGTGGTAATATTACACATGACAAACTCTTGCGGGAAGAGTTTTGCTACGAACATGCCCCCAGTGTGGCCTTGTGCCTGTCCATACTGGAATATCATTTGGACAAACAGAAATGTGTGGATCTGTTGTTGTTCCACTGCCGAAAGTTGGAGAAATTGATGGTACCCAATCCGGAAGTTGACTATGAATTGGTGGCAAAAATGATGAATTGTTTGGCTTTGGCAGCAAAGGTAAGGTCATTGAAACCCCATAAAAAGTAGTATCTGCCATCAATTACGGTCTCTATTTTTAGGTTCGAGGTGCTTCAGCCCAATTCGAAACAATACGAGAACATTCTGATATTATTATTTCAGTTGTGCAGAATGGCTGTGAATCGTTAATTCCACCCGATCCACTGAATAATCACGGCTTAAGAAAACTAGCCGATGCATTAGTGCAGGCAGAGAGATGGGATCTAGCATTAGAGGTTCACCTGAAATGTGGATTATCTACCCTTGGTATGTTGTAGTAACCTCTCTGCTAGCGTTTCTATTAGGAAAAGTTTTTTTTCAATATTTTCCATTGGCCCTAGGAAAAGTTTGTTTCATAAACACATATCGTCGGTACACAGAAGAAAATGTCTGTGTTTTTTTTTACTAGTTTTCAGGAGAGACAAAAAATCGTGCCATTTCGTCAAATCGCGATATATTTAATATTTCAGATTTTTTAATTTATCTTTTAATTATTTACCACTTATATATCTTAACAAAAATCGTATATGTTTTTAGAAGTTTTTTGTTAATGATCGATTTAATTTTTAATTAGATTTATTTATTGAATGTTTTCACATTCGAATTGTTCAGCTTTTTCGATCACTCTTCCTTTCGAAAGAGAGGTTTTTGTGGTGCATTGGAAAAGATAAGACACTGCGCTATGAAAGCCATGTAAACACATACCCTTATACGTATTTCAATCCTGTGCGGGGATATCATCAGAGGGTCTTATACATGACACACAGTGTGAGCTTGTAGTTGTGGCGATCATCACTTGTATATATACCAATCTACAAAGAAATTTGCATATGGGAATTATATACCTACGAAGAAAGCGTACAAGTCACACAGCCAAAGCTTTAAGCGAGACTTAAATTCACCATTTTCACCACCCATGTGACTGGTAAGGGTTGCCAGTTCGACACAGTTGTCTCTACACCAATCGCCAGGTAGATGGCGTGGATTCTGAGATTAGTTGGACGATTTATAGGGGATTTATCCCCAATTTGGGGATTTTTCTTTGTAAATGGGGATATATTTTTTGGTTTGGGGATCCGGGGAATTGGTGGGGATTGCAATTTCTTATTATTACATGTCTTCACTTATGTTAAAATTTGTATTTTCTGTTAAAAATTGTGTCAAAAGTTCGTACAAAAAGAATCTTTGACTAACGCCCTCGCAGTGTATTAGAGTACGTCTTAAATAGACTACCTGAATTAATTGCAATACGTATTTCTATAGATATTTATAAATCTCAACGGAAACAAAATGTGGTTTATAAAATGGAAAGAATTCTTCGGAGACGACACTACGAACAATTGAAGCTCTTTTTCTATTAAAGTTTACTTGTATCAGGATTATGATGGTCCAACTCAATTTTTGAGAACTGGCATCGCTACACGCTGAAAAAAAATCATTTCTGTAGTATATTGTCCCAAACATATTCGGCTTGAAACATATATATCTTTAGGATACACTCTAAACATATAATATTTGGTACACACAAAAATTATATATTTGGGAAGATGTTGTTCTAAACAAATCTTTGTTTACATCCCAATGTGTTTATTTTGGACTATTTTTTCCGAAACAAATATTTATTTTCATTTAAGTATTCAGAAAATATCTAAATTGTGTTAAATTTTTCAGTAATTCAAAGTTATTTTTTCAAAAATTTTAACGTCTTAAATATAAAAAATAATAATAATTGAAATCATATAATCTTGGATCGAAATATATACTTGGAGGATTGACAACCAATGATGGATTGGAATACTCAGAAATTTTAAATGATTGGTTTAAAACATAAGTTATTGCTGCATTTGGTATCATAACTGAGAGGTTCAAACCAAAAAAAAAAATTAAATTGGAAAAATTCAACAAAATATTTGGAGAAATTCCTAAACAATCATTTTATTTGTATTCAAATACATATTTTATTTGAGAAATTTTGTTTACAAGTATTATATGTTGTAACATATTAATATACGAGTTCCAAATATATTTTATTGATTTTCAAATAAAATTTATTTGCTCAGAAATATATAATATTTAAAAATTAGTGTTCCAAATATATTTTCTTTCTATTCAAACATATCAAAAAGGCGATTTTGCCCCGTGTAGTATTAACCTTTTTGCCAATTATTTAGTCCATTGCCAGAAATTATAAAACTTTTAATACCAGAACGTCTCATGGTCATGGCTTAATTGTATGTCCATGGACATGAGACGTTTAATCGTCTCCTCTCTTCAACCTATCCTAATACCAGAAAGATGTACAAAAAATTAGATGATGTAGACTTTGAATCAGATATATTTGATATAATGAATATTTAAAACGTTCGTTTTCTACAAACAAAATGAATTATAGTACAAAATACCTTGAATTTGCAAAAAACTCCATTCACATGAGTTAAAATAGTATCTGGGGATTTTTTTGGGGATGAGAAATCTTTTTTTTTTTTGGAATTTAGGGGATAAAAAATAAAAATTTGGGGATTCGGCACTAAAAAAAACTGGCAAGCCTGGCACAGGATTGAAATACGTATAAGGGTATGTGTTTACATGGCTTTCAGAGTGCAGTGTCTTATCTTTTCCAATACACCAAAAAAAACCTCTCTTTCGAAAGGAAGAGTTGATCGAAAAAGCTGAACAATTCGAATGTGAAAACATTCAATAAATAAATCTAATTAAAAATCGTATATATTAAAAGGACGTGACGTGGTAAAATGTTTGCAAGAAAATCTACACATAGGATATTTAGTTTGGAGCATTTTAAATATTAATAAAACAAAAAAAAAACACACATAGGAGTTTTGATATTTGAATGTTCACAGCGTGCCTCAAGCAATCGAAAGTTGCCTAGATTGTGGCCAAATAAGAAGAGATCAAAATCTGATCTGCTTTCGCGAGTTATCGCCATACAAATTTTTAATTACATTGAATCGCGGTTTTTTAAAACTGTAACATAAGTCCCCATAGATATGAACATTTGTAAGACGGTTTGTAATGTCCGCGATATTTGCAATATCATTCTTTAGCGAAATATCTTCAAACTTCCTTTGACCACTTTTCCGAACTGAATTTTTTTTGTTCAAAATTTATTCGTCGAGGGATATTTATCGCGAAAATGCTAATAAAAGCATTACACTGTACGAAATTTCAAGTATTTGTTTGCAATTTCATAAGATTCGAGTAGGTAGTATAGAAGGTATTAAAGAATCAATATTTCACTAAAAGTTAACCATTTGTGGGGAGGTAATAGAAGGAGTAGACCAATAGGGCCCATCTTCGAACTTAGCCGGAGATAGAGAAAAATATTACCGCATACCAAATTTGAAGTCAATCGGTTACTTCTTTCGAGAGTTATCGTGCGCACCAGCTAGCAGACAGACAGGACGGACGGACATTGCTCAAATGACTTAAAATGACCCATGTATTTTCCATGTATTCTATAGGTGTTATGGCTGCCAATGGGTTGTCCTGCATAAGGGCAGGTTGCTTCGATACGGGTAAGTAAAACGTATTGTTTGTTTGTTAGTTGGCTCATCCAGTAAGGATATTATTCTATCTCGAAAACAAAATTTAGCACGAGAAAAATTCTACCATTGTATGCCGAAATTAACAAATGAAACTATGAATTCGTCCATATCGAAAGTTATCTTTAACCCTGCAATAAATACAAGTAATGATAATTTGGAGAGCATATTGGGACCCCATGATATACCCTTAATTAAACGGCCACACAATGGACCTCCTTTATTGCAGGAAATTTTAAAACTAATAGAATCTCTGCCATTTAACAAACCTCAACCGGAAACCTTACAGAGAGCTTCGATTATACGAACATCGAATACATCATTGGCATCTCTGCTGCGACGTAAAGAGCCTTATGTCAAGCGTATGCATGAGCCAGCACTTAATGTTTTAAATACTTTGGCCAACCTGAAACGTATTACAAAGGGTCAATATAGCAGCAGCAGTAGTTCTACGAGCCACAATGACCCGACGACGATAGTTCGTAAGCAGTTATTCTGTAAAACACGTGCTTTTGAAGAATGTATCTATTATCTACTCACCTATGGATCCCACACTGATGTCATACAATTCCTTATGAACCATCAGGATTTAGTAGCCACCCTGAAATATTTTCTATTGCAAAAACTTGACGCCGATTTTTTCATTAATAATATTTTTATGGAATTACTGAAAAGAGGAAAAATCTCCTTGCTTATTAAACATCTAATAGAATTCGATAATCGTTTGCTGATATGGCGCTCCACTCTGCTGCAGACCTGTCGCTATTTGGAAACTCAAAACCTTTTGAATTCACTCTATGAACTGCAAATATTACTCAAAGATCCCATAAGAGCATCGATGACCTGCGTAAAATTCTATACGATGAATTGTGAAAATTTCCAACAACAACATCTAAATGCTCAACATTTACACAATGCTCGTTTACACTTACAAACGGAATTGGATAATGCTCAATGGGAGAAGATCAACTTGAATATGCCGCCACCGCAAGCATCAAAATCGAATAAAAGTGCCAGTCGTCGATCGAGCGTATCGAGTGCAACCAGTTCGACTGGTAGTGGGAATTTCTACTTGCAAATGGATGCTAGATCTTTAAATTCTCATATTACAACAATTATAAATCAGTTGGAAGTGGCGAAATTTTTATCCAAATGCGAAATGGAGAATAGTCCGGCAGATGTACTGATAACGGAGAAACTTTTAAAGCAAGTAAGTTTCTACTGCAGCTATACATACACTCTAACATAAAATTGTTTCAAATGCTACTTCAAGTATGATCCGTTTTGCCTAATAATAACTCTGTACATATATATTAATTTTATTTCCGTTCAAGTTACGCCTTGAAGTGACAAAAACCTTACCCACCTTGTTCGATAAAACTCCCGAAAAAATACAGATTTGTATATTAATACTTTTATGTGGTAAAAACATAGAAGAAGGATTCGGTTTAACATACAGGTGAGCTACAAAACAACACACAAATTAAAAGGGATTCAATAAGATAAAGTCAAACAGTAATTATAACAACCTATGTATGTGTTAGTCTAACCCAGAGCTTCCAACACATGCATCCCATCCCACTAAAAATTATCCTAAACTATATTTCTTTTCTAATATGACTAATAAAATTAAAATATCGTTAAAATTTAATTTTTATGCCCTCACTTTAGTGGAGGACGGACCAAGAGTGTAAACATCGAAGGAGCGACCCAAATATGTGAGGGCATAAAAGCAGTCTAAGCAACTGCCCCCCAAACGTGACTTGAAAAAAACTCGACAGTGTTACCTGCCTATAACGATTATCTAACTAAATAAATTTATTTTTTTAATTTCTGATGATCCGGTATAGAGTTATGAGGGGCACCGCAATTCAACTTTTTTTCGAGACGCATTCGCATAAATGCTGTCGTTCCCATATTATTTAATATTTTTTTATGAAAATTTTACACAATAAACTTTGAAAGTTATGCTTTAATAATCATAAAAAAGGAGCGCACAACAGGCCAAACCACGGGCTTAAGTGTATGTCCATGGACATGAGACGTTTATACGTCTCCTCTCTTCAACCTAGCCTAACCTAACCTATACTTTAATGTACCATTGGTTTCAATCAAAAAATTGTAACCGCTTCGTCACAAAAAATCATAAAAATTAGCCTTTTTTGGTGCGAATTAAATTTTATTCCAAAATACCAATTTTGACAAAATTTTCTATTTTCTATACAAATTCAATTTCTACAAAATTTGCAATAAATTTATTTATGCAATATATTCTAGAAAATTACATTTTCGTAAATTTTGAAGGACATAATTATAAGTGTTCAAAAAATTTCAATGAAATTGCAATTTCTATAAATTTTTTTGCTAGACTTATCCCAGCAAAATGTGAGACAAAGTAATCAAACTAGATAGCATATCTGGGTTGAAACTTGAAAAAAGTAGTAACCTCATGTTTCATAGCAATTTTTTTATTTTTTTTTGTTGTTTTTTACTTACACTCTTTATTTATTTTCTTTTATTTACTTAATTCCTGAGGATAACCTTCGAAGAAGGTCGAAATATTGAATGTAATAAAGAATAAATAGATCAACAACAACACAGACCTCGAGCTTAATTGAAAATCAAAATATATTTTTATAGTGAGAGTAGTTTTCTTCAGCGCAGAGAAACATCTTTTGTGCTAGTTTTTTTTAAATATTAAATTAAATTTCTGTAAATCCGTCTGTAAATGGTCCGTGTCAGTTTTATAGTTCATTCTCTCATCGTTTGGTACATTTATTATGTGTAATATTTCTAATGTGTATCTCCTTTGGTAATTTTTCTCCTGTTTTATAATGTCAACTTCTTTCAAATTTGGTTTATCTCTCGTCAGAGTGCAATGTGCTGCAAGTGCCGTCTTCTGTTCTATAGGTTGTCAGTAGCTTTCTGATCAGAACTGTGTCCGGATATCCAAGTCCTTAATTTTGATTTAGTTTTGCCAATATATACCTTTTGGCATATATTGCTCTTGTCACCCTCACATTTAATCTTATTATATTATATTTTAATTTAACAAACACAAAAAAATATAATTATAAGATATTTATATTTTTAATGTATATTGTAAAATGTCTTTAATTGACCTGATGGCTTTTTATTACAAATATTTTTAAATATTTGTCATATGACAGCCCTCGTTGAGTATATGAAATTCTTTCAACGAAATGTTCATCGTATATCAAACTTGACCCGACAATGACCATCAGCTATTTTTAATTTTCCCCTCCGAAGTGGTAATATATTTTTGTTAATATTTGTGTAGCACTTTTCGATCCCATATTTCGATTTCATAGGACTCCTTTTCGTGTTTTTTTAAAGAAAAAACCACAACAGCCAGTCTGAACTTTCAAACATTCAACAACGATTTTTCCTACCTCATTTCACAAGAGGTTGTCGAATACGCTGTATTAAAAATACACGTTTTGGCTAAATACTCGTAACTATACAGTCCTTCTAAGAAATAAAGTCACACATCCATTTTAGTAGCTTTGATATATATATTTAGCTTTTACGTTTTTTTTTAATTTCTCGCATTTATATTTAGGTTAGGGAGGCTGTTGGTTTTACCAGCTCACATGGACCTATTTAGGTCCCTAACCATAACCTAAAATTAAAAGACGCGAAAGTTAAAAAACGTAAATGCTAAATATCTCAAAACTACTAAAATGGTGATGTGACTTTCTTTCTAAGGAGGGCAGTATGTGTATGCTAGTACAGTACAGGGTTTTCCAACAAGAGGTGTTATTTTGAATCACCCGGTATTTCGGTAGCTGTCACTTTTGAAGCTTTTATTCTTTGACATTTGACAAGTAGAAACTACGCCATTACTAAAAATGGAACGATACACGATTCAACAACGCATTGAAATTATTAAAATTCGAAATATCGAAAATCATCGAAAAATCATCTTGACTGATGAGGCCCATTTCCATCTCGGTGGCTACGTCAACAAGCAAAATTGTCGCTTCTGGGGCTCGGAAAATCCAAGACCAAGGTTTATGGTCCGGCGGGGTCATTGGACCTTACTTTTTCGAAAATGAGGTTGGATCAACAGTTACGGTGAATGGATTGCGCTAACGAGAGATGATTAATGAAACCATTGCTATGCTACGGGAAAAGTTTCCGGACCGTGTTATTTCTCGAAGAAGAGGTGATCACAATTGGCCACCGAGATCTTGTGATTTAACACCTTGCGACTTGTTCCTTTGGAGCCACGTGAAAGATAAGGTCTACGCCAACAACCCAACGTCGATTCAAGACCTCAAAAATATAATTCGTGAGGCTATCGAGAACATAGGGCAGTCACTTTGCGATTTGGTTATGGAAAATTTCATGAATGGTGGCCATTTGACTGATGTTGTTTTTCATTATTAACGGCATACCTTCCTCTTTATTATGAAATAAACATCCGATCATTTATCTCAAAAAATGTCATTTTTCCTTTGAATACCGAAAAACCTCTTTTTGGAAAACCATTTACTTACACAAAGGTTGTTGTCTCGATTTTCTAACTATAACTTTAAATCATTATTTATAACAAGTTATGGAAGGTTTATTTAACTTAATCTATTTTAAATCTTCCATAACTTTTTAGACCTTATCTTCACTCCGCTCCAAGTATACATAGGTAGATAAGTTAAACAACTTTAAAACTAAATATTTCAAGTCTACTCAAATGGAGATGTGACTTTCTTTCTTAGGAGGGCAGTATAACTTTGACTATGTGTATGCTAGTATAACTCTTATACATAGGTCGTTGTCTCGATTTTTTAACTATAACTTTAAAGTATTATTCATAAAAAGTTAAGGAAGGTTTATTTAACTAAATCTATTTTAAATCTTCCATAACTTTAGACCTTATCTTCACTCCCCTCCAAGTATATAGATAAGAAATAACAATACATAATTGATTCATTTTTCACTTCTGTCATTTTATCTTTAGAATTATACAACATTACAAATTGCCACCAATAAAGGTTTATGCTGCAACCGCCAAATACCTGGCCCTAAATCAACGTCTTCCAGAAATTGAAAAACTACTCAATTGCATTACCAGCAACACGGGAACCAATAACCAAGATATTGATGAAATTCTTACGGTTTCCATCAACTCGGCAGTCAATAATCACGAGCCAGAGACGAAAACCATCTTGGATAATTTAACCAGAAAGATACATAATATCGAAATGCGTATAGCATCACATATATTTATTGGTCAATTGAAATCGGCTTACTTGTTGGCCAACAAATATGAGCGTTTAGGAGATATAAGAAAGATACTGAGACAAGCCGAAGCCACCAATCAAGTGCACATTAAAAAGTTATGTGAAAAGAAGTTACAAATGAGCTTGTCGGGTACAAGTCAGTCGAAATAAAATGTGTGTGTGAGTGCAAACATGTGATATGAAGTTAATTATTGTACATATATTCTCGTATATTATTCTAATTTTTTAAATCTTTATCTATGTACGTATGTTTTTTTTGTAATGTGAACAAATATCATATTAATTAAAATATTATTCAATTTTATATATAAAAGAAACCAAGTGTTGTTACAATGAATGGTCTAGGCTACGACTTTATCGGTAAAGTATCTGTAATGCATTACGTTTCTCTTTGACAGTTGACTGCTGCGTAATATTGTAAAAGCTACATATGTCACAGTGTAGTATAGAGGAAGTGCACAGTGGTCGACTCTAGTATAGAGGAAGATCACAGTGGTCGACTCTAGTATAGAGGAAGAGCACAGTGGTCGACTCTAGTATAGAGGAAGAGCACAGTGGTCGACTCTAGTATAGAGGAAGAGCACAGTGGTCGACTCTAGTACAGAGGAAGAGCACAGTGGTCGACTCTAGTATAGAGGAAGAGCACAGTGGTCGACTCTAGTATAGAGGAAGAGCACAGTGGTCGACTCTAATATAGAGGAAGAGCACAGTGGTCGACTCTAGTATAGAGGAAGAGCACAGTGGTCGACTCTAGTAAACATAGAGGAAGATCACAGTGGTCGACTCTAGTATACATAGAGGAAGAGCACAGTGGTCGACTTTAGTATAGAGGAAGAGAACAGTGGTCGACTTTAGTATAGAGGAAGAGCACAGTGGTCGACTTTAGTATAGAGGAAGAGCACAGTGGTCGACTCTTCTAAAAAGAAAGTGCACAGTGGTCGACTCTAGTATAGAGGAAAACCAAAGTGGTCGACTTTAATATAGATGAAGACCAAAGTAGGCGACTTTAGTATAGAGGAAGACCAAAGTAGTCGACTTTAGGGAAGGTCAAAGTGGTCGACTCTACTATAGAGAATACCACTGTGGTTGACGACTCTAGTATAGAGGAGACCACTGTGGTCGACGACTCTATTATAGAGGATGACCACTGTGTCGACGACTCTAATATAGAGGAGACCACTATGTCGACGATTCTATAAGTAGTATAGAGGAAGACCACTGTGGTTGACGACTCTATTATAGAGGCAGACCACTGTGGTCGACGGCTCTAGTATAGAGGAAAACCACAGTGCGTCGGCTTAATGCTATTTTGGTCCATACGCCATTTTTTGGTTTTTTGAGTTAGGAGTTGATACTATTAGTTTCTAGCGTGCTCTTTCAGAATCTGAAATAATTGTTTTCCTATCTCGTCTAGTTTTCGAGATATTGGTAGGGTAAATACTAACCTAATATTTAACTCTGAATAATAATATGATATTTTTGTTCTATGTGTCCATTTTTCTATCGCCATATATTTTTGAATCAGTATTTTACGTTCTTTCGATCACAATATGTAAATTACTCCCCTTCTACACCGACCATTTGCGTGGTCCATGTAATACAAATACGAAAAATTTTTAAAACAAGAGTGGATATGGACCAAAATGTCCTGTACAAAAATTGTTATAATTTGTTATATTTGATTGTAATGGCTTAGAAATGCATGAGAATCATACAAACACTGTTGGGAAACCTATGAAATAAAAAGTGTGTAACTCTTAAGTCCCGTTTTTACTCAAACAATAAATTGCTTTTTTCTCCGATCATACAAAATGGCGTATGGAACGAAATAAATAGCATTGAGCCGACGAGTGGTCGACTCTACAATAGATGCCATTTTCCGTCAATTCAACTTATCTCTGGAAACTGTACATTTTATCCGTGTATATATTTCGTGTATATATAACTTAATCGAGATCTTCAGGAAAATTTAATATTTTTGAAATACTAAATTCATGAAAAAGTTATCCCTGTAATAAAAGTTGTTCCGCCCAGCTTTTCTATGTAACATATTTTTTATTATTGAAATAATTTATTTATTTTATACATTATTTTTGTTTTTATTATTTACACCAATATAATTATTCAATCCATACGTGTGTACTTAAACTATAAATTCTATTTACAAATCACTAAAACAATTCAACTTATGACCGTTCATTTGAGATCTTTTACGTTTCGTCTTCATCATCTATGATACTCTCGGCGTCCATGGAATCATTACACACCGATAATTCCGATTCCGTATCTTGTCTACTATCATTGAGATCTCTTAGTTCCTCCCGTTTTATATTATCACAATCTTCATCGTCCGTTCCATCGATTTTTACGGGTGCTTGCTCGGCATTATCGGGTACTATTTGGGTCTGTCGCAAGAGGGCCAAACGTTGTTGCGTCATCTCCAGATGATGTTTACGCCATTTGATACGTCTGTTCTGGAACCACACCTTCACTTGGGCTTCGGTCAGTTGTAGGGTATGAGCTAAATACAGTCGTTCGGGGCCAACCATATATTGTTGTCGCTCAAATTCAGCCTCCAGACGCTCCAATTGTTCGGGTGTAAATATGGTTCGTACTCGTTTGTTTTTCAGTGAAGATTTTTTAGCATTATTTTCTGTAAATTAAAAAAAAACGAAGACTGTAATGAATTCTGATATTTGTGGGTGGATTTCCTGGTACTCCAAAGCTCTAATAAATGTGTATTTTGCTTTGTGTAAAGGGTATTTTTGTTTGGAGGTGGATTACTTTAAATTGGCGGCACTTTCTTTTTTCCCCAAAAAAGCGCCAAGCACGTTTTATATCTCTCAAAAAGTAACTAAAAATACAATATGTTGGGTACATGTGTACCATCTCAACAAACAAATATCAAATATCTTAGTCCGAAACGATTACTCCAAAAATGTGGAAGTGGTTATTGTCAACTCCAGAAACTTTTGTCCCTTAAATCTCATAAAAAGCGATTGGAAAATATGGCTTCTCTAACGCTTATATTAAAAATCTAAGGGATCAATCATCTGTGGGTTTCTGGAATAGCCGACTATCTCTAAAAATCAAAATGTTCATTTCCTTAATCATTTTTCTTTCCTTAATCAGCATGATTGGACATAATCTCAAAAATCATAGTAATAAAGGTAAAAATTTGAATTTTTTTTCTCAAAAACAAAATTTATTAAATTTTTTACCCATTGTTACAGAAAAACTGTCTACGCCCAGCAAAAACTCTCATTACCAGGTAATCTGGCGGGTAAGTCAAATTCCGAAGAAATAATGAGTTACCATTTAGCCACCCTTCAGATTATTTTTACATGGGCATGATATTGGAGGAAAGTACTTCCATGCAAGCATACAAAGAGTTAACAAATAACTACTTACCCTCACGCTTACGAATATCCCACATATAAGTAGTTATTATTGTCATATTAATAAGGGGTTAAATAACAACTTACCAGTAAGGATTTTTATAAGCATATACATATGTATATAAGGATGGCTTCTTTTGTGAAGAAGAAAAAAGTTGGCGTTGATCAAAGCTTATATGCAAATTTGGTTTGTTTTAAGTATATTAGCAAAATATTTCGTTTCTGCGATCGCGAAATTAGGCGTGTAGAATCATGTTTATTGCAATCAGTTTGCTTTAACTCATTTGGGACCAACAATCAAATAAAAAGTTTACGGCCTTGAAAGGTTTAATTTTTTAAAAAAAATAAATCTAGAGATCAGCAGTTATATAACAAGCCGTGAAAAGTAAAAATCGGACCAAAATTGGGGAACTTGTTTCCGATTTTGTAAAAATTGCAATAAAAAAGTGACTTTACATTGCACATTTTTTAATGGAAGTCAGGTCGCCCTATAAATAATGGTCCAGATTTTAATATCCAGTGGTCAACTCCTAAAAGTAATAAAAATTGACAATTTTATTAAGGGAAACCTGATTTTTAGAGGTTATTTCAACCGCAAATAGTCCCTAATTTCGCGATCGCAAAAACGAAATATTTTGCTAATATATGTACATAAAACAAACCAAATTTTCATATAAGCTTTGATCAACGCGAACTTTTTTTGACGCCACTTTAACATATACATATCATATATAATTACATATGACGAGATATGTTTTAACTCAGAATGTTACAAAATTTCTAACTTAACTTTGAAAGAAGTACTTATTTATGTCAATATCAGTAAGTCATTATTTGCTGACTAACAGTAATGCAGAGGGTAATAAGTTGTCATTACTTGGTAATGCAAGTGGTAATAACATGTGCTTACCAAGTTTTTGCTGGGCGTAAACATGAAGTTCATCATTGAGGATGACATCTCCAAAATTAACAAAATTTTTTTTTTCGAAAAATATGTTTAAAAAAATATTTTTTCCCAAAAAAGAAAATATTATAAATACATATTTTAAAAATTTTTAGCCACTGATACTAAACAATATTCCATAAATAGATTTTTCAAAAAAAAAATATTTTTAAACTAAATTTTTCAAAAAAAATCTTATTAACATATGTTATCCAATCACTGTTCCTGAAAAACTGTCTGCGTAAACAAGAAGTTCATCATATTGATTGTATATCATCTCAAAAATTAAATATTTTTTATGGAATAATACATTTTATTTTTTTTAAATATGTATTAAAAAAAATATTTATTTTTTCATAAACAATAGAAACATTTTTGAAATAGATATTTTAAAAATTTTGTTGTCTATAACTAGATTTTTCAAAAAATCTTTTTTTTACCCACTGTTCCCAAACCATTGTCTTTAAGTAAAAATGAAGTCCATCACATTGACCATGATTGGACATCATCTCTTTAATTAGTCGTAATAACAATGAACAAAATTAAAATTGTTCCTTATTTTTTTTATTTTCTCTTAAAAATTCTGTTTTTAAACTAAATTTTAAATATTTTATATATTTTTTATATATTAATTTTTACATATCTTTACATACATATGTATTTACATATATGAACGATTTCATATCAAGTGAGTGAATTTTAATAACCAATGTCTTCCGATCGGTATGAAACTTGCACCAAGTTTAGTCCTACTGAATAATAGTTATGACACAAAATTTCAACGAGATCGGTTAAGGACTGTCCGAGTTGGAGGGTATTGAATTTTTGCATTTTGATCAAACGGCCCTTTGGGAAAATTTTAGTTATGACACAAAATTTCAACGAGGTCGGTTAAGGACTGTCCGAGTTGGAGGGTGTTGAATTTTTGCATTTTGATCAAACGGCCCTTTGGGAAAATTTTTCTAAATACAATAGGTAGTTAGTTATATATAGATGGGCAAAAATGGCCCGTTTGGCCAAAATGTGAAAATTAAATCACCTCTAACTCGGACTGTCCTTAACCGATCTGGTGAAGTTGTGTTGGAAGACATCGGTTTAAAAATACACTCTCTTAATTTGACATGAAGTCCCCCAAATTATAAATATTTTCTAGCCAAAAAAAAAATAAAAAATATTTTTTTTAAATATAATTAATTTTGTATTCTTCAAAAAATAAATTAAAAAAATAAAAAAAATTCAAAAAATATATTTTTGAATTGTTTTTTGCAGGAACAATTTTTATATACTTTTTTTTTTAAAAATTGAAAATTTTGCTTTTCAAAAACAAAAAATACTCAATGAAAATTCTATATCTTTTAAGTCCACAAGGTTCCATTTTCAGTTTTTCATAGTCAGTTCATAATAGTTTGACCCTTTAAAAAATCAAGGACATGAATTGCTACTTTTTCAGTATATTCAATGATTAAGGATATATTCCATATAATTCCACAAAAGGACATATATATTTCATTCCACAACATTGAAGAGGGAATAGCAGAGCTTTTCATGGGTATTCATATCTTCAAAATACGTGAAGCGTTGAAGAAGATATGGCAAATTTAACAAATGGTAATTTTGAGAAAAACTTTTGAGATAGGTAACATTGATGCTTTGCACCACAAAAACTACAGTGAATTTTGAAAAACTAAAAACGGGAATTATTGTGCTAAATTTTGTGAAAATTGAAAGGGTAATTTTTTGAGTTGGTCGAACTACTTTTTATCCATGTATTAAAAAAATGTTTTTTTTTTTTCAAAAATAAAGAAAAATATTAAAAATAAATATTTTTAAAATTGTTCAGTCACTGTTACTCAAGCACAGTCCATAGGTAGATCTTTCAAAAAAAAAAATTGTTTTCCTTCCTTGTTTTACTCAAATTTCAAGTTATCCGCCTCCAAAATTAAACACCATTTGTATGCAGAGTTTGCATATCACACACGTCCTTACGCTTTTCCCACATACCTGATTTCAGTTTTTCCCTTTGAAAGCTCAACGTGTTCTGGTGGGCAGCGGCATGTTGTTGATGCAACTGTTGCAGACTTTGCAAGGCCGAGGGTGCCGCGGCCGCCGCTGCGGCTGCAGCAACAAAACTATTTGCTCGAGAATGTTGTTGATGGGCCATCACCGGTGTCCCCGCTCCGGTGGCACCTGTCACATTAACCATAGCCGAGGGCAAATAACGATTCATGAGGACACTGGCGGCTGCCAATTGCTGTGCCACACCGGCCCCGGAAACGGTGACGGCTACATTATCACAATTGAAACTATTTACAGAGCTGGCGGAGGAGGAGAGATTACTGTTGGACATGGCGGCGGCGGCGTTGATGATGTTGTTGGCAGTTGAATGGAAACTATTGCAAATATTCGAGGATGACGATAACGATGAGGACTTGTTAGCCACATTGAAGTTAGTAACATCTCTACTGTTGTTGTTGTTATTATTATTATTGTTATTATGACCACTCAGAGAGTCCAGCCGCTGCTGCAGATGATGATTATGATGGTGTTGTTGCTGCTGCTGCTGAGGATGTTGGAGTGAGGGGAGTTGTTGTGAATGTTCATCTGTGGCTCTTGGTTCGGGGGTGGCTAGATTTGAATTTTGCTGAACGTTGCCATCCTCGGTGTTGCCATTCGAGCCACCATTTAATGATAGGTTAATCACATTGTTGGTGTATTCCTTGCACGAGTTCTCCATGGCACTCTTTTGTAAGCCCAAAATGGCGGCTATTGTAAAGGATTTGCCCGCATCAAGGGTTGTGTTCACTGCTGCCGCCGCCTCTATTAATTCTTGGGTGTGTGAGTGTCTCGTCGGATGTGAGTGATGGCGCAGACTGTTGTGGTTGTGATGGTGGTGGTGCTGCTGCTGATGGTTGGAGTTCGTTTGGGCGGCTTCCACCAGATGGGGGATGGAGTGGGAGTTGTGAAGCTGCTGTTGTTGCTGATTTGCTGCTAATAAGGCTGCCGCTGTTTGATGATGTTGTTGCTGCTGCTGTTGTTGTTGCTGTGGTTGGTTGAGGTGCTGGAGATGATGAAGGTTGTGTTGTTGTTGCTGCTGCTGTTGGGGGTGGTGGTGGTGTAGAATGGCTGGCTGATGAAATTGACTGTGACTATTTGCAATGGTTGTCGCCAAGGTGTGGGCATCCACTACATGATTGTGCGTTGGCTGGGAATTGTGCAGAGCCAGAAAATGTGACAAAGGATTCGGATGATATTTCTGTAGCATTCTTGGTTATGGGAGCAACAGGATGTTTCGCTACTGCTTGCTCGTTGCTCGTTCGATGCTTATGAAGTCTCTGGCTCGCTCACTCACTCTGGGGGTAAATATTCGCTTGTGTTATGTGCTATGCCCAGTGTATGTTCGTTTGGACTATGTTGGACTGCCGGCGTTGTTGGCACTTTGGTGTCACTTTTGCATTTGAGCCCGCCAGCAAAATATCTCCATTAGTTGAGTGACAATCTTTAGATAATAGTTTGGCCCAGCAGCACTTCTGCTATTGTTTGTCTCGGTCAATGGTCTCCTCCTGTGTCCAGTGTAGTGTGTGTGGTGGTCAGTCGGTTGGTCTGTCGCTTGGACAATGTCTGTAATGAGAAATGTCAGAAGGAAGGAGAGAAAGAGAGAAAGAAGTCCGACATAAGTTGGATGGCGTTAAATATTGTTGTAGGCCTTTTGTGGCACTCCGATTTAGTGGCTAGTGGTGTCATTTGATATATGGACATTTGTTTTGTGGGACAATTAACCTAAACCAGGTGGAAAGTAACTCTAGATATAAATCTCGCTAACTAGTTTGGTTTAACAAAATGCCATAGAAGAAGTGCAAAATGGAAATAGTTGGAAATATAATGCCTACTTTTTTATTCGCAGATACCATTTAGTGGGAGTTTGCCCTAACACATACATGAGTCTATTTAACTTATACTAAAGTGAATAAAATAACCTAAAGTAATATGTCAAGCAGGAGTACATGAATAATCTATAATTAGATCTCTTCCATATTCGAAAACTGGTTGTGAGTGAAATTTTAAAAGCGATGTCTTCTGATCGGGATGAAACTTGCACCAAGTTTAGTCCTATTGGATAGTCTTCTGACATAAAATTTCAACGAGATCGGTAAAGGACTGTCCGAGTTGGACGATGTTGAATTTTTAAATTTTGGTCAAACGGCCCCTTTTTGCTCAGTGTGTTTTCGATAGATTTTTCTTAAATCTTTTTAAAAAAAATAAAAAATCGCTAAATATATTTTTGATTTTTTTTGCTACATTAGAACTTGTTTTAACATTTTTGTTAAAGCCCATATATTAAGTTTTGTTTTTTTTGTTCCAAATACAGCTTATGTCATTTCCTTTAGGTGCTTTGAGATCTATTAGTGGGATGGGATCTTTTTATCTATCAAAATAAAGATAAACATCTAAAAAAAATAGAGGGAATAAAGGAACCATATATTTTAGCATAACTGAAGATCCATTTATCGTGTATAGTTCAGGTTTAAATAATCCTAAATTAAATAGCCTTCGCATCCTATAAATTGCTGATAAGATATTAAGACAAAGTACATAAGCTTTCGTTTGAGGAAAAAAAATATTTTTTGACAAAAAAATGCAAAACAAGTTTAAAATTCTCAATTTTTTTTAATTTTCTACAAAGTTTGAAGAAAATGCTATCGAATACACTCTGAACAAAATGTTGTAAATACAATAGGTAACAATATGCAAATAAAAAATGTTGTGTCCGAGGCCTATAAATTTTTTGTATAGATTGTGGCATATTCTTTTGAAACCAAAACAATTTTTTTTCTAAAATTACAATTTTTGTGGAAGTTACCTTCAATATTTTTTTTAGAAGTACAATCTCGACAGAGTCGAGATACCACTTAAATTAAAGGAAAACATCAGTTTCACGTAGAAACTGAAGTTTAGTAACTTTCTTTAAAAAAATAGAAAAAAATTGATTTTTAAAAAAAATCGTTTTTTGAAAAATACCAAAAAAAATAGAAAGAAATTCGAAAAAAAAAATTGTTCCATTTTTTGAATGCCTGTAGAAAGTTATCGTGGGCACCAACCAGACGGACATACGGACAGGCTGGGGGACATTGCTAAAATGACTTAAAATGGTCCAAAACGGATTTTCGCAAATTATTCATGGGGTCTCATGGGGCCGCAGCATCTAAAATATACCCTTGTTCACAATGAGAATTATGTTGAAATTATATTATATAGGGTGATCCATTTCGAGGTTCCCTACTTTTTTAAAGAAAAAAACACAGAAAATTCAAATTGAATGGGGAAACAGCAAACCAATTGAATAAGAAATCCGCAGACGTAAATGGACTTTGATTGGCCATATATTGAGAATGCCACCTGATGATATTGCGAGGCAAGCGCTCGATTGGAACCCGCAAGTCCATAGAAATCCTGGCAGACCTCGAAATACTTGGATTCGGATGGTAAAATGTCGTGGATCGACTGGAAAGTGTCTTTTTTTGGATTTAAAAAAAATGTACTTAGCGCAATTGGCGAACGATTATTTTGATAATACAACTGAATAATTTGTAAACGTTGTTCAGGCGTAAGTCTTTCCATGATGAAATGTCAAACAATACTTAACAAAAATAACATGACAGCATGACACGACTCACACGTGATCTGTCAAAAAAGGCTATTGAAAAAAGTATCTCTACTTAGATCACCCCCATAGATTTTCTTCAAATAGGCGTTGTTTTCTTTGTCATGATTCCAGCTTTCAAAAATTGGAACAAACAATTCTGTTTTTTTTTTTTACGATTTTTGTGAAAAAAAATATATTTTTACAATTATTTTAACGACAGTTACTAAACTTGGATGGAAAGAAAGGACCGTTTGAGGACCAAGGACCATAACTACTATTCAATGAGACCAAGTTTGGTGAAAACTTCATCCCGATCAGAAGACATCGCTTTTAAAAATTGATTGACATGACATGACACATAAGTACAGCCATGGTAATAAATATACTACCACACGTCAATGTTGTTCTAAAAAGTCACCTACGCGCAAACATGCAACTTTGTTTGTTAATATTTCTTTATTTACCAACAAGATAAATTCCATCGGTTACATTGAACTTTTGAATGATGTCCTTATTTTCTTTTTTGGAACGATATTTATGAGTCGTCGATTAATTTTCAACAAGATTAAGCCCGAATACATAAAGCTAAAATTGTGACGGACTGGTTTAACGCCAGAAATATACCACCGCTGCGATGGCCTGCGTTAATTATAGATCTAAATCCGATCGAAAACGACCTGGGGAATATGGAAAATCAAATTTATGACAATTGGCGGTAATTCTCCAATCTGAGCGACCTCCGAGCAGCGATAAATAAAACTTGGAGTGGAATACCCACATCACTGCTTACAAACTTAATTGTTGCATGCCATAATGACTTAAAGAAGTAATTATGGTGTCTGGCGCTAATACTCATTATAAGACAAATTATGTTTTCTAAAAAAATTATTGTTTCGAAATTGTTCAGTCTAAATTAATGTGGAAGTATATTTTTACCAACGAAGTACTTTTCATTTTTCTTTTAAAATTCGGATAGTTTTTATAAATTGAAATGTCAACACATGCTTTGCTTAACAAATCATTTAAGAACAATCTTCCAATAAAAAGTTTTTCAAAAAAATAAAAACACAATTACATTGTCCTTTTTTTATGTGGAAGTATATTTATTACCATGGGTGTATATAAAAACCTAAAATTATATCTGAACAGATCAGAAAGTTGGCGTGGTCTATTTAAAACATGATTGTCTCATAAACCAAAGAACAAAATTGGGTATATAAGTTAAGTTAGTACAAGGGACAAAATGGCCTTTTTTGATATGTTTGAATCGAGAAGACATTAGTAACACAAATTTTTGAATATTATATATTTCGGAGCAAATAAATTTTATTTGAAAATCAATAAAATATATTTGGAACGCATATATTAATATGTTACAACAAAATATGTTTGCAAACTAAATTTCTCAAATAAAATATGTGTTTAAATACAAATAAAATTATTGTTTAGAAATTTATCTAAATATATTTTATTTAAAAAAGATGTTCAAAACTTTTGTTGACTTTTTAGAATTTCAGTTTATATGTTTCCATAGATTCGAATTGTACCTCCCAGTTGCAATACCATATGCAGCATTAACTTCTGTTTAAATCAATCATTTCAAATTTCTGGGTTAGTATTCTAAGTCATCATTTATTGTCAATCCTTCAAGTAATTTACTTGATCCAAGATTATACGATTTCAATCAATTATTATGTTTACGAATATTAAAAAAAATAACTTTGAATTAGTAAAATTAAATTCATTAAATTTTTATGAATAAGGACCTATATGTTTAGAGTGTACCCAATATTATATGTTTAGAAATATACCCAATATTATATGTTTAGAAATATACCCAATATTATATGTTTAGAGTGTACCCTAAACATATATATGTTTCAAGTCAAATATGTTTGGAACAATATACTACAGAAGCTATTTTTTTCAGCGTGCAGATTTAATAAAAAAAAAACTTGTCTAAAAATGGATGTATCGCATTAGTGGTCTTGACCAAAATGGGCATTTTATTAACATATACAGTGCTGCTCAAAACTTTTGCAACTACTCCTGCCATGACATGACAAATCAAGTACTAAGATACACGGGGCAAAATCGCCTTTTTTGATATGTTTGAATCGAAAGAAAATATATTTGGAACACAAATTTTTAAATATTATATATTTCTACGCAATTAAATTTTATTTGAAAATCAATAATATATATTTGGAACGCATATATTAATATATTACAACAAAATATATTTGCAAACTAAATTTTTCAAATAAAGTATATGTTTAAGTACAAATAAAATTATTGTTTAGGAATTTCTCAAAATATATTTTTTTTAAAAACGATTTTCAAATCTTTTGCTGGCTTTTTCGAATTTCATTTTTAATTTTTTTCGTGGTTCCCAATTGTACCTCCCAGTTATTATACCATATGCAGCATTGACTTCTGTTTCAAATCAATCATTTCAAATTTCTAAGCATTTGAAGCCATCATTAGTTGTCAATCCACGGAAAAATTTATTTTGATCCAAGATTATAGGATTTCAATTATTATTTATTATTTTTACGAACATTATAAATTTGTAAAAAAAATATTTTGAATTACTGAACAATATAACACAATTTATGTATTTTCTGAATACTTAAATGCAAATTTCTTATTTGTTTCGGAAATAATAGTCCAAAATAAAAACAAATTGGGAGTAAACAAAGATTTGTTTAGAACAACATCTTCCCAAATATATAACCTTTGTGTATACCAAATATTATATGTTTAGAGTGTACCCTAAACATATAAATGTTTCAAGCCGAATTTGTTTGGGACAATATACTACAGAACCGATTTTTTGTCAGCGTGTAATAATGGGTTTTAAAGAAATAAGCCATATTTTTAATTATGCTTGAAAAATTTAATATATTACAATAATTTATTGTTATATTCCCGAGAATGAAAAAAACCTATGTTTCGGCCTAGTAAAAACATTTGCAACTACATAATTCTCTGTCCTATTTTCCTCTTCTATGGTATTATTTTAAATTGTTTTTATTATAAAAAAAGTTTGGCCTAAATAAACGAAGTCCGAAATGCATTTCACTCTTTGCACAGAATATGGCGTGAAAACAACATCTCCACCAACGCAAAATTGAAAATCGTTGACTGTATCGTGAAATCAACCCTCCGAAGAAGACTACAAACGTACCACAACAAATGCTTGAGGCAAATTCTTCGTATCTTCTGGCCGAATTGGGTCACGAACGATCAATTACTTTCAATGGCCAACCGCAAACCAATACGAAATACGAAATCCGCAGACGTAAATGGACTTGGATTGGCCATATATTGAGAAGGCCACCTGATGATATTGCGAGACAAGCGCTCGATTGGAACCCGCAAGGCCATAGAAATCCTGGCAGGCCTGGAAATACTTGGATTCGGATGGTAAAAACCGAATGTTCATCTCGTAACATGACCTGGAACCAAGTAAAAGCTTTAGAAAATGACCTAGTAAGATGGAGAGAATTCGACTTTTTCTTGCATTATGTAAAAAAAATAAAACTACAATTTAATAGTAAACAAAACGTTAATGGATATTCAAGGATAAAAGTTTAAAAGGACATTTTTTAATACCGTTCGTCCTCGGAACATTATTCCACAAATAAAATATTTTGCAATTCAAATTGTAATAAGTGCAAAGAAAAATATTTCAAAAATGATATCCTTGAAATTTAAAAGTGCTGTAAAAATTACAAATGATCAAGAAATAAAAAACAGAGTATGCAGTTTATCTACAGTTGGTCTATGTATAGTTTCACTTTTACATAGTCTCGTTCTAAGGGGTCGAACAGTGTTATAATTCTTGTCTAGCTTCAGGTCAATTCACATGGTTGTTCAATCCTCTAGTAGACACCCTAATGTACCAAAAATAAGTGTGCTGTTATCACATCCTTATCAAAGCAACTGTCATTGTACGTGCGTACCATCTTCATTTAGTTAATTCAATTTTCTAAATGTACACTTTACTGTGATGACAAAGTGATTCAATTGCAACACCTTGCAGCAATCTAAGCGGACGATTACGTCTAGTACCTACATGCACACCATGGTACACTCATATGTATGTGTATAGAAACTATCCATGCAACAATCTTCAAGTGCCTCAAGAGGTATTTGCACTCTGAGGAACAAAAGATATGTGAATGAATGAGTAGCTTTCGTTCCAGTAGTTTACCTGTATCATTCCTCCCCCCCCCCCCCACACACACACTGCATAGGACACTTGAGTAACTTGGCTAATGTTTCGGTGTCTTGTGGTTTTGTTGATAAAGTGGGAATGCATTCGGCGACAAATGTCCCCACAATTCATTCAGGGAATAATATACTCGTATATAATCTGTATATTAGGTTGAGACAAATTTATAAGAGTTAAGAATCTTGTTTTTTCCTCAAAACTGACGGGGCTATGGCAGCACGATAACGCTTGAAAGGAGTGATGTGAATAAATTTTTCTGTAACGGGTTTCCCAATAAGAGTGATATGATTTCTTTGAAAAAAAACACACTTATTGTTAAGGAAATTCAAAAGTTTTTTTTATTTAATGTGAAGTACAATCGATACAATTAAGTTCTAAATAAAACGTCATTCAAATGGCCTCCACAACTTCTTCTGCAGGTACGAATTCGATGAATACAATTTTAGAGCACTTTTTCCACTAAATCAAGTCATATGTCATGAATGGCACGTTCAATATTGACTTGTAAAGCTTGAAGAGAGTCTGGTTTATTTCGAAAGACCAATGACTTCAAATAACCCCACAAGAAATAGTCTACTTGGAGGCCATTCAATATTACAATTTCTTGAAATAATCGAATCTCCAAACTTTTCTCGCAACAATTCAATTGTTTCATTTGCTGTGTGGCTCTTAACGAGAGCTAAAATATTACTAATGGGTGTCAAGGTCGTAGCTTGACAGGAAAGTGTTTTTTTTTTGATTTAAAAAAAAAATGGACAGCATAATTTTCAAATGTGAACGGAAAGTTTTTTGTAGCTCTAGCTCCTTAACGGTACGTTGGATCGGGAATCGGTCAATGGCAAAAAGATAGCTCTTAACGAGAGCTAAAATATTGCTGTCAAGGTCGTAGGCCGACTGGAAAGTATTTTTTTGGATTTTTAAAATAATGGACTTAGTGCACGAAAAGTTGCAATTGGAGAACGATTATTTTGATAATAAAACTGAATAATTTGAAACGTTGTTCTTGCGTATATCTCTCCACGATGAAATTGTGAACACTACTGAATACAATCAGAAACAAATGACAGATCATGACATATTACAAATGGCCGAAACGTCACTTGAAAATCATATCATCTTTATTGGAAAACCCGTTAGTAGTATTTTCTTTGCAGGTCCTACTGTTCACTCAAAAGTATTTGCCAAGTACCTTCGGCTACAACGCAAACAGTTTTACGAGTACTGAAAAAAATTCTCCATAATATATGTGGCATATTCGTATTTCAAATCAACAACATTTGGTGTTTATATGTATGCACAAAACAGTAGAGGTCATTCGATATGTATTATAAAAAAAATGCATACAAACTTCAAAATTTCAAAAAACTTTGATCTTTTCTCCTGAAAAACTACCGGTTTCGACTTAGCATACTTTTGGAATGGAGGTATGGATATGTTAGGCTCAGTTTTCCTTTGTATTCCATTGTGATCACACATCGACGGAAGAAAAAATATGAGATTTTCCTAGTGCGAAACGCACCAAATAAATATGACCATAATCCTGTCGTCTTTTAGAGAGTGGAGTACAGACACAGATGGTGTTCCATCGATTCCTCCTCCGTTTGATCACTGCAGTTCATCTAAAAGTAATTTAATAAGTTTCTCTGTGTGTCGTCCGGTAAGACAGTGACCTGTCATGGCCGCGATGACGACAGCAGAACGCTGGTACGTTTAGGCAGGTCCATATTAGAATCACAGCTTGGAATGTACACAATTCCTGACTATTAACCACCTGTCGTTTGTTGCCTCGAGGGCACTGTATCTCAAGAAAATCTAGCATGTTTACAAACCAAAGAACTACACGATTCTTTAAAGACACTGACAGGGAAGAAAGTTAAATTTTCGAAAGGATAACCACGCATTGGACCAGATGGTATATCTCACTATCGATAACTTCTGGAATATAGGCGAACTGCCTTCTGATCTTAAAGAAGAATTAATAATCAATGTGCGTTAAAAGGGCAACCTTTCAGATTGCTCCAACTATAGGGGTATAACTCTACTGAGTACGTTCAATAAGGTCATAGCCCACATACTGAATAACAAGATTTCAACGGCAGTCTCATCCGAACTCAAAAAAGAGCAACCAGGTTCCATACCAAATCATTCGTGTATGGACCATATAAACAACCTCAGGATCAGCAATCAATAGAGATGAGACGCCTTTGTATCTCACATTTATAGACTTCCAAAAGGCCTTCGACACTCTATCTCACAGTGCAATATGGACATTACTATAATTTAAAGGTGTATCTACAAAAAAATTTAATCAAATTAAAGTCATGTACTACAATTCTTACTGTCGTATTTTATACAATGGTCTGACGAGTCATAAAATTAAAATTCGTACGGGGGTAAGACAAGGATGTGTCTTGTTCCCTCTTCTTTTCAACTATTGTGTTGGACACAATTATGACAGCTGCGACTCGGGATTCTAACGGTATTACTTAACTATCTTGACCAGCAGTCGAAAGGAGTAGGTCTTGCAATATCTCCAAAACCAAATGAAATTATGCGCAAAAAAGCTGAAAATACAACACCACTAATCGTAGATAACACACCATTGGAAGAAGTGATGGATTTAATTGTCTCGATAGCATATAAACATCAACCGGGGGCTCCGAAATAGATATAAATAACCTGATGAAAAAACAAGACAAGCATTTGGAGCCATGAATAATGTCTGGAAATCGTCACAGATTAAAGGTAACACTAGAGATATCAAACGGGATTTACAAATCCCCAACACCACTAATCGTAGATAACACACCATTGGAAGAAGTGATGGATTTAATTGTCTCGATAGCATATAAACATCAACCGGGGGCTCCGAAATAGATATAAATAACCTGATGAAAAAACAAGACAAGCATTTGGAGCCATGAATAATGTCTGGAAATCGTCACAGATTAAAGGTAACACTAGAGATATCAAACGGGATTTACAAATCCCGGGATTTCTAAATTGCAAATCCCGGGATCCCGAAATTTTTCGATATCCCGGGATTTTCGAGGTTTTCGGGATAAATCGCGATTTGTTCATACTTAATAATGTGATATTTCGAAATGGAATACAAACATTTTAGTTCAATTTTAATTAATTTAAACAACATCTTAGCTATGGAATAATTTTGGTCCAATTTCATTTCGTCGCCTGAATTATTATTCACCCTTATCGGGAATAAAATTCCACACGGAATTTGTTCCCTTTTCAATGTGCAATTTAGGGAACTAATTCCGTGTGGAATTTTATTCCCGATAAGGGTGATTGAGTTATAATTTTCTATCATTAAATCACGAAAAATATTTTTTCCACTTAAGAAAGTTTGACTTCTTCAGATTTTATGAGAACCTAATCGATGATCAGATTTTATATAAGGATTTTTTCATAAATTCGAAAGAATAGAATGCAATGTTCTTCGCTTTGTGGGACACAAACTCCACTTGTGTTTTTGTTGTAAGTTTACTTGTTTATAATTAAATTTATCATATATATTGTAAATCTGCTCCAAATTTCTAATTTTTTCACCGGATTATGTCAATGTTTTTTGATGTTAACAATATGCTTCATTAGTTTACATATCATTATCAAAATATCCCAGGATTCGTTTTAAAAAAATCGGTATTCGGATTCGGGATATATCTGGATTTCCCAATGTAACATTGGTTTAGTAACAGTCATTAAACAAATTCTTTGTTGACGTTTGTAGATTTGTATAGCTCTCACATTGCATATCATGTTTTATGGCGGGTTCCGAAAGGCCATAAAACCTCGTCCTCTCTAAAATTTTAGAATGTCTGACATCAATCCTCATAAAATAAAATGCAAGTGCAATGTCTCTTATATGTCTCTCTCACATATGGCGAATTCAATATAAGCAAAAACATCATTTAAAAACGAAAAAATATGAAACAAGATTTTTTGAATTTCCCTAACATTTACAAAATGGCTCATAACCTTTACATCTATCCATAGATTTTTCAAATAGACAGAGGTTTCTTCTTTAGCATGCTGGCTTTTTAAAAATGTAATAAAATAAATTTTTCGATTTTTTTTCTATTATTTTTTTTGTACCGGGAAAAAGTGTTTAAAAAAAAACAAATAATTTTTTTCTCATATTTTTGACGACTGTTACTAAACCAAAGATTCTACGTGAAAGCGATATTTGCGGCATATGTAGAATTCATAATTCCCTTTATTTTGAGGCATAACACTCAATCAGGCTTGTACTTGAAAAATTATGGCAGGAAAGCAGGAATTAAAAAAAAAAAAATTTTAAAAAATTTACCATAAAATTTTTTTTAAATATTTTTTTCGTGTTTGTGGCACCTAGTTGCACCAGAAACTGTTATCCACATCCCTTGGGTGCGAAACATGGAATACATCTGCAAGACCCATCTGCAAAATACAGGCATTCGTCAATAGATGTCTTAGGAGAATATTTTAAATCATTCGAGAATTTCAACCCTGAATCAATTCCTACAATTTTCGAAGAAATTTTACGACAAATTTACAAGGTCCTTCGAGCCGGATCTGAACCAACGACCTACAGATGATTTAAGAGATTTGGAGAGACGAAAAAAAATGTTAGCATTAAGAATCGATTGGAAAAATTTTGCTGGTGCTAGGTTCCACCTAGGAACCTGGATAATAATAATAAAATTCCAGTTCCTCAGGCGCTCATCCCGAACTACAGGGACCTTCCAGTGAACTGTAGATGATGATATTTTGTAATGCTCAGCCATCTCGCCTAGAGATATACAGCAGTTTTGGGGGCTTTTCTTGAATTCAGGAATACAGAATATAGAGATTTAATGAAAGCCTGGCTATCGGTGAATATTTGAGTTCCAACTAACATTTCAACCTGGTAAACATTGCTGTGAGGTATAGAAATCCACACATCTCATACCACCCGGAATGCGGTTTCTAAGCATTCCGGGTGAAAGAGCACTAAGATATTTTGCAGAGCACTAAGATATTTTGCAGAGCACTAAGATATTTTGCAGAGCACTAAGATATTTTGCATCCCTACAAATATAGGTTCTATAGCTAGTAGTTTGTACTTCATGAGAACTAACTGAGAGCACCAACTCAATTTCTGTTGGATTAACTCTAAGTCCGTATTCTTTCGGAAACTTTGCAATAATGTGAAGGGACCTCTGAACGAGGACCTTCTAGTATTTTCCATACAAAATTCCAAATTTCATATAATATTGCTTAGAAAGGGAAGATACCCTTTAGTCAAATTTTCTGAACTGTTGATCTCTAACTTGTTCTTTTTATTTTTCCTTGTATACATAATTCTAAATCTGCTAATCTTTGAGATACAATGCCTGAATTGATTGCAATTCATTACTCCCTAATATACACGTTCATTCAGTGATGATGACAATAAACTATAAGATATCAACTAACCAAACTTGGTGATGTTGATGATGTTGACGATGATGTCGGCCGGATATTTAGTTAACTACTCCTAGGAGAAGCATACCACCGCTACTAACTACAACAAAGTGTAATTATCGCTCGAAAATTGCCCCAAACTACAGTCGGTTGGTGTGAGTGTTAGTTAATATGCGTAGAGTGTTAATATGCTGAGGATGTAGGAAATATGTACACATATACCAAAATATGTATTTACATGCATTTATGTACGAGTATGTATGTATGTATATGCAGGCATATAAGTAGTGACATAATTACGGAAGTTATAGTATTTAATGACCACATCTCGAATGCATTTTGAACTTATTCATGTGATATTAAGTCTAGCCTTATTCAATTTGGTTCGTCGGTTAGGTCTACAGACAGACAGACATACAGCTATGGTGGATAGCTATTATTTGCTTACAAAAGGCATTTCAAAAACCTTGTTGGGTCAGAACGGAGTTGGTTGCTAATAAAGTGCAGATGTTGGGTATATTTCCGCATTAGGGTTTTGATTGCAATACCTTTTCTTATTTTGATTATATATTAACTATAATTTTGATTATATTATTTGGTATTCGTCAAGACATTGGGATAGCTGCACAAGTGACATGGCCCTAAAATATTATGAAAATATTAATATCTTACTCGGTTAAGTAAGTATACATACGAGGTCTGGAGCATATGTTCTTAGTCGAGTTTGTTTGTTTTATTCGGTTTTTATCTCCTAGCAAAACGTCGTCCTTTCATGGGTCTCTTCAGTTTTAGGAACAGGAAAAGTCACAGGGGAACAAATCTGGTGAATATGGTGGATGAGGCATGATTACGCAAATTTCAAAATGTACCTTTTATATTGTACAGAACTAGCACATATCAAAAAAAAACTTCCAAAAACGTGTTGGAGATGTAATTATTGCGATGCAGAAGTACTTCTATATTGGATCTTCGCCCATGAATTTAACATAGGCTTGTCGGGCCATTTTATTCATTATTTGGCAGTACATTTGCATCATTTCTTAGCATTTTAACATATTTGCTCCAAAAAATAAAAAATAGTTTTTTCTTAACATTTTTTATTATTTTATGATGATGAGATTTTTTGGGTTGAACCTGGGTCTACTGACACTGCAGTAGCATAACATCGTGTGTTAACGCGCACAACCACAAACTAGTTCGAATTACCACTGTCCTGAGATATATGGGGGATTTCATGTCAAGTGAGTGATTTTTTAAAACCGATGTCTTCTGATAGGGATGAAACTTGCACTAAGTTTAGTCCTATCGGATAGTAGTATGACACAAAAGTTCAACCTGGGCGGTTAAGGGCTGTCCGAGTTGGTGGGTGTTGAATTTTGAACGGCCCTTTTTCCCATCAATATATCTAGTTACCTATTGTATTTCGAAAATGTTGTCCAAAGTGTTTTTGACAGCATTTTGTTCAATCTTCCAAAAAAAATTTTTTTGTCATATTTTTGCGAAATTGAACCTTATTACGACATTTTTGTAAAAACACATATTTTTATTTTTGATTTTTTTTTGCTCAAACTAAAGCTGAGGTCATTTCCTTTAAGAGCTTTATGGTCTACATGTATATACAGGGTCTCCCATATTCGACGGACCCATCTGGCAACGCCATAACTTTTGACAGAGATGTCAGATCGCTTAATGACATACCGCGTTTGAAGCGTCAGTCCAAGCTGATTTTTACCATGGAACAATACACGCCACGCGAGCGCTCCGAAATAGTTGAAATTTACATTCAACAGAAGAAGTCAAGTCAACCTGCTTTTAAAATATTAAAAAATGTGAGAAGTGCGCCTTCTAAGAACACCATTAAGCGTTTATACGAAAAATTTTCGACTGGTGAGGCTCTTTCTAATCCGAAGAGGCCAAATAAAAGTCGACCAAGGCGATCGGACGAGAATATCGCTGCCGTACGAGCCAGTGTTGAGAGGTCCCCAAGAACATCCCAAAAACGCCGTTCTCAGCAGTTGGGCATGGCTCGGTCCACTTTACAACGGATTATTCGCGTTGATTTGCATTTGTTCCCGTACAAAATTCAATTGACGCAAAGATTGTTGCCTGCGGACAAGCCCCGTCGATTGGAATGGGCCCAACGAGTCCGTGGGTCCGTCGAATATGGGCAACCCTGTATATCAACATAAAGATACACATATAAGTATAAAAAATAGAGTTGAACCACATATTTTATCATAACTCGAGAATCATTTATCCAATTTGGTTCAGAAAACCTGTAACCCCTTGACGACCACTGATACATATATGTCCCTTGCGAATTGTTTTGCAATCTGTACCATACTTTCGTCTAAAATGTCCCAATTTGCTTTAAATGTTTATTAAGTCAGCAGAAAAACTTCTTAATTGTTTGACTCCACTAAAATCATTCGACCATTTTTTTAATTTTTCGAGTAGTAGCTCAGAGAAGTAAAAAAGGTGGCATTTTTTTCAATCCTTATGATCGTCAAAGGGTTAAGGATTCTAAATTATGTAGACTTCATCTTCTCCGAATCAACCTAATAATGCAACTTTTTAAATTATGCATAAATTTTCTTCGGAATGATTCGTTTTATTCATATCCGATCACAATTGCAATAGAATAATAAAAATATAATAAAGGGTGGTTAAATTGTAGAGGCCGATGTTGAATGTGAACCACACCTAAACGTCAAGTTATTTTCTGCATTTCATTTGACATTTCTCAATTTTAGACTAACATTCGGGAGAATTGTGCGCAAATTTCAGCAAACCGGGTCTGTAGGAGATGTGAAAACACCTGGGCATGCTCGCCCAGTTCGTTTAGTGCGGCTTATGGGCTGGCCACGTCATCGGGCCATACTTCTTCGAAATGAGGCCGGTCAGGCAGTTACTGTGAATGATGTTCACCATAGCGAGATGATAACGAACTTTTTATCGCCCGAATTGGAAGATATAGACGTGGAGAATATATTGTTTCAACAGGACGGTGTCACTTGCCGCACAGCTAACGAGTGGCCTTCGGTAGCTTAGTGGTTAGTGCGTTAGACTTGGATCCCGAAGGTGCTGGGTTCAACTCCCCGCCGTGGCACCGGAAAAATTTAACATCAACATTTCATGTTTTCATCATAATTCGAGTTTCTGCAGCTAAAAATAACTTACCGGGAGCACTACCACTACAACAACATCTGATCACACAAGTCAACAGGGAAGCTAAAAATAGACATAACACTATGACGACTATTAACAGATATGCAGCGCTTCTAGTGGAGAATAGAAACGGCAACACTCAAATAACATCCATTCCCTGATATTAACAGACGAATGTTAATTTACAACCGGACAACATTGAGTGGGTGAAAACAACATAAGGTTCCCGCGATAATCGGATATATGCCGGAACGAAGTCTGTAATAGAAATAGACTTAAGGATTATCAACTCAGAGTCTCCAAGCTGCTACAACAACAACAACACAGCTAACGAAACAATGGCTCTTTTGCGCAACAAATTTAATGGACGTGTTATCTCACGTCGTGGCGATGTCAATTGGCCATTGGACTTCTTTCTTTGGGGTTATTTGAAAGAAAAGGTGTACGTCGATAAGACAGCAACAATTCAAGAGCTAACGGATGAGATAATTCGGACAGTGCTTAACCAATCTCGAAAAAGTAAGGTCCAATGACCCCGCCGGACCATAAACCGCACCAAACAGTCACACGTTGAGGATGGAGAGGCTTCTCAACAATAACTCTTGGGTTTTCCGAGCCACCGAGGTGGAAATGGGCCTCATCAGTCAAGATGATTTTGTATCGTTTTTTTGTTCGATCGTTTTGTATCGTTCGATGATCGTGTATCGTTCCATTTTTAGTAATGGCGTAGTTTCTACTTGTCAAATGTCAAAGAATAAAATCTTCAAAAGTGACAGCTACCGAAATACCAGGTGATTCAAAATAACACCTCTTGTTGTAAAAACCTGTATATTGTTTCAAACATATTGTGGTTTAAATATACATATGTTTAGGGTAAACTTCAAATATATAATATTTGACACACACAAATATTATATGTTTGCGAGGATACTGTTCTAAACCAAAATATGCTCTCATTCAAATATTTTTTGATTTGGAACTAGTATTTCCGAAACAAAGATTAATTAGTAATTATTTATTTTGGCAGTGTATCAATGCCTAAACTTAAAGACAAGTTTTCTGTTTTTCAGATGTTCAAAGAGCAATTTTTTTTATAAATATTATATGTTTGTAAAATTTAATTAAAGCTTAAATCGAATAATCTTTTGTAAAAGACATTTTCAGCTATAAGGTTTAACACGGAAATAATATTCGAATAAGTCAGCAAAGTTTTAAATATCTTGTTAAATAAAATATATTTGGAAAACTTCTTAAACAATAACTTTGTGTCTAAACACATATTTTATTTTTGAAATTCAGTTTGCAAATAAATTATGTTCTAATATATTAATATATGCGTTCCAAACAACATTTCTTGATTTCAAACAAAATTTATTTGTTAACAAATATATAATATTTAAAAAAAATCGTTTCCAAGTATATTTTATTTCAATTCAAACATGTCAAAAATTTCTCCGTGTAGGAATAATTAAATTGAGGTGTTTGGGTTCGAATCGCGCAGCAGTTGTTTAACCTTTTCATTAAAATTATTCTTTTTTATTTTTTAAAAAAAATTTTTAATATTTTTTGTAAAATATAAATATACTCGTATACACAACTTTTGCAAATAAAATTATTATTTGGGGAGTGAAAAAAATGCACTAACTTCTTCTTTGGAAGAATTAAAAATGTGATTTTTTTTAGAGGTATTTCGATATTTTTTTGCTGGGACCATCTTCTTCTTTTATTTGCGGTTCCTTTTTCGGATATGAGGGAGCATCAGGGACGGAAAATTCGATTTATCAAAAAGTACTAAAATTGTACTTTTCAAACTGAAAATGTTCTTTTTTTATTACCATTAATTTAATTGAAATATGTGTAATGAAATTCTTGACTATTTCATGGAAAATATATAACGATACATTAAATAATTTTGCTCCATAACTATAAAAACTTCTATAACAAAGCGTCTTTAAATGGACGAGAAGATGTTAATTTCATCAAAGTATCATTAATACAATGATCATGTTTCATTGCAGTAAAATCAGCTTACATTAATATAATTCCTATGAAATATTTAATTTAACTGAGAACATTGCATTAATGAAGCTCTACATTGACTCACAAATAATGTCAGTTTTCATTGATACAATTTAAGATGTCATTGATGATATGTTGGATGGGTGATGGGTATTTATCATTTGCTACGGCTGAAAAGTGTTACACATCGAAAGGGTGACTTAAGATCCTAAGTATGTACATTAGGGTGATAACTTTTTGATTTTTTTTTTCAAAAATTATTTCCTGTTGCACGAATGAACTTTTGCCTATTAATGACTAAAATAACGTTTATTCCATTTAAATATTGAACAAGTAAGAAAGTTTCAGTCGGGTAAACCGACTAAGGTATACCCTCACTTTGTGAGTAATGTAATATATAACATTACACCAATAAATCTGTCAATTTCTGTGGGAGGTACCAGAAGGGGTTTTCCAAATACACATATTTTTCGGTAAACAGTAAATTCTTAAATACATTGCATTGTGCTGAACTATAAGCGTTTATGTGCACTGGTATATTAAAGTTACGAGCTATGTTATTTTGGTATGATTTGGTCATTTTGTGTGGGAGGTACAAAAAGGGGCGGGGTGATAACGCCCACTTTTTACAGGACTATAGGCACTATAACAGCATTACACTGTACAAAATTTCAAGTATTTGTATACACTGGTATTAAAGTTACAAGCCGTTTACTTTTGGTACGAAACGGTCCATTTGTGTGGGAGGTACCAAAAGGGGCTGTACAATAATGCCCATTTTTTACCGGACTATAGGCGCTACAAAAACATTATACTGTAGAAAATTTCAAGCATTTTTATGCACTTGTATTAAAGTTATAAGCAGTTAAATTTTGATGCAAAATGGTCCATTTGTGTGGGAGGTACCAAAACGGGCATGCCAACTTCACCCATTTTTTTCGAGTTAATAGCGACTAATATACTAATATTATGTGCAGAATTTCAAAAGATTCGAATAAGTAGTATAGAAGTTATTAAAGAATCAATATTTCACTAAATTTTAACCCTTTGTGTGGGAGGTATCAGAAGGAGTAGACCAATATGGCCCATCTTCGAACTCATCCGGAGATAGATCAAAATATTACCACGTACCAAATTTGAAGTCAATCGGTTACTCCTTTCGAGAGTTATCGTGCGCACCAGCCAGCAGACACACAGACAGACAGACAGACAGACAGACAGACAGACAGACAGACAGACGGACGGACATTGCTCATTCGACTTAAAATGACCCAAAACGGATTTCCTCCGAACATACTTAGGGTCTTAGATCACTCCTTCGATGTGTTACACTTTTTTCCGTAGCAAATGATATATACCCTCGTCACACTAAAGTGAGGGTATAAAAAGGTTACGCACAAACCACTTTGAAATGCTATTTTTGTGAAAAAATTTAAATTTTTGTTTTTTTTTTAAATCATATAAATCCAAAACGGAAAAAAGTGTCAAGTCTTATAACTTTCACGAAAAGCCACATAACCTATGAACAAAATGAGACATTGATCATAGAAATCGATGAATATCTTTCGTTTTTATTTACAATTAAGTGCAGGTATCTCATTTTGAATCGAATGTATCTCTTTGGAAAAAACGTTGACGACTTTTTTATGATTCTCATTTTTTCTGATTTTTTTACAGAAACTACTTTTATGAGCGGTCATTATCTTGAAAGTTTTGAAAAAATTAAAAAAAAAAAAATTCTGAAAATGCTGATAAAAAAAAATTTAAAATCATTTTGTTCGTGAGGTTTTTTTTATCGAATCACCATATATGTAAGATTTTATCTAATCTTAAATAAAAACTCATCAAAATATGATACAGGGAAACGAGGTTGTATAAAATTCATCACCCTAATGTACATATGTCTGGCGGAAATATTGATTTTTAACATCTATACTACTTATCTGAATCTATAATGTCATATACAATAGTTTGCATTTGTCGCTAAAAAAACGGACAAAATTGTACCAAATTTGAGTAATTCACAATAAAACAATTAATACCAGTGAGTGAAAAAAATAAGTGGTGAAAATAATTAAGTGGTGAAATAATTGTATGTACCAATCATCTCTATATTTCCAAAATCCCTAGTTTGTTTAATTTTTTGTAAATCCTATTGTCTGGCAAAGAATGAACAAAATATATTTTTGATCGCTTTGTCATCTTCTAACGGTTTTCGAATAGGGATGATATGATTTTGAAGTGACGTTTCGGCCATTTACGACCTTGACACCAATGAGCAATATTTTAGCTCTTGTTAAGAGCTATCTTTTTGCCATTGACCGATTGTGGCTACGCGCCACACAGCAAATGAAGCAATTGAATGTTGCGAGAAAAGATTGGAGATTCGATTATTTCAAGAAATTGTGATATTGAATGGCCTCCAAGTTGTGATTTAACACCATTAGACTATTTCTTGTGGGGTTATTTGAAGTCATTGATCTTTCGAAATAAACCAGACTCTCTTCAGGCTTTACAAGTCAATATTGAACGTGCCATTTATGACATACGACTTGATTTATTGCAAAAAGTACTCGAAAATTGGATTCATCGAATTCGTTCCTGCAGAAGAAGACGTGGAGGCCATTTGAATGACGTTTTATTTAGAAATTAATTATATCGATTGCACTTCACATTAAATAAAAAAACTTTTGAATTTCCTTAACTCTTATTGGAAAACCCTGTATATACCAAATTTCATGTAGTATTTCACAGTCGACTTTACTCGACTGGGATTTTTGCACAATAGTATTTACGGCCTAATTTACTAAAAATTTATGGAAACGATTTAAGACACTTCTTAATTGGAAATTATTTCTTAAAAACCTATGATAAATTAATTTGGATACACAACACCGAGTTTAGTTTTCCTGATTTGTGGAAACGATTTAAAACCTATTTTAAAAATTTAAAACGTATCTTTACAAAAAATCCTACGATAGATTATTTTGACTACAGGGCACCAATTTTAGTTTTTCTGACGATATAATTTTTCTATCGACCAGTTTGAAACCACTTCAGATTATCAATATATTTTGTAAAATAAGCAATATCTTACGATATTGCTGTATTTTCACGTGATATACTAACCATTTGAGGATTGTCCCTTTATAATCCACAAAGCTGCAATAATCCAGAATAACGTATATATCTAAGCAGGAGTCAAGGAGCAGTTGTCTGGGATGTATTCCAAATGTTTTCTGTGTATATGAATGTATTTTTTAGTTTTATAATTTTACTGCAATTGTATTTCTTTTGTTCTTTTCCACTCCACTTTAATTAATCAATGGCAATATTATTTTTTTCAGTATTTTGTTAATTTTTTTTACACTACACTAACACTGGTAATATTCCGTCGGCAATTTGTTGATTGAAATAGTTTCCTTCCGTTTCAGAATTTTGTATGCGTGTGTGTCTGTATTGGTCTCTGGATTTGTGTCCTTTTTCGTTAGTTTTTGCGGAGGAACATTAAACGTGTTATCACGAGCTTTTGCCATTTGAAACTGAACGATTAAAATTTGTGCTCAGCATTAAAAAGCAGTAGCAATCAGGCATCCTCATGCTCATTCTCATCATCAGTCGAAGGAAACAAGTGTAGCCAGGCAGGAAGGAAGGACGGTCGATTGGTGGGTGGTTGGGCTGGTTGTTCCACTAGCATTTAGTTATCCTGGCTCACATTCTGCTGCTGGGAGGGTGGGTATACGAAAACATAGCACAAGAGCAAAAAACAGAACAAAATTGCCCTCGTATACCTAAAATTGTTGCTCTCAATGTTTGTCGGCTGTGATGTTCTACATATCTCTGATGTTTGAATCAGTTTTTTTTCTCGTTTCTCTGCCTGGTTCATGTTGAAAGGATGTAAAGGATAACATCATTATTAACGCTATGACTGCCATCATTTGTTGTTGAATTGTCACGTAGAATCTCATGCCACTGCCACTACTCACCCCCTTGCTGGGGTCCTTTGAGGTACATTCATGGTGTAGTAGTAAATGGCTCATTATCCTGTCGCTCTACAATCATGAATGCGTAATTATGTACATACATCCACGTGTGTGTGTGCGAACAATGAAAAATATTAACTTTTAAATTCTTGTTTAAGTGAAAATTCTCCCTCTTTATGAAGAATAAAGAGGGAGAAAGAATTTAAAAATTCTCTCCGCCTAAGTATTGTGTAGATCTTATTAGATCAGTTTAGATCTCAACATATCCGTCTCTATATTATTAGATCTAGCAGGATCTGTCATATGGCAAATTATTTTGTTGTATATTGTCTCTTAACAAATTTTTCTTTCATACTAAGATTACTTTATCCGCATCTATATAGAGATTTATTTGCATTTAAGATTACAATTTTTAAAAAACACAATTATATATATTTATATTGGAATATAAATTTGAAATTTAAATTTTCTTTAAAATTTCGTCCAAATTGAATTTTTTTCTATTAAAATTAAATTTTCAAGATTTTCTTAAATTTTGTTGAATTTGCATTTTTAAGAAAATGTCCGGTTAACACCCTTCAATCAGTTTTGATCTAGCTTTACTCAGGTCATCGACCTTTAATCAGGACACCTATCTTTAAGTGGCCAGTAAGCCTGGTCCATCGACCTTTAATATGATCACTGGCCAGAAGAAAAATTTAAAAGATTTGTATTACGCCCACAATTTTTACAAATATTGGGTCCCCAAAAACCCAATTACAGTTTTGGATTTGTCTGGGGGAGCAGCATTTGTTTTTGAATCAAAGTTTTTTTAAGGAAAAATTATATAATAAAAAATTGTCCTTTGTGTTCTCTTTCAAACGACGTTAACTTTGTAAAAATCGGTTCAGCTTAATGTTAAAAATAATTACTCATTTGTTGAATTTTAAAAAATGCACTTTCAACAACATTTTCTATAAAAAAAAAAATGCAATTTAAGCATAATTTTGTAGAAAAATACAATTTCGATGAAATTTTCTGAAAAAATTCAATTTTGTACAATACAATTTCAACGAAAATTTTGATAAAAAATACAATTCACGAAATTGTTATTGAAATGCAAATTCAAATAAATTTATAAAAAAATCAACTTCCAAGAAATTTTATAGAAAAATGCAATTTCAGCTAAATTTTGTAGAAAAATACTATATCGATTAAATTGTCTGTTCGGTAGAAAATACAATTTTAACTTAACTTTTTAGACAAAAGCAATTTCGAAGAAATTTTTTAGACAAATGCAATTTCGAAGACATTTTTTAGAGAAATGTAATTTCGTAGAAATTTTACAGAAAAATTATACATTATTTTAGCAGAAATTTGTAGAAAATACAATTTTGACGAAATTTTTTCGAAAAATATTAAATTTTCTGGAAAATACAAAATTTTCTAGAAAAAATACATTTTTTACTAATTATTTTAGAGAAATGCAAATTCAAATAAAATAAATTTTATAAAAAAATACAGTTTCAAAAAATTAAATGTTATGGACATTTTCTGGGAAAATTCACATTCGAAGAAAATTTCCATAAAAATGTAATTTCGGTTTAACTTTCTACAATAATGCAATTTCGAAAACAATTACAATTAAAATGGTACTTCCGACAGTTGTCAATAAAATGCTGTGCCGACATTTTTTCTCTAATTTGGTGAAATTTTCCATAAAAGTGCAATTTGAAAAGGTCCCACGGGTACAGCAAAATTTTCTACAAATATTAATTTTTTATGAATTAAAAAAAAAACAATTTCAGCAAAGTTTTGTAGAAAAATGCAATTTCGATAAAATCTTCTGGGAAAAACAATTTTGATAAAAAAATTCTTCAAAAAAAATTTGTAAACATTTTCTAGAAAAATACAATTTCAACAAAATATTTTAGAAATATGTAAATTTAACAAAATTTTTTAGAGAAAAGAAAATTCAAAGAAATTTTATTTAAAAATACAATTTCAAAGAAATTTATAAAAAATTCTTCAAAAAAAAATTTGTAAACATTTTCTAGAAAAATAGAATTTCAACAAAATATTTTAGAAATATGTAAATTTAACAAAATTTTTTAGAGAAAAGAAAATTCAAAGAAATTTTATTTAAAAATACAATTTCAAAGAAATTTATAAAAAATTCAATTTCAATAAAATTTTGTAGAAAAATACAATTTCAATGAAATTTTCTGGAAAAATACAATTTTGAAAAAATGTTCTAAAAAAATAAAATTTCAACAAAATATTTTAGAAAATATGCAAATTAAGGATTTTTTTTACAAAAATGCAATTCCAAAGAAATTTTATAAAGAAATGAAATTTCAGCAAAATTTGAAAAAATGCAGTTTCGAAGTAATTTTCAGGAAATATACAAGTTTGATAAAAAATTTAGAAAAATTAAATTCAACGAAATATTTTGGACAAAAATGCAATTTAATAACATCAACGAAATGAAATGAAACATCAACGTGTTTTTATAAAAAAAAATTTTCAAAGAAATTTATAAAAAAACAATTTCGATGAAATTGTAAAGAAATTTGAAAACGAACGAAACGACGAAATTTTATAGAAAAATAAAATGCATTTCATCTAAATATTTTAGAGAAATGTAATTTAACGATTTTTTTAGAGAAATATAAATTCAAACAAAATTCTACAAAAAATTTTAAACATTCTAGAAAAATACAATTTCAACAAAATTTTTTAGAAATAAGTTAATTTAACAAAATTTTTTAGAGAAGAGAAAATTCAAAGAAATTTTATTTAAAAATAAAATTTCAAAGAAATTTATAAAAAATGCAATTTCATCAAAATTTTGTAGACAAATACAATCTCAATGAAATTTGCTGGAAAAATACAATTTTGAAAAGATTTTCTACAAAAATAAAATTTCAACAAAATATTTTAGAAAATATACAAATTAACGAAATTTTTTTAGAGAAATGCAATTCCAAATAAAATTTATAAAGAAATTAAATTTCAGTAACATTTTGCAAAAAAATTTAGTTTCGGTGAAATATACAATTTTGATAAAAAAATTGTAGAAAAATTAAATTCAACGAAATATTTTGGACAAAAATGCAATTTAATAAAATTTTTTAGAGAAATGAAACTTCAAGGAGTTTTTATAAAAAAATAAAATTTCAAAGAAATTTATAAAAAAAATCAATTTCGAAGGAATTGTAAAGAAATTTGAAAACGAACGTAAACGAAATTTTCTAGAAAAAAATACATTTCAACTAAATATTTTAGAGAAATGTAATTTAACGATATTTTTCAGAGAAATACATATTCAAACAAAATTTTATAAAAAAGGCAATTTCGAAGAAATGTTAAAGAAAAATTACATGTAAAGAAATTTCTACAAGAATGCAGTTTCAAAAAAAAAAAAAAGAATACAGCAAAAATGGCACATCTCCAATTTTTCAAAATTCTACAAAAAACTAAATTTTCTCGAGAAATTAAACAATTTTGTAGAAAAAATACAATTTCAACTAAATATTTTAGAGAAAATATAATACAACGAATTTTCTTAGAGAAATGCAAATTCAAATAAATTTTATTAAATAATGCAATTTGGAAGAAATTGTATAGAAAAATTAAATGTTAAGAAAATTGTCTGAGAAAATTCACTTTCGAAGAAATTTTCCATAAAAATGCTATTTCGATTAAACAATCTACAAGTATGCAATTTCGAAAAAATTGACAATAAAAATGGTATTTCGACAATTTTTTCAGAAAATTTCGACGAATTTTTCTGGGAATATTATAAAATTTGCATTCTGTAATACATAATAGTGGCAAAGATGGTCAAATCAATAACAACTTAAAGACTGAAATAAAAACAAAATAAAATACAATTTTCCACAAATGCAATTTCTAAGAAATTTTATAGACAAGTTAAACGTTGACGAAATTTTCTGGGAAACTTTCTAAAAAAATGCAATATCTTCGCCAATTTCTTAGAAAACTAAATTCCACAAAAATTAAATTTTATCAAGTGTAGAAGACCTTATTTGTCAATAAAATGCTGTTTCGATTTTGTTTTAAATTTTGGTGACATTTTCTATAAAAGTGCAACTTAAAAGGGTCCCAAGAGGCCATAGCTGTATTACTATTTTTTTGGATATTTAAAATATTTTAATTGGAAATTTGTATGGGGATTTTGTCTATTAAAAATGTAAAAAGGGAATTAGATGGTCTTACGAAAAAGCAATTATTATTATACAAAATATCGGATTATTTTAAGATATAGGTTTTAAACATTTTTTAAATATTTCTTCAATCATTTTTAAATTAAATTTTTAATAAACTTGAAAACAATAATAATCGTCGTTGTTAAACCAATTGCAAAACAACTACAACTTATTTATTTTCCCATGGTTTCCCTTCAGTTAGGTAATTATATTTACATTTTTTGCAAGTTTTTTTTCGATAACAATTTGAAATATGAATTGAGATTTTATTATTTTTTCTCAGATTTTGCTTTTTTTATTGGCATTCCTGCATATAAATATTTACAAAATATATTGCAAATATATGAAATTGTAAGGTTTTCTTGCAATTGTCTGAACTGTCAATTCACATTTGCCTAACAATCTGTAATTGTCCGTACATTTGCAGCACTTTAACAGGGTTAATAACGTTGTCCGATCTGACAATTGTCTGTACATAGCTGTAATTCTAGTCATATAGCTTTGATTTTTCTATTCTTATACGATTACACGAGATAATTTTACATGATTGTGGGGACCCTTATGTTTGAAAGGGTTGGGAAGTCCTGCTTTAATCGAAAGTAAAATTTTATTTTTTTAAAATTTATCTCGAAAATCCTACAGAATTAATGCTAGGCCATTTGGGGTAAACATTGTTTCTTGACCTACATCAAACCATGCACCCAGGAAAATAATTGGTTGCAATTCGATTGTAACAATAAAAAAATAGTACTAGCAACAACAAGTATATTGCCTACACAGTCTGTCGGTTGTATTTATAAATAATTAGTTGAAACAACAATAATAACAAGGATACGATCAAATGAAAATGCTTGCAACTAAATCGATGGTTGTATCAATTGAATTAAGGTTGTTTTTTCATTGACACTCGGTTAGTTGTGGTAACCGATTTTAAATTTTCATTATAGTACCATATGATCGATTTTTGGTTGTGACAGCCAATGTTTTATTCTTGACAACATAAAAAATATTAATAAATAATCGTTTATTGGTTATCCCAATCATTTCCCAAATGTATTATGGGAAATACAACCGAAAGATTGGTTGCTGTTGTTTTGCTGATACATGACAAACAAAAAATAAAATTACTCGACATAAAAAAATCTTCAACATTTTGTTCAAGAACGGTATATGTAGTCAAAAATAATCTCGTGTGGATAATAATGTGTGGAATGCAGAATATGTTGTGCAAAATGTTTTACATAAATAACAAATTAAAGCTACAATCATGAAATTGAAAGCACAGGGTTAAGCGATATTTGCATAAAAGTTTTGTGTTTTTTTCGTGTACAAAAATTTGTGTCAAATGTTTCCACATCTCATAATAGTGATGAATTTTTAATATGGGATTTTTAATTTTGTTATGAATTGTTTTGTATTTTGTTCAATAAATAAAATAAAAATTAATGAAAACTGGTTTTAATTAATTGTCGGTAGCAATGACTGACAAATTGTCAGAACAACCAATTTTTTAAAACAGTTGGTTGTGGCAACTACAACAGATAATTTAAGCCACCATTTTCGTAGTTGGCGCAACCAAATATGATTGTTGTCAACATGGAAGCAGAAGTATACCACAACCAAAATATTGGTTGTCCTGATGGAATCGCATGATAGTAGCAGAACTACCAAAATTCGGTTGGCAAATAATTCGGTTGAGGCAAACAAACTGTATTCTGTGTGTGGGCATATATGTGTGTATGGCCCATTTTATCTAGAAATGGCAAATAAAATGCCAACTGCCAAATTTCAGACGTAAAATGTGTTCTAGGACAAAAATAACTTAAATCGGAGAGGACCTCTATATATGTGCTATATCGAAAACCTAGCCTATTTTCATTAATCCATTGCATTATCCTGCGATTAGTTTCCTAGGTATTTAATTTTCGAATAAACCTAGTCCCGTCCATTTATGGTGAAGTTATTGGTATTGACTATACTATATTAAGAGCTAATTTTCATGCATCGTCCATTGACTTAAGGATATACATAGCTGCAAAACCCCTATAAACGGTATTACTTGTACTGTACCCATGTTCGTTCACACGCACATCACCCCCATCACGCCTATATGTTTGAACACTCTAAACCCCTGCACGAGCTTATTATTATTAAGTTGCAACAACTCCATTACTGGAAAACAGAAACCATTTGTAAAAAAAGTTAGCCAATAATAACCCGTTAACCTCCATCCACCTACCCACCCACTGACTGAGGCTCACAATCACGCGCACGTACATTTGCAAGCACACTCCCACCCACACTCATACACTCCCAGAGATATTTAAATCTGAATGTCTCTGTTTTTATACATGTACGGGTGTGTGTGTATGTGTGAGGAAAAAACAATACATTTCAATCATCATTAGTGCTAATGTACCCACAAATATTGCGGGGGGTGTCTTAACTGGACTCTTGATTTAGCTTTCAAGGCCTTCAAATCATACCGAGAGCAACGACGACGACTGACTGACATTCTGTTCCGTTCAATTTTTGTTTTTGCACAAAAAGAGAGCAAATGAACGACTAATAACGAATGGATAGTGCCATTAACAAGAGAGCAGGCACTTGTGATAGTTCTCTGAAATATGAATGCGCAGAACAAATCTCATCTCATCTTTCCCTCTCGCTCTCATTAAGTGAAACAAGTGTAAAATGTAAAAATTTTCAGATTTACAACAAAACCTAAATGAATATAACACAGATTTTGTTCAAAAAAATGTGGTTTGTAAATACATTTAAGTAAAGAGTAGGTCGTGGGGGCAGAGTGAGAGAGTGTGAGTGTATGAGTGAATATAATGCATGCATGTCCGCTGTTGGAGGTACTGTGTTGTTTGTTTTAGAAGTTGTGGTGAATTATTATGTTATTTTTTATTATTGTTAAATTTTTTACAGTTATCACAAATTTGCACAAATTCTCTCGCTCTCTCTTTGTCTGATGCTGTTGTATTGCTTTGTTCCCACACTTTCGGCACTCAAAATACACATAACAACTCATACTCACGCGAGCCCTTTTTGTCATACTCAGTCCCTTTTGCAGAGTTGCCAGATAGTTAATTATATAAAGTTGAAAGATTTTTAACAAATAAAATTTGTATTCAAAATAAATATTAAACAAATAAAGAAAAATAATGTATCTACATATAAATGTTTCTATATTAATAAATAGTTGCGTAACTAAATTATCACAGCCCCGATCAAACGACTGAAGCTAGAATAATGCAATTTGGTGGGAGGGTAGACCCTGAGACGTAAGATGGGATTTTTCTAAATTCGTAACTTATGGTGACTAGGGTTGCCACATTCTTACGAAAAAATAGCTGGATTTTAGGAAAACAAACTGGACTAATGAAAAACTTGCAAATTATTAAAGTATTAATCCTTAAACACCTAGAGATAAAGAAAACATAACAAAATTGAGATTCATTGGAGAATTAAATCTTAATTAGTTCTGTTCTTTCAAGTTTGTTCCAAAATTGTTACAAAATTATAAAGTTTTCACACAAGTTCTGCCGTCTTCCTTTTTTTTTGAAATATAAAGGGTGAATTTTCAAGTGTTTGTTTTTTTTTAAAATTGAAGATTTCTTCTACATAAAATGTATACAAGGAATGAAATATTTATTTGGATAGACAAATCAATGCCTGCCATTTTCTTTTTAAAAGATACTTAACGCAAATAATTCCCTCGGCTACAGATGGACAATTCTAAAAGTAAAATGATGTCTTCTTTTCCCAACGTTGCGACTGGAACTCACCAATAACGTATGTAATGTTGTTTTCAAAGGCAGTAATCGTGGTTGGCTATGTGTCTCCACAAAAAAAAAGTCTAGTGGGGTCAAATCTCACGAACTAGTCGTCCCGTTGAAACCACACGTCAACTAAGTCAAATTATTCCATACTCCGGTCCATAAACTGCTCAGTTCCAGTTCTTACCCGGCGATTTTCACAAATTACCCTTAACCAAGAAAAGCTAATAACATTTCCCATTGAAAATATATTTTTCAGACTGGTTAATTTCAAACCTTTGTAAATTGAAATCATTCATGTTGCTGGGATATAAATAATATACATACCACCCAGATGAAAGTCCATATAACACGTAACATTATACACAACACCTCGTATGGCCATCCACGCATCTTCTCTCCTGTTATGTTTTTCCAATGCATCTGGTGTTACTGTAACACCACGTCCTTTCGTTCCTGAAAGATCGATTAATCCGGGTTTTAAAGCACACGGGTGTCAATAGCTGTCAGCAGCAGTTTACCTTAAGCAATAAATAGGATAATTTATATGGTTTTTTGATTGACACAAATGGAAACACACAACTAATTTTATATTTTTTCCAAACAATTATAATTTTAAAATTTATTATTTAATAAAATGATTTTAATTGAACAAATTACATTATTAATATTATTTTAATTCAGGAAATTATATATTGAAAGAAAAAAAATTAAAATTAAAAAATATTAAGTACTAATCATACTAGTAATTCAATTAATTTTAATTATTTATACATTTAAAAATGAATGAATGAAGAAAAAAATAATTAATTAGTAGTAATTTAATTAAGAAAGAAGTTAATTTATTAATTAAGGAAAAAGTAATAATTTTTTTTTTCGAAATAAAAATTTAAATATAAAAAATTAAACAAATTGAATTTTTAATAAATTAATTAATTAAATTAATTAATTGAGCAAAAACTTACTCATCGCGGATTACGGGAGCCGAAGTCTCGATAATAAAAATGCTTGGGTTCTACCCAATAGAATTGTAGTAATTAATTGAGCAAAGAGAAATTAATTATAAAAAAGGAACAAATTTGCTATACGTTTTTCTTCGCGGATTATTGGAGCCGCATCCGAGTTAAGGATAAATTTAAAGTCTCGATAATAAAAAAGCTTGGGTTCTATCCCATTTTGCAAGAATTTTGCGTGACTTCTAAAAAAAAGCGGCTCTCATGATCTTGATCCTAATTCTGATATCTTCTTGCGTAAATTTTGCTGTTGGGTATATTCTTGCCAAGCGTCTTCTAATATTGCCTAGCGCTTCTGACCGACTGTTATTGTTTTTCGTGTCGACATGTTTTTTATCCCATAGAACCCTCTCGTATCTATAGTAATTTATAATTTTTAATGAACATTTTTGACTGTTGACGAGTTCTCCTTAAAATAGGTATAAAATTATATAGATGAATACATATAAAAAATGTATATTTATATGTATAAAATAATTGTATACCTACGTTTTGCTATCATTAGTTTTCGCATCTCTTTATCGCGGGCAGCTTCATTTCGCTCCCTCTCTTAATCATCCGAGCGATACTCCGTGGATGACGCAACTGCAGCACGGATATTTTCTCTATCTATTTGAAGAATTTCTTGAATGTTCTCAGTCAGTACCTTTAAATCCCTTGTTTCCTTCTGCGTGAAAAAAATGGAAAATCACAAAAATCCATCGCAAAACACTATAATTTTTTTTTTAAATTTAATGTTTTGCTCAGTAGCGTACATACAAACTTCATAGTGTATATACAATTTTCACAAAATTTTCATTTTCATTGTGTGTATCATGATTCAATTATACAAGGTTGTGTTACTAGCACAACAACAAAAATTCTACAACAACCACATGGAATTTTGTTGTTGTATTCGTAGTTGAAATGTCAATGCCATTTGATTTTTGAAATATAAACAAAATGTTGAAATGTCTAACATTTGTTTACAAATAAACAAAACAATTAGAATTTTAATTGTTTTGTCAGCCAATTTGGTATTTCTACGCGAAATTATGAAAATTTTGCAACTCTTCGCAATCAACTCTACTGGGATATAATCATTTGGAGCGGAACAAAAGCTTAAAAAATCGAAGGAATTACATCAGGATATTTTAATTTGTTTGAGCAATGTCTGTCCTCCCTTCCGTCTGCCTAGTACGGAACAAAATCTTAAAACATCGAAGGATTTATATAAGGATGTTTTAATTTGTTTGAGCGGTGTCTGTCCTCCCTTCCGTCTGCTTGGTGTACACGACAAACCTGTGGCAGTGAAAATAAATTCGTAAAATTCCCCAAAGAATGGTTCTCATAGTATTGAGGAAGAGCACAGTGGTCGACTCTAGTATAGAGGAAGAGCACAGTGGTCGATTGATATAAGCCATCGATATATCTTTATTAATTTGTATAAGCCATCGATATATGTATCTTTATTTATTTGATAAATGTTCTCAAAATTGTATGTTCGAAGACCGACTTATTGAATTACCCCACCTGGTACCTCCGCAAATGATAAAATTTATATAACATTCCACACATCTTAAACATTTTAAAAGGCAAGTCAACATACACAACGTGCAATATTGCAAAAGATGATAAATGCAAACAGCATTTTGTTATTTATCATTTATTGTAGTATAAAATTATGCACCTACGTACATTAAAAACAAATGTTAAATTACAAAAAGGTTAAGTATTTTTGCAAATTAAATATTAAAAAACAATTTAGATGTTAATCTTAATGAATTTCTTGAAACCCATAATTCTTTGTTTGGCTTTTTGTATTTTTATCCTCCTATTTAGGTACTTAATTCTAAAAAATGTTCTGCATTTAAAAAATATTTTTTTTACTTTTTCTGGCAGTTGAACTCCTGCACTCCTGAAAGCCAAATCGAGATATTTAATGGCGGAAAGAAATTCATTAGATGGTTTTTTTAATGAACCATTTGATTTTTGGTTTACCTATGTAAATGTATTTAAATTACTCTCACAATTTTCAAGATGAGTTTTTCGAATTATATAGCCAGCTACATATTCTAAGGCGTCATCTTGAAAATTGTCAGTGTCATCTAAATACATACATTCACCATCGTGAAATTCTTCCGCCCCGCTATGTGGGACGATGTCCAGAAAGTCAACATCCGAATTCACCGACTCTGTGTCGTCGACTTCTTTATGTTCAGCTTCATTGCTAATGGTCAATATTTCTCCGGAAAATTCGTCATTAATCCATTCGGTGCAATCATTTTGGACATTACCCGAAGAACTTAAATATTCAGTATTTCGCGATGAAATCAATAATATATTATTAAGACGTACTAAAGATTATCTGCGAAGTATTTTTTATATTTGTGTTAAAGAATTACCCAGTATGTATTTACGTAGCCTGTACTTAAATTCTTTAGGAGTTGGATGATCATTTAAACCACCTTTGCTTCGCAAGGCCCCAAAGAGGTGTTCCAACACGTCTTGATTTAAACGGTACGTTAGTAAATATGCCATTCGGTACTTTCCATCAACATATTCTTGCAACATTACCAATGACTTATTGGATATTAATATTCCCTTTTGAAAAAATTCTAAAGATTTCTTTCCAGGTATCATCGGGGATGACACCATAGTGTTCCTACGAGAAAGAATTGCCTTCTGTTCCTCCAAAGCGATGCCAAATGGTTGCTTAAGGGAAAAATTAAAATAAACCACGAATATTGTTAAATCAAGGGAGATACCTTGCCGGGATAGTTGAAAGTATTTATTTTTGAATTCATCACATCAAACCAGTCATTAACCAACTGAATAAAGTCAGCCGTCTCAACTGCTTTGTACAAATCCACTCCTAGGGAATAACAATATCTAAGTGCGTTTGCAGTCGTATTTGAAAATAGTTGGGCCGCAAGTTTTACTTTTTGTCTTCCTGTAAATTTTTTGCTTTACACACTTTACATACTTAATCCAAATTTTATGAAGATAATAAGCTCGTGATTTAATATAATTGTATTATTATAATTGTATATATATAGTTCGTATACAATGTAGTAAATTAAAATGAAAATTTTATTGCATTTCAATTCCGCGACTTAACAGTTGCAACTCAATTTTCATCTGTTCTCAATCTCGAACGAATTTAAACTGAAAATGTTAAGCGTGAAGTCTTTACTAGAACGATACTATCTTCAAACAATTTGGTATATCTGATTTGCGTAGACATACCTACGCCTTTAACAGAAATGTGCTCATCGGTCAGTTTATACGCTATTGACAAATCCGTTTTATTCGTAAGTTGCATCATATCCGCAATTGGTCGAGTGCTTAATAACTCATTGTTGTATTTCAATCTAGAATCCAGAAAGTGATTTCTAATTAATTTCAACAAATGAGGAGCGTCAGCGAAAACAAATACTTTGTTGTAGGCACTTGCAGGATTTTGAAACCACGGCTTATCTACATGTCATACATAACATAGATCTTTGAGAAACTTATATAAATTAGGAATCTTCCATATGGCGTATCTAGTAGTAAATCTCAAACGTGTATCAAACGTCTATGTGTATAACACCTTATAAATCATAGTGGAACGATATTATTCACCATACTCATGGTACATAATATGTGATATCGATAGCTCCATTCTAAACTATGCTAAGTGCAAAAAGATCGTTTTTCACTATTGTACTGTTTTGTGAATAACTTTTATATAATTTGGAATATTTAGAAATTAAAAATGCAATCTCCATAAAAACATGCTAAGTCGACTCAGCATGTTTTAGAATAGATGTATCGATATCACTTTAATAAGACCACATATTAAAACTCTAAAAGTCAGTATAACGTCAGTCCATTTTAGAGAAACAGTTTAGGGTTTGTGAATGGAAACATTACCTACTGTTACGCCTAATTCTTTCCACAAAGTGCGATTGCTTGGGCCCATATCCGATACCATTGCCACTGTAGGAAACCCGGCTTGGTGAAGACATTTAATTGCTTCCACGAGCCACCACCACTTGGACATATTTTGCCGGTTTTCTCACGAAATCTTCCGCAGATTCGTATTCGTAAGTCTCGACGACCTTCATTTCATCAAAAACCAAAACACATACTTTGTCTTCTAATTCAAGTTCTGTATTTTGACTCATGAAATCGATTGCCGGTCGAATAATTCCCTCCTTTATCGGCACCTTCCAACTCCAACGCTGTAAAGTGGAAACGTGCGGCAGCGGATACCCCTTCTTGTATAAATGGTTATAAGCTCTTGGGCCAGACGCATGTATGCATATTGCATTAGATATATCTTCCCATTCCCAGTGAATAAACCCCGGGGAGATAAGTTTTCTTATATGTGCTTCAGTAAATATCGACCTCATGGAATTGATGATGGTGTTTGCTTCATCGAGTTTACATTTAACTTCAGAAATTTCCTTTCGTAAATCGTTCATGATTTTCTTATTTTTTTGATTTTCATCCTCCATCTTGCAATTAATTATTACGTTGCTGAATAAACATAAAGCAAACATTTACAACAAATAAGAGATTGGTGAAACCTATATTTGTATAATAATTTAATGAAAAAATAATCTCAATTTTGTTTTCTAAATGACTCTAACATTTTTAATCCTATCATAATTTTGGTTATTAATAATAAATCAGCTCATAATATGGTTCCAAGTCGATCGGTTAAATAGTTGATAAATTTATCTCCCTTACTCCAAGGAGTTACAAACAAATCTATATTCAAAATACAAGGTAGAGCATACAAAAACTTCTGGATGTAACCAAGTCATATAATAAAAAATAGATCAATGATAGCAAAGATTAATAATATTTCAATTTCAGATATAAATGTATTCTGTTGCCTATGAATATATCTAAAATCTGTGAACTTATTTCTTGATTATTCTGAAATAAATCTAACCGAATTAATAACGTGAAGTTGTTCCAAAAAAATTAAAAAGTGCCTTATTAAAAATTATTTATGTTTTCATAGTTAAAAACGCGAAATTCAAAATCTTATAGAAATGATAAAAAAAACACGAATATGAGAATTAATAAATGATACTCTTTATTTGGGAGTTATTATAAAACCTCGTTTTTATAACTGCACATATTTTATTTATTTTAATCTTATAGATTAGCTCTTTGCATTTCTGATGACGATATCTATTATATTAATGTTAACATAATTACAATTGAATGCACTTACTCTGTTTGCGTACCACAATCAACTTTCCGTACATCATGAACATATTCGCATCTAATTGTATAGGTAAAACCATAATATATACATCTACAAAATTCTTTCACTCATGTTAAGTGCACTTACTCAGTTTGCCTTTCAATTTCTTTGTTTTTAAAACACTGATCAGTTTCCGGAGAACAGATTGTCGGGATGAAACTAACGAGGTCATTGGACATGTCGTTTCCTAATAATACTTGCACATAGGGCTCTGCATTTGGTATTAACCGATATTTTTGAGCCACTTTTCTCATATCTCTTGCGAAAAAATGGTCACCACATACAGTCTTTCGGCAAAAAATCCACATGGCAATTTGCATTCCATTTTCCCCTCCGCCGCTCATCCTTCGGGATATTAAAGAAAGGACCTTTATCGCGTCCCTCCTTTTTTTCGCATAGTCTACACTTGCGCATTTCCCCCTTTTTTCACTTTTTTAATTATTTTACAGATTTGAATTTCAAATTTCTATTGACAAAAAATGTAAACAAAATTTGAAGTTAAAACATTAATATGACATTTCAGCTACTATCAATATGAAAAAAATAGGTAAACCACCTGCTAATAACACAACCTTGTATAATTGAATCATGGTGTGTATAAAGCAGCAATTAAACTAATCAATCAATCAGTGTGTATAAAGCAGCAACTAAACTAATCAATCAATCAACTACCCAAAGGAGTGACCTGAAAGTAAACTGAACTAATCAATCAAGTGCTCGAAGGAGTGACCTAAGGTATTTTAAATGTTTTTGTATTTTAAATGTGTTTTTGTGGATCTTGCTCCGGATCTAGAGACTTATGGATCTTGCTCCGGATCTAGAGACATATGGATCTTGCTCCGGATCTACAGACATCTATCTTGCTCCGGATCTAGAGACATATCTTGGAGAAAAAAAGATTTTGAAAACTATGTGTATTTTTAGACCACAATGTCATTTCAGAGGAAATGTTTTATTTGCAAAACCTCTGGGGGAAAATGTTTGGTATGCAAGATGAAGGTTCCATATGGTGCCCACGGTTAAGATTATACCGAGGCGAACTGGGCAATGCCAAAATCTATTTGTGTTCGAAACACTTCAAAGATGGTGTACGATGAAACGGCCCAACATTGTTGTTGCGTAAGGGTTTTTTTAGTTATACATATTCTAAATAAACATGAACATACTCCTACTTAGATTACGATGTTCCAAAACGTTATGCAGCAAAAAAGCCCAGGATGGAAGAAGTTCCCACAACAATTGGCACAACCCCAGAAAACAAAACATTAGAAATTCCGGAGACCCCTGAACAATTTGGCAGCACAACATTGGAAATTCCGGAGACCCCTGAACAATTTCGCAGCACAACATTAGAAATTCCAGAGACCCCTGAACAATTTTCCAGTACAACATTAGAAATTCTTACACTGACCACTGGGATATTAGAAAATGGGAACTTCTTTATTATATCCATGACCAACACTATAAATTTTATAATCCGCAAATTCCAGTGGAAACCCTGCTGCAAATGGGACCAATAAAGTTCGCATCCCAAGGGGTGAATCCCGAAATTAAAGGGACAAACACGTATGCATCGCATACGACGAGTTGTTCCTCACAAGTGAACGACAGGCTCCTATGTTTTTCGGTAAATGGAATTAGGACTGGATGGAAATTCCTGGTAGCCATTTATTTTACTACCAGCGAATATTTGGGAAGCCATTTAATAGCAACATTGGAAGAAGTAGTGAACCATGTCTCCAGTTGCGGGTTCATTGTGGAGTGTGTTAGCAGCGACCAAGGCCAGATGAGTAAATATGTGAAAAAATTTACCATCGCAGATGACACGGGAGGACTCTATCTTCCATTCTCAACAGATCGTCATAAAATATGGTACATATGCGACATACCCCACACTCTTCTGACGGTGGCTAACGATTTTTGGAATGATGACATCAGGCCAAATTTGAATGCAAAGGAGTTAAGAAAGCCAAGAATACGAAAAGTTCTTAATCACTTGTCTCACTTCGGCTCCAAAACTAACAACATACAATACAAATATGTTACACACGATAGTCGCATCATGCGCGTAGCAGAATTGTTTGGTCCAGTTACCCTTTCCAAATTAGGTAAATTGAATAAAGATAAAAACGACAGGTATGAAATTATTGAGCGATTGTCAAAAACCCTCAATAACCCTCCATTAAAAACCATTCATTTTTTATATGAGAATTAACTATTTTGCTATTTACAGGTATGAATTTATTGAGGGATTGTCAAAAATTCTCAATAACCCTCCATTAAAAACCTCGTTTTTACGGCCTTCCCTGCAACAAGCCATTCAAATGACAGTTTACTATTTTGGAAAAAATACGAAAACGTCGGTGGTCACGGCATACAAAATATCAAATTGTCGATGGCTGGATTAAGAAATGTTTTATAAATCATTTCAAATTACCAAGAAGAAACAGATGTTTGTATGGAAAGCTGTAGCATGAATTTCGTGGAAAACGTTTATGAACGTATAAAACTCAGTTCAACAACATTGAATTACAAGTACGTGAGAATATTTGTGGGGAGAATTAACTCAAATTATATAAACTTACAAACGCCTCACATCAGCATAACATCTGACTGCGTTTTGATGGATGTAGAGGGAAGTTTTTACGCTAATTAATTAGGTATTTATGATTATAATATATTTATTTACTTATTATCAACAACAAATACTGACTAACAGGTCAAATCAAATCAACATATGCCAAATGAATTTCCCCACTTTGGCCCCTGTGTGCTCTTAATTAGGTATTTATGATTCTGATATATTTATTTACTAATTATTAACAGGTCAAATCAAAATATGTCAAATGAATTTCCCCACTTTGGCTCAACAACAAATACTGATTAACAGGTCAAATCAAAATATGACAAATGAATTTCCCCACTTTGGCCCCCGTGTGCTCTTAATTAATCTTTTATTTTGTCCCCTTTCTATATAGTCTTTCTATAGGAGTCAGCTGTTTTCAACAAATACTGATTAATCTCAGTTTCGTCTAGTCTACGTCTTCCTCTCTGTGTTTGCGCATATATCTCATTTCTTGTTGAGCTATCTGAAGTCCTTATGTCTCTAGATCCGGCCCAAGATCCTTATAAATTCTCAAAATTACAATTGTTTTGAAAAATTTTGAACGTATCTTATGAGATGGTACTGGTATATTTCTTGGTAACTGGTCAAGCACTTTCCGAATGCAACTATATATACATATCGGGGATTTCATGTCAAGTGAGTGAATTTAAAACCGATATCGCCTGATCGGGATGAAACTTGCACCAAGTATTATCCTATTGGATAGTAGTTATGACATAAAATTTCAACAAGATCGGTAAAGGACTGTCCGAATGTTATTTTTTCCCATCCATATAATTAATTACCTAATGCATTTAGAACATTTTGCTCCAATTTTTTTGATAGCTTTTCTTCAACTTTTAAAAAATATAAAAAAAAATCCCGAAAATATTTTTTGTATATTGAAATTGAACGTGTTTTGACATTTTTGTTAAAAAACATATTTTTTGTTCAAACGAAAGCTTATGTCATTTCGTTTAAGAGCTTTTGTGGTTTATTATTGGGATGGGACTGTTTATCTATTAAAATAAAGATAAACCTCTAAAAAGTTGAGGTTAAACCATATGTTTGATCATAACTGTAAAATCATTTATCGTAATTTAATTTTCTTCTCATATCAATTGTTGATCCCATCAGCGGTCTCAAAGATATCTTACAAGATATTGCCAAAAGATTATATTTTTTTTGAGAACATTTTAAAAATTTTTTAATAAAATCCTCTTAAAAACATCGAAACATTACTTAATTAGCTTCAAATTTTAAAAATTAAAATTTTCTTCGGAATGGTTTCATTTTATTCGTGACCAATCAGACTTTACGATAAAATGATAAAAATACAATAAATGTGCATTACAAAATATTACAACTTTTTCAAGAAATGGGATTTTTTTCGCAATATCTCGTAAGATATATATGAAACCGCGAATGGGATAAAGAAATTATCTTAGAAGAAGACGAAGGCTACTTAATTTAGGATTACTTCAAGATTTCCTGAACCAATTAAAATAAATAGATCTCCAGTTATGCTAAAATATATGGTTGCACCTCAATTTTTTAGAGGTTTATCTTTATTTTGACACAATTTTTAATTTTGCAAAAAAAAATCACCAAAAATATATTTGCGAATTTTTTATATTTTCCAAAAAAGGTGAAAAAATCTATCACTTTGGGAAAGTTTTCTAAATACAACAGGTAATTATTTATATAGATAGGAAAGAGGTCGTTTGACCAAAATTTCAAAATTCAACATACTCCAACTCGGACTGTCCTTAACCGATCTAGTTGACATTTTGTGTCATAACTACTATCGAATAGGACCGAACTAGTTTCATGTTTCATCCCGATCAGAACACATCGGTTTTAAAAATTCACTCACTTTACCTTAAAATCCCCATATTTATAACAATGGTTTCAAGTTATTCCAACAGAATCACATTTATCTGAATATATTTTATCATTATCAAGAAATATTAAATAAAAGAAAAATCGATTTAGCTGGACAAATTATTTAATAGCTTGTAACTGGACTTGGACTTAAAAATCGGGAAAATCCAGCTCAATTAAGTTCGTCTGGGAACCCCAATGTTTACACTCTCCAATCCAAACCACTAGAGCTACACGCTGAAAAAATCGCTTCTGTAGTATATTGTTCCAAATATATTCGGCTTGAAACATATATATCTTTAGGGTACACTCTAAACATATAATATTTGGAACACACAGAAATTATATATTTGGAAAGATGTTATTCTAAACAAACCTTTGTTTACATCCCAATATGTGTTTATTTTGGACTTTTTTCCCGAAACAAATATTTGTTTGCATTTAAGTATTCAGAAAATACCTAAATTGTGTTAAATTTTTCAGTAATTCAAAGTTAATTTTTTAATAAATTTTTCATGTCGTAAATATAATAAATAATAATAATTGAAATCATATATGCAATACTCAGAAATTTGAAATGATCGTTTTAAAACATAAGTTAATGCTGCATTTGGTATCATAACTGGGAGGTTCAAAACAAAGAAACCAAAAAAAATTAAAACTGAAATTCGAAAAATTCAACAAAAGTTTCGAAAATCTCTTTTAAATAAAGTATTTTTGGAGAAATTCTGAAACAAAAATTTTATTTGTGTTCAAATACATATTTTATTTGAGAAATTTAGTTTTCAAGTATTTTATGTTGTAACATATTAATATACGAGTTCCAAATATATTTTTTTGATTTTGAAATAAAATTTATTTGCTCAGAAATATATCACATTTAAAAATTTGTGTTCCAAATATATTTTCTTTCGATTCAAACATATCAAAAAATGCGATTTTGCCCCGTGTAGATATGAGGAACGTGGAAATGGTGTGATTTTTTCGAAATTCGAACTTTTATGGGCACTGTGAGGCAAAAAGGGATAAATATGGTACCACCGTCAAATACAAATGACAATGGGTGGAATTGTGAAATTTAATCTGAGGGTAAGGGTATCTCTTAAATACCGGTGAATGCGTCCGGCGTCTGTCAAACTCAAATTTCATCCTATTGTTTTCTGTGCATATAACAACACTTTGACAGACGCCGGACGCAATTCACCGGTATTTAAGAGATGCCCTAACCTTAAAACGTAGACTCGGCACAAGAAGCGATTTGCTGAAATTTTTAGGGCACACTGGGATAAAAAGGATTAATATGGTCCCACCGTCAAATTTAAATGGCAAAATTTGATGCGATAAATAATTAATTAATGGGATAAATATGGTACTGGGGTGCGAGAGTAGATCTTAGAATATAAATTAGATATATGAGTAACTTTTTCTAGAGATAAATATTTTTTTTGCGAATGATATAGTGTGACAAAAGGGTTAATATATGGTATAGTGAAACAGGAAAGGGTTAAATATGGTGCTTTGGGCAAATTATAACTCTTGAAACATAAACTTGAGAAAAGAAGTATTTTTTCGAAATTTACACTTTTAGGAACAATCCGTTCGCGAAGTGTAGTGTGTAGTGATGTCGCTCATTTTTGGTTAAATGGCTGCGTCAATAAACAAAATTGCCGTATTTAACGAATCCCCCTGACATCCATTAAAATTGACTGCTTGGTTGGGTTTACACGCTGGCGGCATCATCGGTTCTTATTTCTTTCGAAATGCCGTTACGGTGAATGGCGAGCGTTATCGAGCCCTGCTGACTGAATTTTTCTTTCCAAAAATTAATCAGCTGAACATCAACGACATTTCGTTTCAAAAAGACGGCGCAACTTGCCATATAGCGCGCTTAACAATCGACTTATTGCAAAACTTTGTTTCCAGAAGTGGGCCTGTTCACTTGCCACCTCTGGATTTCTTTTTATGACGCTCTGTTAAGTCAAACCAGTCAAACCAGCAAAAATAAACTTCATGAAATTATCTACCAGATTGTAATCTCATTCCAACAATATTTCAGTCTTGTATTATAATTTTAAGTTCTCCAGCTCTTAAAAAACACCCTTTACATATATGGTACATTGATGTCCGAAAGGATTTAAATATAGTACAGTGGTGCAAAATGTAAAGCTCTTGGAACATAAACCTAACATAGAAATTGTTTTTTGTACGTGGAATTATTTAAAACATTAATGGCCAATTCCACTATCTCCGGTTATCCTCCATTTAGAGCTAACCTACAGTAATAGCTGTCAAATTGTATGCAATTTTTATTTATTAACTGTGAGTTAAAATATCTCAGAATTAACACAAGAACGAAGTTTTGTTTATAAGTTAGCAGAGTTATCATCAAATAGCTCGCACCATGTAAACAAGAATTAGGTAGAACATGAGGTCTTCAACCTCATAATGATCTACGGAGTTTGGTCCAAAGAATGGCAAGCTTGCGCATCACTGGCATTGTACGAAAATCCCCGATCCCCTAAATTGTATAATAATGTTATAATAATAATAGTATATATGGCGGCCTAAGACCGGCAATGAAGAGACAACTGTTCATCTGGTAACACTGATCACCCATCACACACGCTCATGTGGTAGAAAAATAATTTAGCATGGTTAAGGGGGGAGCGGCATATCAAAAAGTGGGTGGTGGTAGAATTATTATGATTGGATGTGAGTATGAGCGCATTTATCGGAGTAGTTTGGGGTCACATAATATAATGGTTGCTCCTTGTGGTGGTGTGTTATTATGAGAGGTTGTTTTTTTTAGTTCTTTTTCTTTATTGCCCAATGAGTATGTGTATGTGTGGACGAGTGCGGGTGGCTGAGTGTTATGTTTGTGTGCCCGGACTCTTATGTGTGTGAGTGTGGATTGTCTGCAATGGTTGCCAGTAGACGATGAGGCCGCCATTGTTATTTTCCATCTTTTTAACATTTTATAAACTTCGTGAGTTTTTATCGTTTCCACACATAGCACTACGACTATACGATGTTTGCCGGATGAAGTTCTGCTGCTCTTGGGTACATTATTTTAAAGCCATAAAATATTGTTATAAAAATGCTCCACCATCGTCATAGTCATCGTCATCGCCATCATCATCGACTTCTACTTTCCCATTCACATTCACATCCTCATCATTATCATTGTCGACATCGTACGTTTTTTATGTTCTTCTTTATGTGAGCAGAGGTATGGGATCCCAATTTATGTGTATATGTATGTATGTGCCATTTTTTGGGAGATTTTCCATTTTTTATGAAGAGGGGTAAATTGGCTCTGAGGTTACACATACAGTAACCATTTGTTATTGTTTTCTTGTGGATTATTTTCTAAATAAAGTTTTTGGATATAATTTCGTTAAGGAAAGATTTTCTGAGAGAATCATTTATCTCTTCTGCTGTGAATTCTTATAGGAAAAATATAATTAATAATCAACTTTGAGAAAAAATAGATATTCAGACAGTTGGGTTTTAGAGAGAGTCACGGATTTGAATTGGATGTCCCAAGTTGCCTTGTAACACATTAATTGGCAATTTGAATACACAGCTATTTTCAATATTTCCTCGAATGTACGTGAGTCATTCCATGACAAACCGAACGGACAAAAATCGACCATATCTCGCATGTACTCCGAAACTTTCGAAAAAATGTTAAAATACATGTGGGTACTTCTTTCCCAAGTGTCACAGGTCAAAAATGAGATATTTCTCAAATTCTCAGAAAATGTTGCCCCAGTAAGTGGGTGTAATGATCCACAATAGGCATGTTTTCGTTACAAGCCAGCGATTTTAGTTTAGCACTTTGTAACGAAAACAACAGACTTCCACTAACTGGCGCATAAGCAGTAAGTGGCAGATTTCCACTATCTGGTAGCACTGGTTTCATGAGTTGCGAAAAAAGAACAGTGCGAAACAGACAAAAAATTCGTGAAATGTCTTTATAAGACATAAATTTTCTATTCTGAGTTCAAATGTTTTTTACACTCTTTTTGCAAATATTAAAATAATTTTCCATTTTTGTTGTTCTTCTTCCCGTTTATTCACAATAATTGACAACTATCTCCCCAAAAATGAGATGTCATACTGCGAAATATATGATGCCCAATCTGGCTATACTCGATTAAGACAGGAACTATACTCGATTAAGACAGGAACACAAGCACCAAACTTTATCGGGAACTAATAATGCTTAAAAGTGCTTAGCTCCCCATACAAATTAAGCACCTATGGTGTAACGAAAACACGCCTAATATTAAAACAAATTAAATGAAAATTGGAGGCAGGGGGCGAGATCAAAGTTCAGAAAAAAATTTTCCTCTGTAATGGTTTTTTTGAAGTTAATTTTAATGCTACAAAGCATGTGAAATTGAAAATAGAAAATATTGTTTCTTAAAGTATATTCCGCGCACTTTTCATAAAAATTATTAATTTAACCTTAAACGATTTATTTCGGGCATCTATCGCGGAAATAAAAATATAAATTGCGATATCTCACAATCGATCTAATTTTTTGAAAAACTCCACCAAATTACAAGGAAAAATATTTGGAAAAAATTAACAACAAAATATAGTTGAAAACACATACAAATATTTTTTTCTTTGTAATTTGGTGAAGATTTTCAGTTACTATAATGTAACTTCTGAATTAAAGTCGTCCCCATTGCAAAATGTACACCATCGATTCTGAGATTCTGAGATATCGCAATTTATATTTTTATTTCCGAGAAAAGTTACCGAAATAAGTTGCTTAAGATAAAATTAATATTTTATATGAAAGTGCGCGGAAAGTCCTTTAACATGGAACATCTATTCTGAAACCTTCTATAATTCAATTGTGTCTGAATTTAATAATCTATGTTCACCCTTTGTTTCCCAGCAAACTTTGTGGCTAAATAACACGATGTGACATAAAGAAATTGCTAATGCCATTCGATTTAGCGGACCGAAATTAGGCGGAGTAAGTTGTTTTCATCGAGGATAAAAAAGTGAATTTTGCACACAGTGTTATTATACACGTCCTTTACATAAAATGGACACAAACATGCGTAGTTAAGCGTATACGTAATGTTTTTATTCATGGGTGCGTATAACTATATTTTTCCTCAAATAACAAGCATACGCCATAGCATACATACATATTTGAGCAATTCACCTATCCAATAGAATTTCAGACAAAATTATTAAATTTAAATGTAAGTTGTATTATAATTATAAAACGGTTAAAATACTTAATTCTAGGCTACACTAACTTAACTCTAAATCCATGTCAATTTCGGCCTTTTGTGTACTGGGTAGGAAAATTAGACCCATTTCTTCATGAACGAAAGTCATTTCTAAATCATTCTGAAAACGTTGGTAAAAATGTTATAATATATAAGAGGAAGTATCAGAAAGGGCGTGACAAATAACAGATTTTTCTTAAAATTAAGGACACTACAGAATTTATTTGTGTGAAATGTACTATAGGGAAGTGTGCTCCATATTATTATTTATTATCGTATTCCATCAGGAACATAACGGGTTTTCCAATACGGATGATATGATTTTGAAGTTTCGGCCATTTGTAATATGTCATGATCTGTCATTTGTTTTTCATTGTATTCAGTAGTGTTTACAATTTAATCATGGAGAGATATACGCAAGAACAACGTTTACAAATTATTCAGTTTTATTATCGAAATAATCGTTCTCCAATTGCAACTATTCCTGAGCTAAGCTCATTTTTTTTAAATCCAAAAAAAAAATACTTTCCCGTCGACCTACGACCTTGACACCCATGAGCAATATTTTAGCTCTCGTTAAGGGCTATCTTTTTGCCATTGACCGATATTGGCTACGTGCCACACAGCAAATAAAACAATTAAATTGTTGCGAGAAAAGTTTGGAGGTTCGATTATTTCAAGAAATTGTGATATTGAATGGCCTCCAAGAAGTTGTGATTTAACACCATTAGACTATTTCTTGTGGGGTTATTTTAAATCATTGTTCTTTCGAAATAAACCAGACTCTTCAAGCTTTACAAGTCAATATTGAACGTGCCATTCATGACATACGACTTGATTTAGTGGAAAAAGTGCTCGAAAATTGGGTTCATCGAATTCGTTCCTGCAGAAGAAGTCGTGGAGGCCATTTGAATGACGATTTATTTAGAACTCAATTGTATCGATTGTACTTTACACATTAAATAAACAACTTTTGAATTTCCTTAACAATAAGTGTCATTTTTTCAAAGAACTCATATCACTCTTATTGGAAAACCCTTTAGATTGTTTACAAAGAATCACCGTTGTTATCTTTCAAATGCTAAATATCGTAATTCGTTAAACGATTTGCCAGATTCATTGAGTAATGTTCTTCTCCAAGTTATTTTGGGTCTACCACGTCTTCTGTTGCCCTGCGGATTTCACTCGAATGCAGCGTGACATATTTCATCATATGGCTTTCGTAGGGTGTGTCCTACCCTCTTTGTGGGGAAGGTACCAGAAGTGGGGGTAAAAACTAGTTCGGTAGTTATCGTATTCACAAGCCAACCTGACATATAGTGCCAAAAATGATAAATCAAGATCTTTAAAGGGTCTAAAGACACTCCTTTGATGTTTTACACTTATTTGGTAGCGTGCGGTTATAATAAATACAACAATATTTTCGTAACGTTCAATAATTTGTCTTTACATACACACGTATCCATTATATGGTGTTTATATGTATGTATATGTACGTATTCGAAGCACCGCCTTATTAAGGAAAAATTATTTTCATTATTGAGCGCCATTACGGGGCAGCGAAAGTAGCATAATTCCTGCGAAACCTACCCTTCATAAGAATTATATACATACATACTCGTATACTCATAAGAGTTTACTGTGCTTTGTAAAAGTGTGAGTAAAGGATGCTGTGTCACATTTTTAATGACAAACTAGCAAGAATATATCAATAAAAAACAAACAATATACCATGAAAGCAGATCGAAATGATAAAATCAAATAAGATTTTTTTTAAATAAATAAATTTATTGAAAAAAAAAAACGTTGACGTTGATATAAATAAACATGTATTTTAATTAATGAAGTGGTTTCATTATTGTTCTTTGTTTTATTGGGCAAAATTATATCTGTATAGTGCATGCATACTTTTTAAAAGTACTCTACAACCAAATACACAACAATACTCGTATACAAGAGAAAGCAGAAGGAGAGAATAAACATTTTTTAGACCAACAACGGCGAAATGCAGCATTTCGCATCCCACCAACTCTCAGCATGAACGTATGTACATACATACATACGAACAAACATCGACGGAGATTATGTTGTCGGAACAGATTGTTGTTCAACAATTTTTTAAACTTATTTCCACCCACACCCGACCCGCCATCCCTGATAGCTATACACAGAAGCTACTTGGCGAAATGAAATCATCATAATATTGCTAAGGATGTAATGTAAGTGTGTGAGTTTGTGTATATATATTAATATGTATATAATTTGTTATTTCTACTCAATTTTAATATTTTCATAATGGATGTAAACTGAAGATGAATGTTTTCGAGTAGTATTCTCCAACAGCCATTATCTCACGAAAGCACTCTACAGTTGCTATTGTAGTTTAGAATGCACAAATGGCAAATCAAATTTGCAGGAAAATTGGGAAAAAAAAGAGGAAATTTCCGAGGCACGAACCAGCCACGGCGGTCATATGACTGTGCAAAATTTACTATAAAAATGTATCCTCGATAATATAACTTTCCCGCATAACTTCGACCCGCTAATATATACGGAATAGATGTGCCATGTCAAAGAACGAAGTAAAAGATACACTTCAAGAAGTATTATGTTTATCATTATTTTCGTTATTTCATTATTTTATTATCGATGTAGATTATCAAGTGTAAGGGGATGAGCGGGGGTGTCGGATGTTTTGTGAGAAATACTTCCTGAGGTGCTCCCTTATTTCATAATTTGACATGGATCATATATTCCGAAGCCTTCTATACTAACATTGTATCTCAATTCACTAACCTATTTGTTTACCCAGCTAACTTTGTGGATAAATACGATATAGTATTTAAAAAAAACATTGGGTTGCCCTAAGTGTATTGTGGCGACTTATCTTAATTTTTTGCAAGGAATCTTTTTATTGAATACATAACCCAAAAATTCCCCTCGGATATAATACACTTCTGCCAAAATTGTTTTCCAATCCTCGAAGCACTTCAAATAATCAATTTTTGTGATCTTGTTCAGCTCCTCCTTCGATGCCGTCTTTATTTCCTCAATCGTGGCGTAGTGTCATCCTTTCATGGGCCTTTTCAGTTTTGGGAACAAAAAATATTCACAGGCTGCGGCACCATTACTGTGTTGTTTTTGGTCAAATATTCGAGCACAAGCAACGATGTGTGTGCAGGGGCGTTATCATGGTGCAAAAGCCAGTTTTTTTTCTTCCACAAATCCGGGCGTTTTTTTTGTGCATAACTTGCAGGTAATATTCTTTATTGACCGTACTACCCTCTGTGCAAGAACTCATAATGCACCACGCCCCTGCAATTAAAGAAAACTGTGAGCTCGGGCGTATGGCACGCTGTTCATCCTTCGAATCTTCTCGGCCCTCTAAGAACATTTTGTACCACCGATAAACGTTGCTTTGGTCCAAGGTAGCTTCACCATATGCCACAGTCAACATTCGGAATGCGTCAGCGCACATTATTTTGTATATTTCAAAATTAACTAAACATTCAAAATGGCCGACCTCGTCAGCATAAGTAAGGGACATGAATACCAACATAACGCTACAAAAATATCAAAAATCAAATACACGTAGCCCGCGGAAATTAAAAAAATCGCGATATTCTTTGAACATACCTCATATCATTATTTTTGAAGTGAGATTTTCAGGGGTAAGGGGTGGGCGGTGGTGTCGGATGTTTTGGGAGAAATACATTCTAAAGTGTCCCCTTTATTTTGTTCTTTGACTTGGGACATGTATTCCAAAGCCGAAGATGTCGCAGGATAAAACGGTTAATGCCATTCGAATTAGCAGGTCGAAATTATGCGAGGCAACTTTCAGTGTAACTGATTCCATACATTTATTTTTTAAATTTAAAATTATATTTCAAATTTTATGAATATTGAAAAACATAGTTTGTGTTTTATTTTAGTTTAAAGTAATCGGCCTCTAAAAACACCCGTTATCTGTCATATGCATGCACAAAAAGAAAAAGTTGAGTAATCCATACTTGAATCAAGCCGTACGTAGAAACCAGCTTCAATGAAGAAAATTTTGATTGAATTAAGCCTGCCCAATACTTCATTTAAGCCTGATAATACTTGATTTAAGTCTGATTAATTACAGGTTTATTGCGCTTTCGCTTGTTTTATACCTATGTATATACCATTAATACGAGATATGTTCAATAGCAAAGGTGAATTTTGAAATTTCCCGGGCTACATGCATTTGATTAGCGTTTTATTATGTCGGCACAGTTGTCTCGAACATATGTTCATAGTTGAGTTTGTTTGTGTTTAGTTTAGTTTGTTTTGTGCTGAGGAAAACATGAAGAGAGGAGTGGCAACTTCACCGATTTTTCTCGGGGTTTCAGAATTTTCGGGAATTTCGGGAATTTCAGAAGATTCGAATAAGTAGAGAAGAAGTTATTAAAGAATCAATATTTCTCTAAATGTTAACCCTTTGTGGAGGAGGTACTAGAAGGAGTGGACCAATGTGGCCCATCTTCGAACTTAGCCGGAGATAGAGAAAAATATTACCGCATACCAAATTTGAAGTCAATCGGTTAATCCTTTCGAGAGTTATCGTGCGCACCAGCAGACAAACAGACGGACGGACATTGCTCAAATGACTTAAAATTACCCAAATCGAATTTCCGCCAAAAATACTTGGGGTCTTAGGTTACTCCTTCGATGTGTTACACTTTTCGCTCGTTGCAAATGATATATACCCTCCTCTATAAGGTGAGGGGAAAAATGGGATTTTTTTGAAATATTTTTTAAGATATCTTTAAAACGGTTGATGGAATGGAGAAATTATATTATAATTAAATAATACAATTATATAATACTAGCTTTAACCCGGTGAGCTTCGCAGCCCCCATCTTTTATGTATTTTCTGTTTAGGGTACTGTAAAATAGCTATACCTCTTTCTTTTAAAATGACATGTTTATTACATATGGTGCAAAATGAAAAAGATATGATTACTTTTATATATAAAAAACGAACCCTCATTTCATTTCTAGTTTATGTTCCAAGAGTTACCCTGACATCATGGTACAATATTTATCCCTTTTCCCACTGTACCTCTGGACGTTGAAAAACTATTTTTTTTGTTCATACGTTAGCAACTTTCCCCTTGTTTATGTTCCAATAGCTACATTCACACCCTGGTACAATATAAAACCACGTTCGTCCCACTGTGTTTATAAAGGTACGACTTTTAAAACCTAAAGTAAATTATTTCATAATATTTTAAAATGATAATTGATATTTCAAGATCCAAATTCGCAAGCTTAGGCCGTATTTCAACATTTGTGTCCCCTATCTGTGCCATTTATTTAACTTGTTTTTCCCCACGTTATAAGTAGAAGAACCTATTTGAAAAAAACAATTTCTTAGCTTTGGTTTATGCTGTAAGAGCTACCTTTGCACTCAGGGACCACATTCAACACCTTTTGCACCACTGTTCCATATTAAAAACTTTTTATTACACTGTGCTTCTAAAGTACGAATTTTTATACATATATGGGACTATTTTGTTCTCCACTTACCACATTTAACCGTATTTAAATTTTTTGCTTTACCGTACCATATTTAACCCTTTTTGCTTCACGAAACCATATTTTAAACATTTTTTTCCCTCTGTAACATATTGAACAATTTTTGCTTACCCCAACTGCATCATAATTTTAACCTTTTTGCACCACAGTGCTACATAATTGCTTTGCATCATAATTTTAACCTTTTTGCACCACAGTGCTACTAAAAGCATAAATTTAGAAAAAAAACATTCTTATTTCACATTTAACTTACCCTCTCTCCCTTCATCCATATTTTTACTCACTGTACTTAATGTACGCTTTTTGACCCAATGTGCCATATTTAACCGTTTTGGGTCCACCTTTTTGTCCTACTATATTTTGTCCACTATATTTAACCATTTTTGCCCCCACTGTACCATAGTTAACACATTTTTGCCCCACTGTTCCATAGTAAACGCTTTTTGCCCCATTGTAACATACTTAACGCATTTTGTTCCACGTTACCATATTTTACTATAACTATTTTTACCCCACTGTACCATAGTTAACCTTTTTTGCACAACTGTGCCCCATTCAACTCTTAATCTCACTGTACAAAATGTTTACCCCACTGTACCATATTTAACAAATTTTTGTCTCACTTTACCGTAATTAAAATGTGTCTCCATGTTAGCATACTTAAACCTTTTTTCCCGACTGTAACATATTTAATCATATTTTCTCCACTCCACTATTTAACCGTTTTTGACCACAGTGCTCCTAAAACCATATAAACTATTCATATCTCATGTTTAAGTTCCAATTTTGGCAGATTGTTCCCTTTTTTCCCCATGCTCCATAATTAACCCGTCTTGTCCCTCTGTGCCTCTTAAAGTTAGAGTTACTAAAAATCACTTCCAATCTCTAGTTTATGTTCCAAAAGTTACCTGGAACCATTGATCCATGTTTGACAATTTTAAGCCACTGTACTATATTTTACACTTTTTGCCCGACTGTGCCCCGAAAACTACGAATACAAAAAAAACTGAATACCCCGATTCGTTGTCATAAAGACATCACTCGCTTCAATTTTCACCATTCTAATTTTAGGCTTTAAATTTGGCGGTGATACCATATTTATACCTTTCTTTCCCACTGTGTCCCTAAATTTAAAAAAAAATCGCTCTTTGTTCTTGTTTACGTCCCAAGAGCTACTCTCACACCAAATTTCACGATTTTAGGTCTTGCCATTTGGACTTGGCTGTTGTACCACATTTTTCCCTTTTTACCCCACTGTGTGCGTAAATGTTCGAATTTCGAAAAATCCTGCCAATTTCTGAGTACGTCCTAAGGGCTACCCTCATACCAAATTTCAATATTCTAGCTCATTGCTTTTAGATTTGGCGGTGGTACCATATTTATCCCTTTTTGCCCCATTGTGCGGCTAATAGTACGAATTTCATAATTCTAGCTTCAGCCGTTTGGCCTGGGCGATGATCAGTCAGTCAGTCAGCCAGTCACGCAACAATTTTATATATATAGATATGAAGTACAATAAGATTTATTTAACATTAATTACGTCAAGTGAAACGTAATGTAGTGGTAGCTGTTGGGTTTCTTTTTACTGGACTATTCAAATACCTTCCTTCACTTAGCAGGAAACCCTATGATCTTCAGTTCATCTCCACAGTGAGAAAACTCAAAAATAACATCAATAGCAGATCAACCCCTCACAGGGATTCATCAAAATAGAACGTCGCCACGAGCCCGGGCATCTTTAAGAATACATACAGCCTTTGTATTACTCTACATTTAACTTTCAAATCGACCACTAAAACAGTGGAATAGAAAGAAAGCAAGTTGTTTGTGTAGAAAAAACAACAAAAAACAACTCGAATAATCAAGGGAAAAAAGAACTACGGCGGCAGGCGGTTGTCTTGAGATGGTTCTTGTAAATGTAAATTTGAATTGTCTTTCATATAAATAGAAATTATAACAAGTTGTCAAAAACACCACCAATGCATCCGAATATCTGATTTACCAATAGTGAAACGTAATGCAGCGGTAGGTGTTTGGTTTCAAGGTCGCTCTCTTTTTCACTTGACTTCCTTCACTTAGAAAAGGGATTCCTTTGATCTTCAGCTTATCTCCACAATGACATTAATTATTATAGAAAAACAAAATATATTTATTTGTAATATTTTTTAAGTAAAAAATATTATAGTAGAACAAAATATATTTGGGAATTACATATTGAAAAAGTATTTGAGTGCAAATGCATATTTTATTTTTGAATTTCAAATAAAATGTATTTATTAAAAAATACATAGTATTACTTATAAAAAAAATTGTTTTCTCTTCTTTCATTTCAAAGATATCACGGTAATTTTTTCCCCCGTGCATTTAATGTAAAATAGGGCAATAGAGTTTCGGCTTTCCTTAGGAGAATTTCATAGCTTTATGAGTTGCACAAAGCATAGCTATTCTCATCTTCTCTTCCATTGTCCTTTACATCCAAGATAGAAAATAAAAAACAACAACATCCATGTTATCATCATGAACGTTCTAATTATATTGTTGAGTTTGAGCAGAAAACAAAATAGACTTGAATATGAGCTCCAAAATGGGGAATGAAACATTTGCGGTATGTTTTTAATAATGTTGCCCTATTGGAGGAGGGTTCATCCTCCCTCTCACTCTCTAACTTCGTCTCATTTCGTATCTACGTTCGTTCGCTGCCCTGTGTATCCTTTGGATATCTGGCTGTTTATCCCCATTATGATTTCTACACTTTTCCACTTTTTTTTGTGGTACTCATTCAAAGGATACTGGATACTCGTATAGCAGTGGGAGGAGGAATACTTTTTTGTTCTATATTTTTTCCCCACGTTTGTTATGTTCTTTTCATGTTATGACTCTGTTTGTGTGTGCGGTATGTTTTGTATGTATGGTTGAACGAATGTAATAGTTAAGGAATTTTAGGCTTATAATCGGTTTATTTGTTTTTATTTTCAACATTTTTCTATAATAAAATAATTCAAAGAATTTAATAAAAGTTTCGATTGTAGGCATTTTTTTGCAACAAAATGATTGTTTGAAAGCGTTGTTTTTTGTTCATCGCCATTATTATTATCTTCATCGAATATGTTGGAAATATTCATTTGAAATATTTATGAAATGAAATAAACAAAGAGTGATCAAAAAGGGAAAAAAGGATATTTTTACAATATTGAAATATTCTTAACATATTGTCATGGGATATATATTTTTTAATTATTGGTACTTCTGAGGAGACAGTAATAATGCAATATTGGACAAGTGGTTCGGGCCCACTGAGGTCTTGAACTTACATACATATATATTTAGAAGAATTTTGCAATTTTCGTTTGTTTTATTTTGGTCTTTATTTTTTTATTGTAAAACTAGGGTATTATTTTAACTTGAATTTTCTCCTGGCTTTAGCCAAATTTGACTTTACACGCTGAAAAAAATCGCTTCTTGTAGTATATTGTCCCAAACATATTCGGCTTGAAACATATATGTGTTTAGGGTACGCTCTAAACATATAATATTGGGTACACACAAAAAGTATATATTTGGGAAAATGTTATTCTAAACAAATCTTTGTTTACATCCCAGTATGTTTTTATTTGGGACTATCATTTCCGAAACAATTACTTATTTGCACTTAACAATTCAGAAATTCGTTAATTGTGTTAAATTTTTTATAAATTCAAAGTTATTTTGTAAGACATTTTTAAAGTTCGTAAAAATAATAAATAATAATAATTTAAATCGTATAATCGTGGATCAAAATAAATTACTTGGAGGATTGACAAGAAATGATGACTTAGAATACTAACTCAGAAATTTTAAAATGATTGATTTAAACTGAAGTTAATGCTGCATATGGTATTGTAACTGGGAGGTACAATTCGAAACCAAGGAAACGTTTTCACTGAAATTATAAAAAGTCAGCAAAGTTTTGAAAATCTTTTTTAAATAAAATATATTGGGATAAATTCCTAAAGAATAATTTTATTTGTATTTAAACACCTATTTTATTTGATAAATTTAGTTCGCAAATATATTTTGTTGTAATATATTAATACATGCGTTCCACGTATATTTTATTGATTTTCAAATAAAATTTATTTGCTCAGAAATGTATAATATTTAAAAATTTGTTTTACAAATATATTTTCTTTCGATTCAAACATATCAAAAAAGGCGATTGTGCCCCGTGTATAATATTATAGAAAGCAAAGTTTTTTTTCGAAAACGGTATGGCAAATACAATAACTATCGATTTCATGCATGCTACTGCAATCTTCATCAATCATTCTGCTGTGATTATAAGTAAAACAAATTCAGTATCCAACGTTTTCAACTGTAATTCGACAAGATAAATTAAATTTCATAAGATTAATTGAAATTCAAAAATTCTATCAGAAATTTTAAATAAATGTCTTGAATTCAAAAAAAGCTATTTCAAATTCCTCTTAAAATTCAAAAGATTTTCTTTAGAATTTCAACGAAATTTGAAAAATTTCAATTTGAATTAAAACAAGTCATTTTTTTACCCGACACGACACTGAGTACATAGCATTGCGACTTTGTGAATTTGTTTGTAAGGCCCAAAAAGACCCATAGTTTATTATATCGAGAATAACTTTTTGAGCCGAATTAAGCCATGTTTGTCTGTCTGTCCATATATTCTTGTGATCAAAGTGCAGGACGTAAAGATGAACCGATCATTTCGAAAATCGGTCCATATTTTGATATAGCGCCCATATAAAAAAGTCCCATCCGATTAGACTTCTTGATGTTCTAGAGATCATATTTCTCAGGTTGAAATTGAAGCATTTACACAATTGCATTAAATCGTCCCTATTGAAAATGGGCCATAGATGTATATGTTTTGTTATAGCCCCCATATAAAGGCCCCTTCCGAATATACTTTTTGACGCTCTAGAGAACACATTTTTCAACCGATTTAGCTGAAAAGTAATCATATATCTATCTATATACTGGCATTTTCAAATTGTATCCAAGACCTTAAAACATTGTTTTTTTATAGATTAAATCATACTATTTTATGAAATCAAACAACATTTTGTTTATGGTATCGTTTTTTAAATTTTTTCGTAAATTCCAATTTTTATTGATGTTACCTTTAGTATTTGGACCATATTTTTTGAAGTGTATAAGGGTTAGAAATGCTGAAAATAGCATTTTTACGTAGGGACGAAAGTGTAGAAACTTTTAATAAAACAATTAGTATAACAATTATTATTTTTTTCAAAAAATTGTTTTTTCGTGGCACGAAGAAGCCATTAAAAATGTCGCAGAAAAATGTCTGTTTCATTTTATGAAAGTAAGCATCCTAACGAAGAAGACAATGCCTATTTGCAAAAAGTCTTTGTATAAATTATGACCCACATTGTAAAAATAAGGGAAATAAAAAAATATTTTTCATATATTTTATTTTGGCAAATTTTGTTTGGGAGGTACCAAAAGGGGCGTGGCAATAACGCACATTTTTTAATATACTATGAGTAATATAAAAACATTACACTGTACAAAATGTCAAGTGTTTGTATGTGCAGGAATCGAAGTTATAAACCGTTAATGTGTTTTATTTTACATTATAAAGCAAACCTCACGATGAACCTCCCATTATATTAATTTTTAATTATTTTATGGCGTTATTACGTTTATATTTGAAATTTGTTTTAATGGGTAATTCCAAAATAAAACGTCCCAAAAATTACAATTTAAATATTCGACCTTTTCGATTTCAATGAAATTTTACACGCGTATACTAGAAGACAATGTATTTTTACGTAGAGACGGAAGTTTAGAAACTGTAAAAAAATATATTTTTGCTGGCACGAAGAAAACCATAAAAAGTCGAAAAAATTTGCACAAAAAAACTGTTCCATTTTATGAAAGTAAGCATCCTATCGAAGAAAACAATACCTATTTGCAAAAAGTCTATGTATAAATTATGACCCACATTGTAAAAAATGGGGAAATAAAAAAAAATATTTTTCATATATTTTATTTAGGAAAATTTTGTTTGGGAGGGCGTGGCAATAACGCACATTTTTTAATATACTATGGGTACTATAAAAACATTACACTGTACAAAATTTCAAGTGTTTGCATGTGTAGGAATCGAAGTTATAAACCGTTAACTTTTTGTGCTAAATGGTCCATTTGTATGGGAGGTACCAATAGGAGCGTGGTAATAACGCCCATTTTGCACGGAACTAAATAAAGGCAATAATTCCCATTTTTATGGGACTGTAGGTACTATAGAAGCATAACATTTCACAAAATGACAAGTATTTGTATGGACTGGAATAAAAGTTATAAGCAGTTTACTTTTTGTGCAAAATGGTCCATTTGTATGGGAGGTACCAAAAGAAGCGTGGCAACTTCGACCATTTTTCTCAAGATTACAGCGACCAAGAAACTAATACTACACGCTGAAAAAAAATCGCTTCTGTAGTATATTGTCCCAAACATATTCGGCTTGAAACATATAAATGTTTAGGGTACACTCTAAATATATAATATTTGTACATATTTTGTTTTTGTTTTATTTGGTACACACAAAGGTTATATATTTGGGACGATTTTGTTCTAAACAAATCTTTGTTTACTCCCAATTTTTTTTTGTTTGGGACTATTATTTTTCGAAACAAATTAAAAATTTGCACTTAAGTATTCATAAAGTACCTAAATTGTTTTATATTGTTCAGTAGTTCAACATATTTTCGGAAAAATAATTAATGTTCGTAAAAATAATAAATAATAATTGAAATCCTATAATTTCGGATAAAAAAAAATTTTTCGGTGGATTGACAACTAATGATGGCTTGGAATACTTAGAAATTTGAAATGATTGATTTGAAACAAACGTCAATGCTGCATAAGGTATCATAACTGGGAGGTAGATACAATTAGGAACCAAAAAAAATTAAAAATGAAATTCGAAAAAGTCAGCACAAGATTTGAAATTATTTTTTAAATAAAATATATTTGGAGAAATTCCTAAACAATAATTTTATTTGTATTTAAACACATAATTTATTTGAGAAATTTAGTTTGCAAATATATTTTGTTGTAATATATTAATATATTCGTTCCAAATATATTTTATTGATTTTCAAATTGAATTTATTTGCTCAGAAATATAAAATATTTAAAAATTTGTGTTCCAAATATATTTTCTTTCGATTCAAACATATCAAAAAAGGCTATTTTGCCCCGTGCTGAGATAGGAAAAAATATTGACACTTACCAAATTTGAAGTCAATCGGTAAATCCTGTCGCACCAACCAGGCAGACCGACAGACAGACAATTCAAACATATCAAAAATGCGATTTTGCCCCGTACAAATTGAAAAATATCGCATCTGTAGTATACTGTCCCAAACATATTCCGCTAGAAACATATACTCGTGTAGGTTTAGGGAAGACTAAATAAATAATACAAACAAAAAGTATATATTTGCGAAGAAATTGTTCTCAACAAATCTTTGTTTCCGTCCTAATATTTTTCCTTTCTGGGACTATTATTTCCGAAACAAAGATTTATTTGCATTTAATGGAAATTTCGTTTGTGCAAAAAATGTAATTATATTTCTACATTTTACACTGAAACCGCATTGTTAGGTTCGTTTGTAAAAATGGCGCAGCCGCATGAACTGGTTTTGATTTCGTTTGTAAAATTATTACACCCCGCAAATGCGAAAATATCGCATTTTCCACACTCAGTCCAGTCCACGGTGTGGAGTGTTGCACCGTCACAAAGCAAACTTCAGAACCAAACCTAATTGAAAGCGTATTCTTAATGCACTATCAAATGGTTGCGCCATAATGTAGGTATGGGTTTTACTCACCGCACGATTTTTGTTCGATTGTTCGCATGCATAATGCGAAATTAACAGTGAGTGCAGGGGGAATTTTTAAAATGTCGCAACATGATGTGGTGATATTATTTTTCAGAAACGAAATCACCATAAGTAATTAGAAAATATACCTATGCCTTAATTGTGTTAAGATTTTCAGCAATTCAATGTTAATTTTTAAGAAATTCTAAATGTTTGTAAACATACTTTATAATCAAAATCGTATAAACTAAATGATTACTTGGAATACTCAGAAATTTACAATGAGTGATTTCAAACAGAAATTACTGATGCGTATGCCATTTTTAAATGGGAAGTATAATTTGAAAACAAGGAAAAATGAAAACTGAAATTTGTATATTTTGAAGATGTTCTAAACAATAATTATACCTTTTTTGAAACCTCCAAATTGGTATATTTTGGAGATATTCTAAACAATAATTATACCTTTTTTGAAACCTCCACACCTTTTTTATAAATAACAACAGTAACACTTTCAATTCGGTACAATACAATGTATTTGCAGTATCTATTGTTCAGCGCAAAATATAAGTGTTTGTCAAGCCCCTTCTGGGACCTCCGCGCAACTTGACAGATTCATTCGAACACAAATTGATTATAACTTCGGTAGCAATGTTTTCATATTCAGTATTATAGACAACTTTTTAATGACAATGGCTTACAAAGAATTAGTCAAATTTTTCCACCGTTCTGGCATCTGCCACGCAGATTACGAGTACCATAATACATTACTTACAAAGTGAGGGTATACCTTAGTCGGTGTTAGATTTCAGTTTTTTTAGTCCATATTTACACTAGTATATTTTTTTCAGCAGCTTATCCGCTTATTCTCTTTTAAACTTGCCTCTGCGTTTAGACGCATAATTTTGTTTCGGATATTTCTGTGTGAATTGTTGTTGTTACAAAGGCCGAGTGGAAAACACAAAACGTTCAGACCGATAAGCCCGAGTACGGGAGAGTTTTTTCCCCCTCTTGCCGACTGCCTCTCTCTCCTACAAAACGCCTATAATCTGCTGAACATTCAGCCAATGTAGGTTTAGGTTTAGGTTAGGGTGGCAGCCGTATTTTTTTAAAAGCTCACATAGACCAGTTTAGGTCCCTAGTGTTACCACGGGCTGAAATGCCCCTCATCGAAACCAACCTGTTTGATATATAAATTTATCGATAGTACGAATATCAGTACTGGAAAGATCTGTTAGGCTGCCTAAAAAGGCCGACCCCAGTATATCCAGTCGTCGTTTACTCAAAGCGGGACAGTCGCAAAGCAAGTGCTCAATGCTCTCCACTTCTTCCTCATCTCCACAGCTTCGGCAGAAGTCATTGGACTCAATACCCAATCTTTTGGCGTGTTCGCCGATCAAGCAGTGTCCCGTCAGAACCTGTACTAACGTAGACAATCGTTTCCTCTCTAGTGCGAGGAGATATTTTGACCTTCTCAGGTCATACCTTGGCCAGATTTGTCTAGCTACCCTGCAGTTGCCGATTTCTGTCCATCTATCGTTGGACTGCCTGATTGCCTCTTGCCTAAGCCAAAGCTTGCACGTGGATAGTGGCGCACCAATATATGCAAATTCTTCGAGAATTTGTAATGTCGTCCCTTTCCTAGCAAGTTCATCGGCTTTGCAGTTCCCCGGGATATCCTTTGCCCAGGCACCCATATGAGGTGTATATTAAACTGCTCAGCCATCTCGTTAAGAGATCTGCGGCAGTCGAGGGCTGTTTGTGAATTTAGGGATGTTGCCTCCAGAGAATTGATGGCAGCCTGGCTGTCCGAGTAAATGACAACGCCATTGTTGGTTACTATGTTGCGACTCAGCCACTTGGCGACTTCCCATATTGCCATTATTTCGGCTTGATAGACACTGCAGGTATCTGGTAGTCTGTGAGCTATATCCAGACTAAGTTCTTCACAGTGTACTCCGAAGCCAACCTTTTCATCAAGCTTCGAACCATCCGTGTAAAAGTGGAGATGGTTTATATTACCTGGTATTCTGCCGACCCATTCATCTCTGGCGGGAATCATAGTGATGTAATTTCTCTCGAAGGTGTACACTGTTGGTATATAGTCCACTCGGTCGGTTACCATAGCGCTACACTTTGATATCCTCATGTGACCATAGTTCTTGTACCTCCACATTGATAGGCAGTTTAATCTTATTGCCACTTTGGTTGCAACTTCTCTCGCCACAATATTAATCGGCAGTATATGGAGTAGGGCTTGTAGAGACTCGGTCGCTGTAGTCCTTAAGGCTCCGCTTATGCTCAGGCAGGCAGTTCTCTGAACCTTTGTTAGTAGGTTGGTAATGGTTAGTTTGTCAGTTGCCGTCCACCATACCACAATACCGTATAACAGTATTGGACGAACTACTGCTATATATATCCAGTGGACGATTTTAGGAGAGAGTCCCCACCGCGACCCTACAGCCTTTTTGCAGGAATATAAGGCGACGTTGGCCTTCCTTACACGTTCCAATCATTAAGTCTAAATAACATTTTCCTATCTAGAATTATTCCTAAAAATTTTGCACTTTCAGAAAAGACTAGATCTGTTCCATTTATCCGAGGTGGAGGATCCACATGTGGGACATTATTCATCCTAGTAAAGAGAACCAATTCTGTCTTGTTGGGGTTAACACCCAAACCGCTGCTTCTGGCCCATCTAGCCAACTTGTTCAGAGCCACCTGTAGGATGTCTCTGAGGACGTTTACGAATATGCCACTCACTGCGATTGCCACGTCGTCCGCATATGCCACGACCTTGCAGCCACAACGTTCTAGATCTAGCAGGATTTCATTCACCGCTAGGTTCCAAATTAGTGGAGACAGTACTCCTCCTTGCGGGGTCCCTCTGTTTACATACCTTGTTAGAGTTGTGGACCCTAGACATGCTGTTATGCGTCTTCTGGTGAGCAGACTTTGAATTAGTCTAATCAAACTAGTGTTAACTTTTAGATGTGAGAGTGCCGCAATTACCGCATCGGAGTGAATGTTGTTAAAAGCCCCTTCTATGTCAAGAAATGCCACCATGGTGAATTCCTTGAAATGCAGGGACGATTCGATAGTGCTCACAAGTTCGTGCAGGGCTGATTCAGTAGACTTGCCCTTGTTGTAAGCATGTTGGTTCCCCGACAGGAGTTTTGTATCCAGGTTTTCCCTAATGAAATGATCTAAAAGTCTTTCCAGACCTTTCAATAGGAACGAGGATAGGCTAATTGGTCTGAAGTCTTTTGGCCTAGTGTGTGATATCTTTCCCGCTTTAGGTATGAAAACCACTTTGGTATCCCTCCATCGATTCGGGACGTATGAAAGCCTGATACAGCCTACATAAATTTTCTCCAGCCAGGGGATAATGTACTTTAACATTTTCTGCATTTCTGCTGGAGTGATGCCATCTGGTCCAGGTGACTTGAAGGGCTCAAAGCTGTTAATAGCCCAGCTTATTCTGGATCTCTCAGTCAAGAAGCTAGCGACGCTCGCAGTCCACTCGCACTCTTGTTGGTCCTGCTGATCCTCGGGTTCTGTTACAGAGTTCCCCGGGAAATGTGTGTCGAGCAGTACATTGAGCGACTGCTCACTGTTTTTGGTCCAGTTATTTGCCTCATCCTGTAAATATCCCACTGTACAGGGTGAAGCAGATAATATCTTCCTCAGCCTAGCGGCGTCGGAGACCTTTTCCACTTCACCACAGAAGGTATACCAAGAGCGCCTTTCTAAGCTCCTTCTTATAGATCTTGAGTTGCTCTTTATAGGCATCCCAATCATTAGCGACCCCAGTAGATTTAGCCTTATTGAATAGCTTGTTGAGCCAATGTAAATAGGGACTTACTTTTTTAATATACCGTTTGAATCTCAATAAAAGTGACAAACTATTCTTGACAATTTCTCATGTTATTTGAAATTATCCGCAAATTCATGGTTAATTACAAATTTAATGTTAATGCTTTTAAACACAAGATTAACTAAAATATTGCGCCACACACACGCACACAAAATAACCATTTAATTTTCGGCTAATAAAGCAAAGCACTTATTTTAGTATCCCCACTCTCCACGTTTCCTTTTTCCGGTTCGGTCTCTACGTCCCCTTCCTTTACGTCGGAATATTCTTTATGTTGACTGGCTGTGTAACCAAAAACATTATCTACATTAACTAAACGATTAACATTTAGCCAAGTGCTTTTGCCGGGTTTGTGTTCTGATGATGGTACCTTACCTCAGCCGCCCTCCAGTAAGTCTTATGTTTGATTCTGCCACTATCTCCCTCTGCATGTGGCGGGGAAGGAGGAAGAGGGAAATTATGGGAATTAATTGAAATTCTTTGCATGCCAAAGCTCTTGTGTATATGAGTACGAAACAAAATTACCATCATTATCATCGCCCCCTTATCTACCCACACCACCACAAGGATATGCATTCATACAACATCTGTACACACGCACACACATACATACTAGTGAAATAAAAAAACAACATAAAAATGTCAGCCAACCAAAGAACTCGGCACGAGGATAGATGTGGGCAAATATCCTTGTTTTTGGAGGATGGGGGAGTGTTGTCGCAATAGCTGAGGCGATGGATGGTGGGTGGGGTTTATATTCGCTTGACAAGTAAAGTTTCCACATGAAGAAGACAAGGTTCTGCCGCTAATATGAATGGAACTTTGTGTATATGTATATGTATGTGTGTACAGGAGTCTCTAGTAGTGAGTTTAATTAATATTATCAATATTAATTTTGACCAAAAACAAAAGCACGAAACAACAACTATTTAACAACATTATAATTGCCATCATCATCATTATCAACAAACGAACGACGAACGGACAGTAAACTAAAGGACTCTTTTAATGAATTTTTATTTGTTCTTCAAATTTATGATCTTGTATTTATTTACGAGGGCAGTGTGATTGGTTTGTACATAGTATTGCGAATTACGATATTTTTTTAAAATTTTGTTTAATGTTTTTCAACTGACATATTTATTCTAATTAAATGAGTTATTGAGTCAATAAAAAGATGCCATGATCTGAAAGCAAGAAATTCCTTATATTTTTTCTGATATTATTCAATAGTTTAATAGATTGTACCGTTGTAAATAGCACCTCTTTTATTTAAAACCGAACTTATTTCGTGTGGGTCAGTTGAATGATTCTTCTTAACAGTAACAGCAATCTTCTTTCTTCTTTCCAACGTATACATAGTCGATTTAGCATTTTTTAGGGACATTTTATTTTTAAATTCTAAATATTCCAAATCATGTTCTGTCAAAATTTGGTGTTTTTTTCCGTCAACCAAATCAAAAGTTATTAACAAAATAAAGGTCATTAGATTTACCTTATAAAGGAATTCCATACAAATACTGAAAACGAGATCTGAACAACCATTGCACCGATGGTCTTGAAGTTTGGAGTGACTGCTTTTGACAGTAGTCTACGTAATCCGATAAAAAAATCAGAACATTGGGAGTACCTGACCAGAAACTAAATGACCTAAAAACTAAATGAACTAAAGTGGGAGCTGTCTCACATGCGTCTTTATTATAGAAAAATATATATTAAGGGAACATTACAGTAATAGGGGGTCAATGACTTTTAATGCGAGGTTATTGACATTTAATCGGGGTCAATCCTTTAATACGGATCAGTGACCTTTAATCGGGGTCATTGAACTTTGATAGTGGTCATTGACCTTTAGTCGGGGTCGTTAACTTTTAATTGTGGTCATTGACATTTAATCGGGTTAAGTGAACTGTAATTCAAGTTCAAAGACCTTTAATCCGAGTTCGTTGATATTTAATCCGCGGCCAATAGCCTTTAATTGGGGTCAATGTATTTTAATCAGAGGTCACTAACCATTAAGGGGGAAAGGTAATGTTAATTAGTGCAATAAAGGCACTTTTTTGTAACGACACAGTTAAAATCATGTGATTGCGGTGTCCGTCATAACTCGTTGATGGATTATATAAAATCAAAAAACCAAAATTATTTCGTTAGGTAATCGTTTTCCACAGGTAACACTGGGAGAGTTTTTCGAAATTTCTATTTTTCATTTTTTGGAGTAAAAAATGTATGCAAACAAAAATCGGCTAATTTATTATTGTAAACTAAAAAAAAATTTTGCAAATTTGAAAAAATCTCTCCAGCTATACCTCGTAAATTATTTACAGAAATGGTGCTCAAAATTTCAAAACGATCGGTGTAGTAGTTTTGAAATTATGATGGACACATCCTATGAAAACGTGGGTTGTGGGAAAACGCTTAAAAGTTTTTCTGACGTACTGAGTCACGTATGACGCGCAGTTGCTTGTATCTTTGTTAGTTTTGTCTGATTCGTCCCAAATTTTCACACAATATTTTTAAGAGGTCCCCATTCAAAATATAAAATTAAGGTAAATGACCTTTAACCCAAGTTCAATGATTTTCTGGTTCAGTGTCTTTATATCCGAGGTCATTCACATTTAATACGAGGTCACCGACCTTTAATCCGGTGTCAATGACCTTCGATCAGGGTCATTGACCTTTACTCCGAGGTCATTGATCTTTAATCAGGGTCATTGACCTTTAATCTAAGTCATTGACCTTTAATCATGGTCAGTGAGTCCGGGATCAATAACCTTTAATCGGACCATTGACATTAATCCGGGTCATGGATCTTTAATCTAAGGTAATTAACCTTTAATCGGGGTCATTGACCTTTAATCATGGTCAGTGAGTCCGGGATCAATAACCTTTAATCGGACCATTGACATTAATCCGGGTCATGGACCTTTAATCGGGGTCATTAACCTTTACTCCGGGTACCTTACCTTTAATTCAGGGTCATTGACCGTTAATTGGAGTCATTGACCGTTAATCGGGGTTAATGACATTTAATTAGGATCATTGACCTTTAATCCGGGGTCAATAGACTTTAATCCTTGAACAATGACCAGTGTTGCCAGACGAAAATGGCCAAAAATCGTCAAATCGTCAAATCGTCAACAAAATCGTCACCGCAAATGTCTAGCAGTAACATACAGCTTTTGAGTTTTTTAGAGCGAAGAGTATGTTTCAGAGACAAATATGTATTAATAGGTACTCTCAAATGATTTGATGTTCATCAAAATGAACTTAAATTAATTTTTTTGAGCCGATTTCACATTTTTGAAACGGTCCAGCGTAGATCGGTGGTTTTATTGTAGGTTCTGATAGATTCGCATTTAGGTTAGGTTGAAGAAAGGAGACGTTTAAACGTATCATGTCCATGGACATACACTTAAGCCAGTGGTTCGGCCTGTTGTGCGCTCCTTATTTATGATCTTTTTATAGCTCACGAGTTACAGAAAATCGGTACTAGACATGAATTTTCTCAGTATCTTCCAGTCATATTCTCTGAGATGAGTCAAATCTGGTAATATGTCGGACCCGAAATGTTGGGATCTTGCATGTGTGAAAGCCGGGCAGTGACACAGAAAATGTTCCATCGTTTCGATGTTTTCCCTGCATGCCCTGCATTCGTCGTTTACTGCTAGTCCTATGCGATGAAGATGTGCTTGTAAGCTTGAGTGTCCCGTTATCGATATCGATCTTGTTTAGTTTCAGAAGACCTCTTGTTTTCTCTTCATTTGGGTCACCCCACAGTATCTTTGCAGTTGCTCCTACTGTTGCGCTATTCCACACAGTTTTGTGAGCCATCACTGCCCAGTGCTTCAACTCATTTTTCGTGGCTTCGAAAGGTTTCCAATTTTCCAAGTTTATTACTCAAAGTTCTCTGCCCTTTGAAGCCAAGCTGTTTGCCCGTTCATTTCCAATCACTTCGTTGTGTCCTGGTACCCAGCAAATACGCAATCATGGGCTGAGTAATCAGTTATCGTTCTTTTACAGTCCAACACATGGGCTGAGTAATCAGTTATCGTTCTTTTACAGTCCAACACAGTTCTGGATTTGACCCTTTCCGATGTTGTTGCTTTAATCGCCATTTGGCTATCTGTGAAGATTCGCATTGGAAACCACAAGTACCGACCGATTAGGCTGAATTTTGACAATATGTATTTAATTTTATGATTATTTTAATATGTATAGAATTCCTTTATAAATCGAATAACGTTTCTTGGTTTGCTTGGTTTGGATTGACGGATAAACATTGACTTGACTGAATACAATTTGGATTATATGGAATTTAAAAATTTAATGACCCTAAAAACATGCTAAGCCGACGTAGCATACTTTGGAATGAAGGTATCGATATAGAAACCAGATAACCACATAAATTTAAAAATGTAATGTCCCCAAAAACTTGCTAAGCCGGCGTATAATACATTGGCATGAAAGTATCGATATAGAAACCACATAAACTCCTCTACCGATTTTGCAACTTAACAAAATTCCTCTGAGTAATCCTTTTATGTCATTGAATTTGACCGAATCTACCACCAATTTTATTTTTTTAACGATCATCCATAATATTTGAGAATTTGTCTAACATTTCTAATTTTTATTTTAACCAGTAAGGAAAGGCAGAAAGTCCTCCCTAACAATGCGATAAGGGTCATTGCCATAATAATTTGGAATAATTGGTAAATGGGTAGAAACATATTATCTAATTCTGAAACGATAATCGCTAAATTAAGCAATATTCGTTCCTAAATTGAGAAACATCTTTCTGGAAAATTTTAATGATCGGAAGTAAAATACAACTTCTATAGCGGTTTGATACCAAATCAGGAGGAACAATCAATATAAATCTGAACCGATCTTCCCTGAATACTCATTCATGTAAAAAGACCTCCTTCTGTCGAATTTCGTACTGATCGCATATAAAATACAGTCTCTACAGCGCCTATATGTCAAATCGGGGGTAACGTATATATGGGGGCTATATCTAAATCTGAACCGATTTCTTCCAAATGTAACAGTGTTCATTCATATAATAAGAAACCTCTTTCTGCCGAATTTCATACTGATCGGATATAAAATAACATTTTTACAGCGCCTACAAGTCAAATCGGGGGTAACGTATATATGGGGGCTATATCTAAATCTGAACCGATTTTCTCCGAATTTAGCAGTATTCCTTCATGTAATAAGAAACCTCTTTCTGCCAAATTTTGCAGTGATCGGATATAAAATACAGTTTTTACAGCGCTTACATGTCAAATCGGGGGTAACATATATATGGGCGCTATATCTGAATGTGAACCGATTTTCTCCGAATTTAGCAGTATTCCTTCATGTAATAAGAAACATCTCTTTGCCGAATTTCGCACTGATCGGATATAAAATAACATTTTTACTGCGCTTATATGTCAAATCGGGGGTAATGTTTATATGGGGGCTATATCTAAATCTGAACCGATTTCTTTAAAATTTAACAGAGTTCATTCATGTAATAAAAAACCTTTTCCTGCCGAATTTCATACTGATCGGATATAAAATAAAGTTTTTACAGCGCTTACATGTCAAATCGGGGCTAACATATATATGGGGGCTATATCTAAATCTGAACCGATTTTAACCAAATGCGATAGGGATCGTCCTTGGGCCAAAAAAAAGATATGTGTAAAGTTTCGTCGAGATCGGACCATAATTGCGACCTGTACTTTGATTACAAGAATACATGCACAGACGGACAGACAGGCAGACGGACAGACAGACAGACGGACAGACAGACAGACGGACATAGCTAAATCGACTCAGAAAGTGATTCTAAGGCGATCGGTATAATAAACGATGGGTCTATTTCTTCTCCTTTTGGGTGTTACAAACAAATGCACAAAGTTATAATACCCTGTACCACAGTGTGGTGTAGGGTATAAAAATATAAATGGGAGCGTAAATTGTATTCCAAAGGAATTATAAAAAATCCATAATATAGAGTGATTTTTTAAGAGCTTTCGGATTTGATTTAAAAAAACACATAAAATGTAGAGAAATGTCTAATATAATTCATATAATTGTATATAATTCAATGTTTAAAGATGAAAACACAAATGAAAACACAAAAATCGTCAAATCGTCAAATCGTCATGTTATATTTTTTGCCCCTAAAAATCGTCAAAATGACGATAAATCGTCATTTCTGGCAACCCTGACAATGACGTTTAATTCGGTGTCAATGACCTTAGAGAGGAGTGACCTAATGACCCGTTTTGGGTCATTTTAAGTCGAATCAGCAATGTCCGTCCGTCCGTCTGTCTATTTGTCTGCTGGCTGTGAAAATGTAAGCTAGAGATAATATGTAATTTTCCTGAGATCGAACTTTAAGTGGGTAAAATGCCTTAAAAGTCGGAACTGTGGTACAACACCCTAGACCAAACGATTGGAGTTAAGATAATGAAATGCGGAGTATGGCCCACTTTACACTAAAAGCAGACTATATTAATCTCAATTTTTGAAATTCATACTTCTTAGTAAATAAAAAGGGACAATATGGGTTCAAATATAGTACTCTTTTTTTAAATTTAACTAATTGTAATTTTTGATGTAAAAAGAAGCTAAAAGGGCCCAAATATGGTACCTTCTTCAAAGTATGAAATTATAATGTATTGTCGATATTTGCATCTTTCAGGATTCTAAAGGTTAAAATGGTGCCATAAATGGTACCTTTTCAATTTTCGAAATCAGTACTTTTTAGTACTTTTTTTTACTTTATTTTTAATTTTTAGGATTATGAAGGGCCATATTGGCCCAAATATGGTACCCTCTCAATTTTCTAAATTCGTACTTCTCAGTAAATAAAAAGTGACAAAAGGGGTTCAAATATAGTACTCTTTTTTTAAAAAATTTAACTAATTGTAATTTTTGATGTAAAAAGAAGCTAAAAGGGCCCAAATATGGTACCCTTTTCAACGTATAGAATTTGGTGTATTGTCGATATTTGCATCTTTTAGGATTATAAAGGTTCACAACGTGCCCAAATATGGTACCCTTTAAATTTTCGAAATTATTACTTTTTAGTAAAAAAGGACAAATGGGCTTTAAATATAGTACTTTCTTTTACAGATTAAATTATAATGGATGTTGTAATTTATATAAAAATGGGGCTAAACAGGCCAAAAATTTTACGCACTTCAAAGAATCGACAATTTCAAAATTCGTACTTTAAAGTAAAAAAGATGTGACAAAATGGGCCAAACTAAGCTACCCTCTCAATTTTCGAAATTTATTATCTCGTTAACCAAAATTATGAACCGTACACTACAACCCAGTGTACATTGTACAACATGCCAACCATAGCTTTTCATCATCATTCTCTGCCATCGGCCATGGCCATCGTAAAAGACCATCAGAGGAAAATGTACAAAAAAAAAACGCAGACAAAAAAAGAAAACTCATTGACTTCATAACATTCTCGTATGCGAACAACAACATGGACAAGGACAACAAGGGGAGGATATATATTCGGTATTCATACTTAAAAAGGCAACGATGGAGAAAATAAAATGAACAACTTTATGGCATTCTTTTTATTTGTTTCGGTTATTAAAAATCATTCGTTTGTAAAGATCAAAAAGGTACCAACAAAAAAAAGGAAACGATTTTTTTTATATTGTAAACCACCGCATCCTCATCCACATGCAGCATTCCATAAATCGTATGGAACGTATCCATATCTGGATATATACGTAATATATACGTACGTATAGATGAATGTTCTTCACATATAGAGATATTTAAAACCCGAGTGCGGTAAGAGATGTTCTAGTACTTATGTAAGTGTGTATGTAATGTATGTATGTATGTGTAAGCATTCGAATTTGTTGTACCATTTTTATCCCTTCGTTAACAACTTATCATACATTTTTGGCTATACACCCTCCTCAGTCCATATTTATGTAAGTGTATGTGTGTGTGTTGCATCCCTTTGCTCAGATTTATATAAATACAAAAATACACCCACCAACACTTTTACATTTTACGTTATCCTTTTTAAAAGTTGGTTATTTTTCTCTTCTCATGTCTGTCCGTCTGCCTGTTTCAGAATTTTCGGGGAAAAGTTTTATATTCAACCACCAAAAACATATTTTTCATATTTATTATTAAAAATATTGTACTCTAAAGCAATGAGCATAATTTTAGCGCATTCCTACTATCTTTCTACAAACTGAAAATAACACAACAAAAAATTAAGATAAAGTACGTCTTGATAAGATAAAGATGTCAGAGACAGCCTTCTCTTAAGCAAATGTTGTCAGAGACAACCTTTTCTTAAGGAAAAGTTGTCAGAGACAACCTTTTCTTAAGGAAAAGTTGTCAGAGACAACCTTTTCTTAAGGAAAAGTTGTCAGAGACAACCTTTTCTTAAGGAAAAGTTGTCAGAGACAACCTTTTCTTAAGGAAAAGTTGTCAGAGGCAACCTTTTCTTAAGGAAAAGTTGTCAGAGACAACCTTTTCTTAAGGAAAAGTTGTCAGAGACAAAAGTTGTCAGAGACAAAAGTTGTCAGAGACAAAAGTTGTCAGAGACAAAAGTTGTCAGAGACAACCTTTTCTTAAGAAAAAGTTGTCGGAGAAAACCTTCTCTTAAGGAAAAGTTGTCGGAGACAACCTTCTCTTAAGGGAAAGTTGTCGGAGACAACCTTCTCTTAAGGAAAAGTTGTCAGAGATAACCTTTTCTTATGGAAAAGTTGTCAGAGACAACCTTTTCATAAGGAAAAGTTGTCAGCGACAACCTTATCTTAAGGAAATGTTGTCTGAGACAACCTTTTCTTAAGGAAAAGTTGTCCGAAACAACCTTTTCTTAAGGAAAAGTTGACCGAAACAACCTTTTCTTAAGTTAATGTTGTCGGAGACAACCTTCTCTTAAGGAAAAGTTGTCAGAGACAACCTTTTCTTAAGGAAAAGTTGTCAGATATAACCTTTTCTTATGGAAAAGTTGTCAGAGATAACCTTTTCTTATGGAAAAGTTGTCAGAGACAACCTTTTCTTAAGGAAAAGTTGTCAGAGACAACCTTTTCATAAGGAAAAATTGTCAGCGACAACCTTATCTTAAGGAAATGTTGTCTGAGACAACCTTTTCTTAAGGAAAAGTTGTCCGAAACAACCTTTTCTTAAGGAAAAGTTGTCCGAAACAACCTTTTCTTAAGGAAAAGTTTTCCGAAACAACCTTTTCTTAAGGAAAAGTTGTCCGAAACAACCTTTTCTTAAGGAAAAGTTGTCCGAAACAACCTTTTCTTAAGGAAAAGTTGTCCGAAACAACCTTTTCTTAAGTTAATGTTGCCAGAGACAGCCTTTTCTTAAGTTAATGTTGCCAGAGACAGCCTTTCTGGGAGAAACCCAATTTTTAGTCGGAGACAAACTCTTTCAGAAGGAAAAGTTGTCAGAGACAAACGCTTTCGTGCTAAATTATTACACATTACTGTTTATATAGTTTCATGTATATACTCTGGCAATATTTATGCAATATTATTGTGTTATTGTCATCGCTGAGGTTGATCTTTTTTTGGGTGGGCAAGGATGAAGGGTGTTAGAGGGGAGGTTGACTCGTACATTGCATTGCGTACACAAGAGGTATGAATGGATAAATATGAGTGTGTGTGTGTATGTTCAAATTATGAAATCAATAAACCATATAATAATCCATTATAAAAGTCAAAATATTGAATTTCATGCATGGCGAGGATTATGAGGGTGACCGCCGGGCGAAATAAGTAGTGGTGTGTGTATAAGTGGTCTCTGGTAACCACTTGAACGGAATACAGGTGCATCGCGTGAATAATTGATAATTAATGTGCTATGAGGATTTTTTACGGTGTGATTTGTTTCATTAAACAAGGGAGTTATAACGGGTTTAAATTACTACATTGTTAATGCATTACTATGAATTGTTATCTACCGAGTTTCATTGATGAAACATTTAAACTGTTCCTTTGCCAACTGATATCTCTCGATGAGTACAACTAATCCTCCCAGAGACAAGTTCGACGTAAGTCAAATTTGACGGCAATGGCCGCATTTTTGTAGACAGTTTGATGCCATATTTCCATATATTAGAGGTCCTTTCGTGCCAGTCTGAACTATCAAATATTCTACAAAGATTTTCCCCACCTCATTTCACTTCACAGAAAGTTATTCAGATGAAAATGTATCTATTAAACTATTGAATAATAACACGAAAATTTATAATTAATTGTTTCAGATCAAAGCACCTTTTTATGTGACTCGATACCTTATTAAATTAGATTGAATAACAAAGTTGAAAAACTTAATCTCTATATTTATACTACTATATCGAGGGCTAATATTCAAAAGTGGCTATGAACCATTATATCAAAATGGCTCATAGCCACTTTTGAATATAAGCCCTCGATATATAAAATCCTTTGAGTGTTTATATGCAACGCATGATCTCCGAAACCATTTGAACAAATGGGCATAACATTTCACAGAAGGTTCAGAAGGTTAAAATAATTATATCTGTGTTTTATAATTATTTTCACGGCGATACATGGCGAAGTGGTCAAGTAATTTGCAAAACTCGTAGTTCTAGAGCGAATTGACTACAGTTTAACATGTTCATATGCGTGATTTTTTTTGAAAATAGTTTGCACGCATGATTCGGACCGGTAGATGTCGCTGTAGTGATCTTATGTCCAGTATACATTTATATGTTAAAAAAGATAAACCCCTTAAAAAATTGAGGTTGTACCACCAGGAAAGCTTTAAAAAATCAGAAATTAAGTAGCATTAATCTAACTCTAGTATAATTTATACATCGCACCAGAGATTTCAAAGATATCTTATAAGATATTGCAAAACATCCAATTTTTGGAGAACATTTTAATAAATTTTTTAATCAAAACCTTTCAGAAACATCGGAAACTTCACAATTATTATATTTTTTATTTTATCGTAAAGTCTGTCGTATTTAATAGTTGGAATATATGGGGAATTATATCCTGCTAACTTGGTTCTTGTCGAAACTTCTCGTTTACTTATGAAGTTTCTATTTAAGACTCGCGCACTTTTGGTGAAATTGCTAATGCGAACTCGAGTGACAAACATAACAAATTTCGTTCCTCTTTGATCAACAGTTAACTACCACGTTCACTTTTGGAAAAAATACTAATATTGACTACAATAAATTACAAAACAAACATTATTCTTCTACGATAAATAGTTTCAATAGAGCTACAACTTTTTAAATTATTCATCGATTTTCTTCGAAATGGTCTTATTTAATTCATGACCCGTCAGACTTTACAATAAAACAATATATATATTTAATTATTTTATTTATGTTTTGTTGTTATTTATTGTTTGTCTGTGCTTTTGTTATTCAGTGAGAATTTATTTTGGTTTGAGACCATATGTTTCAGTTACTTTCTGTCTATTGCAAAAAAGTAATAGAAACAAATACAAAAATTGGTAGAGAGTTTTAATTGCTTGGTAGAATTGACTGCAGTTTTGATAGACACCACTCTATCATCTTTATGTCTTTAACTTAAATCAGCTGAAATACTTATGGAAGCAGTAAATTGAATTTAACAAGAACTGCTAACCAAACCCGTATTTTGCCGAACTAAGTCTAAATTTTATTTATTATAATTGTGCATTTTTCGATGTTTTTATTTCAAAATTATTAAAAGTTTCTCAGAAAAATTTATTTTTTCGCAATATCTTGCAAAATTTCGTCGAAACAGCTGAATTATATATAAAAGAAGAAATATATATAGAAGAAATAAATCTGTCAGCTATCAGACTAGCGGTTTAGAAATGATAGCAACCTGAAGTTCGTTGCAATACATATCAGCCACCCTGTAGGTCACTCCTTCGATGTGTTACACTTTTGGTTCGTAGCAAATGATATATACTCTCCTCTCTAAGGTGAGGGGATAACAAAATTATTCTGTTTTAAATTTGTTTTGAATATGTCTTTTATATATATATTTTATATACACGCTGAAAAAAATCGTTTCTGTAGTATATTGTCCCAAACATATTCGGCTTGAAATATACATATGTTTAGAGTACACTCCAAATATATAATATTTGACACACATAAATATTATATGTTTGGGAGAATATTGTTCTAAACAAAAATATGTTCCCATTCTAATATTTTTTTATTTGGAACTAGTATTTCCGAAATAAAGATTTATTTGTATTTAATTATTTTGGCAATGTATCAATGCCTTGATTTAAAGACAAGTTTTCTGTTTTTCAGGTGCTCAAAGATAATTTTTTTTATAAATTTTTAATGTTTTTAAAATTTAATTAAAACTTAAATCGTATAATCTTTCGTGAATATAAATTGCATTGATGGATTGACAAAAAGTGATGAATTGGCATATTTTTAAACTAAAAGACGTTTTTAGCTATAAAGTTTAAAACGAAAACTAGGAAAAACTAACTAAAATTCGAAAAAATCAGCAAAGTTTTAAAAAATTTTTTAAATAAAATATGTTTGGAAAACTTCTTAAACAATAACTTTGTTTGTGGGTACACACATATTTTATTTGTGAAAGTCAGTTAGCAAATATATTATGTTCTAATATATTAATATATGCGTTCCAAACAAGATTTCTTGATTTTCAAATAAAATTTATTTGTTAACAAATATATAGTATTTGAAAAAATCGCTTCCAAATATATTTTCTTTCAATTCAAACATATCAAAAATGACGATTTTCCCCCGTGTACATACAATACACATTTCGTAATTTTCATTAAGCGGGAAAGTTTTAAAAATATCCCGCTTTCCCGGAAATTGAAAAAATTCGGGAAATAAAAAACTCTCTTCGTAATGCCCGCGATATTTGCAATGTTTTTATATTGCAAATTTTTTGTTATCCATAAATTCGACTTACACCGCCAAATGTTTACAAAATTTTTATACCGAATTTAATAATGTTAATATATTTGCATTCTACACGGAGGAAAATCGCCATTTTTGATATGTTTGAATTGAAAGAAAATATATTTGGAAACGAATTTTTTAAATATTAAATATTTGTTAACAAACAAATTTTATTTGAAAATCATGTAACTTAGTTTGGAACGCATATATTAATATATTAGAACAATATATATTTGCGCACTGACTTTCATAAATAAAATATGTATTTACCCACAAACAAAGTTGTTGTTTAAGATGTTTTCCAAATATATTTTATTTAAAAATGATATTTTTAATGTTGCTGAATTTTTCGAATTTCAGTTAGTTTCTCCTAGATTATAGTTAAAAATATCTTTAGCAGCATTAGCTGTTGTTTTCCATCAATACATTTTAATTTATAAGTATTCCAATTCATCACTTTTTGTCAATCCATCAATGCAATTTATATTTACGAAAGATTATACGATTTCAATTTTAATTAAATTTTACAAACATATAAAATTTATAAAAAAATGCTCTTTGAACATCTGAAAACCAGAAAACATGTCTTTATGTTAAGGCATTGATACATTGCCAAAATACATAATTACAAAATACTAGTTCCAAATAAAAAAATATTAGAATGGGAACATATTTTTGTTTAGAACAATATCCTTCCAAACATGTAATATTTGTGTATGTCAACTATTATATATTTGGAGTCTACCCTAAACATATGTATAATTCAAGCCGAATATGTTTGGGACAATATACTACAGAAGCGATTTTTGTTCAGCGTGTATGATCTCTGAGGAAGATATTGATATCAGCGTTATAGATTGATATCCGCCATAAAAATCGCGCGGCGAATACATTTTGAACAAAAAAAATGGTTCAGAATTATTTTGAACTTGAACGTTTTTTGTTCGAAATTTATTCGTCCCGGGAAGTTTATCGCGGAAATCTTATTAAATTTGCTGTTTCTGTTCGTTCGTCTACGGCGAACGATCAAAAATCTATCAACTTTTACTTGAATTCTAAAAAACGTAGTTTAGAAATATTTTACGTACGAGCTTTTTACATGTTTTTCTACTTATATACACAGCGAATTATAAACTCCTGTGACTTATTGTTTTCTCTGAATAATTGAGTGATTTTTGACAGTTTGCCGTAGACGAACAAAAATAAGTTACAGAAACAGGCCCTAATGCAGATATTGTCTTTAGTACAAACACTTAATCCGACAATTCAGGCCAAGTTTTTCTAGGCCGAATCTGCACCTGCGAATATTACTTCACTCATCGAGAGCTATCGTTTATTTATGTGTTTATAATATTATATTTTTATACCCGACATCATTTTAACATTCGCTTTCGCAAAAACCATCTTTGGATTATTCGCTTTCGCAAAAATATATTTCAGTATTCGCTTCCATTTCTTAAAAGTGTTATATCTTCTTATTCGCTTCACACATTTTGAAGATATTAATACCAATGAAAACCTCTTCCACTTCTCTTCACAACAGTTGGAAAATATGCTTCTCCTTGTGGTAACAGGTGGTAAAAATATGGAAAACGTTCTTAATACTTGAATATCCTGGAAAAGTATCAATTTAGTTCCTAAATTTTGTTGGTACTAAAGAGTCAAACTATTATTCGCTTTCGCAAAAATGCATATTTCACTATTCGCTTTCGCATTCGCAAGAAATATATTTCAATATTCTCTTTCGCTAAAGTCACTTTCGTTACATCCCTAGTATAAAACCAACTATAATGAAACAAGTTATCGATTTCTCATGGAAATGTTAAAATAAAATAAGTGATTCGAAATTTTGAATCCCTAGCTTGATCTTTAGTTGATCTTTCAAATAGGTAAATATTACGGATACATATATTTATTATATATATATATATATATAAATTCCTTTTGTTCCTATAAGGAGCATAGGGCCTCAACGATTGCATTCCATTCTTTCATTGGTTGTTTAATTTTTTTTAAACATCGCAATTTTATATAAATCAATTAAAATCGAGTGATTGTGAAATTTTCAAATATTTAATCTTCAATTAAATGTTAATTTCTATACAACACTTGCTAATCTAAACTAATGAATTGAGCACTTGATAGATACCCTTTGTCCAATGAAAAATCTCATAAATTTCGAGAATAATTTTCGAACAAAAAAACAACCTCTCGAAAAAGAAAACAAAACAACATAATCCAATGCAATGGCAATGCAATTACCCAAACCAAAATAACAAAAACAGAGCGTTTTAATTAAAAACAAACTACGCGGATAAAAACGGGAAAATATAATTGGCAACCAACAATCAGCATCGCTAGAAATTTGTTACCATAACGAACCCTCTCATCATCTCTCGTCGGTCGACGGGCTTAGAGGTTGTTGGCAAGGAATCGGACTCATCTGCCGCCAATATACGTAATAAATGGTACAACTCCCTCTGAATTCAACCGGAGAGGGGTACTGTGAGCTCGAAAGAGGCACCTTTCGAAGCTAAGCTAAACTCCTCCAGCCACAAAGGCATAAATGCAAATTTGCGCCAACATTGGTTGCATCAATAACAAGTGTTTTGCGCTACGGGAGGGCAATATGACAATATGGGATGGCTATGATACTGGGTGATATGGGGAACTACTAAGTGCTATGCACCGCCATCGCCACTACAATTGATGATGATTTGCAAATTAATTTTTATTTGGCCACTTGACTTTCGCCAACAGCCAGCGAACGAACGAAACAAATTGCTGCATGGACTGACTGACTCATGGATGTATAATTGAATGATTGCATTTTTTCCACGGCATCCAACATGGAGTATGGAGACTTTTTTCGCAGAAAATAGGGAGGGAGGTAGGTAAAATTCTAAAACTAATTTGAAAATTATTTGTTGTTACGCACATGCATACATACATACATAGTATATATTGTGCAATTAACTTTAATTGAAATATTATTGGCCATACCACATCAATTGAAAAGATGAAAACAAAAAAAAAAACTTTAATATAAACGGCCTTATGTTGGGTTAGGACGAAACTAAGGTTCCCTTCAAAGACTATAATATAATCCAATATTTAAACGTAGACCTATATTGTAAATTTTCGTTGTGCAGAATTTAAGTATAAATAAAACTGGAAAATTGCAAATAAATCGACTGGAAAATTTCATATTTATGGTATAAAGAAGCAAATTTGAAAGCGACCCGCTTTATGTTGACTATACCACGATGTGGTTCTTTTTGTGAAGAATTATTGTCAATAATATTTTCAAAATGCATAATAGTTTCTGTCACATTGTTTGAAAGATGTTGCAGGAGGAAAATCGTCATTTTTGAAATGTTTGAATTGAAAGAAAATATCTATTCGATGCGGAAGAGCCCTATACCCCCTGCTAAACAAAAAATCTACTTTGAACGTTAAAAACAAAATCTTGTTGTACAAAATGTGTATAAGGCCTATCATGACATATGGAAGTCAAGTCTGGTATATGAAAGCTGCAAAGACATACCGTAAAAAACTTCAAATAATCCAGAACAAGAACTTAAAAATAATTTTCAATTTGCCTATACGCTACCCAACATTGCACCTGCATAGAAATTTCAACCAGGAAACCTTCAGTATGGTGGCAAATAATCTAAAGAAAAGCTTTGAAGATCGAAACAGATGCTCAAATTATGACTTAATAAGAAATTTACAGATATGACAGTCTTCCAAATCTTCTCCTAGAAGATGAAAGAAGTTGTTATTATCATTACTTTCTTTACTTTCAAATTAGGTTTTTTACTATCTTTTTTGCCTAAAAATGTTATATAATTATTAAATGATCTTTTCCCAACAAAATAAGATGTCAATTGTTGCAATACTTCTAGTAAATTCTCAAGCTATGTATATACTAAAACTAATTTTAAAAATGTAATGATGATAGTACAAGTAAAAAAAAAAAAATTGTAAGGGCCGATGTTGAATGTGAACCACACCTAAACGTCAAGTTTTTTCTGCATTTCATTTGACATTTCTCAATTTCAGACTAACTCAAGTTGAACCATGGAAAGATACACAATCCAGCAACGCGTTAAAGATTTTTATGCCTTTTACGAAAATGGGCGTTCAAATCAAAATACATTTCGTGCACTTTGTGATGTTTTTTTGATCAGCATAATCGACCAAATGTGTCCACAATCGGGAGAATTGTGCGCAAATTTTAGCCAACCGGGTCTGGAGGTGATGTGAAAACACCTGTGCATGTTCGCCCAGTTCGTTTGGTGCAGCTTATGGGCTGGCGACGTCATCGGGCCATACTTCTTCGAAATGAGGCCGGTCAGGCAGTTACTGTGAATGGTGTTCGCTATCGTGAGATGATATCGAACTTTTTATGGCCCGAATTGGAAGATATGGATGTGGGCAATATGTGGTTTCAACAGGACGGTACCACTTGCCAGTGGCTCTTTTGCGCAACAAATGCAATAGCCATGTTATCTCACGTCGTGGTGATGTCAATTGGCCGCCAAGATCATGTGATTTGACACCGTTGAAATTCTTTCTTTGGGGTTATTTGAAAGAAAAGGTGTACGTCGATAAGCCAGCAACAATTCAAGAGCTAAAGGATGAGATAATTCGGCACATTAACGGCATAGAACCTCAAATATGCCTCAGCGTCATCGAAAATTTGGACCATCGGATGGAGGTGTGACGCCGAGGTCGCGGGGGCCATTTGGCCGATATTTTGTCCAATACATAATTGAACCATACCAATATTATCATAATAAAAAGAAATGACAAAAATTTCCTAAATAATTTGTGTTTTATTCAAAATCAACATCGGCCCTTAAAATTTAACCACCCTATGGTGATTTTTTACGACGAATTTTTTTGTCGAATAAATCACCCAAAAAATCCATCGTTCAACGACATTTGATACAGCATTATTTTTGGGGAGGTATTTTCAGGGATAAGGGGATTACCGGGGGGGTCGGGTGTTTTGAAATAATATATTTGAAAATATTTTAGAGCGTAAAAGTAAATTCATGCAAAAAGAGGCACATAATTGTTTCATTAAGAAATATAAAAAAATATGGCAATGGCAGAATTGCGGTGTCCATCACAACTTGGTGATGGATCATCTGATTTCATCTTTAATTTTGGTATGTCTTGGCTCTTTTTGTATGGGAGGTACTAAAACGGGTGTGGTCATAACTACCATTTCAACAGGACTGCAGTAATTTTAACAACTATACACTGTGCACAAATTTTGAGTATTTATATGCATTAGTACTCAAGATATAAGCTGTTAACTTTTTGTACAAAATGGTACGTTTGTGTGGGAGGTACCAAAAGTCGCGTGATGACAACGTCCATTTATTGGCAGACTGTAGGTAAAGGGTGGGCCATTTAAAATTTGAACTACCGACTACATTGACTTGTGATTTGAGCCCTTCGGATTGTTTTCTGTGGGGAGCCATTAAGGATAAATGCTACACAAAGCATCCAAAGACAATTGAAGCGTTGAAACATTAAATCGAAGTTGCCATTGAAGAGACCGAAACAATCGAATATGTGCTGAAAAATTGGGTTGATCGGATACTGCCGAGCCAGTCGTGGTAGTCATATGACTGATATTGTGTTTCATTATTAAATGACAAAGTTCATCCTTTCAAATAAAACCAGAAATTTGAAAAAATTATCAGTATTTTTTTAAATAGCCAATCCAAATTTTAAATTTTAAATGGCCCACCCGTACCTAATTGCAACCCTAAAATTCTCATCTGCCGAGCCAGTCGTGGTAGTCATATGACTGATATGTGTTCCATTATTAAATGACAAAGTTCATCCTTTCAAATAAAACCAGAAATTTGAAAAAATTATCAGTATTTTTTTTATAAAACCAATTCAAATTTAAAATTTTAAATGGCGCACCCGTACCTAAGTCCATCCCTAAAATTCTCAACTGCGGAGCCAGTCGTCGTAGTCATATGAATTATATTGTGTTCCATTATTGAATGACAAAGTTCAACCTTTCCAATAAAACCAGAAATTTGAAAAAATGATCAGTACTTTTTTTATAGCCGATTCAAATTTTAAATGGTCCACCCACCCATAGATATAGGGGAACACCCAAAAATCTCATTTCTGTGGATTTTTGAAATTATTTTGGGAATTGTGGGATTGAATTTTGCTAATATATTGGTGAGCACTTAATTTCACGTTTTTCTAAGATAAATTGACCATCTAGATCGTGCGATATCACCACTTTGGACTATTTTCTTTGGGGATATGTAAACTCTGATATCTTTAGGAACAAGCCAGCTACGATTGACACATTTGAAACTAACATTACTCGTATTATTCGCGAGATACCAGTCGCTATGCTCGAACCAAAATTGGACCTTAAGAATGGACCACCTCACATGATATCATTTTCAAACAGTAAATGCCATAAATTGTTCTTTTAACAGCTAATTACAATTTTAAGTTCAAATCAAACCTCACAATGAATCACTCGATACTTCAAAATTTGGTACAAATACTAATGTTACGACCCACGACAATTGGAATAAAAAAACATTTACAATAAATAAAATTTACAATGTATGAAATAGTATGCCTCAAACTACACAAAAAAGTTGTTAGGTATCGGACACAAAAAGGGGAACTCATTGAGACAAAAGTTATAGCCATATCAATTTATATTTTAATTTTCATATTATATTTCATTATACACAACAAATTTTACTATTTGATGCCAAAATATTGGCATTATATATAACGGGTTTTCCAATAGAGATGATATGATTTTGAAGTGACGTTTCGGCCATTTGTAATATGTCATGATCAGTCATTTGTTTTTCATTGTATTCAGTAGTGTTTATAATTTCATCATGGAGAGATATACGCAAGAACAACGTTTACAAATTATTAAGTTTTATTATCAAAATAATCGTTCTCCAACTGCAACTTTCGTGCGCTAAGTCCATTTTTTTTACAATCAAAAAACACTTTCCAGTCGACCTACGACCTTGACACCCATGAGCAATATTTTAGCTCTCGTTAAGAGATCTCTTTCTGCCATTGACCGATTCCCGATCCGACGTACCGTTAAGGAGCTAGAACAAAAATAAACTTTCCGTTCACATTTGAAAATGATGCTAAGTCCATTTTTTTAAAAATCCAAACAAAAAACACTTTCCAGTCGACCTTGACACCTTGAGCAATAGTTTAGCTCTCGTTAAGAGCTATCTTTTTACCATTGACCGATTGTGGCTACGTGTCACACAGCAAATGAAACAATTGAATTGTTGCGAGAAAAGTTTGGAGATTCGATTATTTCAAGAAATTGTGATATTGAATGGCCTCCAAGAAGTTGCGATTTAACACCATTAGACTATTTCTTGTGTGGTTATTTGAAGACATTGGTCTTTCGAAATAACCGGACTCTATTCAAGCTTTACAAGTCAATATTGAACGTGCCATTCATGACATACAACTTGATTTAATGGAAAAAATGCTCGAAAATTGGGTAATTCGAATTCGTTCCTGCAGAAGAAGTCGTGGAGGCCATTTGAATGACGTTTTATTTAGAACTTAATTGTATCTATTGTAATTCACATTAAATAAACAACTTTTGAATTTCCTTAATAATAAGTGTTTCTTTTTTCAAAGAAATCATATCACTCTTTTTGGAAACCCCTTACTTTAGGAGTTTTTCATTTCCAGAACTAATCACACGAACAGCGGCCGCAATAGGTCCAAGTTTTCATCTAGCCGCTATACGAAGGTCCCGCCCGATTTGAATTCTTAACGCCATAGAAACCACAAATTTCAATTGATCGGGTTGAAAGCTGGTAGTTTGAGTTGAATTATAACATAGGTCCACGTTTTGATATATTCCCTGTTCTAAGGTCCCTCCCGAGTTAACATCTTGAAACTACTAACTTTCAAATTTCAACCGATCAGGATGGAATTTGTAAACTTGACCTAATCATACGTTAGTCGGTTTACTCAACTGAATTGTTCTTGCTTGTTGTAGTACCTACCGTTTAGTGCAAAATGGTGGTCTTATTCAAGCCCCTTCTGGTATTCCAAATTGACAAATTCATTCCACAACTCATAACTTAGGCACTAATGATTCTCAATTTGACATTTTAGAATAACGTCAAGATTTTGCCAATCGATCTAGGTATACATGTTTAATTCACCGTATACTCGTATACTTTTGACTATAAGTATCTAATATAAAATATACATCAACATAGTATAGAAGTCAGTTGCTATAATTCTTGTTTACTGACCCCAACACCGCAGCATAGTTGTCTAATCTAATTACACGTCTTTGATATTATCATATTCATGGTTCATTTCGGAAAATCTATTCAAAGACAAATAACAAATCTAATAAATCCCAACAAAACAATCAAAGTCATAAATTCAACCATAACAAGGAAACCAAATACGACGAAGGGAGGGTGACGTTCACAAAGCGAAAAAACGCGAGGAGGAGGAACACCTGTACTGTGGCAAATCGCAAGTAAACCAATTCCAAAACCAAAATCATTTATAAGCCAAAGAGCAGAACAAAACAATCCACCCTTCGAATTATGTACCACATCAAGGGAATCACAAGAAAGGCAGAAGCAGCAACAACTGGTTCAGCCAGTCCAGTGCAATCCCCGTGTAGAATCAGCAGCATCCCATCAAACCAATGCGAAAAGTCAGATCAAACAAATACACAAAATAGTACATATTGTTTTCCTCCCTTCCCCCTTGAAAGAGAGATGGATGAGCCAAAGCACTAGCACGACTATTAAGGATATAGGCAATCATACGACAGTCTCGCCCGTTTGTAGTCATAAAAATTACCCTTAGAGCAAATTATACTCATAGTACTGAAAGCATATTGAATTTGATGTAATAAACGAAACTGTGGCTACCAATTTACTGTGCAGAGATACATACATAGGTACATTAAAATGGGTGTGGATTTTGATAAGAAAAGTTGACAAAACACTGAATAAACACTGCTATAAATAAAAAACAATTCACATAAAGTAAAATAATTATTTTTAAAAAAATATATATTAGAGACATTAATAAAAATTTAGTGTTTTTGTCGTTTTAGAAAAATATAAAATTATTTTTCAATAAACTCGGCCGACTAAAATATCTCTCCTAAACTAAATGAGATGGCCGTAATAATTAGTAACTAATATATTTACGAAAACAGTCGAATTGATCTTCACAAAAAATGAGTTCCGTATTTTTGTGACCCTCTCTAATATACAAATATGCGTACACACAACGCCAGCAATGCAGGGCAAGACATTACAAATGAGAGTTGTCACAAATCTTTGCTAAGGATATCATTAGCAGCCCATTACCGCGGTGATATTAACAACCTAAGTAACAATGAAATATTTGTAGGGTGAGCGAAAATTGCCGGCCAGGGATGTCCTACCAAAAAATTCTGCTGCATCATTTCAATACGCCCCAAAAAATTTATATATAAATATATGGATGTTTTCATGTCAAGTGAGCGAATTTTTTAAAACGTCGTCTTCTGATCGGGATGAAATTTGCACCAGGTTTTGTCCTATTGGATAGTAGTTATGAATTTTGTGTGTTGAATTTTGACATTTTGGTCAAACGACCCTTATTCCCATCCATATAACTAATTAGCTATTGTATTTAGAAAATTTTGACCAAAGAGTTTTCGATAACTTTTTCTTCAACCTTTTTAATAAAATAAAAAAAATAGCAAAAATATTTTGTTGAGAATTTTTTTTTTGCGAATTAAATTAAAAAACTATATTTTTATTAGGGATGTATCGAATATTCGCATATGCGAACGAGAATTATTCGCATCATTTTAACATTCGCTTTCGCAAAAATATATTTCAGTATTCGCTTCCATTTGTTACAAGTGTTTTATCTTCTTATTCGCTTCACACATTTTGAAGATATTAATACCAATGAAAACCTCTTCCACTTTTCTTCAAAACAGTTGAAAAATAAGCTTGTCCTTGTGGTAACAGGAGGTAAAAATATGGAAAACATTCTTAATACTTGAATATCCTGGGAAAGTATCAATTTAGTTCCTTAATTTTGTTGGTACTAAAGGGTCAAACTATTATTCGCTTTCGCAAAAATGCATATTTCACTATTCGCTTTCGCATTCGCAAGAAATACATTTCAATATTCGCTTTCGCTAAACTCACTTTCGTTACATCCCTAATTTTTATTTTAGATTTTTTTGACTCAAAAGATTAGATTATTTTCTTTAAGAGCTTTGTAGTCTGTAAGTGGGATGGAACTTGTTTATCTATCAGTATAAAGATAAACCTCTAAAAAATAGATGCTGAACCATATATTTTAGAATAACTGGAAAACCATTTGTCGTAATTGGTTCAGGAAAGCTTTAAATAATCCTAAATTAAGTAGCCGTCATCTTCTTCTTATATCATTTTCGCAATCAGCGGTTTCAACGATATCTTACAAGAAAAAAAATCAATTTTTTTGAGAAACTTTATTATTTTTTATCGTAAAAAAAGTCTGATCGGTCTTGAATAAATCGATGCATAATTGAAAAAGTTGTAGCTAATCCAAAAAATTAAATGTGGTTCTCTTTGCAAAATGGGTAGGTAGTACGAGTACATAATAATGTGCGACTGCGAACTCTTTTTTCCAAAAAAAAAACCCCTCTTCCTGCATGGACAGGATCCAAAGTTGTATACGCGGAGTAAAGGTTTTACGAGTAGTCCTTCGGTAAAAATGAGCCCCTAAGAAGCAGTCAAAATATGAAATTAGTCCCCAAAAAACAGTCAAAATGTGAAATTAGTCCCCAAAAAAGTAAAAGTAAGTAAGTAGTATGACATGTAATTTTTTGGAGCCTATCTTCATTCCGCCACAATGTTTACCATAAAAATAATTTGGTCAATGTGTAGAGTACGCTCTAAATATATAATATATATATTTGATGTTGAAAAAATTATATATTTGATGTTGATGTTTGAGATGTTTCTCTAAAGAAATCTTTGTTTCCGTCCAAATACTATTTATTTGGGTCCATTTTTTACGAAACAAATATTTATTTGCATTTAAGTTTTCAGAAAATATGCCAATACCTTAATTTTACGACAAAGTTTTATATTTTTCAGTAATTCAACGTTAAATTTTTCAGAAATGTTAAATGTTCTTTAAAATCCTCTATAATTGAAATGGTATAATATTGGATAAGGATACATTACCTGATGGTAATTAGAGCTTTAAAACAAAAGCTGCTACTTATGTAATTTAAAATTGTAAGATATAACTTGAAAATTATTGAAAAATAAAAATGAAATTCGAAAAATCTGCAACGTTTTGAAAAGTTTTTTAAACAAAATATATTTGGAGAAATTCCTAAACAATAATTTTATTTGTATATAAACTCATATTTTATTTAAATTCAAATTTATTTGCTCACAAATATATAAAATTGAAAAATTTGTGTTCCAAACAAAAATCGCGATTTTGGCTCGTGTATGAAATGATTACAAGAAGAAAATAAACAAATTATCGTCACTGGAACCATTGTTGCCGTGTTCTAACCATAATATGATTTAGTGTGGCTTCATTTGTAAAGAAAACAAATCCGTTGTTCTACCGTAAAATTAGGGGCTATTTGCGGTTTAAATAACTCCTATAAATCTGGTTTTCACTTAATAAAATTGTAAATTTTTATTACTTTTTAAAATTAACCACTGGACATGAAAATTTAGATCATTATTTATAGATTTATATATATTTTTTATAAAGTCACTTTTTTCTCAATTTTAATACAATTTTTAGTGAATTTTTTACAAAATCGGAAATAACGTCTGCAATTTTGGTCCGATTTTTACATGGCTCGTTATAGAACTGATCTCTAGATTTAATTTTTATAGAAAATAAACCATTTCAAGATCGTAAACTTTGTATTTGGTCCCATATGGTTAAAGCGAATTAATTGCCATAAAAATGATCCTACACGCATTATTTCGGCATGAAAAGCTAAAAATCGAAATATGTTCACAAATCCAGAACAAATGTAATATTTTTCGACTTTGAATTTTTATTTTCACATAAATTTGAACAATTTTATAGAAAAATGTAACGGGTTTTCCAATAGGGATGATATGATTTTGAAGTGACGTTTCGGCCATTTGTAATATGTCATGATCTGTCATCTGTTTTTCATTGTATTCAATAGTGTTTACAATTTCATCATGGAGAGATATACGCAAGAACAACGTTACAAATTATTCAGTTTTATTATCAAAATAATCATTCTCCAATTGCTACATTTCGTGCGCTAAGTCCATTTCTTTTAAATCCAAAAAAGACACTTTCCAGTCGTCCAACGACCTTGACACCCATGAACAATATTTTAGCTCCCGTTAAGAGCTATCTATTTGCCATTGACCGATTCCCGACCCGACGTATCGTTAAGGAGCTAGAGCAAATACACATTTAAAAATGATTCTAAGTCCATTTTTTTTAAATCCAAAAAATAATTTCCATTGACGGATTGTGGCTACGTGCCACACAGCAAATGAAACAATTGAATTATTGCGAGAAATGTTTGTAGATTCGATTCAAGAAATTCTGATATTGAATGGCCTCCAAGAAGATGAGATTGACCACCATTAGACTATTTCTTGTGGGGTTATTTGAAGTCATTGGTCTTCCGAAATAAACCAGACTCTCTTCAAGCATTATAAGTCAATATTGAACGTGACATTCATGACATACGACTTGATTTAATGGAAAAAGTGCTCGAAAATTGGGTTCATCGAATTCGCTCCTGCAGAAGAATGGAAAACCCAGTACAAAATGTCACAATTCTTAAAAATTTCAGGTTTTCACGTTGAAATAATATGTCTGTTCCTTTACCTACTACATTTTACTATTTCAACCATTTTTTCGATGTTGTTGTAAAAATGGTAAAAAGTCGTAACTTGTGTGAATAACAATTTTTATTGCAATTAATTCCCTTTAACCTATTTGGGACCAACAAGCAAATACCAAGTTTACGGCCTTGAAAGTGTTAATTTTTTATAAAAATTAAATCTAGACATCAGTAGTTCTATAAGGAGCCATAAAAGGGAAAATCGGATTAAATTATAGAAGTTATTTTCAATTTTGTAAAAAATGTACTAAAATTGAGAAAGTGAAATATGGTCCAGGTTTTAATGTCCATTGGTCAATTCCTAATAGTAATACAAATTGAAAATTTTTTTAAAGTAGAACCCTAATTTTAGAGGTTATTTAATACGAAAATAGTCCCTAAAGCAAACCAAATTTTAATACATATATGCTTTGAACTACGCGGACTTACTTTTGTGACGCCACTCTAATGATTAAGACCGGGCAATAATATTATGTTAGTAGAGACCATAAAATAGTTAGGGCTCATCCATGTAACCATGTAACCATGTAACATATTATGGTAGGGGAATAGCATGTCGATGAATGCCGATGTAAATATAACGATATTTTGAGCATACTATCAGTTATTTCTTGCATTGAAAATGTAATAACAGAAATGCCAGCGGCACCAAGGTTCTCCATCCCTGATGTCAAATGATTTTTCTAATAATGTTTACAACAACAATAACAATCCCAACACTCAAGGACATTTGTCGGTAGACTGTTATTGCTGTTGTTGGAACACAATAAAAGTTGAATTTATCGTTGGCAAACATTCGCTCTGCCAAACAACCCCTCACCCCACTCTCCACCAATTTCTCTCTCCCTCTTTCCGAGTGCGCTGTCATCAATGCGTTTTGTCAAACATTAATGTTACGCTTATTACACCAAAAATGACAAAATTAAATACCGTCAACATCATCATCAGTGCCGCCCCGAAAAGGGTGACTGACTTAATTTATTTTCCTCCAATTGTCCGCAACCGATGCGATTTAAGCGATTACTTCGGCAAGTTTGTTCTCCCGTACCATGTACCACCACCCCATTAGGAATATGGACGGACGGGAGCTCCTGGCATAAGGGGTTGTTGTTACATACCCACGGCTCTTAGTAGGGATCACTTTGAAGAGGAACACGTGTTTGCTTTCCAATATAAGAAACAAACAAAAAAAATAGTCCATTCAAGTATTGTCAACGATTACAAATTACGATTCCTTTTATGGCCACGTTACCGTTTCCGAAACAATAAAATGTCAATTATGTTGCAATAAGGATAACGGGCTATCAGGATACTGATGTTGTCAAAGTTGTTGTTGTACTTAATGTTGATGCTGAGGCGACTGATGACACTAAGGACACGCGCCGATTTGCCTGATAACTCGGGCGACAAGTGCCAAAACATTTTAGCCAGAGTCTATTTCAGGAACACTTAGAGGGTTATTCTAATAACTGCCGCCGCCGTAGTGATACCAGGATTTCTGATAAATAAAAAATCATTTTATTACTCCACAGTAAAACAATTTGATATTAAAAATATTTCTCAGCGAAAGATCAAAGGAGATATGAAAAGAAAAAACTCCAACACGCGACTCTAAAGTCATAATCGATTGCAATATAATTGAAGGAAAAGGGAAATTTATTCAAAGCGACTTAGTTATTGTTTTTGAATAGATTTAGACAGAAATGCATGCAGTACATATGTATGTATAATAGGGCGAAGCCCACGACCGTAAGGCCCAATTTTTGTTGCACGTTATAACCGCCCCACATTGGGCGTTGAGTCAAATTTCCTACCAACCTTTTTATCAGGGCTCTTATAACATTTACATTAATATTTCGAAAATAAAGCCAAATATGGTCTGATTGCCTTTTTTCCACGTGGTCGCATACTTTCGTCCCCTTTTTCAAAGAGCCCAAATATGGTACTCAATTCTTGTGATTACACTTTAATTGATTTCGTATTAAACATTAAATTAAATAATCATAAATTGTCGAAATTCGTACATTTTACGATGAAGAGGGGACCAATTGGCCCAAATATGGTAACCTCAACTAGAAATAAAATTCTAATTTGAAATATATACACTTCTCGGTGAAAATAGGACGTATAACACCATCTCCTAGATATAAAATATTACTGGACTTTCGAAAAAAGGTGACGAAAAGAGCCCAAATTTGTTACTCACTTCTAGAGATAATGGGATTTCGACTTAATTGTTTTTTTTTCTTCAATTCAATTCAGTTTATTTATTAATATAAAAATTAATTTCCTTATTATATACAACGACAAATGGGTTAGGCTTGAGTCTACCTGTGCTACTTAAATATTAATAATGTTTTAATATACAGGGTTCTCCAATAAGAGTGATATGATGTCTTTGAAAAAACCACACTTATTGTTGAGGAAATTCAAAAGTTTTTTATTTAATGTGGAAGTACAATCGATACAATTAAGTTCTAAATAAAACGTCATTCAAATGGCCTCAACGACTTCTTCTGCAGGAACAAATTCGATGAACCGAATTTTCGAGCACTTTTTCCACTAAATCAAGTCGTATGTCATGAATGGCACGTTCAATATTGACTTGTAAAGCTTGATGAGAGTCTGGTTTATTTCGAAAGACCAATGACTTCAAATATCCCCACAAGAAATAGTCTAATGGTGTTAAATCACAACTTCTTGGACGCCATTGAATATTACAATTTCTGGAAATAATCGAATCTCCAAACTTTTCTCGCAACAATTCAATTCTTTCATTTGCTGTGTGGCACGTAGATAGCTCTAAACGAGAGCTGAAATATTGCTCATGGGTGTTAAGGTCGTAGGTCGACTGGAAAGTTTTTTTTTTTTATTTAAAAAAATGGACTTAGCATCATTTTCAATTTGAACGGAAAGTGTATTTTTGCTCTAGCTCCTTAGCGGTACGTCGGATCGGGAATGGGTCAATGGCAAAAGATAGCTCTTAACGAGAGCTAAGATATTGCCCATGGGTGTCAAGGTCGTAGGTCTACTGGAAAGTTTTTTGAATTTAAAAAATGGCCTTAGCGCACGAAAGTTGCAATTGGAGAACGATTAGTTTGATAATAAAACTGAATGATTTGTAAACGTTGTTCTTGCGTATATCTATCCATGATGAAATTGTAAACACTACTGAATACAATGAAAAACAAATGACAGATCATGACATATTACACATGGCCGAAACGTCACTTCAAAATCATATCCTCCCTATTGGAAAACTCGTAATATGAGCCGGTATGACTAAAACATACGGGTCTGTTCTGTAGCAAGGTGATTTGAAATCACGGTGATTTTGAAATCACCGGCGACTTACAATCACTGTTGGAGTTCGAAATCGCCCGGTTTATTATTCATAGCCTCCCAAAAAAGATTGTTCGAAATATGTTCGGGTGATTTCGAACTCCAAAAGTGATGCTAAGTCGCCGGTGATTTTAAAATCACCGTGATTTCAAATCGCCGTGATTACAGAACAGACCCGATAAGTTGAAGGAAAATTCACAAAAAACCTTTCTGAATATAATGGGATTTCGACTTAAAATTAGATCAAATAATAGTATATTGTCGAAATTCGCACATTTTAGATTAAAGGAGGCATATATTGTCCTAAAATACGCCTCTAACTTAGAAATTTACAGACAGAATACAGTTTGGTTGCCTCAAACGAATTATTTGCCGACCGAATTTTGGTAGTTCTGTCTACTATCATGCGATTCCATCAGGACAACCAACATTTTGGTTGTGGTATACTGCTTTTATGTTGACAACAATCATATTTGGTTGCGCCAACTACGAAAATGGTGGCTAAAATTATCTGTTGAATGTTGCCACAACCAACTGTTTTAAAAAATTGGCTGTTCTGACAATTTGTACGTCATATACTACCGACAATTAATTAAAAACAGTTTTCATTAATTTTTATTTTATTTATTGAACAAAAAAACAAACAATTCATAATAAAATGAAAAATTCCATATTACAAATGTATCACTATTATGAGATGTGGAAATATTTGACACAAACTTTAGTACACGAAAAAAACACAAAACTTTTATGCAAATATCGTTTAACCCCGTGTTTACAATTTCATGATTGTTGCTCTCATTTTTTATTTATGTAAAACATTTTGCACAACATATTCTGCATTCCACACATTATTATCCACACGAGATTATTTTTGACTACATATACCGCTCTTGAATAAAATGTTGAAGATTTATTTTATTTCAAGTAATTTTATTTTTTGTTTGTCATGTATCAGCAAACAAACAGCAACCAATCTTTCGTTTGTATTTCCCAAAATAAATTTGGGAAATTATTGGGATAACCAAAAAAGGATTATTTATTAATATTTTTTCTGTTGTAGTTACCCATTTATTCGTTGCAATAATAACACAGTACAACACAAAAAAAATAACAGGGTTCTGTCCATGGATTATGGTAGAGGAGACCAAAAAAATATATACGTATATCGGCGTTTTGAAAGATCACATCGGAATTTTATTTTAGGGGGGGTTAAAGTTTTCCCCCCTTTGCTAGTTCGTGCAGAATATCGGTATATAAAGCTATGTGTTCTGTTCATCTGAGGTGTAGGGTATCTTCAGCAACTTTGTAGCAAATGTTAAGGCCTATAAATGGGTGGAGCGGGGTTGAAATATTCTACAAAAATGTCGGCCATAAAATTTTACTATAAGTGTCAGAACACACCAAAGCCCAAAACTTAACACAAACACCAAAAAGCCGGCCAAATTCAAGATTTCCTGTTAAGGGTTAATTTAGATATTATATAGTGTTAGTACCAAAAAGGTCTTTAAAAATTGATTTTTTTCGGGGTTGATGTGAGAGATGCCAAAAAAATAATGATTTTATTTTACAATTAAATAATATTTATTTTATATTAAATTATAGTTCAGGACTATAAACAAAAAATCTATTAATAACGCATATACAAGGAGAAATACTTATTAAATACATAAGTTCATTTATTTTTAATTCACTTTTTTTCACTCTTGGCAATTCGACGCCATTATCAAACAATGTCCAACATAAATCTGTTATAAGTGACAAAATGCTCTTGCCTTTATAGCGTTTTTCAATAGGAAGACATATCTGATGGAACCGTTCGCCATGCTCATCAGTTTCAGTTGAAAACTGAAAATCAAAATATAAATATATATCTAACAGGTGGCGCAAAAGTAACCTTTCGATGTTATGTTAGACGGGATTGGCGGTCAGCAGCTAACAGCTGATGCACCGTCTGGACTTTGTACAGAAACATCTTCAAATCTTGTACCAAAATTCGCTGTAGAGACCGTCGACTGATACCCATTTGCGTGGCACGTCGTCTGGTCGATGTCGACAGCGCTTCCATGACACCCTCGGCTACAGCAGCAATATTCTCTGCAGAACGGCTACTCCGGGGTCTGCCACGCCTGGCAGCATCTCGTGTTGTGCCAGTCTCTTCGAGGCGAGCGGCTAAACGTCGCAGTGCTTCACCAGTAGGCGTTGGACGGCCAGGAAATCTGTGCCAAAGTCACCGACCGATTATTGGTCAAATAAATAGTCAGCAATATTCCGCGTTCTGGAGCAGTGTAGCGTAACATTGTTTATTAACGTGTATTTCGCATGTGTTTACTACACAAATGTCAAAACAGAACTGACATTAGGGGCCAATCGCAAAATTTATAGCATTTTCTGATAGGAGGATTACTTTTGCGCCACCTTGTATAATCAAATATAAATCAAAACTTGTATTACCTTTAGACCACAGCATCAAACCGATATAGCAATTTCGGCATATATGTTTTGGCACCCATGGCTCATCTGGAAAAACTTCCAGTTCAAAATAAACTTAATATATATCCTCCATTTTGCTCGTAAAAAATGAAACCCTATGTTCCATAAGGGTATGCTTGCCACAGACGTAGCAAAACCAGTCAAGTTTTCCCAAACAGTCAGTCATTATTATTTTTACAAATTCCCTTGTAGACTATTGTAAGAAAATAAAAAGATTAACTGGTTGACCCACGATGTCAAACGTTAACGTTCATAAGTAACGTGCCACTCAAAAGTTCCGTTATGGTAATTTTGAGTGACAAAAATATAATGACAGAAATAATGAAGAAGAACAAAAGTACTCTTGGTAGTTGTTGAATAACAACCTTCTCTTCAGGGCTGGGAGAACCGACATATGCGAGGAAAAACAAATTAACCCTTAACAGGCTATCTTAAATTCGGGCGTTTTTTTGGAGTTTGTGTTAAGTTTTGGGCTTTGGTGTGTTCTGACACTTATAGTAAAATTTTATGGCCGACATTTTTGTAGAATATTTCAACCCCGCTCCACCCATTTTTAGGGGAGTTTTTTACGATTTGTTAAAATATAGGCAAAAATCACCGTTATGGGGGGAAGCTAGAGGGTTAATATATTCCACAAAAATATAGGCCTTAACATTTGCTACAAAGTTGCTGAAAATACCCTACACCTCAGATGAACAGAACACATAGTTTTATATACCGATATTCTGCACGAACAAGCAAAGGGGGGAAAACTTTAACCCCCCCTAAAATAAAATTCCGATGTGATCTTTCAAAACGCCGATACACGTGTATATTTTTTTGGTCTCCTCTACCAGAATCCACTGACAGAACCCTGTTATTTTGAAAAAAGTTTGAAATTGTTGTACAGTGTACTCTTTGGTCTATTGTTACAATTTCTATTGCCAAGAATAAAACATTGGTTGTCACAACCAAAAATCGATCATATGGTACTATAATGTAAGTTTAAAATTGGTTACCACAACTAACCGAGTGTCAATGAAAAAACAATTTTAATTCGATTGATACAACCATCGATTTAGTTGCAAGCATTTTTATTTGATCGCATCCATGTTATTATAGTGGTTTCAACTATTTATATATAAATACAACCGACCGACACACGATGTAGGCAACATACTTTTTGTTGCTAGTACTATCTTTATACCCTCCACCATAGGATGGGGGGTATATTCATTTTGTCACTCCGTTTGGAACACCTCTAAATATTGATCTGAGATCCCATAAAGTATATATATTCTTAATCGTCGTAAAATTCTAAGACGATTTAGCCATGTCCGTCCGTCCGTCACGCTGTGTTAATCACGCTACAGTCCGCAATAATAGAGCTAGGTTGATCAATTTTGGTACAAATACTTTTTATAGTTGCAGGTTGTTTGGGATTGCAAATGGCCCATATCGGTCCACATTTAGATATAGCTCTCATATATAGCACATAACTTGTTGTGATTCCTACTGTTCCCATCTACTATATTTTTGGTGTTTTCGGTGTTATTTTCTTTAGGTTTGAGTTATTTTGTGAGGTCACATGCTATCCATGGTGGAGGGTATATAAGATTCGGCATGGCCGAACTTAACGCTTTTACTTGTTTATTGTTACAATCGAATTCCAACCTGGGTGTTCAAATTCGGCACTGTCCGCAGGGTTTAAAATATGTCATTGTCCCCAATTTCATTCAGGATGAAAAGTATTTTATAGCCTTTCGATTTTAAATCGGAGGTACATATGCATACACATATGGGGGGTTATATCAAATCTGAATTGATTTGGACAAAATTCAACAGGCTGCGTCCCTGACGTGACAAAAATGGTTAGATCGATCGATTCTGCTAGTGATTCTGAGTCGATCGGTATACTTTGGGCGTTAAAAACAGCTGGACCGACACAATCTTATAATATCCTGTTCCACAGAATAGTGTAGGAAATAAACATCAAAGGCAATTTATATTGTAAATATGGCATTAGAAGTCATATTTTCCAAAAATTACAGAAAAACTTTGAAAGCCTCTTCAAAGTTTTTCTGATTACACCTTTTTATAGATTTAGCATAACTTATATAGAATATATGATATAACTACTTGTACTATAGATTCTAATGTGTATTACACATTGGTCCTTAGCAATTGAGATATAGAGATAGGGTACAAAAACCAACATTTTTGGATGACAATAAAAATGTTTACGTAGGTACAACATTTGGAAGGGGTTTTTATTCCTTATATCAAGCGTCTCCAATTCCGATTCTAAACGATATCTATTATAGAGCGACACATAATTGTGTTAATTTTCAAATTTATTTGATTGTCTTAATTTGGCTGGGTGAAGTAGCGATGAGGGGCAGACGGAAGGAAGGGTTAAATAACGATGTCGAAGTGGCCTCATTTAAATCTTTAACATACCAAATGAAATAATTTGCCAGACAAAAGAATTTCCAAATTAGGCATAACTATGTATGTATGTGTGTATGTAGTATGCAGCTAATGATTCCGTTTTGCAACCCTTTCTTTTGTAATACGAGCATGTCTACGTATACACATCTGTATCTGTATTGAGTAGACATCCTTGTAATGGCATAATTTAAGGCAACGTCTAAATAACTGGTCACAATCTTAATTTAACCAAAAACTAAATTGAGCTGTACCTTTTGCAAAGATGTAGTACAAATGTACTATTAATCGCCCTTATTCCAGCTGGCGTCGTCGACGTCGTCACATATATCTATGATATTTTCGTCATATCTATGAAGTTCTAGCTTTGTCATCTTTACGCCAAAACGAATGTTTTTGGTATCCATGAACTAACAAAAACCCTTTTTATAACTTAAAAATATTTAAAAAAATTGCAAAATTTATGAATTCTTCAATCTAAACAGTGTCGACTAAGAATCGACGTCGACGACGCCAACTGGAATAAGGGCGAATGTCTTTTGGATTTCATGTTATAACAAAAAATTCTATTGAGAAAAAAGAAAAGTTTTATATATGTGTACATATTAAAGTTCGACCAGTTAATCGGCTTCGGCCTTCGGCAAAACCTAGTATCAGACCCGCTTTCGGCCTTCGGCCAAAAAAATTGCGATTAGGTGAAGCCGAACATTTTTCCTTATTTACGGACACACCCAAAATCCGGATTTTTGGGTAAAAACCGATTTTCTTGCCTTTTTTCACTTGGACCTTTATAATTTTGCGTCGCCTAGAATGTCAGAAGTCTAATAGGAAGGGACCTTTATATAGGAGCAATATCAAAACAAGGTCCGATGTTCCCCATTTTCACCAGGAACAATTAAGTGCAATATAAAGTGTAAATTCTTAAAGTGTAATTCAGCCAGATAAAATGATAAATGTTTTCTGTAGAGCGTCGATAAATGACATCGGAGGGGACCTTAATATGGGGTCAATACCAAAACATGGACCTATGTACCCAATATGTACTTGGGACGACTAGCTCCAATACAAGGTGTTCATTTTTAAATTTCAGCCAGATCTATTGGAAAATGTGTTATCTAGAGTGTCAAGAAATGACATCGGTGAAGACCTTTATATGAGGGCTTTATCAAAACATTTTTTTAGATTAGATTTGTTTCTTTATTAATTCATTAATATTTAACATATACATTTTTGCATTACTTAATTATATTTTAGATATATGTATATTGAATTATAAAGATATATACTTTGACAATGTTTTTTTATTTTAACGTCTGTCAATTACAATTTAGTGTTATAAAGCAAGTAATTTAGAAAATTTCGTTAATCAACAAATTTCTATATTTCATTGAGTTCTTCAAATAAGTTATTAGGTTTACCCATCCTGTTTCATGCTGACCGTTGAAAATAGCTATCACTTCCAGTGCACTTAAAGCAGTTTTTACGAATGTGCTTTTCCGGAATTCTTTGAGGACTGGACAAACGCCTATAAAGTGATGTGTAGATTCTGGGACACGTAGATTGCATAGAGTGCATAACTTCTCTTCATCTAGAACTCCATACTTCGACGCATCCAGATTCAACATATCGCTCCTAGTCTTCAACAGCAATGTTATGTCTTCAGGTTTAGTATTATTGTTAATGTATAGATGACTTACAGTATAATCCAGACATCTATATATTCTGCTGCTTTTCCGCTTTTTCTGCAGACACTTATGTAGGTTATCTAGTTTTATTGCTACCAAAAAGTTATTGCTGAAGGTACTCCACTGAGGTTGTGTTGGATTACGTCCTGGCCACTCAACATCCAGACTCCTTGAGCCGTTTCACCCAAAAGATATCGCGATCCATAAATATAATTGTTTCGGAAGTCTATTCGTACGATATTTATCGAGAATTTTGTCGAAGTATTTTAGGTGCATCCTCAGAGTATACAAATGGCTTTCCTCTATATATGTCTTCAGCCTAAGCACATAATTAGGTGTGTTTCTAGGAAGTTTTAAAATTTTCTTTAGGAAATAACGTTGCAATTTATCCACATGTTCGAAGTGTGTGAATCCCCATCGATCTGCAAACTGCTAAATATACCTCCCACTTCATGCTTAAATGTATAGACTCTTTGCTAAGTAGATCTTTCCATGTGCTATTGACTGCATATTTGGCTTGAGTATTCCTTTTTTCAGTATGTTTGCTGAAACTTGGCGTTGGGGTGAAAGTTACGCCTAAGTAGTTATATTCATTCACAATTTTTATTTCTTTGTCATTGTAAGTCCATTTTTCATTTTGGTTTAGTTGTCCACCTTTACGAAATACAAGCATCTGTGACTTATCTGAGTTAATTACCAAATTCCAGATTCTGCAGTATATTTCTAAGTTATTTATCATCTGTTGCATGGTTTTGACATCGTCAGCTAGCAAGACAATATCTTCTGCGTACAATATATGCATATACCGCCTTGGACGAAATCGTATATGTCATTTACATATAGGGCGAATAGCAGAGGGGATAAGAGGTAACCTTGCTTAACTCCAGCAGTGGATTGGAAGAATACAGAAAGTTCTTCGCCAGTCCATACAGCATATTTAGTTTCTCTATACATATTTTCTATTACTCGAATGAATTTGTACGGCATTTCCATTTCATAATGCTTATAAACTAGAGCTTGTCTACACACCTTATCAAAAGCAGCTCGAAAGTCTATAAAAAAAACGCATACACCTTCTTCTTTTCAGCTAATTGGAGGCTAACAATTGCTGATAGGTTGTAAATGTTATCACACGTAGAGTAATGTCTCCTGAATTCGGCTTGATATTCATTGATACAATTGCGAGTCTCGGTCCAATTTGAAAGCCATTCATTTAGCATACCCATCATCAGCTTCCTCACGCAATTCATAAATGATATGCCCCTGTAGTTATCAAAACATGGACAAATGTATCCCATTTTCGCTCGGAACGATTAGGTCCAATATATGTAAAGTACTAATTCTTAAATTTCAGCCAGATCAATTGACTTCTCTAGAGAATCAAGAAGTGTCATCGGTTGGGACCTTTATATGGGGGATATCAAAACATGGACCGATGTACCCCATTTTTACTAGGGACGATTAGGTTCAATATAAAGTATAAATTCCTTAATTTCAGCCAGATCAGTTGAAAAATGTGTTCTCTAAGCGCCAAGAAGTGATAATGGTGAGGACTTTTATATGGAGGCTTTACCAAAACATGCACCGATGTGCCCCATTTTTACTGGGAATGATTTGATCCAGTATAAAGTGTAAATTCTTAAATTTTAGGCAGATCAATTGAAAAAGGTGTTCTCTAGAGTGTTAGGAAGTAACATCGGTGGGGACCTTTATATGGGGGCTATATCATGACATGGACCGATGGGCCCCATTTTTAATAGGTATCGCCCCTGGTCCCTGGAATGAATCAGTTTTTGAGCTTAATTAATATATCCTTTTGATCCAAGTGCAGGTCGCAAATATGAAGAAATCTTTACGAAAATTGGTACAGATTAATTTCTTAGTCTAGGAACGATCACTATTGAAAATGAGGCATATCGATCCCCTTTTTGATATAGCTCCTATATAAAGGGCTCCGATATCCATTTTTGACGCTCTCAAGAACGAATTTTCAATTGATCTACCTGAAATGTAAGCATATATATTTTATACGGCATTTAATCGTCCCTAGTAAAAATGGGGAAAATTGGTTCATGTGCTGATATACATTGGCCCCATATAAAGGTCCCACCGATGACACTTCTTGACACTCTAGAGAAATTTTAGAATATACACTTTATGCTGGACCTAATCGTCCCTAGTACATATTGGGTTCATCGTTTCATGTTTTGGTATAGCGCCCTATAAAGGTCCCCACCGATATCACTTCTTGACGCTCCAGAGAACACATTTTTTCAGTTGATCTGGCTTAAATTGAAGCATTAATAATTTATGTTGCATATAACCATCCCTCGTAAAATGGGCCACATTGGACCCCATTTAAAAGTCCCTTATCGATGACACTTCTTGACGCTCTAGAGAACACATTTTTTCAATTGATCTGGCTGAAATTAAAGAATTTATACTTTATATTGCACTTAATCGATATATCCTCCATATAAAAATAGCTTCCAATTAGACTTCTTGATGATGCTCTACGAGACGCATTTTTATACCCTCACTTTAGTAATACGAGGGTACATATCATTTGCTACAGGCCAAAAGTGTAACACATCGAAAAAGTGATCTAAGACCCTAAGTATGTTCGGCGGATATTCGTTTTGGGTCATTTTAAGACGAATGAGAAATGTCCGTCCGTCTGTCTGCTGGCTGGTGCGCACGATAACTCTCGAATGTTACTTCAATTGACTTAAAATTTGGAATGTGGTAATATTTTTTCTATCTCCGGCTAAGTTCGATGATGTGCCATATTAGTCCACTCCTTCTTGTACCTCCCACACAAAGGTTTAATATTTAGTGGAATATTGATTCTGTATTAACTTCTATACTACTTATTAGAATCTTCTGAAATTGTATTATTTACTATATTTATTATTTTACACACATTGTATTATTTTACTAGCGCTATCATCTCGAGAAAAATGGGAAACGTTGCCACGCCCCTTTTGGTACCTTCCACACAAATGGACCATTTTGCATCAAAATTGAACTGCTCATAACTTTAATACAAGTGCATAAAAATACTTGAAATTTTGTACAGTACATATTGTGTTTTTGTAGCGTTTATAGTCCGGTAAAAGATGGGCATTATTGTACAGTCTCTTTTGGTACCTTCCACACAAATGGACCGTTTTACACCAAAAGTTAACGGCGTATAACATGAATACCAGTGGTTACAAATACTTGAAATTTTGTACAGTGTAATGAACCACGCCCCTTTTTGTACCTCCCACACAAAATGACCAAATCATACCAAAATTGAATAGCACATAAACGCTTATAATTCGGCAAAGGGCAATGTATTTAAAGAATCTACTGTTTACCGAAAAATAGGTGTATTTGTCAAATTCCTTCTGGTACCTTCCACACCAATTGACAGATTAATTAGTGTAATGTTATATATAACATTACTCACAAAGTGAGGGTATACCTTAGTCGGTTTACCCGACTGAAACTTTCTTACTAGTTTAACCAACCATACTGAAATTTAAGCATTTGTACTTTATGTTGCATTAAATCGTCCCTAGTAAAAATTTAGTATATTGGTCTGTATTTTGATATACCCCCCCATAAGAAGGTAATAGACGAATTTCTAGGCGGTGTAGATCCTACGGTTTTTAACGAGGTGCCTGAAATTTAAAAATTTACTTCACTTAAACCTGGTATATCGCTGGTCATTGTTAATTGGATATATTCGTTGGAAATCAAGAGAAACTGCAACATAATATAAAAAACACTTGCAATATGCACTAGACCGACGACGACACAAACAAACATTGTTTTTCATTCTTAATTTGATGATGACCAAAGCAAAACTTTTTAATCTTTCCAAATTGGATTAAGTCCCTTTTAAAGGAGCTTCCACCAATGTTACTACTACATACTGCTACCATTATTCAAAGGGGACAACCAAACAAATATTATTTTTTGAACAACTGACCAAAATGTGATGAAAAAAAGGAACAAAAGGATAATAAAACAGTGCAGCCAGTCAGCATCACCAGAGCAAATTTTAAACCGCTCTCAATTCCTCATTCCATGCACCCAACAGGCTGCAACCCCGGATCCTGTATATTTTGTCATTTGCCAAACGTCTGCTTAATTTTCTCTTTCCGTTGTTCTTTTTGTCTCCTTTGAGTTTCTCTATGATTTGACTGTTCGACATGTCGGTGGGAAGAGTGCGGGATGTGTTGAAATCAACAGCAAAAAAAAACGAACGTTGATTAAGTTTCTCTGCATGGTTACAGTTGCCGGTTGCAACTTGCCTTTGCCATGAACCGGAATGACCAAAGGTAACTAAGCTCAACAGCTTTCACATTATTAAATGCACTTAGTCCTGTTGAGTGATGACGTTACGGGGTTTTAATTGCCAATGTCTCCATTGAGATTTTACAGTGAATGTGAAATTGGCTTTAGATAGACTAAAACTAAAGAGCTTAAAAGTTTATGGTAGAACTTTGCGAAAAAAATGTCATGCCATATTTCCACAAATGATATGTTGGGAACGACATAAGGAATATAATAAACAAAAAAGTGTTGAATTTTGCTTACAAAATGTTATATTTTCTGTTAAAGATCCCTAGATTCCTAAGGAGAAATTGGTAGCTTCTGATCATGCACGGATATGAGGTACCATGTGTGGAATTACAGATGATCCAAATATGAAGTTATTAGAGAATCAATATTTTACCAAATTATAACCTTATGTGTGATTGGTTCACTTGTTGTTACTAGGAGGAGTAAACCAATATTGCCATTTTCGAACATAGCCTGAGATAGTATAAAACATTATCATATACCAAATTTTAAGTCCTTTTCAGGACATTTTAAGTCATTTGAGCTACATACGTCCGTCAGTAGGTATGTCTATATAGCTTATACGCACTATAACTTTCGACTTAAAATTTTGTGTGTGGTCTACATATCTCAGGCTTAGATGAACCACATTGATCCACAACTTCTGGCACCTACCCACTGCAGAAACAAATTTTTGTTGAAAACATTAAATGTCACTCCGGCTGGGAATAGAATTCTGATTCCAAGTCATTCCCTCGAACCACGGAACAATTTGAACAGATGTTAAATATAACTTCTATAGCGCCCAGATGCCAAATCGAAAGAAATATACATGTGTAAATGGGGTCTATATATTAATTTGGACGAATTTTCAGCAGTATTCGTTCTTGGATAAAGAAACTACTCTCTGCCTGATTTCGTAGTCATCGGATCAAAATTGACGCCTTTGTTTTGATTAGGAGAACGCAATATATCCCATCCGAAACATTGCTAAATTGGCCCAGAAAGTGCTTATAAATCCATATGGGTGGGCCAAATTTTAATTTTGAAACACCGATTACTTTGACTTTTGATTTGGGCCCTTTGGATTATTTTCTGTGGGGAGCCATTAAATGTTACGCAAAGCATCCAGAGACAATTGAAGCGTTGAAACATGAAATCGAAGTTGCCATTGAAGAGATACGACCCGAAACAGTCGAAAATGTACTGAAAAATTGGGTCGATCGGCCATTATGGCACTTACAATCAAGGCCATTATAACAAGGCCATTATGGCACTTACTAAAAAGGCCATTATGGCACTTACTAAAAAGGTCATTATGGCACTTACTAACAAGGCCATTATGGCACTTACTATCAAGGTCATTATGGCACTTACTAACAAGGCCATTATGGCACTTACTATCAAGGCCATTATGGCACTTACTAACAAGGCCATTATAACGAGGCCATTATGGCACTTACTAACAAGGCCATTATGGCACTTACTAACAAGGCCATTATGGCACTTAATAACAAGGCCATTATGGCACTTACTAAAAAGGCCATTATGGCACTTACTAAAAAAGTCATTGTGGCACTTACTAACAAGGCCATTATGGCACTTACTATCAAGGCCATTATGGCACTTACTAACAAGGCCATTATAACGAGGCCATTATGGCACTTACTAACAAGGCCATTATGACACTTACAATCAAGGCCAAGGTACTGCCGAGCCAGTCGTGGTTGTCATATGAATGATATTGTGTTCCAATATTAAACGACAAAGTTCAACCTTTTCAATAAAAAAGAAAATTTTAAAAAATTATATGAATGAATTGTGTTCATTATTAAATGGCAAAGTTCAACCTTTCCAATAAAACCAGAAATTTGAAAAAAATATCAGTTTTTTATTTTATAGCCGAATAAACTTTTAAATTTTAAATCGCCCACCGTGTACATGAACGATAGGCCTATCCCGGCCACTTTTAGGTGTTACAAGCAAATGCACTAAGTCTGGACTCAGTACTACAGTGTGGTGTAGGATACTTCAAAATTCGTCAATTGACAGTGGTCATGAACTTCAGTTTGGAGACTATGATCATCGTTTGTAGTCGAAGATCTTTATCAGAGGCAGATAGTTCGTCCGGTACCAATAACCTTTAATGCAAGGTCAATGCCATATGGCAGATGTTATAACCTTTTGTCAGGCCGGCGACCTTTGGTGGAGGTCTATGATGTACAATCCAAGGACGCAGACTCTAATTGCGATTTCGTTTCTGGCAAAATGTTGCCACTTCGACTTGAAATACTAGAAAATATTTTCACCTCATAAGTCGTAATAATGTAGTCCCTGAAATTTAACTTAAATTCAAACTTCCAAAAAGTTTTCGAAATGTGCCGTTTTCCGGAAAAGGGCAAAGAAATCTCTACACCTTTTCCAGAAACGAAATCGCCATTAATATTGGTTTCAAAAACTTTTTGTTTTAGGCAAGTGCATTTAATCCGTGGTCAATGACCTTTAATACGGGGTCAATAACTATCAATCCGGTATATGACATTTAATACCGGATTAATGACAATGACTTTAAACATAGGTATATAACCCTTATTGTTGTGTCGATGGACCCAGCCCCTTGAAAATATCAGAGTTTGCTACAAATATGTATGTACATATGTATATTGTACATACATATGTAATTTTCACGGTGTCATGTTTCTTTCTATTAATCTGGTCAAAGAATTGTGATTTGGATTCATTTACCCTTAATCCGATGTCACGACATTTAACCTTGGGTCAATGACCTTTACGTTTAATCCGACTTTAAAGACCTTCAGTTTATGACCATTGTCAGTAGTCAAATTTCTTTATCAGAATTCGATGAACCTTCCACTTTTCCACTGGGATCCATGACCTTTAATGCAAGGTCAATGCCATAAGACAGATGTCAATGACCTTTTTGTCAGGCCAATGACCTTTGGTGTTGGTCCATGATATTCAATCCAAAGACAATGACTGTACCTTTACCTTTAACCCGTACTCAATGAACTTAAATCCATGTACCTTTAATCCGTAGTCAGTGATCTTTAATGCAAGTACCTTTCATCCGTAGTCAAGGACCTTTAATCTGTGCTATGACTCTTAACACTGTGTCAAGTATCTTTGGCTTTAGACAGGTACCTTTAACCCGTAGTCAATGATATTTAATACAAGTACCTGACGTAGGTACGTACGTAGGTATATAATAAACCTCTGCATCAATACATTCATTTATTCGCCTGCAGTAGTGTACACCAAAGACAAATAGAATATAAGAAGACATTCCTTATGGCCGAAACGTCAAAATCTATCAGTTACGAACGAATAGGAATGAATTGTAACACGCGAAAAAACAGTATTCCGCGAACATTGATTTAATTTTTTTTGCACTTATCGATTAATATAAATTTTTTAATTGTGACAATTACAAAAAATTCGGGAAAAACGGCCTGAAAATCCGCGAAAAACCTCACTCGTTGGAATCAAATTCCTATTCGTTCGTAACTGACAATTACTCGCTACACGAAGGAATGTCTTCTTATATTCTATTTGTCTTTGACTGAAACATTGTATTTTTTACTCGATTGACACTACCATAGAATGATCGAAAAAAAAAACAACAAATATTTCACACTGTTTGATGTTCACAATCTAGTCGTGTACTCTGCTTGTTCGGTTGTTGTATTCTTTATACTCGTTTTAATTCGTCAAACGATGAGAACAATGAAGCGAGTACACCAAAGACAAATAGAATATAAGAAGACATTCCTTCTGGCCGAAACGTCAAAATCTATCATAGGAATGAATTGTAACACGCGAAAAAACAGTATTCCGCGAACATTGATTTAACTTTTTTTGCACTTATCGATTAATATTAATTTTTTAATTGTGACAATTACAAAAAATTCGGGAAAAACGGTCTGAAAATCCGCGAAAAACCTCACTCGTTGGAATCAAATTCCTATTCGTTCGTAACTGACAATTACTCGCTACACGAAGGAATGTCTTCTTATATTCTATTTGTCTTTGACTGAAACATTGTATTTTTTACTCGATTGACACTACCATAGAATGATCAAAAAAAAAAAAACAACAAATATTTCACACTGTTTGATGTTCACAATCTAGTCGTGTACTCTGCTCGTTCGGTTGTTGTATTCTTTATACTCGTTTTAATTCGTCAAACGATGAGAACAATGAAGCGAGTACACTGCTGTTTTCTATTTTGAATATCAAAAATATTTTGATTTTCATACTGCAACCAATACATATGCACAGACCATGATTCAATTATACAAGGTTGTGTTACTAGCACAACAACAACAATTCAACAACAACCACAAGGAACTTTGTTGTTGGATTCGTAGTTGAAATGTCAGTCAGTTGAATTTTGAAATATACAAAAAATGTTGAAATGTCTAACATTTGTTTACAAAATCTCAATTACATACATATATTTTTTCAATTTCGTGTTAATATTATGAAATTGTGCCATTTCTCTCAAACAATTCGACGAAATGTTTCATTTGTATATCCTGTCTTTAGTGTATGACGGTTTATAATATAACTTTATATAATTTGCTATTAGTTTTAGGACTTTTTAAGTCATTTCAGCTGGCGCGAATGACAAAAGGACAGCTGCCGCACAAAAGGACTCAATATTGCCAACATTTACAACTCATAACTTGAACACCAGCCAATATATGTACATATACATTTGGTGCAGATTAGGCGAACTTGTCATGTCCCATAACGTCCGCAGCAATCACTAAAATGACTGTATTCTGACAAAGAATGCCCAATATGTCCACGTTTTTATTCGTCTGATAAAATTTTTTCAAACATATGTATGTAGTTATCGCCCCTGTGTTGGTTTTCGCATCCGGAGATAGCGAAATTCGTAATATTAAAAAATTGTGGATTTATGAAAGTGCAAACCAGCATAGGGGCGTACGTTTAATCTCCTATGAATTTAAATTATACAAACTTCATTTTTTATGAGGATATTTGGGGATATATTGATATTTTAACATGGAATTCTGCACATAATTTTTGCTATAACATGTATTTTTGAGCATGCACTGCCAAAAAATAATCCTCACATACACAGCCTTAACCAAAAAATAGTAACGATTGGTATTCCATATCTGCATTCGTCGTCCATCTTTCGAGATGCTAAAAATAACCTTTTTCGCTTCCTTTTATCGCAAAAGCATTCTTTATTGGCTATTTGAAATTTAAACGATTTGAATTTCAATCAATTTCAAATTTTATGACAAATAAATGTAAACAAAATTTGAAATTCAAACATTAACATGACATTTCAACTACTATCAACATGAAAAAAATATAAAGACCACCTGCTAGTAACACAACCTTGTATAATTGAATCATGGCACAGACCTTAAATTATACAGATGTGCCATCAGCCAGAAACGTCAAAATCTATCAGTTACGGACGAATAGGAATGAAATGTCACACGCGAAAAAACAGTTTTCCGCGAAGGTAATTTCAACTTTTTTTGCACTAATCGATTGATATTAATTTTTTAATTGTGACAATTACAAAAAATTCGGGAAAATCGGTCCGAAATCCGCGGAAAAACTCACTCTTTGAACACCTACTCGTTGAAATTTCTATTCGTTCGTACCTGATAACTTACTCGCTCCGGGATGACATATCTTATTATTCATTATTTTTGTACATATGTTGTGTCAAATTCACCAATACACACATATTGCCGTTCCTGCGGCAGTACTCGTCTATGGGGGGCTTAATAGACTATAATCAATCATAAAATTAATTTTGATTTTTTTGATGTTACGTGATTTTGGATTTCAGATGACGATATGTAGGTCAAAAATAATGAATAATAAGATATGTCATCCCGGAGCGAGTAAGTTATCAGATACGAACGAATAAAAATTTCAACGAGTAGGTGTTCAAAGAGTGAGTTTTTCCGCGGATTTCGGACCGATTTTCACGAATTTTTTGTAATTGTCACAATTAAAAAATTAATATCAATCGATTAGTGCAAAAAAAGTTCAAACTATGTTCGCGGAAACCTGTTTTTTCGCGTGTGACATTTCATTCCTATTCGTCCGTAACTGATAGATTTTGACAGTTCTCGGGATGACTTATCTTCATAATTTATAATTTTTGATGTAGGTATGTATGTAATTATTTTAATAATAAAAATAAATTATGTATGGAAAAAGGAATACATACATTTATGCTAAAATCCCGAAATCGAAAATTTTTGACATGGGCCACTGTACGGCCTTTAATTTTGTCGGGGGTCAATGACCTTGAATCAGTGGTCAATAACCATGAATCCAGGATCAACAGCATTTAGTATTATAATTTTCAGTCTATGGTTTTTTATCCGACCAATGATATTAATCAGTCAATTCGATACCTTCATTCCAAAAAATGCTAAGTCGACTTAGCATGTTTTCAGGGACATTTCGTTTTTAAATATTCCAAATTCCAAATTCAGAGCAAAAATAATAGATTAATTGAAAAACTATACAACAGACATCTCATTGACGCTCACGAAAAGAACAGATTGACGAACAAAATTGCCACAGCCCCAAGGATTTACGGATTGCCTAAAATCCACAAAGACGGAATGCCACTCAGGCCAATATGTTCTTGAATAAACGCTCCAGCATACGAATTATGTAAATACTTACTAGACTTTCTCAAGAATCTGACGAAAAGCTCTAAATACAACATCAAAGACGCGAGAGATTTCAGGACCATAATAATTGACACAGAGATAAATAATGATGAAATAATGATATCATTTGACGTTATCTCCTTATTCCCAAGTATACCTATTAATTTAGCTATAACTACAATAGATAAGAAATGGGACATTATTGCACAATATATAAAAATTCCCCGGGAACTATTCATCGAACTATTGACTTTTTGCATAAAGGAGACGAGGTACTTTAAATATGACGACAAAATATATGAACAGAGAAAGGGCATGCCCATGGGGTCACCAGCTTCACCAGTAATCGCTGACATCATTATGGAAGAACTTTTGGACATTACGATAGATAAAATGGAATCTAAACCCAAAATAATGACTAAATATGTAGATGACCTTTTCGCTATAGTGAAGAAAAACGATGTGGATTCAACACTACATATCCTGAACTCTTTCAACAAGCAGATCCAGTTTACCATGGAAAAGGAAATGGATAACAAACTTCCATATTTAGATTCTGTGATAATTAGACAAGGAATTACGCTTAAAATGGACTGGTACCAAAAAGAAACTGCTTCTGGATGACTTATTAATTTTAACTCTAAACATCCAAGACGAACAATAATAAATACGGCGAATAATTTTATAAATCGAGTCTTACAAATCAGCGACAAGGATTATCACAATAGGAATAAATATAAAATTATAAATATTTTACGCATGAATGACTTTCCGGACAAACTGATAAACAATCTTCAGAAAAGAGCAACAAACAAAGAAGGAAGGAAAGAAAACGATAAAGAAGAAAAACCAAAGAAAATGTATAAATCAATGACCTACATCCCTGGACTCTCCGAAAGGTTAAAACATTCTGACATTTATGACAAAGAACATTTTGAACTAGCATACAAAGCGCATACTACAGTAAATCAACTGTTCAGCCAAACCAAATCTGAAGTAAAAAAGGAGGAAAAGTCAAATCTTGTCTACAAAATAAAGTGTAATGGTGACAAGTCCGACATATGCCAGAGGGTATCAGTCGGTACTACTAAAACAAAACTTAAAACTAGACTATCATCTCACAGATCGGATCAGAAAGCTCTTCACAAACCCATTGAACAAAAAACTGCCCTTGCAGCACATTGTACCACAACCGGACACAAACCTAACTTTGACGACGTTGAGATACTAACGCAAGAGAGACATTACGGAAGGAGATACACGTTAGAGATGCTACATATCATCGATGTTTCACCAGAAAAGAGACTAAATTTTAAGAGAGACACTGACGGCTGTGCTCAAATCTACAGGCATACAATAGAAAAACATAAACGGAAAATTAGACAGTAACTAACGAAAGCTCACATAGTAAAGGACTATTTTTTCTTACAACAATATTAAATGTAAATACTTATCGTAACAATGTTTTTATTGTCATTGTTTTATTGTAATAATTCGTGTTTTTGTGTGATAGATTCCCCCTGATGATGACCAACGAAGTTGGCCGAAATATTGGGCAAATAAAGAAAAATAAAGAAAAATAAATAAAAAATAAAAGTATTGTCTTTTATTTATTACAGACCTCAAGCCGAACAAACAATCCAATCATTCCAAATTATATTCAGTCAAAATTTGGTTTTTATCCGTCAACCCAATCAAAAGTTCTTTACAAAGCAGTATAAGTCCTTCGGTTTGCATTATAAAGGAATTCCACACAAATTTGAAAATGACATAAAACTTTGAACGCCTCTCCTGAAAAACTACGTTTTTGCACTTAGCTTGTTTTGCAATAGAGGTATCTAATTGCATTTAATCACTGTCTCTTAATACATACTGGTCAGTGACATTAAATTCAATATATGACATTTAAGCTTGTCTTTTAAATATAACACAGAGTCAATAAAACGTCAAATCTATCCTGGCGACACAAAATCTTAATTGACGAACTTCGTCAAACGGCTTATCACCTTACCTCGGTTCTTCTGCGACCCATCATGGAAAGTCTTGGGTTAAATGAATTAACATTCACAATAAACAAGCAATATGTATGTACTTTAAACATATATGTATTCACAATAATGTTTACAAAATATTTCCCGGTGAGGCTGTGGAGCAGTCGTAGGCAAATAAATAAAATTTGTCGTTATAATAGTGTCTTTAACACAACGGACAATAAAATGCCAATTAAAGCAGCATTAATAGATTTAAGTGGAACTTTGCATGTCGATGATCAGCCTACACAGGATGCTGTTAACGCTCTGACAAGGTTACCTAATGACGTTTTAAGTTCTTATTTAGTATATTCTAAACATTATCTTGCCCAGATTGCGAGAATCGGGAATTCATATTAAATTTGTGACCAACACCACCAAAGAATCCAGGCAAACATTATTGAAACGTCTTTTGGATATAGGATTTCAATTGGAGAAAGAAGAAATTCACAGCTCCTTGAGTGCTGCAGTGGAATTTGTTAAAAAGGAACAATTGAATCCCTTCTATTTGGTTAGCAAAGATGCTCGAACGGATTTCCCCGCTAATGATGCCGACAAACCCCTAGATTCTGTTGTGGTGGGTTTGGCTCCCGATGAGTTTCATTATGAAAATCTCAATAAGGCATTTAAGTAAGTATAATTCTTGGGTTGGTCTTGTCTAAATCGTTTTTATTTTTTTCTCTTAGTATTTTGTTAGCGAATAAAAATCACAAACTAATTGCCATACACGAGGGCAAGTATTATAAGAGGAAGGATGGCATGGCTTTAGGACCAGGTTGTTTTGTCAAAGGTCTTGAGTATTCTTCTGGAACTAAGTCCATATTGATTGGCAAACCGAATGAGTACTTCTTTAAAAGTGCTCTCACTGGGCAGAATATTTCTGTAGAGGATTGTGTTATGATAGGTGATGTATGTAGCGGCACAAGCGTTGCTTCGTTCATATTTAATGTTCATATTTACACATTTTCAGGATACCAAAGATGATATTATGGGTGCCATGAAAGTTGGCCTTAAAGGCATTCAAGTAAAAACTGGCAAATATTTGCCAGATGTAGTGGCAGAACCACCACCTACTGTTATGGTGGAAAACTTTTCCGAGGCAGTTAACTGGATCTTGGAAAATAAATAAATGGCTTTTATATAGTAAAAGTATACTCGTATTAAGAAGACTTCCTATAGAGGCATTAGCCAGATTAAAAGCGAAAAGGATGAGTTTTTAATGGAAATGCTTAACAAAAATAAACAATTTTTATAACAAATAAATTCCGAGGGTAATAACTTCATTAAAGGTAATAGGGCAACATTGTAAGTATCGGACAGATTTGTTTTATGATTATAGGTTGTTTTTGGATGGTCGTAGTAGTATTCCATATCAATTTTATCCCCTCCACTAAGGGGATGGGGCCTACTAAGTAGAGTTGTGTAGTTCGTGAACGAACTAGTTCAATTGTACCACTTTACAGAATGGTATGAATTAGTTCACACAACTCGTTCATTTCAGCACAGTAGTTCACCATGTCTTTTCTTCAACCATGTCATTTCGTTCTCACTTCTCAGCTGTGATGTTTCCAATTTTATGTCATCATGAATGTAGGATTGTACCTATCCAAACGCGTTTGTATGTTCAACTCATTCCATTCACGTTCCAATCAGATTCCTTTAAAAGCGACTGATTTGAAATGGTGATCTAAACGAAATGAACTGCTGAAGTAAAGAGCTGTTTAAGTAAAGTGAGCTAGCTCACCAGATCTTTAGCTTGAGCTGGTGAGCTAAAGTGAGCTGGTGAACTAAATGAACAAACTAGTTCACTCAGTTGAACTGAGCTAAACAGAGCGATCACTTAAAATAACTAAAATGTCAAACTCTTCTACTAAGTCTGTCATTCCCTGCTAACATATGCACATTTTTGATTCGTTATTTATACAAAAAACATTAATAGGTGATTTAATAAGCTCCTATTCTATACTAAGAAGTGGCTGGATAACCTTTTATTTGATGCAACAATTTCAGAGAAGATACTTAAATTTTGTGCAAAAAAACAAGCATAAAAAATTGGGATGAAAATCAAAAAAAAAGAATATGCCGTGGCAATTTAATGTTTTTCAATTAAAAAAACTGTTTTTATGTTTTATTATTACAATTAAACATACTGTAAATAATTACACATGTACCTTACAAACCAACTTAACTACGTGGCTGAAGATTTCTTTTGCAAAATATCTTCACCATATAACGCAGTGATGGCCACCAAACGCGAATCCAAATAGCTGTGTTCAATTTCACAACACTTTCCCGCGCCAGCTAATCGAATTATTTGTTTAACATTTGAGTTACGAGGTAAAAATAATGCTACATTGGTGGAAATTAATCGTGCCAAATCCACCAACTCTGAAGCTTTGATAGGCAGCAGATATTTCTCAATATCATAATCTTTTTTATTTTTATATTTTGGACCTCCCCAAGGAGGACTTAAGAAGACAGTATCAGCTTTTAACTTACCGAAGGAGGCCAATTGAAGGAAATCGCCTAATATGAATTCAATTTTGTGCGAAACATTGTAGATTTTGGCATTGTGTTTGGCCATTTCTAGTTTGACGGGATCAATATCGATGGCTATAACCTTATCGCAGGTCAAAGCGAATTGTATTGCATTACCGCCACTGCCACAAAATCCATCAACAATGATGCTGGTACGTAATCGTTCTGCCAAGTGTTTGGCAACTTTTTCGGGTGTTACTGAAAACCAACTTTCACGATCAAGACGTATACCCTCATCGAAACGAGAAAATAAACTAAATCGTTTACGCCAGTACTTAAGCAGGCCTTTTTCTTCCAGTATAAAGGCGGGCACATTTTTCAATTTACGATTTTTCTTTTTCGATTTTGTAATCACCTTATTACCTATGCCATGAAGGGAGGCATTTTCTTCCTCTGGCTCTCGAATTGCGTCATCCGTTTCAGATTCACTTGAGGCGTTTTCCATATCGGATTCGGAAAATAAATCACTGAAATGTAGATTTTTAAATTGTCGCTTTGACTTTTTACTCGAATTTTGTGGTCTACCTCCAAATGACGTTGGTAGCCCCAATAGTTTCAGTTGTTCCAGCTCTTCTGATAACTGTGCACACTCGTCTTCTCCCACCTCTTCAAATATTTCTTGTTGTATAGGCAGTATTTGTTCTAACGAGTTTTTAAATTCTAAGTAGTAATTGTAAAATATTGTCGTATATAGTAGATATTGTTCCAAGTAGATTTCTTCTCGGTGCTCTTGCCACAACTCATCCCAAGAGTGTTGGTACTCTTCGTCATAAGATATTTGATTGACAGAGGTTGATGGGAAGTCTTCTTTATCCTCCACACCAACTGTATTTTCGTCTTTTTTGCTTTCCTCCTGTGTCACATCTGTTTCATTGGCGATAGCTTTTTCGTCTTTCAGATAATCTTTGTACTTTTCACTCCAAGTTTGAAATACAATTTGTTCACCTTCCTCATTCCAATATTTTAGCCAGTTATCTTGTTGCCACTTTTGGAAGTCTTCCTGTAATTGGATTAGCAGTGAGTTGTGGTCAACATTTTCTTCCAGAATTTGAGAGAAATAAAAAAGTTGTGGTTCATTTGTTTTTGATTCGATAAAATATTGTGTCATCGCTTTCTTGGTCTTTGTGGGAATTGTCTAAAATGTGTATACTGCTTATCCAGTATTCGTATTTCCAATTATGTGATGTCAAATCACCGTCATGGAAGCATTATTTACAATGTTCCTACTGACTGCTCCAACATACGTACTTCCAAGTTACGTGATATCAATTCGCCGGCTCGATTTATGTGAGAGACATACCACAGTTTCACCGCTGGTTTGTAGTGTTCCTTATAGTATTGTAGCAGTTTTTCTTTGTCCTCTGATTTGGTGGTATGATGTATTTGCTCCACCAGTCCTCTGGAAGTTATTGGTGCAGTTTCACAAGGCGTTTTTGTTTCTTCAGGTCTTATAAGTACAACCTCTCCTAAAACTTCGACAAATTTTCCATGCTCTAATATGGGATGAGCATTTGATGATGTTAAAAGTTGTATCTTTAATGTGCCTTCGGGCAGTGAATATTCCCTGAAGGGTTAAAGGGAATGGTAAATTTCCCACATTTTCTGTAATCTGCGTCCATACTTACTCAGGAAGATTGGTTATTTGAATATTCTCCAGAAAAAAATCATCTGTTATTGACCCAAAAACTTTGCCAATTGCGCGACACTTGCCATAGTGTAAAGTAGTATAGTCTTCCAACAAAAGTAGCTCTTCAATCAGAAAGAATTTATGGTATTTGCAATATTTTGGAAGATCTACAATATTATCTACAGCCTCAAAATAGGATTTCGTTGTATCGCCCAACATTGGCATCGACCGAAATATTTTTTTGGTAGTGAGGAACCACAATGCCGAGGACCAAAGTATTGCCAAAATTAATATTTCCAACTATTTATACAATTGTTTACAAAATAAAACACATTTGTTGGGTTGAAATTTGAGATTGACAGACGCCGGACGCTTTGACTAATATTTAAAGGCCGTGTTAGGCAAGCGTAACCGTAACGCCCCCGTAGCGTAACGAGTCAGTTGATTCAATCTGACATATGGAAATCAGTGTAAGTCCAGATTTACACTAGGATATTTTTTCAGCAGATTATCCCCTAATTCTCTTTTAAACTTGCCTCTGCGTTTAGACACGTAATTTTGTTTCGGATATTCCTGTGTAAATTGTTGTTGTTTCAAAGTGCTAGTGAAAAACACAAAACGTTCAGCCCGATAAGCTGAATACGGGAGAGTTTTTTCCCCTCTTGCCGACTGCATCTCTCACCTACAAAACGACGATAATCTGCTGAACATTCAGCCAGTGTAAATCGGAACTAAACGATTATCCAACGAAACCCAAACGTAAACCGACGGATGAATCTTCTGAAATTTGATTTGGACGGTACGTTTACTTTCATTTGCAAAACAACGAAAAACGAAGATATTTATGCGAAACTTTTGAAATGGAATGATGAATAAGTAAAAAACGAGGTTAGTCATGACGCACACGACGAGGCAATTTTTCCCAAGGCAGTGTCAAAGTTTGTAGGAGAGAGAGGCAGGCGGAAAGAGCTCTCTCCTACAAACTTTGACACTGCCTTGGGAAAAATTGACTCGTGTGAATCAGAACTTGCAATTTTGGTTGTGAATGTCAAAAAAAAATTGCTATTTGGCTCAGACATTCACAACAAAATTGTAAGTCGAGATTCACTCAAGGCAATTTTTTCCAAGCAAGTGTCAAAGTTTGTAGGAGAGAGGTAGGCAGAAAGAGCTCTCTGCCTCTCTCTCTTACAAACTTTGACACCTGCTTGGAAAAAATTTCCTCTTGTGAATCAGGACTACATACCATCTTTATTTTATTTTATATTTTCTTGCTCTTATTTACGAGCAAGTAACGAATCAGCTGGTTCAACCTATCTTAACAAAAACGTAACGTAGACGGACGGCGTAATTGCTGAGGGTGTCTCAGTGAATGCGTCAGCGTCTGTCAAACTCGTATCTAAAATGTTTTTAAATGTACTACAGCTGCAAAAAGTCGTATAGGTCTACGTAGCTGTAGTATATTTAAATGTAGTACATTGAAATACATACATTTGAAATCGAGTTTGACAGGCGTCGGACGCATTCATTGGTATTTAAGAGATACCCTAAAATTTGATTTGGACGTACATTTACGTTACGTGCATTTGCAAACAAAAAATAATTGTAAACTAACAATTTACTTACTTAAAACAATTTACTTAAAACAATTTGTAAACTAATAAGTGTTTATTATTAAAGTTTTTAAATTAAATTTTTCAACCAAATTTGCAAATTTTGCTGACGACATTTTCAATTTCAATTTTTATTACAGCATCAATACAAAGAAAGCCTAAATGGCCAATTTAGTACAAATTTGCAATTGTACAAATTTTTGAAAATGTAATTTTTTAAATAAATTTTCTACAAAATTTCGTCCAAATACATTTTACTAGAAAATAACGCCAATAATAAATTTTTGAAAATTTTGTTTTTTCTAGCGAATATGCAAGTATTTTCTAGAATTCTAGAATAATGACAAAAAAAACATCTACGTTCCACTAACTGAGGTATTTCCTGCCTGCACTAACCCGCAATGAGCGTCAAGAACATGTCAACACTGATCAGTAAATGACGACAAGAAGAAGAATTAGCGGCTGTGTAAGTGCACGGAAATCATTATTTTTGTTAAACGAATTAAAATTAAATAATAAATAACTAACGTAACGTAAGAAAAACAGAGAAACAAAACAACAGCAATATGTCTTTCATGAATCCCGTCGATATGGTGGAGGAAGACGCCGCCGATTTGCAGTTTCCCAAAGGTAAATACACGCGTCTCCGTCTTATAGAGCTAGAGCTGCCCAAGCGCCTTTTTTACTAGTTTAGTCTTGAGAAACTGGGAAACTTTCTCTTCCTTCCGAGGAGGGAGGATAATCTTTATCAAGCAATCAATTTATTTTCAGTTTCATCGCATCCACGTCCGAAGAAACGTAAACAAAAAATCATTAATGCAGTGGCAAACGAAGACACGCGTTACACCGTGGTGGATTATGATCCCCTACAACTGCAAAGATTATTGGAACAGCAAGAAGAGAAATCAAGGCGCAGCATTGATCCCGATATGATACCACAATGTGCCGCTTGTCAGTGTAATCTCCAGGAACCCTTTATAAAATGTTCAGATTGTGATGAGGAGTTGTGCCTGCAATGTTTTGCCAAAGGTCGTGAAGTTAGACAGCACAAAAACAATCATGCCTATGTCATAGTCAAAGATGATATACAAATATTTCCCGGTCCTGGATCTTGGACAGCTCGAGATGAGCGTATACTCTTGCAAACACTACAAACGCAGGGCTATGGTAATTGGAATGCTGTGGCCAAAGCTTTACAGTATCGTCATGATGCGGCTCAATGTCGCCAACATTACCATGACAACTTTTTCGGAGGAATGTTTGAACGTTTGTTGGGTCTACAACATGCCTCACAAGCTTATAGCCGTCAGCATACGCCGTACGTTGTAAAAATGCGGTCTGTGGATCCACCACGGCATGACGACATTGCTTCCATGCAGTTTAAAATAATGGCAGGATATCGGTGTGCACGTGGAGATTTCGATACTCCATATGATGTGACGGCAGAGAGTTTTCTCACCACAATTCAAGATGAAGAGGGCCGCATTATTGGTCGGATCGATGATGAGGCGGAAGATGAAGCCTCTGATGAATGTCTAGGAGAGTTGAAATATGCTTTAGTTAAAGCCTACAATCATCGGTTACAGTAAGTAGACAATTATGATTACTTTTTCTAATTTAAGAGGAGTTTAAGAAAAGAAACCAAAAAAATAAATGTGAATTGAAAGGATCAGATCAGTAATTTCTAAAAATTTCACATCACCATAAATTAAAATATAATAATAATCACATGACCGTTTACAGTTTACATTTTTGAGCATGTTATTAAGATCATTTTATTTGGAATAACGGAGTATCTTTGGGATTTAAGAATTCTGAAAAAGAGTTTTTCTGGTAGCTTAGTTAATGTAGCTGCAACTTCTTTATTTCCCTATTGATTTCCTTCAGATTAGTTTTGCATATTATGGCCTAGGTTAGTCAGATTTAGTTCATCAGATTTTTCTATCCCAAAATTAAAGTTAAAAATTTTATAAAAAATGTTTTCTTTTCAAATGTTTTCCCAGTTTTATGACAAAATAACTGATGCGTTGCGTAATATTAAAACATGATACTTTTTCTCCACGCATAGAGAACGCCAACGTCGATATAAAATTATGCGTGAACATGGCCTGATAATGACCAATCGTACCATGGGCTGGATAACAAAGTATGCCGAAGCCTTACGCTCTGAAACAAACTGCAAACGGTTTTTAGCATTTATGCAGCTTTGCCAACCGATGGCATTTGATTTGTTAATGGAAGGTTTGAAGTATTTCAGCGACCTGCAAAAAGCTATATTTCGGTAAGCCAAGTAACAAAAAAATAGTAATGGAATGTATAGCTAAATTCGATTTATTGCATTTCCTCTAGCCTATACGAACTGAGACAAAATGGTGTTCGTTCAATGATTGGCGGTTCTCTATATTTCAAATTGAAAAAGAAACGCTTACATGAACAAAGAGAACGTTTAAGAAATGAACGGCTTCTGCATCAATACGACTGGCGTAAACTAATACCTTCAGAGACTCAAATAATAAACGAGACCATAGCTCCATATTTTCTAACTCCAACTGTTAATCCCATGCCACGTAAGAAAGCCGGACCCATGGATGTATTTGGTAAAATAACTCTGAAAGATATTAATTTTTTCTATATAACTGATAACATGTTGATTTTTCCCCTAGGCCTTCCAGGTTTTGCCAAACTCAATGAAGATGAACGCCAGTTGTGCAGTGTGGCTCGCATAGTGCCTCAGTCTTATTTGGATTACAAAAATATTCTCATTGCAGAAAATACGAAAGTTGGTCACATACGTTTAGCTGATGCTCGGCGTCTCATCAAGATTGATGTTAATAAAACTAGACAGATTTACGATTTCCTTATAGAACATGGACATATTAATAAACCAAATTGATATAAAATATTAATATATACATATTTCCTTTTTGAAAGCATTTTACTTAACTGTAAAAAGGCGCTTGTTTATATTGTTTCCATTTTAACCTTGTTTAACTTTCAAACATTTTCTTGCTCTGTTTTTCTTTTGTCCAAGAATTTGAAAATGCCGAAACACTTTTGATATCGGAGGTACACATGTTGCTAGATCATCGTAAAAGACAAAATGAATCGGCCGATGAGGAACAAGAATTCTCAGATGTTTTCATGAAAACCTATGCCTATACCGACAGTTTTCGAAAATTCAAGAACAAAGAGACTATAGCAGCAGTTAGAAGGTAATTTCGTCATTTTATATATCACCGAATATTTGTTCAAAATATTTTGATTTCTATTTTTGTATTACAGTTTATTAATGCAAAAGAAGTTACACAAATTTGAATTGGCTGCTCTGGGGAATTTATGTCCGGAAGCTCCTGAAGAAGCTAAAGCATTAATTCCCTCTTTGGAAGGTCGTTTCGAAGATGAAGAATTACGGCAGATATTGGATGACATTTGTACTAAACGTAGTTTGCAGTATTAGTGTAATTTTTTTCAGTGTATTTATAAGTTTTTGTGTGATGACTTTGGAATTTAATATACATACATACATATTTGATGATGGTGCATTTATTATATAAAAATAAATGTTTTTGTATATTATTTTAGACAATTTTTATTGAGATTAGATCGGGACTTTAAACTGCTGTTGTTTAAAGAAGTTAATATTTTTATAATATGTAAGGAAGGACTAAAGTCGAGAGGGACAGTAGCTGGAAGCATAATATGTGTTTTCTAGAGCAAATAAGCCAACTCTGGTGGGATCCCTATAAGACTTATTCTGTAATAACGTTGTTTTCATAATACAGACAGTTTTGAAATCACATGGGCGATTTGGTCCAATAAAATTTTTGTATACAGAGCTCAAACTATACTTTAAGGTAGTAAAACCGAAAAATTATCATCATTTCTTGGTATCAGTAGGGAACCCGCCATCAATACTAAAAAAACCAGGGAAATTTAAAAATGTTCGTTTTTTGTGAATTTGGTAAACTGTCAAAAGATTTGACTTTGTAAGCAACCGACCCACTATCATCCACCAAACACTAGGAACATTTTTCGATTTTTGTTTTGAATTTTCGATAAAAGTTTGGAATTTTGAAACGTGGCATTTACCAAGAGATTCTTCTACCCTAAAGAAATTGTTTAATGTGGGCTTTGTTCCAAATAAGCCAAAATTATGGATAATATGGTGAACAGTTAAATAGAGAAAAATATTACCGCATACCAAATTTGAAGTCAATCGGTTAATCATTTCAAGTTATTGTGCGCTCCGTCCAGCAGACAGACGGACGGACATTGCTCAAATGACTTAAAATGACCCAAATCAAATTTCCGCCAAACACTCCGTCGATGTGTTACACTTTTGGCTCGTAGCCAATGATATATACCTTCCTCTCTAAGGTGAGCGGATATTAAATTGTCTATGCATCATAGGAAAGGGTTACAATGTCAACAATTTTTACTAAAATCCAAAACTTAAAATTTTGAAAAGAGGAAAATAGTAGATGGCTTGTAAATAATAGTTTATCCGTCAATATAACCAAAAACAAAGCTTTGATATTTGAGGATTTACGTCTAAATAATAACTTTCTACAGGCCATTGTACCTGTAGAGCAGATAAAGTGTTTAGGAGTAGTTCTTGACCACAAACTTGACTTTGCCAGTTATATTGAGTCTATTGTTTCCTAAAGTGGCCACTTTCGTTACATCCCTACCAAATACACATATAAGTACACAAAGTTACAACACTCTCGCTACCAAATTCTGGAAGATAACTCAATTTCAAAATATGCCTCAAAGGGGCTGGGTCGCCCCTTTAGTCCGATCCCGCCCATTTTTGTACTAATTACATAGACGCCCTCAAATACATATACACAAAATTGCTGCACTCTCGCTAACAAATTGTTTAATGGTGATTTCGTTTGTGCAAAAAAATGTAAACAAATTTTCTACATTTTACTCTGAAACCGCTTTTTTAACTTCGTTTGTAAAAATGGTGCAGCTGTGGAAACGAGTTTTGATTTCGTTTGTAAAATTACAACACTCCGCAAATGCAAAAATATCGCATTTTCCACACTCAGTCCAGTCCACGGTGTGGAGTGTTGCACAGTCAAAAAGCGAACTTAAGATCCAAACCTAAATGAAAGCGTACATTCTTAATAGACTTCCAAATGGCTGTGCAACAATGTAGGTATGGGTTTTACTCACCGCACGACTTTTGTTCGATTGTGCGCATGCACAATAGCAGAGGGTGCAGGGGGGAATTTTTAAAATGTCGCAACATGATGTTGTGACATTATTTTTCAGAAACGAAACCACCATAAGATATCTCAATTTCAAAATTTGGTTTATATGGGCGGGGCTACGCCCATTCGTCCGATCCCGCCCTTTTTTGGGCAAATCACGAAGACTGTCACCAAATACGTATACACAAAATTACAACACCCTCGCTAAAAATTGCTCAAGATATGTCAATTTCAAAACATGGCTCATATGGGCGGGGTCACGCCCATTGGTCCGATCCCAACCATTTATGTTCAAATTACATAGATCATCAAATGCATATACACAAAATTACAGCACTTTCGCTAACAAATTGTTCAAGTGGCCTTCGGTAGCTTAGTGGTTAGTGCGTTAGACTTGGATCCCGAAGGTGCTGGGTTCAACTCCCAGCCATGGCACCGGAAAAATTTAACATCAACATTTCATGTTTTCATCATAATTCGAGTTTCTGCAGCTAAAAATAACTCACCGGGCGCACTACCACTACAAAAACATCTGATCACACAAGTCAACAGGGAAGCTAAAAATAGACATAACACCATGACGACTATTAACAGATATGCAGCACTTCTAGTGGAGAATAGAAACGGCAACACTCAAATAACATCCATTCCCTGATATTAACAGACGAATGTTAATTTACAACCGGACAACATTGAGTGGATGAAAACAACATAAGGTTCCCGCGATAATCGGATATATTGTCAACTCAGCGTCTCCAAGCTGTTACAACAACAACAACAAATTGTTCAAGATATCTCAATTTCAAAATTTAGTTTATATGGGCGGGACCACGCCCATTCGTCGACCCCCCCTTTTTTTGGGCCAATCACATACCACCAGATACAAACATATGCACAAAAAATTGGCTTAAAATACGCGAAAAGATCTTTTCGTTCCACAATCAATGACAGCATTTGTTTACATGTGATGGCACATCCAGTAACTTCCATTAGTTTTGAATAAAATATGTACACAATTTGGATTTTTTTTTCTGATTATTTTGTTTGTTTATGTTGTTATAATATAATCATAATTGAATTATTAATGTATCTTTATTGCATACTACTTTAGTGCTTAATTCTTATAAGTTTTTTCCATTATGAAACTGAGAGAGACATTAAATGCCCTAAGGATAGGAATAAACAAAGTATTTAAGTTAAAAAATTGAATATGAAACTGCATTGAAAAATATACTTACTTGCTGACCATTAGACTTGTATTGTAACGTATTGATTTGTTCATCCTTGGAACGTACAACACTACGCCAATGTTCTTCTTGCTCCTCAGCTTTTTGCATCAGGTCGGATAATGTGTATTCCTGCCGAAGAAAAAGGAGTAAATATTTTAGTAACAAACGAGCATTCGAATTTTTGAATTTTAACTTACAGTTTTTCTAGCGAGTTTTGTCAACTCGTCGATACGAATGCGCAGGATCGAATTCTCTTTAAGTAACTCAGACCTATCGGTGTCACTATTATTATCCCCTCCTCCGGGGCTGCTACTAATGCTGGAACTACTACTCCGACTGCCATTGGCATGTGAGTTTTGGGGAACGGAAGAAGGGCTGTGTGAATTGGTTGATTGTGTAGATTTGTGACTACTGCTGACTTGCTGCTGCTTGATGTGGGTCGACAATACCTGTTCAACCCACTGATCAAACGAAACGGAGAGAGCTGCGCCGGCACAAGCTTTGGCTGCCTCCGGACACAAACGCTGGAAAAGATCACGCATGCGTTTCTGATCCTTAGCGGTATCCGACTGACCTCCTGTCGCTCCTGTCTTCGCAGCAGTAGACAAAAGTTTTTCCTGTTGCTGAATTGAAATTAAAATCTATTAATTTATTTTGTTTCGGTTGTTTTGAAGACATAGTATGTACATATACGAGTATCCTAATTCTACGCACACACACACATACATACAAATATATCTTAGTGTAATCTATATATGTATTATTGTCATGCACTTACAACAACTAAAATTGCATTTTGGCTTTGTTTACTAACTTTTGCTTCTGAATTTTGCAAAGCCTCAACCAATTTCCAGTTTTTAGTGCGCAAATCCTAAAGTAAAACATACAAGAATTGTATTAGTAGAACAGCCATAAGGAGTGAACGAATTGTAAATAATTACACTATGCAACAAAATAACACAATCAAATTTGCTTGCTAAATAATAAGAATTTTTTTCTGTGTATTTTGCCAATTGAATTACAAAAAATTATAAAGTTTTTTCTGAAACTTATCTTAAATTTTCAATATTTCGACTTTATCTTAGGATAGAAACATCGAGCCAAGCTCAAGCTGATAAGTGTTATCATGACATTTCAATGGCGGAAGAGTGATTTAGGTAAGATTTAAAATTATCTAAATTCCTATTGGTGAATTTTCAATTTGCTAATAACATAGAGAAGAAAACAAATCATGTCTGCAAAAAATCTAAAGGAAAATGAAAAAGTTATAACATTTTTAGTAAAACAATGTTTTTGAAAATGGATCAGAAATGTTGTTATTGATCTAAGATTTTTCTGAACTGAAGTATACAGATAGTCCAGATCCTCGTAGATGTGTTCCGTACACCTTTTAGTAACTTTTATAGGGATTTCGTAATTCATATAAAAATGGTCTATTTCATATGAAAAAATCCTTAGATTCATAACATATGACCGATTTTTCCTTTTCGCCCAAAATGAATGAGTATGAAAAGTAGTCCACATTCCTATCCGAAAATATCGTCAAAATAGTGATTGTTACTTTCAACAATAAAAAGTACGATTTTGGTAAATAAAACTTTTCAAGTTTAGTAGGCCAAAATGTTGAAAAATATTGATCACAGCTGTAGTTCCGAATGGTTGTTGCACAGTGTTATCTAATTACATATACATAAGTTAATTAAATAGCAATGAAAACTGGAAGTTTTTGGTTTAACATGGAATGCCGTGTTTTAATCCATAATTACATTAATGAAAAACTGTCTATTGCAATAATCTGCATAATATTTACTCACATTATTCTTCTCTTTTTGTTCTTGCAATTGATGCATTAACTCCTTTTCTCGGCTGGTCAATTTTTCCGATTGTTTTTCTGCCTCCTTAAGTTGCTCATTCTTCTTGCTAATGTCATCTTGAAGGTTATCAACTATTTTCTGCATATCTTGCTGTTGATTTTGCTTTTCATTGTCCTGCAACTGTTTTTCCTTGCTCTTTACTTCTGCCTTCAAGTTTTCGATAATTTTCTGTAGTTCTTGCTGATTTTGCACTTGTTGTTCAGTGTCTTGCAAAACTTTAGCCTTAGTTGATACATCATTCTTAAGAGTCTCCACGATTTTCTGAAGTTCTGCCTGTTCAACAGACTGATGTTTCTTCTCGGCCTCGATGGAGGAAAACTGCTGCTGTAGTTGTAATTTTGCAGCTTCAGAGGCATCCAATTGCCTTTGCTTTTCGGCCAATTGGGACTGAAGACTATTAAGGGTAGTTTGTAAATCATTTTGCTCCTTGGATTGTTCTTGAGTTTTGCTAGAAATATTCATAAGTTGTTGGTTTAAGTCGGAGTTTTTAGTTTGTAGAGTTTCGATCTCTTGTTGCTTTTCTGCGACTTCCTTGGAGTGCACTGAGGATAGTTCATTCTTTAAAGCTTCTTTTTCAGATCTAGCAGATTCAAGAGCATTTTGAGTATTACGCAATTCCAATTTGATTTCATTTAACTCGGCCTCCAATTGGTTAGCTTTTTCCAACTCGAAAATTCTATTATTGGAGACCTGTTCTAACTCGTCACGCTGCTGCTCCAAGACACGCATTTGCTGGGCTTGTGTTTGGATAATTTCGTTCTTTTGTTGTGATTCCTCGACAGCCTGGCGAGAGGCGTTCACAATGCAAGTAAGTTCGCTAATGCATTTATCTTTGAGTGACAATTCGTTTTGCATTATCTGCAGCTGAGCCATAATGTCCTGTGAACCAGTTTGTTTTTCGTGCATAAGTTTAGCTTGGAACTGTTGACGTTCCAAAGTCAAAGTATCGTTAAGAGTTTTAATTTTCTGCTCCAACAGTGCTATATCTTGATCCTTAGTTTGCAATTTCTCCACATAGGATTTAATGGTGCTGCCCATAGTGGCTCGTTCTGTGTTGATTTCAGTGCGTAGCTCTCTTAGTTTGGCTTGGATGCCAATGGAAGCTTCTTGCTCTTCGGCCAAAGCTTTTTCCTTCTCCTCCAATTGTCGCTTAAGCTTCTGACAAATATCATCCGACCATTCAGAATGTGACGAGGGCATATCCTGTTGGCGATTCAATAAGTAATCGATTAGAATTTGAATTTCCGAACGATTTAATTCCGCGCGACGGAAAAGATTCATGAGCAAAGATACACCCACTGTATCCGATTCGGAGAGCTTTTCAAGACCAGCAACAACAGCGTCTTTTTGTTTTTTATTTTGTTTATTTTTCTGCTGAGTTGTCTTTGGAGAATTTTGACGAACTTTCTCCTCCAATTGTTTTACTTCTTTGACGACAGGAGGAGGAATAACCTCAGTGTTGGTTGCAATTTGACCACCATTATTACTTTCGCTAACTGCAGATTTCTCAGAAGCTTGACGATTATCAGATTTTTTACCGGCCTTTTCTTTTTTGTTTTGCTGCAGCTGCTGAGATTTTTCTTCTTTCTTTTCGGATTTCTTCAATTCAACAGCGTCTTTGGGAGTCTTTACATCAAAATGATTGCTTGGTAAGTTGTTATCAGTTGACATAGCTTCTTTCACATTGACTGCATCATTTTTGTGCACTAAAATTCCGGCCTTAGCATTGGCTTTCTTATCCTTTTTATTGCCCTTGATTTGCTTATTAATATTCTCCTTTTCAGCATTGCTGGAGCGCCGGGAAGCCGTTTGACTGTTGTAAGTCAGTACTTCTGCATCGGGTTCAAATTCAACATGTGTCTTGGATAGACCCTGCGGCTCATCATCTACCGAAGGCTGTTCCGATTGGGCATCGGAATCTTCCTGTTGTTCCTTGGCACGTTGCTTTTTCTCACGTTTCATTTCTTTCTTCAAGGATATCTTCTTCGGTTTCTTTACCGTATTTTTTTCCTTGCCATAGATTTTTTCAGTTAGAGCCTTCTTTTCGGCTATGATTTCTTCAAATGTTTTGCGCCGCAAGAATTTATTTATGAATAGTAAAGAGAAGAGTGAAGCCAAGAAGACACAGGCGATTACGATTAAAATGTGTAAATCCATCATTGCATAATTTTGTTATGGGAATTTTTGTTGTTTTTATTTTTCGTCTTCCAGTCCAGTAACGGTGTCCGTGTTTTGAGCTAAAATGGTAGAAAGTAGACTTAGTAGTTAGTTCATCAATCAAAGGAGGGTAATATAAAATACATAAATAACAAGTTAATATAGATAACTCTGGTGCAATAAATAAGCAAAAGCTGAACAAAACTAGGCGACAACAAAATTGTCTGGCACGGACACCTAGTGCGGACCAATAGTACACAAAAACATTTTTAAATTTCAATTGTTGTGGTTTCCCATTTGTTACTATATTTTGGTCTACAAACATCGGGTGATGTCAATTTCAAGGCATATTATACCTCGATACAGTGGTTTGAGTACAGTGGACAAATTCATTTATAATTATTACGATTAGATTTTTGGGGCTCGGAAATTTTTTATCAGGGAAAAAAGTTTTTAAAAATATTAAAAAAATTATTTTCCTTGTTCAGGACCTTTAAATACATCACGGAAATTTATAGCAATCTTAAAGCAAAATGGTTGTTGCATAGTGTTATTGAAATTCATAATAAAATCCTTATCTATCAGTGATATTTTAAGAAAATGAAATATGACGTTTTTCTTATCGCGGGGAAAGTACATACCAAACAGAAGAATTTAAAGACACATAGAATATGATGTTGTTAAAAAATATCACCGCACTCTAAATTGTTCTTTTTTGGGGTAAGAATATACATACATACATATGAATGTATGTATGTAAGCCAAGTTGTTTTCATACATATTTTGATGACGTGTTCCTTTTTTTATGAATGAATTGTAATAAATTCCTCTCATTGTATTTCTGTACGTACACATAAATACATAGTTGATCAGTTTTTTCATACCAACAAGATACCTAAATTAACTGAAAAAGTATTCTTTTTCTCTTTTGTTCGCGCTCTCTCTGTGATTTTGTGGTGCGGTGCGTACATTGTGGCTTACCCAGACGTGTATTTATTCAGGTACTCAAATTAGCTAGCAGCGTTTGATTATAACCACATACAAACATATACACATAAAAGCCGGCCGGCATTAATTATTATTTCCACTAAAACACCACTTCTGCTGATGCGTTTAATTTTTATTGTCAATGTTTGGTGTGAAACCTAGCTCCTCTGAAACAAAACTGAAGTTTTTTCCAGAGTCAACGACGACTCTGCTCTGTCTTGTATATATTATTTATAGAAGACAAGAAAGATGAGAAATGGTAGCGGAATTGGAATGTTACAGCCAGCTAGCTAGCTAGCTAACAATGTACATAAATGCAGCCGTCAAAGACGAAGAAAGTTACCACAAATATTTTAAGAAAAGAAACCCGTTTTCTTGGTTACATCGTCACCATCGTGCATTTCTTCCACATAAACATCCACCAACAGTTAACTCTTTTTAGCCTAGAAGAAAACAGGTTTCTCGGCAAAGAAAAGAAGCCAAAACCTACATTATCTACAAACATTCACTGACCTCATCATCGAAGCAAATCCAAAAACCAAAAAAGAAACGCAGAGAAACTGATATAGCCAAAACAACGAATTTCATTTTAATATATTCATTTAAAAAGGAAATTAACTTCAAGGTTATTGCTCCAAACAAAAATTGAAATTCGCAAAATGTACTTTTCCACAGCCGGTTTTTTTTTGGCTGGGGGAGAAGGAAGAAGGCTATAACTTTTGGTTAATTCTATATACTGTTTTTTTCATCTAATTAGCATTGCTGTCTTTTTTATTGCTAATACAGGTTCGATATTCGACGTAGAAGTCAATGTAATACTCAAAAGTCTTATGATCAATTGATATTCTCCGTTAAAAAGAAGATCTGACAATAGCAATGCGTTTGGATGACTTCAACAGGCGAGCACAAATACGAACAATCTCATATAGACAACACAATCTCAGTATTACACTGGCCAACAGCATGTGCAATAATAATTAGAATGCTCGTACCATGAAATCATGACAACATTTTCAGCGAATTTTATGGTCCACTCTGAGAGAAAAATGAAAAATGCCTGCTGATCCATTATTCCATTTATTCAGTCGATGAGAACAAGGTTGCATGTAATTTTATACCCTCCGCCATAGGATGGGTGTTATTTTGTTATTTCAACACCTAGAAATATTCAACAGGGTCCCATGAAGTATATGTATATATTCTTAAAATTCTAAGATGATTTAACCATGTCCGTCTGTTGTAATCACGCTACAAATCTATGTTACTTGAGATAGGTGGCTGAAATTTGGTACATATACTTATTATATCTGCAGATATGTTTTCATTGAAAATGGACAATATTGGTCCATTTTTGAAAATTGGTGACCCAGAACTTTTCTCACGAACAACGGTCGTCATATGTTTTTATATAATTTAATTTAAATAATTTAAACGAATCAGGCTGACATTATGGGTATATAAGATCGGCATGGCCGAAATAAAAGCCAGTTTAACTGGTTCGTAATTTTTTAACTAAAAAAATAAGAATTCAGGGGAGACAAAATACTTTTTCATAGCTCAGTGCTGGAGTCGTAAAAAAATTAGGCTTACATAGCAGTGTCATATATGGATTTATCTCGAATAAATTCTTGATAACTCTTACTGACATACCCCAAATTTCACAACCTCCGGTTAGAGCTAACTCACAGTTAAAAAATAAAAATTTACCGGAGATTGTGAATTGGCCGTTAGTCGGTAGTTACATGGTCCATTTTTATTTAAAAAAAATGTAATGCTTTGTTAAATGTTTTATTGAAATATCCATTGATAAATAATAAATATATAAATTGTAGCAATAAACCGTAACTCGATTTAAAGCGTTGTTGTTTATTTCAAAAACTTAGATCATGTCAAATGTATGGCTCGAAAATAAAACACTTAGTTACAAATAAACAAATTCTATGATCGAATGAAATTCAGAAACATATATTATTAATACAAAAAAAGCTATGTACATCAGCTAAAGCATCCAGAATGAGCTCATAACTACGTATATATATAAATATATATATAAGTCCATTGTAATGCATGATAAATTTATTTAAGATTTATCTAGGGAGAATTATGGAGACCTTATCCACAAACATTTATGAAATAATTTTTAATTTGTAACTAGAATAATCTTCTGACGTCAGACAATGTTTGACTTTATAATCCTATATGTAGAATGCAAAGTTTATTCAAAACGGTATGTTTATGATATGATACATTTTAAATTAAAAATCAGTTCAATAAAACAATCCAATATTCAAAATAGGCATTCCAATTAATATTTGTCAACACAATCACGAGACATGTCCAATAATCAGACATCATAAGATTTACATAAAAAAATGCCATCAAAGTTTATAATTCAGAAAAAAAACGATGAACAATTCTCCAAACATTGGAAGGAAGGCATCTTTATTGAAAAGTTGAGCTTATCACAGAATTTTAAAACCGATAAACGTTTTGCTAAACATACGACTAAATATTGTTACTTCATAAAAAGTGGCCTTTGATAGCATTTGGATGATATCGTTTTCGAAGTCTATTTTTCTATTTTTTTTATTTATTTATTTATATGAATTACAATACAAAGTAAATTTATATTCCAATTTTTAAAGTCCAGGGAGAAGCAGGGTGACAAAGACCATGTTGCTTGTTAATTTTTGTTGCGACAGACCAGAGCCTCTGGTGGGAATCGAAACCCCGACCCCCAAACTCATTGGCGAGCTCGCTACCAACTCACATACTGGGGCGCTCTTTTTTTAAATTTTCTCAAATTTTTACATTTAAAGTGACTAACAACCCCCAATTTTACAACCTCCATTTTGACAGCTATACCTGAGGTTAGCTCTAACCGTAGGATAACTGAAGATTGTGGAATTGGCCGGAAGAAAGTCCAACCTTAATTCTATTAAATTAGCAGTCATCGTTTTCGTGAAGAAATTGAAAAATTAAATGGAATAACATAACATAACTGATTTACAAACATTTTTTAAAATGACCTAACGATTCTTTTTAATTGTGGATTTTTTATTGGTTTCTATCTTGAAGTTCTTGTTACCATTATCATAAAATCACGATTTAGAAATTGTCCCAAGAATCATATAAATCGGGAACATTTGAAAGTGGTATCCTCGACAAAAATTATCGCCCTTATTCTCGTTGGCGTCGTCGACGTCGTCACATCATTTTCGTCATATCTATTAAGTTCCAGCATTGTCATCTTTACGCCAAAACGAATGTTTTTGGTATCCATGAACTAACAAAAATCCTTTTAAAAACTTAAAAATATTTTAAAAAAATCAAAATTTATGAAGTCGTCAATCTAATCAGTGTCGACTAAGAATCGACGTCGACGACGCCAACTGGAATAAGGGCGTATAATTGTAAAAAATAACAGTGGGGGTTTCTCACATCTTAATCAAAACCCAGAAGATTTGAAAGAGCAACTGTAAAATTTTATCAAGGGGAATATTTTTGCCAACGATACTATCAAAAACTGTCCATGATTTCAATGATTGTTGTATATAAAGATATAGGTACATACATACATGTAATTATTTTTGATGTCAAATTAAGAGGGTGGATTTTTTCAAAAATATTTTTTTAAGTGTTATTATCAAAAACTTGATTAGACAACTACATTTTCTTACAAAAAACTAAAGCGGGATACATAAAGTGTATTGACAACGAATATATGTACATACGCCTACTGTAATTATTGTGTTGAACAGTGTTATATCTTGTAAGAGACAACATTGAAAGGCAACAACAACAACAAATGTTGCAAGTTGCCACGTTGATAAGTGCCATCCATACACGACAATAACAACAGTATTGTGGGCTGTACATACATATCAGTATGTATGTACATGTATTTAACCTATATGGACGACGTTTACAGAGAATTTATGTGGCACAATTAATATAACAATTGTGAAAATGTTGCGCTGAGCGGTCGCCCAGAAAAGCATCAATCTTTTTCTGAAGGAGATTCTTGAATTTAATTACAAATGAATGGCTCTGGTGAAAATGTGTGAAGAAGAAAAAAGATTGGGATGCTTTCTCAAACTCCCTTATGAATCATTTAAAACTGATTTTTTGGACTTTTGACGCATGAATCACATGCAGCTGTTATTTGTTTTTGGTAAATGAAAACATTTCAAAATTACTCATTCTGATTATCTATTAGATTTTTGGGTAAATACGGAAAAACCAAAGGGTATACTACGTACGCACATTCATCCGCATATACACATCTCTCAGGGAAAAAGGGCGACGTACGCAAAGCCGAGATATCTCGCCATACTGGTTCGCTGGTTTGGAAATGTTGAATCCCAAATGCAATGTGTGTTTTCTTATTCGAATCCTAATTACGAAATATTTTCTCGAAATGATCTCAATATTTTATTCCAATTTATATTTTTCCTTCAATTGTTGGTTTTTGCATTATTAGCGGCTTAGGAGGTAGTGACAGCGCAGCACCGCCATTGTTCGTTGCAGAAAAAAGGAACGTCGGCACCAAATAACCAATAACTCAATTCAATAGTTGTGAAAACTTTGCACTTTCAATTTAAACCACTTTTCACTTTCAATTAAATATCTTAAATAGATAATTTTTGATTTACTTACATTTTTCCTGTTGTGTTGTATTTATTTTAACTAGAAAGAATAAAATTTGCCAGAAAATTTCCCAATTGACCCGCTGCACACAAAAAATACAACAAGAAACAACGACTAAAGACGATAACCAAGCCAGCCAAATTTAAGCCGACAAGCCGCCGACCAGTTTCGCAGGCGTTAAAACGTTGGCTTTCGGCGGCAGAATATTATCATTCCCTGCTTTATTTGCTTATCCGTATTTTTTCGACTGCTATGCAAATTAATGGAAAACACTCGAAAATAAGAAATATATTTTTTAAAAGCAATTAAGATTCCTCTAAATTAATTATGATTCCGTTTTATTATATATGATTTTCCAAAATGGACTAACTGAACGTTAGGGCATCTCCTAAATACCGGTGAATGCGTCCTGCGTCTGTCAAACTCGATTTCAAATATATGAAAATGTACTACAGCAACCGAAATACGCACACGGATACGCCGGATAATTTCAAAAAATCCGAATTTGACAGTGCGCTTACACATACAAGGAAAGAAAACAAAACAACAACAAAAGAAAACATAAACACAAACAGATGACAAGCAGCATTTTATGTTTTATCTTGGAACACGAAGTAGAAAAATTTTAAATATTGAATTTGCTGGAAATACCAAATACAAACTGGTAAGAATTTAATATTTTACTGTTATAATTTATATCAAAATGTGTTTTTCAGATTAACAGTGAAGAAATGATTGAAATAGCTGGGACACTGCCCCAGGACTTATGGAATACAAAGGAGCCTCTCCACAAATGTCTAAAAATCAAGAAGGGCACAAGGAAAGCAATTTCTCTGGAGTTGTCAACACCAAGTAAATTCCAAAACTTTACAATATGTACCAGCATTTTTGTATTAATGTTTATTAATTCAACAGAAGCGTGGGGAACCTTTTCATGCTGCTTGGACGCAAGGAATCCATTTCAAGAACACATTTTGATTCCGGTCGGATCTAACCTAAGAAAATCGTTAGTCCAGGTGTTTTTTCTTCCTACAATGAAGCATGTGACACGAGCTTGTTCCGAATAGTTTTTATTTCCATAGCTTTACGATGCTGCAATTGAATTCAATGTTCAACGAGGCCATTGGAAATATCAATTGAAACTGGCCAATAAACAATTCTCTACTTTGAAGCATGATTATAAGATAGAATTTGATTTAATAGCGACACTGCCATGTGATATAAAACACAATTTAGTCCCAACATGGCAAGTGCCGACAGCTTCCATAGATTTGGTTGTCGTTTACAAAGTCAGGAGGAGAATTACAGGTCTTTACATTTTGCACAACCAATAAAGAGTTTAAGAACATTAATTTGACTTCGGTGGACAAAATCAACATCTTTAGATACTCCACGATATATTAGCAATGTTTCCGTTCGTCTCTAATGAAAGACAGCATCTTGCATAACAAACAAATTAAAACATATAACTACAATGCTATAGAAATTTTGTAGTTAAAAAACGTTGTGTCATTGGGGTGTATACACAATAATACTGCTCGAATGCAAACTATCAAATTGCTTCAGTGCAGCTTCTACAATCTTTCCTTAAGAAAACTTAGTTAGAAGGTTGAAAATTAATTGCTGTCTGAAAATGATTAATTGCTGTTCGAATGCCTCCTGGTTTTGGAATATATTTAAATTCCTTCTTCTTTGTGGTTTGTCCAGAATATTTTCAAAACATAAATCATCCATAATATAGATATTACTCTGAATATCCACTCCAAATGTAGAAAAACAAAATTTTTCTGAAATGGGGATGATAAATCAGCTGTTTTTTGTTTACTGCGTATTTCGGTACAGCGCGCGTTAAAAATTATCCATCATGCGTTTTTTTGACAGACGCAGGACGCATTCACCGGTATTTAGGAGATGCCCTAACAGACATAATAAAAGAATTGGCTTAGGGCGAGGTTAGTTGCAAACGATACTTCAACGTTTTGATTTACGTTCAACATTGGTTTACCCGTTTGCCCCTTATGACCAGATTTACACTAGGATATTTTTTTCAGCAGCTTATCCGCTAATTCTCTTTTAAACTTGCCTCTGCGTTTAGACACATAATTTTGTTTTGGATATTTCTGTGTGAATTGTTGTTGTTTCAAAGGCCGAGTGAAAAACACAAAACGTTCAGACCGATAAGCCCGAGTACGGGAAAGTTTTTCCCCCCTCTTGCCGACTGCCTCTCTCCTACAAAACGCCGATAATCTGCTGAACATTCAGCCAATGTAAATAGGGACTATGCACCGATCATTTTTAATGCTAGATACACACGATACAACCGTCGCATCAACGTGTTTCGTTTCTTCGCAAATCAATGGGCAGCATTTGCTTCAATATGGCTGTGTTACAACGGTTGCATCGTTTGTATCTAGCATAAGATCGATTTAAAAATGTGCTATCTTGCAGCCAGCAATTCCTGAATAATTCAAAGTTACTAATGGTACTGATTTCATCCCTGCGTGTGATAGTCCCCATTTACATGGTACTTTTTTTTAAGTAACTTATCGGCTTATTCTCTTTTGAAAAAGTATTTACGTTCACACGCGTACTTTTTTTTCAATACTTATACTTATTTTCATTTGTTTTGTTTCGGCTTTTCCTGTGTGAATTGTTGTTGTTTCCAAGTGCGAACGAAAAACACAAAACGATGAGTACGATAAGTACGAGTACGGCATACTTTTTTTCCCCCCGTTTCCGACTGCCTCTCTCGCCCACAAAACGCCGATAAGTATGCTTAATACTTAAAAAAAAGTATCATGTAAATGCAGACATAGTCTGTGGCAGCACCAAGACCGTCGTGTTCGAATGACAAACAATCTGGCAAGGTTGTAACGAACCAGAGGAGGAGAAAACAACAGCTGATTCCTAGAGAAGTCTTCGCCGTCAGCGGTAGCATTTTTAGTAATACTTCGTAAGATTTTGTGAACTAGTTTTAGTAATAATAAATAGAATTAGATAGTTGTTAAATGTAAATACGAACGTCTTATTACTACATCGGTAACTATATTGGTGACCCCGTTTTTCACGCACAATCTGAAGTTGTATTTTTTACATTGCTACAAAAACTTCTTTGAAGCAGAACAGCGAAAAAAACCTGAAAGCAGAGCAGCAGCAGCGCTTTTAAAATTTTCAACGTTTTTTCATGCATAATTTGCCAAAATAGTCAACGTTTTTGCTTATGCATTCCAGACACAACTTGAGGCAACGAAAATACTCTAATTACAACGAGGAATCGCTCCGTGGTGAAGATATGGAATTTTCGACAGTAGCAGTATAAACATGTCGGAAATGGAAAATTTAATTCAGCAAATAGAGGCGCTACAACGTGAAGTACACTCTCTTCGACAGTCATCAGTGAACGCATATGAAGGACAGCGATCGAACCTGCATAAAGTGCATATTCCAAAATTCAACAGACAAAATCCGGAATTATTTTTTGCTCAGGTTGAACGTTCATTTTCTCTCTGTGGTGTTACAACGGATACGGGCAAATTTGATGTGGTTTCTGTGCGCCTTGAAGACGACATACTCTTGTCGGTTGAAGACCTCATAACAAATCCGCCGTATGACGACAAATATTCTACATTGAAGGAGAGACTTATTTCGAAATTTTCTGAGTCTTCCGAGTCTAAATTGCGACGTTTATTGCAAGGTGGTGAGACAACAGGTATGAAGCCGTCGGAAATGCTATCCCACATGAGACGTTTGGCACCTGGTAAAGGAAATGAAACGATTATTCGGACACTATTTCTCTGGCAAATGCCAGATTCGATTCGCCCTCTATTAACTGTGTGGGAAGAGGAGGATTTAGACAAACTAGCTAAAAACGCAGAAAAAATGTTGGATGCTATAGGAAATACTGTGTGTGCTGTCTCCGAGGCGCCACCACATTCTGATACCAACATTTCGATTGACGCAATTAATTCGCCTGTGTCTTTAGCTGATATTTGCAAGACTTTAACGGATCTTTCTGCTAAAGTGGACACCTTTCAAGCGAGCAATAAAAGCAGATACGGTCATCATCGATCCAGATCTCACAGTCATTCACGTTCAAATAATAGACCTTCTAACAACAAATTGCTTTGCAGGTATCATCAAAAGTTTGGAGATTCTGCCAAACATTGTAAACCGAATTGTCTACGCTACAACACTAGTTCGAGAAGAATAATAGGGCTGTCGTCAGTTAACACGGCTGGCGATAGCGGCAATGACAACCCAGTAAAGGAGAATCGTCTACATATCTACGACACATGTACAAAGTCTCGATTTTTAATTGATTCCGGATCAGTGGTGTCAGTTGTACCCCCATCCTTAATCAGAACAACTCTAAAGCCGTCCGGCATGAGACTTCTTGCTGCAAACAGCAGTGAAATACAAACTTATGGTAATTGTGTTCTTAAATTAGACCTAGGTCTACGTCGTGAACTCAAGTGGTTGTTTACCATTGCCGATGTTCAGTCGCCCATTTTGGGGGCAGACTTTCTAATTCATTACAATTTGATGATTGATTTAAAACGGAAATGCCTCATCGATAATACGACAAATTTAACAAGCCGTGGTGAAATTCGTAAAACCAAAGATTTTAGTATTTCAACATTATCGCCATCGACCGGTCCCTTCCATGAATTACTGAAGGAGTTTATTGACATCACAACTACTACTTTGACGCGTAAATCAACGAGTGATGCAATTATTGTTCATAACATCGAAACAATCGGAAACCCCGTTGCAGATCGTCCACGAAGACTTTCTGGAGAGAAACTTGCAGCTGCTAAAGCGGAAATTGACTTCATGTTGGACAATGGTATATGTCGTCCCTCCAAAAGTCCGTGGGCTAGCCCGCTTCATATGGTGTCGAAAAAAGATGGTGGTTGGCGAGCGTGTGGGGAATACCGAAAGCTGAATTCCAAAACTGTACCTGACCGATACCCAATTGCCAACATCAACGATTTTTGTGAGAAATTATATGGTAAGTCAGTTTTTTCTACACTCGACCTTGTTAAGGCTTATTACCAAATACCAATGGCTGCAGAGGACATCCAAAAAACAGCAGTGTGCACCCCTTTTGGACTTGTGGAATTTTTATATATGCCATTCGGGTTGAGAAACGCCACACAAACCTTTCAGAGGTTTATGGACTCCGTTTTGAGAGGTCTTGATTTTGTTTATTGTTATATTGACGACATGATTGTTATATCTGAGTCTATTGAGGAACACCAAATACATTTACGGCAGATTTTTGACCGCCTTCGACAATTCGGTCTAACAATCAACGTCAATAAATGTAAATTTGGACAATCTGAAGTACAGTTTCTTGGTTACATCATCAACGGCAATGGTTGTACACCTCCAACAGATCGTGTTGCCGCTATTGAAAATTACACCAAACCTGAAACTATTTGCGAGCTTCGCAGATTTCTCGGTGTCGTCAATTTTTATCGTCGTTGCATCCCACATGCCGCTCAGCTACAGGCACCACTCAATGAATTCCTTAAGGACTCCAAGAAAAATGATAAGAGGAAGGTTCCTTGGACACTTGAAGCTGAAAATGCTTTTGCATCTTGCAAACGCAGCCTTCGTGAAGCAACTATGCTAGCTCATCCAGCACCCAATTCAGATTTGGCCCTTACAACCGACGCATCAGACATTGCCATTGGAGCTGTATTGGAACAAAAAGCAAATGACATTTGGCAGCCACTCGTCAGATAGATTTGGCAGATATTTTAGTCATTTGCTGGAGGCAAGACATTTCATAGTTCGGACCGATCACAAACCGCTCGTCTATGCATTTTCGCAAAAACCAGAAAAAGCCTCGCCTCGACAATTGAGGCACCTGGATTTCATTTCGCAATTCACGACAGAAATTTTGTACTTGTCCGGTTCTGAAAACGCAGTGGCAGATGCACTGTCCCGCCTTAACGCAATTTCAATGCCAACCTCAGTCACTCTAATGGAACTGCAATCAGCTCAAGAGATGGACGAAGAGTTGAAAACTATTTTGGATGGCGCAAATTCTTTAAAACTTCAAATAGTACATTTTGATACGACATCAGTATACTGTGACGTATCCACAGGATATGTTCGAATGTATGTTCCTGAGTCACTACGTCAACAAATCTTCAATTCAATTCATAATCTTTCACATCCTGGCGGCCGTGCTAGTCTTCAACAGATACGTGAGAAATACGTATGGCCTGGAATGAAGAAACAAATCCTAAATTGGTCTCGGAATTGCATATCGTGCCAAAGAGCAAAAATAACCAGACACAACCGCCTTACTCCAGACAAGATAGATGTCCCAGACAATCGTTTCGATCATGTTCATTTGGACATCGTGATAATGCCGTTAGTACAGGGTTATAGATATTGTCTCACCATGATCGATCGATTTTCACGATGGCCTGAAGCTGTTCCTCTGAAGGACATGTCGGCCCAGACGGTCGCGACTGCATTTTGGTCCAACTGGATTTCACGCTTTGGTTGTCCTAAGACAATTACGACAGACCAGGGCACACAATTCGAGTCCGCGTTATTCAAGGCCCTAGCGAATTTAATAGGTTCGAAACGTACTCGAACAACTGCTTATCATCCACAATCGAATGGAATGATTGAGAGATGGCACAGATCTTTCAAAGCAGCTTTAATGTGTCATTCACAAGTATCGTGGGTCGATATACTTCCAACTGTTTTGTTCGGATTAAGGACAGCTGTCAAAGAGGATCTTCAAGCTTCGCCTTCGGATCTTCTTTATGGTGGGCACTTACGGTTACCTCAAGAATTCTTCACCGAATCAGAAATTCCTGCCGATTCATCTGATTTTTTAAGGAAACTTCGTGAATACTTCAACTTCCTGCGACCAATTCCAGTGTCTCACCACAACAAAAACAACATGTTTATTTTCAAGAACCTCGATGATTGCACTCACGTTTTTCTTCGGACGGACGCAGTACGAGGACCACTTGAACCACCTTACACTGGACCGTTTGAGATAGTCCAACGAATTTCAGATCGGTTATATACGATACGAATTAAGAACAAGGACGTGAACATATCGGTAGATCGACTCAAGCCAGCTTTCGTCATCAATAATACTGAGCCTGAACATCCTCAAACAACACAAACACCTCTACCGAGTCCTCAAACAACAGCAACACCTCTACCGAGTCCTCAAACAACAGCAACACCTCTACCGAGTCCTCAGACATTATCTCAAGACTCATCAACATCAACTCAGAGTACACAGTCCACCGAACTTCCAATTGTGCGGAACACACCAACTAGGAGAATATCGTTCCAAGCGGATCGGGTATCGGATCCTGACTTGGTCACTGGAGAGGGAGTGGCTGTGGCAGCTCCAAGACCGTCGTGTTCGAATGACAAACAATCTGGCAAGGTTGTAACGAACCAGAGGAGGAGAAAACAACAGCTGATTCCTAGAGAAGTCTTCGCCGTCAGCGGTAGCATTTTTAGTAATACTTCGTAAGATTTTGTGAACTAGTTTTAGTAATAATAAATAGAATTAGATAGTTGTTAAATGTAAATACGAACGTCTTATTACTACATCGGCAACTATAAGTCTAACAAAATCCGCGAAATCCAAGCAACAAAACTGATCTTTGAAAATACTAAACAAGCAGCACAAGGCTTTAGTAAGCAGCGGAGTAATGTAATTATCTATTTTCCTATATATTTTTTTAAATAAATACTGTTTTTTTTTGTATTTGCTTTTCAATCAAGCTCGAGGTCTGATTGAAAAACAAATACAAAAAAAACACGTAAGATAAAAGGTCGAATAACAAAATAAAAATTTCTAAAGTAATAAATACTGTTCTTTTGATATTTTTAACTAAATTATTTTTTTTCGCTCGAAACGCAACGCGGTGCTAATGTTAACGTAAATCAAAACGTTGATGTAAAGTCGTGCAATAAATCGCAACCTTGCTTTTGCCGCCGAAGAAAATTGCGATTAGTCGTCCAATATTGTTTTACGTATTTAATTGGAAAACATGTACGTAACGTCAGTTAACTAACATATGACTAGTTAATTTTTCTTTATTTCCACTATCTGGTAGCAATGGCGTCATGAGTTGCGAAGAAAGAACAGTGCGAAACAGACAATAAATTCGTGAAATGTATTTCTAAAGCATAAATATACTATTCTATGTTCAATTGTTTACACTCTTTTCGCAAATATTAAAATAATTTTCTGTTTTTGTTCTTCTTCTTACCGCCAATTCACAGTAATTGAAAACAATCTGTCCAAAAATGAGATGCCATACTGCGAAATATAGAATTCCCAATCTGGCAACACCATACTCGATTAAGACAGGAACACAAGCACCAAACTTTATCGGGAACTAAAAATGCTTAAAAGTGGTTAGATCCCCATACAAATTAAGCACCGATTGGTGTAATGAAAACACGCCTAGTGAAAATCCGCTACTAATTGCTTACGTGCCAGTTAGTGGACGTCAGTTGTTTCCGTTGCAAAGTGCTAAACTAACTTGTAACCAGCGTTACCGTTGTGCGACTAAAGTGGCATATTTGCCCCTTTTTTTCAGCCGTGCTACTTTTGCGCCCCTTTTATTTTTTGATACTAAATGTGCCCCTTTTCGCTTTTTGTGCCAATTTTTTGGCTTTTGTAAAAAAATCTGCTTTTTATACTCTTATGACAACACTTTCGTACTAACGTACGGAAATGCCAAACGCGCTACGTTCTGAATTAGGTTATTTAATGGGATATAAGCATATGTTAAAACGATTTACATTTATATTTTGTATGTGTAAGCATATGAGAATCTATTTCCACCGTTTCATCTTATTGGTGAAAATTCTGCGAATAGGTCGGCGTCTATGCAACAATACAATTAATTTGAGTGTTTTCTTAATTGTAACAATATATGTGTTTATAAAAAAACCCAATTTATTTTTTATTTTTTATTAGGTTGATGTACATAAATATAAGCTTTTTTCTAAACAGATTTATTGTGAGATCAAAAAAACTCAATACAAAACACATCTGTCCCAAGCACAGATCTAATGTATGTGATATATTTAGTGTACATCATAAGAAGTTTTGTATAACATTGTATTTTTTGTTTAGTTTTAGTGTAAATGAATGAATTTTTTAATGTTACCTACTTATTTTGTATGTTAAGCTTTGTTTTTTTATTGTTGTTTTCTTTAAATAAAAACCTTAAAATTGATCCCACTTTTTTAATGATCGGTTGCCCCTATTTTCGAAAAAATCCCCTTTTTGTGCCCCTTTTTGAAATTTCCCAACGGTAACGCTGCTTGTAACGAAAACATTAGGCATGTTTTAGAAAACTTTTGAAATGAGTAGAATATTACCATATTAGATTACTCGAAAAGTGATGATATACATTAAGCTATGTATAGACGATTGTCAGATCAGACAATATTTTGTGAACATTCAACTTTTTTTTTAACGAACGTTCCCAACGCAACCACTCTTACCCGCCCCTTCCGACCGAGGGGGCCACATCGCCATGACGTAGGGATTGCGTACACACCATGATCCGGACCATGGCGGGTTAATAGTAGAGGGTGGAAATACCAGCTACAGAAAATTTTCAACAGCCGGCACATGCAAACAATAAAATTAGACTACTTACATATTTAAAAAAGATATTATTCTAGATCTAACTACATCAATGTCAATAACTTCATATAAAGTGTTAAAATCCATGCACATTCTACGAATGGGCTCTGCCGAAGCATAATTTGTACGTTGAAAATCAATATGTAATAATTGGTAATATCTGGAAGGTCTACAAGGTACATTGAATCCAATCCTAGACAAAATAAAATTAGAAGGCACATCACCATTTATAACTTTCAGCACCATGGTTGTGTTCAGCATAATACGTCTACTCTTGAGAGTAGGCAGTCTTATCATACTCAACCTGCTAGTATAGGGTGGAAGACTAAAATCACTATTCCAATGAAGATGTCTTAAAGCGAATAATAAAAATTGTTTTTGAACCGATTCAATCTTATCAACGTAAGTCCCGTACTGGGGGTCCCACACCACGGACCCATATTCTAGAATAGGTCTAACTAGTGACGTATACAACTGCCTAGTTACATATGGATCTACGAATTCTTTCGCCCATCGCTTTATGAAACCAAGCACGCCATAGGCTTTATTCACCATTGTAATTATGTGATTATTGAAATTGAGTTTAGGATCCATCAATATACCAAGATCCACAAAGGATTCAACAGTATATAAATTGGAACCATGAAGACTAAAACTGGATGGAATCGCCCTCGACCTAGAGAAACACATATGTTTACATTTCTTAAGATTGAGGTCCATGCAATTTATATCACACCAATTTCCAAAATTAATCAAATCATTTTGAAGGAGCATTGAATCTTCAGATGTTTTATATGAATAAAATATCTTAACATCTGCATACATCAGTAAATTTGAACTAGAGATTGAATCAGGTAAATCGTTGATGAATAGCAGAAATAGAATGGGGCCAATATGGCTACCTTGGGGAACCCCAGATGGAACCATGATCGGATCAGAGCAGGATATACCAAATTTCACAATCTGAATACGACTATCAAGATAAGTCAATATCCATCGCAATAAGTTGTTACTAAAACCAATAAGATTTTGTCTTGCAACGTTGGCAGAAAAGTCATTGGGCAAAGTTCATGTAAGTGACAATGGCTCCATTGTCAGAGAAACATTTTATCGGCAACACTGTCTATAAAATATTTTTATTGGCAACCCTGCATACAAATATTCACAAAATATTTAGGTTGATAGCCTTACAATTTCATAACTTTAGTATGTTCACTGACTGAAATTTTTAACTTTTTTAAATTTTCAAAGCCCAAAAAAGATATGCAAGAATTTTCGTTCTTCCTATCGGCAATGCATTCCTTAATCTTTAAACATTTTAGATATTACAGGGCGCTTACTACGAGCCTATTTCGGGATCTGTAGTACAATTCCATAGTCTGAATTTACATGATACTTTTTTTTTTAAGTATTAAGCATACTTATCGGCGTTTTGTGGGCGAGAGAGGCAGTCGGAAACGGGGGGAAAAAAGTATGCCGTACTCGTACTTATCGTACTCATCGTTTTGTGTTTTTCGTTCGCACTTGGAAACAACAACAATTCACACAGGAAAAGCCGAAACAAAACAAATGAAAATAAGTATAAGTATTGAAAAAAAGTACGCGTGTGAACGTAAATACTTTTTCAAAAGAGAATAAGCCGATAAGTTACTTAAAAAAAAGTACCATGTAAATGGGGACATACATTCAAAATCGCGTTTGACAGACGCCATATGCAATCACTCTAGCTTAAGTTGCAATCTGCGACTACACTCATTGCAACCACCGCCGTTGCTGAAAATATCTGAGCCTACATTTTACTACTACCGGAAAAGCAGTTTGTATCGAGTACTCGGTACTCATATACACGATACTTTCTCATTACTTTCGCATTTTTCAGTGCAGTTTTCGGAAAAAGGGCAATGCAAGTGTTGCACTTTTTTGCAGAAAAGAATTCGCCATTAGTCATTATCTGATACAATTCTGTTTTTGGCTTTCTTTTGCCAAATTTTTTTAAGTCGTGTCTGGCGCACTACGTTTCACATACGTTGGGTATGTCTTATGGGGCCCGCAGGCGTACGATACGTTTCCACTAAAAGTATTTTGGCAACATGACAGCATTTTTAGCAACATGACAGCTCGCTGACAGAAATTTTGGCTACAGACCTGCGTGAAACCTGCGTGAAGATACCCGACGTCGGTAACTTTCGATAACTTCCGATAACACGAATTAACAGGGTGACCAAAAGTTGCAACACATAATGTCAAATAACAAAATGTACGTGTGTATGTATGTACGTATCAGCTGTTTTTGGACGATTGACAGAAAAAGTTACCGACGTCGGTCGGTGGATGACAGATGTGGAATTGTATTTTTTTAGAAAATGTGTAAAAGTAATATGCTTTTTTGAAAAAAAAGTGAACATATGGAATAAAAGAGGACATTGCACTGATCATTTTCGTGTACCATATGCCCCTGAAATATCTAATCACACCGTGTAAATTGTAGATTTCTACTTTGCCCACTGGTGGTCAGGACACAAAACAAGTCCTGGAAACTAAACGGGGATACAATATACTCCTAATTTTTCAGAGCTATACGAGGATACTATTACGAACATTTGTGTGTATTCAGAGTTTCCAGAATCAGTTTCTAACTTCGCGAAAATTCCAGATTTCGGTTTGACCACTGGTGGTCAGGACACAGAAGTCGTCCTGGGAACCAAACGGAGATACAATACACTCCTATTTTTTCAGAGCTATACGAGGATACTATTACGAATATTTTTGTGTCTTTAAAGTTTCCAGAATCAGTTTTTAACTTCCCGAAAATTCCAGATATCGGTTTGACCACTGGTGGTCAGGACACAAAAGTCGTCCTGAAAACCAAACGGAGATACAATACACTCCTATTTTTTCTACACTACTAGAGGATACTATTACGAACATTTATGTGTACTCAGAGTTTCCAGAATCAGTTTCTAACTTCCCGAAAATTCCAGATTTCGGTTTGACCACTGGTGGTCAGGACACAAAAGTCGTCCTGGAAACCAAACTGAGATACAATACACTCCTATTTTTTCAGAGTTATAAGAGGATACTATTACGAACATTTGTGTGTATTCAGAGTTTCCGGAATCAGTTTCTAACTTCCCGAAAATGCCAGATTTCGGTTTGACCACTGGTGGTCAGGACACAGAAGTCGTCCTGGGAACCAAACGGAGATACAATACACTCCTATTTTTTCAGAGCTATACGAGGATACTATTACGAACATTTATGTGTACTCAGAGTTTCCAGAATCAGTTTTTAACTTCCCGAAAAAGAAATGTCATCAAAGATGAAGTCTTATAAAAGAAAACTTAAGAATGATGAACTTTTTTGAAAGAAATATTGGATTTTACTGTTACTTTTTCTAAATTTTAAGCCTCTTTATTTTTGTATTTAAAGTGATATGTATTTAGTGATATATGTCTAGACTTTATTATTCGATTTACACATCAAAAGGGTAGTGTAGTCATGCTCATATGCGTCATTATGTTACTTAAGCGAATAATTTTATTTAATTTAAAAATACTTGTATTTATGTTAAAAGCTGAATGTTCGAGGGTTGCTATTTATATATCTGGCAATGAATTTATTTTGTTACTGTGTGACAAAATTTATATTTATTACATTATTGTACAAAAATAAGCCATCAAATATTATATCTGTTCCTTTACTTACTACATTTTACCATTTTTACAAAACAACATAGAAAAAATTGTTGAAATAGTAAAATTTAGTAGGTAAAGGAGCAGACATATTATTATGATGATGATGTCAGTTTATACACAAATTAAAATATTAGTTACTCTCGTATAGCAGATAATATATTAACTACTTCATAAGAATTTATACTGCACATAAAGTATTTTATAAATAATTATAAATATTTAGTCAAATTTGCAATGTTCATATGACTGAATTTCCGCGCATGGGATGTAATAAGTGCAGGACTCACTGCCTATTGATTTTTCCATTTGAATTTAAATTGGCTATATATGTTTTCTCCTATCACATGTTACAAGTCTTCTATTTAATATTCTGATGTTTATGTTTATTGATTTTGAGAGATGAAGTTTAATGAAGTAATAAACTTCGACAACGCCAGTGAAGCAGTCCTGACCACCAGTGGTCAAACGGAAATCTGGAATTTTCGGAAAGTTAGAAACTGATTCTGGAAACTTTAAAGACACAAAAATATTCGTAATAGTATCCTCTAGTAGTGTAGAAAAAATAGGAGTGTATTGTATCTCCGTTTGGTTTTCAGGACTTTCGTGTCCTGACCACCAGTGGTCAAACCGAAATCTGGAATTTTCGGAAGTTAAAAACTGATTCTGGAAACTCTGAGTACACATAAATGTTCGTAATAGTATCCTCTAGTAGTGTAGAAAAAATAGGAGTGTATTGTATCTCCGTTTGGTTCCCAGGACGACTTTTGTGTCCTGACCACCAGTGGTCAAACCGAAATCTGGCATTTTCGGGAAGTTAGAAACTGATTCCGGAAACTCTGAATACACACAAATGTTCGTAATAGTATCCTCTTATAACTCTGAAAAAATAGGAGTGTATTGTATCTCCGTTTTGTTTCCAGGACGACTTTTGTGTCCTGACCACCAGTGGTCAAACGGAAATCTGGAATTTTCGGGAAGGTAGAAACTGATTCCGGCAACTCTGAATACACATAAATGTTCGTAATAGTATCCTCTAGTAGTGTAGAAAAAATAGGAGTGTATTGTATCTCCGTTTGGTTTTCAGGACTTTCGTGTCCTGACCACCAGTGGTCAAACCGAAATCTGGAATTTTCGGGAAGTTAGAAACTGATTCTGGAAACTCTGAGTACACATAAATGTTCGTAATAGTATCCTCTAGTAGTGTAGAAAAAATAGGAGTGTATTGTATCTCCGTTTGGTTTCCAGGACGACTTTTGTGTCCTGACCACCAGTGGTCAAACCGAAATCTGGAATTTTCGGGAAGTTAGAAACTGATTCCGGCAACTCTGAATACACATAAATGTTCGTAATAGTATCCTCTAGTAGTGTAGAAAAAATAGGAGTGTATTGTATCTCCGTTTGGTTTTCAGGACGACTTTTGTGTCCTGACCACCAGTGGTCAAACGGAAATCTGGAATTTTCGGGATGTTAGAAACTGATTCCGGCAACTCTGAATACACATAAATGTTCGTAATTGTATCCTCTAGTAGTGTAGAAAAAATAGGAGTGTATTGTATCTCCGTTTGGTTTCCAGGACGACTTTTGTGTCCTGACCACCAGTGGTCAAACCGAAATCTGGAATTTTCGGGAAGTTAGAAACTGATTCTGGAAACTCTGAGTACACATAAATGTTCGTAATAGTATCCTCTAGTAGTGTAGAAAAAATAGGAGTATATTGTATCTCCGTTTAGTTTCCAGGACTTGTTTTGTGTCCTGACCACCAGTGGACAAAGTAGAAATCTACAATTTACACGGTGTGATTAGATATTTCAGGGGCATATGGTACACGAAAATGATCAGTGCAATGTCCTCTTTTATTCCATATATTCACTTTTTTCAAAAAAGCATATTACTTTTACACATTTTCTAAAAAAATACAATTCCACATCTGTCATCCACCGACCGACGTCGGTAACTTTTTCTGTCAATCGTCCAAAAACAGCTGATACGTACATACATACACACGTACATTTTGTTATTTGACATTATGTGTTGCAACTTTTGGTCACCCTGTTATTTCGTGTTATCGAAAGTTACCGACGTCGGTATCTTCACGCAGGTTGGCTACAGAACAGCTGCTACAAGTATTGTCAATAATAAGATATTTCTGATAAATTTGTGGGAATAATCTTGGACATAGTCTCAGTTTCCGTATATGTTTCTGAGGAGTTCAAATTGAAGAGTAATGCTCCGCTGAAAGGTTCGGAGGCAAAGAAATTAAGTGATGAACTTCCAATTTAATGTAAAGCAAAAATATGATTGAAATTAAAGCGAAATTAGTAAGAGCTGATTCCGCAATTTATGCGACTGGGGAGCATGTTGAATGTTTGATTGAGTTTATTCACAAGACTGCAGCAAGTCGCACATCAGACAATAATAACACGGTGGAAGCCCTTGCCTGGGCCTCTGTCCAGCTGCATTGCTATAGGAAGACAAATGTAAATGTTAGCCACCAGGACAAAATGTTGGAATTGAGTGAAATGGTGGGCCGAACTGCTTTGGATGCAGTGACACAAGCTCCAGGTGACATTGTCATTGCCACAAAACCCAAAATTTTGTTTTGTGATTTGAAACTCCAACCCAATGAATCTAAGATATGTAAGTAGTGTTACAAGCATAAAAGCCACGTCTAAATTTTCAAATTATAGATTTCTTTAATGAGTTGGTGCCAAGGGATGGTCCTCCTACGTATAGAGGTCACGACATTAAGTATTTCTATAAACTAACCATAGCTACGCAAAGGGTGAAATCAAAAGTGCAAACACTTACAGTTCCTATAAGAGTATTGCCTATACCACTGATAGCGAGGCCAGATGAACTGCCCATAACTGAAGAAACCAATGATGAATTGGCTCCTACAAATCCATTCCTTGAGAAAAGAGAGATCACTGAGTTGGAGATATCGTGGCATCATCTAAAAGTACTAGAGTTTAAAAATGCTGATCGCGCAACAAATAATATTTTTTTATTTATTTTCAGAATGTCAGCGCCAGGCGAGCTCCTAAATTCTACAGAATATCAAACAAACGTGGATTTGTGGGAAGATTTTGCCTATTTAAACCATCTTACAAATTGGGCGAAGACATCGTAGGGAGTTTGGACTTTGCAAACTGTAAAGTACGTTGTGTCCAATTTTCGGTAAAACTACAATCTCAAGAAATTTTACTTAATAACGGGGTCAACAAGAATACAAATAATGATTTTAACGATGCTTCGTCTGTCAATTCTTTGGACATGGCTAGTGTAGCTAGCGGTGTAGGATCTGAATATATGCATAAATCTTCTACTTCGGCATCGTCAAAAGATAATGAAGCCAACATTGAACCTACGGGAAAAGTAACAACACATGCCATCAGTCATCAGGTCAGTTTATGAAGAAGCATTAAAGCAAAACCAAGTGTAATAAATAAGATTTGTCCTTTTTTATCAGGTCAGTTATGCTCTGCTGCAGACTCAAGTAGTCGTACCCATTCCTTTGCATATAACGCCATCTTTTCGCACCGATTCCGTTGAAGTGAAATGGAGGCTACATTTTGAATTTGTTACCAGTACAATGATGGACTTTGGTAAAGCGAATCCCGAAGTTGGCGAGCTACAGGCTCCGACGGAGATACCCGTAGAAACTATGGTATGGAATTTGCCTATAACGATTTTTCCAGCCAATCCACTGCAAATATATGCGCCCTCTGAAGCCTATTCACTGTTGATAAAATGATAAAAATTTTGCAGAGATTTATGATCACATTTTTTATTTGTATGGAATACCTTAAAAATGTAAATCGAATGCCTCTACTATTTTGTAAATAACTTTTGATGGGGTAGACGGATATAAACACCACATTTGGCACTTAACTGCAAAACGACGACTTAACTTATATATGTTACATACGCAAATCATATTCTTTTCGAGAACTTTTCGATCGAAAACCATTTTTAATTTTTTTAACAAGAAAAAGTAATCATTGCAATTAATTAAAATCTATCGAGATTAGCTGTAAAGAATGTTTTAAAAGAATCTACTTTTGATGGGGTAGACGGATAAACACCACATTTGGCACTTAACTGCAAAACGACGACTTAACTTATATATGTTACATACGCAAATCATATTCTTTTCGAGAACTTTTCGATCGAAAACCATTTTTAATTTTTTTAACAAGAAAAAGTAATCATTGCATTTAATTAAAATCTATTGAGATTAGCTGTAAAGAATGTTTTAAAAGAATCTACTTGAATTCAACAGAAGCTTATACTCTTTTAAAGATAATAAAATACAGATTTCGATCGTAAAGTACTCAACATCGATACCGTGATTTGCCCCCAGTACTAATAACATTTAAGATCAGATTGTGGAATTGGATTTTAGTTATTTCCAACATACCGCTGATTTTGGCGAATTTCAAAACTATAAATTTTAGAGGAAGACAACTGTATTGTAAAAAGTTCAAAGGTTATTTCACCTCATTCCATTCACTGGTTAATTTTATATAGGACTTTAAAAAGCTTTCGAATAAAAAGACGATCTTTGGATGTGAACCAGCGAATGTAAATAAGTATTTTTCTTAAACATTTTCCAAAATATTCTTATTAAAACTAAAATAATTGTCTTATATTTGCATTTAATTATATTGTAAATATATTTTGCTTTAAATATATACCGAATTGGTTTGTGTAATAGTTACCGTAAAGCCGAGACACTGACTAGAATCCAACTTTGCCCAGTTTGGTATCAGTTTTGGGATTAGCGGTTAGGTTTTGTACAGTCACAATAGTTTCATTAATATGTGTTTGTAACTCCCGCAGACTTTGAATTTGCAACAAACGTAATATGCGTACTGGAAAATCTAAGTTGGGATCATCTGGTGAAACTATATCATTGCCTTTCTCAAAGGGGAAAGGGGTTCCAATGATGGGAGCACGATTTCTGACACCAGGTGCCATACGCTCCTTAACTATGCGGGCAATTGCTTCCAATTGTAGTAAGTGATTGGGATGATGAGGTATTTTAAGCTTTGCAGCTAAAGAGCGAACGCCGTTTATGAAATCTTTGTGTTGAACTATAAAATACAACAAATTAGTAAAAATACATTTATTTTAAAAGTGCTATCAGAACTTACAATCCATATTATCGAAAAAGTTCTCATTTTGTATACTTGGCTTTATGGATTTATTACTTTGCTCTGCCACTTTTTCAGAGCTTAACTCCTTGTAGCTATCGGGTGTATCCAGAAATTCTAAACGTATGGCATAGCTAAGAATCCACGAAAGTTCTTCCAAGGGCGTTTTAAATTTGGGCATGCCCAGATCAATTTTATATTGCATATATGAAGCTTCCCATTGATTCATATCATTCACTTTGCGAAGAGGCTCACGATCTTCGATTTTGTACGTTCGTATCTTCTGGTCTTCCAACCATAAAATTGTGCTAGCAAATACTTTTCGGTCTGTAATAAGAAATAGATAATTTATTTAAAAGACACGCCATTTGTGAGACATTCCCTACCGGGAGGATAGCATATAACAAACTGAACTACCCAAGATAAAAATTAAACAGCGTAAGTTGTATGGAGCTCCAAAAATGCGTAAGTTGTGTGGAGCTTCAAAAATTTTCTATTAAAACACGCAAGAGTCCCGAAGAAAACCTAATGGTGAATACGTTTCTGGAAAAAATGTTGCTCCGTCGACGTGAAATAATCAGGGTTGTTGTGGAATCCGATTTCTGTCGAAATCGGAATTGAAATCGAGAAAAAAAAATAACTTTCTGTGACACAAAATTTATGTTTTTTCTCGTCGTGGAATTCGACTGTTGTTCGAATTGGAATTGAAATAGAAAAAATAACCTTTTGTGACACCAAAGTTATTTTCTTTCTCGGTTTCAATTCCCATTCCGACAACAATCGGATTCCACAACAACCCTGAATATAAAATATTTGCACCTTTTATATCGAAAATATTTATTCCATCAACTTAGTTCCAATTTTCAAAAATGTTAGAAATTGCAATTTTCGGGAAAAGGACAAAGAAAATGCTGCACTTTTTCCTGCATCGAAATCACCATAATATTTTTGACAGTTCGCTCATGTTCACTGTGCTTCGAGACCGAAAGATGAAATCGGTTTTCGCACGAATCAGCGGATGGGTGGGCCAATATGTGCACAGTTTCAAATTTAAGTCTCTTATAAGAGCTTTGGAAAGGAATTCATAGAACTTTTCGCACACTGACCAATTATTAGACAAAATTGACTACACAGCGATCTGGGCCGTGTGTGCACTTGCAGTTCCACCAACCAATGTGTCTCATATGGCTTCGAAATGTTCAAGGTAATGCACAAACACAGAAAACTATATATAATTACCATTATAGTTCAATTTATCGGGAGTGGGGTGCTCCAGCGCTTCCAACTTTATTTTCAGCATAATTATAAGATGAGCGAAATCAAAATCAGATAGAATGCCGTGCCGGTGACTATACCACAGCTTTATTTATATGCTAAAATTATAAATTAGGGTTGCCATCATTTCTTTACCATCTATCCAATTCTGCTTGTCCCCTTTATCGCTGCTCTTTATCACTTTCTCTCATTTTCCTTTTCGGCTGCTCTATTACAATCTTTTGACATTTGAGAAGATTGGTAATTTTGACACTTGACAACGTGAATTTATTTTGTAAACATTGTAAAATATGGCCCTGCTTTCCGTGAAAAAACAATCTCCTGAAAATGGTAGATATATATCGTAAAATTTAATTGCTTCCATACCTGTTATAACTATTTGTATTTCCATTTCAGCTTCTGACGATTCAGAGGAAGCCATATCTTCCCAAGAGGAGGGGTCCGATGATGAAGTCCAGCAAGGCAATAGCGGCTGGGCGGACTCCATAGCAAAAGTTCTAAGCACGAGTAAGCCGAAAACAAAGAAAACATTGGTTTTGTCTAGAGCCAAAAAGATTAAGGCTGGCGATAAGAACAAAGTCGAAGCAGATTATGGTTTTGAAGTAGAGGGTGAAATAAAAAAGGAAGAACCCTCTAATGACACCGAGTTAGAGAGTGAGCTGAAACAGCCCAGAAACCAGAAGCTTGATTTGCGTATAAAACCATCCTGGAAGGACATAGAGCGCGAAAGGGCTCTGCGAAAAGTAGCCACCAAAGGAGTTGTACAGTTATTTAATGCTGTTCGTATTCAGCAAAAAGATCTCCAGCATCAGTTGGACGAAGCAGGTCCCCTGGATAGTCGTAAGGAAGCCGTCTTAAATAACATAAACAAACGAAAATTTCTGGATGTTCTTATGGGAGGCAAACGCGCCAAATCGGAAGCTGTTGATAATCCCGTTAAAAATGAACTGAAAAAGGAAGATGAAAGCAGCGACGATGATGATGATGACGATTATGATAATAAGAAAAAGAAGTCGGAATGGAACGTATTACGTGACGATTTCATGACCAACAAGAAGAACAAGCATTGGGACGAAGAGGATGAGGATGAAAATGAAAATCCCTCAAGTGGAAGTGAGGAAGACTAGTAATTAATATACATATTTTTAATAATAAGTTTGTAGTTAATATTATTTACAAATATATGTTTACAAAATATTTTTGTACCAACGGAAATTACTACTGGCCATCTTTCTTTGATTTCAGAAATTCCATGTTCAATAATCGAGCAATGCCTAGGGTAACAGCACCTGTAAATCAAGCATAATTTTGTAAGCAATTTTTATGTTAAAGGATATTATTACGATATAACTGGGGTTCTTTGAAATAACCGCCCAACTCAAATAACCAAAATGTTCAGGAGAGCCAAAAAAGACTCGCAGTAGATTTTATACTAGATGTGCATAGCTGAGAGTTGAAAATTCACCAAAAATTGAGCATATCTAGGAGTGTCGTTTATGGATCGATATATAATGATTAGCTGTTTTCATTTATAATAAAATCTCGATATCACAGTTTCTGACATAGGCGGTTATTCCAGAATACCACAGATATAGACGTGGTCTGATACAGTGTCTACTATGTTATTTCGTGTAAAAGTGTTTTTATTCACTCATATTCCAATTGCCGCCTTTGACACAATTATGGGGACGACATAATATGGTCCATTTTTTGTATTGACTGACTTAAAAACAATTTTCTTAGAAGATAACAAAATACGGTGCATTTTTGCATACAAAATGCAATGAAACAACAAATATATGAATGGCTCAAATGCCAAGCACATTATTTCATTGTTTCTCATATTTTTTATGGAGTTATTCGATTTGCCATTTCTGTTTTTTGAATGTGTTTCGAATCCGAATTTTTACCTGGGAAATTTCTAAATCAGTTCTTTTGTCTTTTAATGGTGCTCCTTGAATAAACAATGAAAACGGATGAAAAATATCAAGGCTAACTTGTTTTCATTTTGGATTCATCCCGCTTTCGGTTGTTTAAAAAATTTTACACAAATTCTAGCTAATTTTTGCAATAATTCGTTTTTTGACGTTCTACTTATAGGATGTATGGTAATCCATACATGGCAAACATACATATGTATGTATGTATATGAAAATGGATGTTCTAGAATATTTTCGCCCGAAATAATTTTATTGCAGTTTTAAATAATCAATTAGTGTTAGATTTCACCGGGGCTGGCATACAATTTGTTTCCCTTTATTTTTATTCCACTTGGGAAATTAGGGCTTCAACAAGATTACTCCAAGTTATTCTAGCGTTACACAAAAATACACATGGCAAAAAGCTGTTTTGTCACTTTCCCTATATATGGAGCTAGCATCATAAGAAAGTATACGAATAATCATAAGAGTAGCTGCACGGATAAGTCTGAATTCAAAACTTCGGTGCTGTTGCTCGTCTCAAAATGCTCTTTAGACTGTTGCTGGTATGTACATGCTTTTTTCACACTACGTTAGTGATATCAATTCCTCGTTGAATATCACCTTCTTACCGGCTGAAATCGATTTCATCGTGTAGTTTTCCATAGATTTTCGATGTCTTGCCTGATAATAGATGTATGCTCCTATTCCTATAATACTGAATCCACTTATTAGACGGCAGGATAAGCAATCGTCTGTCTTTGTGGACATTTTTGCCTCTTCTATGAACAAAACAAAACCAAAAACAATAAATAAAATTGAATTGAAGTTGTGTGGGTTGCCATTCTTTTTGGAAAGATTACATATTGACATTTCAAAAGCAGGTTACACTATTACAAGGTATCGCAATATCGTAATACTTGTATTGGTTTATTTTGTATCGTTTTTGCTGCTTCACACGAGGCAATTTTTTCCAAGCAAGTGCCAAATTTTGTAGGAGAGGGAGGCTGGCGGAAAGAGCTCTCTCTCCAACAAACTTTTACACTTGCTTGAAAAAAATTGCCTCGTGTGAAGCAGGACTAAGCAACGGAATCTTGGGAATATTTGTGAATAATTTGCGGTTCTTGTTTTATTCCCTGCTAAACTATTTTTTGCACACAGTATTTTTTGCAACTCTGATTTTGAGTAGTGATTTTGTACAAGTGATTTACCTTATTGACTGTCCCATGGTAGAAGCCATAGATTCTGACAGTTACTGTCATTTTAATCATTGCAATTTTTTGTTTTGATGTGAAAAATATTAAAAACGATTAAAAAATCTCCTTCAGTCATACATGCAAACAAAAGAATGCAACTATTCTTCTGAGTCATCCGTATAAACGAAATTATACAATTGATAACAACGAATAAAAAGAAAAAGTGCATTCCCCCGACCGGTTTGACGTTACTTTATGCTTTAATTGGTTTCTTGTGAGAGATTAATGGTCAGTTTGAATCCACCCTCCGCTAGTACTATGGCTGCTGTAAGTAGAATGCATCTTGCAAGCATCTTTGTTGAAGCCATAATATTTATTTACATGTTTTCCAGGGAGCCCAATATATGGATGATGTCTTGGGAGATTCACGGCTGGTGGGCAGTGACGTTGAACCCATTTTAGCTACTTCGGGAGATGGATTTTTTAAGAAACTACAAACTATACCGGCATTTAGGTGAGTTAACAGTTAGATCTTAGAGTTCAGTGGGAGCTTGGATAAACTAAACATAAATGCGCATTTACCAAAAAATGGCGAAATACATTTTAAAATCAATATATAAACTCTTGGTGCGTGCCTAGTAGTAGTATGTAGACCAGAATTGGTCAAATGAACAACATAGATACGTTTACTTAGCTTTATATGGTGCTATTCTAAAAATGGAACAAAGTATATCGGAGTATGTTATTAGTGCGGTATGAAGTCATATTTGGAGGAGTTAGTGCCTGCAAAAGAACACAACCATAAAGAAACTGCCAAAATGCAGTGCATTTTTAGATGCAGATGAGAAAGAAAAATACCGAAAAGGCTTCGGAAACTTAAAGTTAGAAGATGAACCATATTGGAATCAAATTTTGGAAAATGTTCGCTATTAAATGATATATTAATTAGATGGACACTTGCGAGATGGATCCTATCCTTTTTATCATGAACCTTACTCTCGGATGGACGAATATTTTGTGTGCATTTGAATTCCAATCGATTTAGAGATCAACGACGTCTAACGCATGCAAGAATTTCATATACAAGGTGGGGCAAAAGTAATCACTCAATGTTATTTTGCTGTACATTTTTTTTAAATGAAAAACTTTGGTTCTGCTTGTGAAATTTCTTTATTTAATACATAACAATTTATTATGCTTGTGAAATTACTTTATTTAATACATAACAATTTATTACATCAAGTTGAAAATGTTATCGCCTAAGTGGCCGCCGCCAGAGTTGATAACTAAACGGGCTCCTTTTATGGCATTTTTCATCACACTTGCCAGAAATTCGGGCGACAGGTTCTCTCATTCCTGGCGAATATTCTCCTTAAAGAATTCAAGTCTCTGAGGCTTTTTGACGAAAACCACGACTTCAAAAAAACCCATAAAAAGAAGTCTGGAACGGTTAAATCGGGTGATCTGGTCAGCTAGTGCAAATCACCAAAACGAGAGATTGAGCAACCCGGAATTGCTTCCTTCAGAATATCGGTTGTGGTTGCAGCAGTGTGCGACGTTGCATCGACCTGTTGAAACCACATGTTCTCCAGTCCCAATTATTCCAATTGAGGAAGAAAAAATATACGTTTGGCCCATGGTTTTCTCAAATAATGTCCCGATGAGCGTAAACGGCAAACCCCGCTGTAACATTGAAATGGTGTAATGGATCTTCGTGGGTGATATACAGACTTCCGTTGCCCCAGAAACGGTTATTTTGTTTATTCACGCAACCGCTAAGATGACAATCGCTCATGACAATTTTCAATTAAAAATCGTCCATCTGGAAATGGAAACAATTACTCCGCGTTCTTGCGAAGTAAACCGATTCATGGCTTGTCGATTTGTATTCTGCCTTTACTTACTTCACAAATGTCAAAACTGAATTGACATTTGGCACCATTTGCAAAAGTTATAGCGTTTTCCAATATGGTGATTGCTTTTGCCCCACCTTGTATACAAATTTTTCCGAGTTTACTCGATTGTGACTTTCTTACTTGTTTTCATACGTTGTAGCTTATCAATAAATTAATTTCGACCTACCTTAATTAAGTTCATAAGACAATTTCTGAAAATATTAGCTATATTGATTCCATTTTTTACAGCGTCCATCTTTGTATATCTGTAATTATTTCATTTGTGGGCATTGTCATGGCAGCTCTATGGCCGGAAGAGAAACGAGGTGAAGCCTATTTTATTATGACTAGCCTGAGAGTTGCCTTTTGGCTGATAACATTTGTAAGTCGCAATTCAAAATGTACACTCCACCGATCATAGCAATACAATCTTATTTTTCTTTTGCTTTGTCTTTAGGCGTTTGACCATCTCATACGAAAACGTCACAACGATTTAAGAATGAATGGTTATCATGATTTTCATCGTTCCATGCTTATGCACAACGGTATTGCTTTGAATGTTGTATCTGCCTGGAATACTTTGCTGTTGTTGGTTCAGGCATTGCTGCATCACTATTACGCTAATGTAATGTGGAATTCATGGTTTACACCCATTACGTGTATTGTGGCTTTTCAACTATCTGAAACTTTTATTTTAATGACAACACATGGTTGTTATATTGGTAAGTAACGTATATCTCTCTTTAGTTTAGGTTTGATATTTAAAAAATAAGTTTTATTTATTTGTTTACAGTTAAAGTATATACATTTAACAAAAATGCCAATTCCCCTGATGCTTTAATGGGCACAAATATGTCCGCGGGTTCTTTGGGTTTAATGCAGCCTGGTGGTAATGTGGCTGATCTCTTGGAGAAACAGGTAAAAGAGTAACGAATATATCAGATAGAAATTGTATTTATTTTATGTGTGTTTCTTTTGTTACCCCTATAGGCCGACCTAATTGCATATCTTAAGGATCACAATCAAAAATTAAACCAAAAACTTCATCAAATGCAATTGAATACACGGGTTACTCACTTGGGCCATTGATATATAAAATCCATGACACAATAGCCACAAGATTTTGTTATTTATTACAAATTAATCAATTACAAAATGTTCTTTTTTAACTTCATACTTTAGTTGAGTGTGTGTGAGTGCTTACTTAAGAAGAAGAGAACTTGGTACATAGAATGTACCAAAAGTATATATATTTTAATAAAAACTTATGTATGTTTCCTTTTTAATGGAGAAATAATTATTATAACGTATAATTATACACTAAATATTTTTTAAATCGATACAACAAACAAATCTGAATAAAAAAATACATTTGAATTATTGTATGTATGTATATGTATAACGAATGAACCATGTGCTTCTTTGATTTTGTTCATTTCATTTCGTAGCCAAATTATATCCATTTTCAAAATAAACATCTATCGCTTTAGACTCAGTGTAAGAGTGCAATCAAAGTGAATCTGTCAGGAAAAATGTTGGTATATTTATAACTTTCATGCTAGCGTCCTTGGCCGAAGTAATGATCTGCAACAGAAAAAAGAGAAGGTCGTTAATTATACAAGATTAAAATGATTGCTTAAGCCTTGTTTACCTTATCACCGACAATTTCCAATGTCAAAATCATTTTGCCTGAACCAGTCAAGCGTGATACTTGGCGGCCGGTAACCTTATCAATGACGTATATGAAGCCATCATAACAACCCACAAACATGTATTTATTTCTGAACATTAACATGCTAACAGCCCCATTTCCACAGGTTATTGAGCCAACAGGAGCACCAGACTACATTTAAGAGAAATAACAAAATTAGATTATCAAATGGGTCAGAAAACGCAATTTCAGCCTTTTGCACTTACCACAAAATCATATTTACGTATTTCTTTTTTCTGTGTGCCGCAATAGAGGATACCCTGGTTCAGTAATATACTATATATATTAATGCAATCGGGCACATCAAATGTCCTTAAGAGGAGTCCAGAGGTAGCATCTCGCACATGTATCAGATTGCCTTTGGAGCTTACAATCAACACCTTGCGAGGACCTTCTTTAGCTGCTTTTATTGTGATAATAGATGATTCAGTGGAACACAATAAAGATGCCGAACGTATATTAGCCTGCAATTGATGAAAAATTTGAAATTTATTACACAGTTGGATAATAACTTATTAGATAAATATAAATGCTGCATAATGATGATAGTCGGGTGTACTTGAATGACAACTATTCTACACTTGCTACCAAATTACTGAGAGTTTGCTGGAAAAACCTAAACCGTGAAACTCTGAAAACAAAAATAATTATGATGAATAATGAAGTTAAAATTCTCAATTATCAAGAATGCATTGACTTGTTTAAATCTAACTCTTAACAATCATTGTTTGCCTTACGCATTTATTATTCCATATTTTTCTACTGATCTCTTCTCCACATTGTACTTTTTATACCCTACACCACACTGTTGTACAGGGTATTATGACTTTGTGCATTTGTTTGTAACACCTAAAAGGAGAAGAGATAGACCCATTGTTTATTATACCGATCGACTCAGAATCATTTTCTGAGTCGATTTAGCCATGTCCGTCTGTCTGTCCGTCCGTCTGTCCATGTATTCTTGTAATCAAAGTGCAGGTCGTATTTATGGTCCGATTGTGATGAGATTTAGCATAGTGCTCTTTTTTGGCCCAAGGACGATCCCTATTGAAATTGGTTAAAATCGGTTCAGATTTGGATATAGTCCCCATATATATGTTTCACCCGATTTGACATGCAAGCGCCGTAGAAACCACATTTTACATCCGATCTTTATGAAATTCGGCAGAAAGAGTTTTATTATTACGTGAATGAACACTACCAAATTCGGAGAAAATCCGATCAGATTTAGATATAGCCCCCATATATATGTTTCACCCGATTTGGCATGTAAGAGCCGTAGGAACTGTATTTTAAATCAGATCAGTACGAAATTTGGCAGAGAGAGTTATCTTATTACATGAATAAACACTGCCAAATTCGGGGAAAATCGGTTCAGATTTAGATATAGCCACCATATATATGTTTCACCCGATTTAACATTTAAGCGCTGTAGAAATCGTGTTTTATATCTGATCAGTACGAAATTTAACAGAGAGAGTTCTCTTATTACATGAATAAACACTGCCAAATTCGGGGAAAATCGGTTCAGATTTAGATATAGCCACCATATATATGTTTCACCCGATTTAACATTTAAGCGCTGTAGAAATCGTGTTTTATATCCGATCAGTACGAAATTTAACAGAGAGAGTTTTCTTATTACATGTATGAACACTGCCAAATTCGGGAAAAATCGGTTCAGATTTTAACATAGTCCCAATATATATGTTACACCCGATTTGACATGCAAGCGCTGTAGAAACCGTGTTTTATATCCGATCAGTACGAAAATCGGCAGAGAGAGTTTGCTTATTACATGTATGAACACTGCCAAATTCTTATCGCAATGCCCATTTTCGCATTGGTAGGTAGGTGTAGGGTATTATATAGTCGGCTCCGCCCGACTTTCTGTCTTTCCTTACTGGTTTAACTTTTAATTGTCAGTCAAGTGGGAACCACTTTAAATGAATTTGATTTTCGTATTGAAAATGTTAATTTTGAATTGTTTTATAACATATATTGTTAGAAATAATACTTGGCTCCCCCAATTATATGTTTATCGTATTAGTGATGATGGCTTATAATGATAATCTTGGTCCTACACTATAGCAAGCGATAATTTTTTACTGAAAAACAGTCTTTTCACCTCTTCTGGCTACTTAAACATTGGGCATATTAATGCCCAAAGTTTAAGTCCTTCAAATTCTAGTATAAAATTAGAAGAATTTAAAAACGTATTTTTCGATTCGGGGCTAGATGTTATTGGAGTCTCCGAAACCTGGTTTAAGCCGAATATATTTTCCACTTCTTTGTCTATGACTAATTATAATCTGATCAGAAATGATCGACCTGATAATCGTAATCTAAATGGTCAACCTCTTCGAGCTGGTGGTGTATGCCTATATATCAATAACAATTTACGTTATAAAATAGTTTTCCGTGGGGTGCGTTATGGTGTCTGCGAATCTCTCTTTGTTGAGATTTTTGGTGGCAAGGCTTCTGTGATTGTTGGTGTGGTGTATTTACCCAACGGGGATGTAGATGTGTTTGAAGAAGTCCATTCCGACCTCTTTGATCGGTTCTCTGACATAATTGTATTGGGAGATTTTAATTATAATCTCTTTGATTCCACTAAATCTAATTATTTCCGATCTCTTGCATTGAGATGTGGCCTCCAGTGTGTTCACAACTGCCTTCCAACGCATCTACATGTACCCAACAATAGAACTTCCCAACTGGACTATTTTCTCCTAAGTCAACCTTCTTCTATCGTCCGTAAAGGTCAGCTTCAATTTCCTTTTTTTTTCCTCCCATCATAGCTTCATATTCATTTCTGTTAAATTTTCTTCTCTTATATGTCATCGCTCGACGCAGTACAAGGACTACAAACGTACTAATGTTAATGAACTGTTTGAGCAGTTTAATCAACTAGATTTTTCTGTTGTTTTTAATACTAATGATGTTGATCTACAACTATACACTTTAAACGGAATTGTGGATACTCTTCATAGTTTTGTTCCTACTTCTTGGACTAGATCTAACTCCGGTGAATATTTATGGATGAATTCCAGAGAGATTAATATGTCTAGAAGATTGATAGAACGGGCCTATGGTGAATATCTCAGAAACCCTGATGCTGTAAGTTGGAAGGACTATTGTCGGTTGAGAAATAAAGCTAAATCTACAATAACAAAAGCACGCTTTGAATTTGGCAGAACGATGTTTGCGGGTGCAAATAATTCTACGATTTGGAATAGGATACGCAAGTTGGGTGGTATTGGCAGAGAAAATTCAGATTTCAGTGACATAGATGTCGATACTATTGCTACGAAGTTTATCAGTAATATGACTGCTGATAACAATGATATTTTTTTTGATTTTATAGCTTCGTGGAAAGAAATTAATTATTTTCTTTCCATATAGTTACGGAAAATGACTTAATACTTGCTTTAAATTCAATTACGTCTAAGTCTACAGGTTATGACGGGCTTCCAATTGATTTCATTAAATTATTTTGTCCAATGATTTTACCTTTGTTACACCATTTGATTAACACAATATTAACTACATCCAAATTTCCTACTGCTTGGAAGCTGGGACGAGTCGTTCCCATTTCTAAAAATGGCGGCGAAGGTGTCGACAATTTAAGACCTATCAGTATTTTGCCAGCGATGTCTAAGATTCTTGAAAATCTAATGAAAACTCAAATTTTAGAGCATTGTGATCGGCATTCACTTATTAATCGCAACAAGTTTGCTTTCAGAAAGAATCATAGCACATCGTCTGCACTACTTGTTCTCACTGATTCCATTAGAAAACAGTTAGATAGAAGCCAACATAGTACCGTAGTATCGATTGACCTTACCAAAGCTTTTGATCGTATTAATCATTTTGTTTTAATCGACAAATTGCATAATAATTTTAGTTTTTCCAAGTCAGCTTGCAGGTTAATTCTTTCCTATTTGTCAGACCGCACTCAATATGTTTCTTTAAATGGAGTTAATTCTCAAATTGGTTCTGTTACATCTGGGGTGCCTCAGGGCTCTATAATGGGGCCCCTACTATTTCTTGTCTATATTAATGATGTTATTACCTCAATGACCAATAACTTTTGCCAGCCATTTGTTTATGCAGATGACATATTTTTGTTATTCAGACCGGATACGAGTCAAACTCATATTAACAACCACCTCACTTTCATTTCTACGTTAGTAAGAAATAACAAACTTTCGATTGACCCTAATAAGACGAAGGCCATTACGTTTCATTCTAGTAACCGTAACACTAGTTGTCCTATGCTGTTTATTGATGGTCAATTGATTGAGTCTGTCGATAGTCTTAAGTGTCTTGGAGTTACACTGGATTCGAATCTTAATTTCGATAGTCATATCAATTCTATTGCACATAAGGTTTGTCTTCTTTTAAGAAGATTATATGCTCTTAAATCATACACTCCAAAGCATGTGAGATATAGATTAGCTCATTCTCTATTTATGACACAAATAAATTATGATATTGAAATTTACTCCGGAACCTGGTCCTACAACCTTGATAGAGTTGAAGTTATTGTTAGGAAAATAGTACGTTATGTCTATGAATTGAGAATAAATGAGCATGACCTTGTTACGGAACATGTCTCTAAATTCTTAAATTGTTCTATGCATGATTACCTTAATCTACGCCTTGTTCTCCAATTTTATAGAGTCATGAAATTTGGCCAACCAATAACTCTTGTAAATGAATTTTCTTTCCTTAACTCGACTCGTAACATACAGATCAATATTCCTATCATACACATTCGAATAATCATTTTTAGTAAGAGTACATCGCTTCTGGAGTCATCTTCCTAACTCTTTAAAGATGTTTTCCTTCTCAATTTCTTCGTACAAAAGGAAAATATTAAATTATTTCAGTGGCATTTTACCATAATTTATTTCTGTTACATTGCTATAGGATCTTATAATCCTTTGTTTCTTAGATATTCATATGGCTGGGGGGCCATTTCATTTAATTTAATTTAATTTGTTCTTATGAAGTATTTTGTATTTAAGATTTGAATAAATATAATGTTAATATGTAGCTACACATAACACATAGATATTAAACCTACAATACATGTATAATTGGCCTTTATAGGCTTCTTTTGTATTGATATTTGAAAATAAAATAAATAAAATAAAATTTATCTTTTCGAATAAATTTTTTTTTAAATTGAATTGTAAATATTATTATAGGTTATTGCCCAATTCGTTTTTTATATTTAATTAATATAACTCATACCTATAGCTCGACCTTTAAAAATACCCAACAAACTGTAGCTGCCTTTTTAATCTTGATAAATTGGATAAAAAAGTAGTACACTTTAAGAAAAAATCTGAACTTTAAGATACTGATGAAAGCAGAGTGTGCTACAAAAATTTTTTTGCCCTTGTACAGTTACAAAATACAACAATAAGGATACTACTCAAAAATCTCAAATATCTAAAATGTATTAAATATAAAATAGTAGAATAAAACAAATAGTAGAATACCAAGTGAATAATTACTCCTAACTTGCACAGCTTTTTAAAAAACATTTATATAAATCACACAATAAGAAAACCTACTCACACACTGTGAGAGAAAAATATTAATGAATAGAAAATCAAATTTAATTTCATAAAAAAATATTATGGGATATAAGAATACAATCATAATAATTGAAGGTAATAAAAAAAATATATTATAACAGGAAAAAATAAAAAAAGCTTAAATCTAAATTGGGGGTGAAAGAAAAACAAAAATTCAGGGTTTTAATTCTCATGCCTACTACTATCGCAAAAACTATTCTGATAGGTATTTATCATCCAAATGCGCAATAATAACATAGAACAATATAGCGGACTCAAAATTCATTAAGTTGAACGTAATCATAGAGATTGTTATTATATGTGTGCAAGGAATAACCAAAAGCTCTAAGTGGTACAGACAGATTTTTATAAATGCGTGCCACTCTCACAAGAAATTACCTCTCTAAAAGTAACGGTTGACCTCGGAATAACAATTTGGATATTTCTCGTTGATCTACCAAACCTGAAAAGGTCTAACATAAACCTCGGCGTTTGCAATCTATGCACCTTGTAGAAATACAACAAATTTCGTATGTTGACGGAATCAGAAAAAGAGCATCCTAGAATATCTTTTACTTAATGCGAAATGTGATTATTCCATTTCATAGAATATGTATATCGCATAACTCTATGAAATAACAGTCTCACCTTCCGCAAAACATATCCAACACAACCAGAAAAGCCTAAAGACCATACAAAAAATAGGCATTATTAACGCGAAATAATGACTATAATGACGAAAAATACGTTAAAATATCGCGGCGATTTTTAACCTATTTTTCGTTTCCATTAATTCCTATTCATGTTTTCTCTTCCAACATATTTCACACATGAAATTTCCCGACATGAAGAAATAGTAAAGCAGACGAAAAATATGCCCAAAAATCTCCGCGATTTTTGTCCCTCTGTTTCGCGTGCTTTATTATTTCTTCAGTTTTTCTCTCTCGTAAATTGTTGGAAGGAAACAAACCCAATCAGTTCGGTTACTAATCGGTTCTCTAGCAAAATAGTCGCAAAACTTATTTTACTTACCCTTTTCAAACATTCAAAACTTATTAATTTCATGATACTATTGCAATCGTACCATCTGGTATGTTTTCTGTAATTTGCTATCCATAATCCTACAACTTAAATTTACCCATTTGTTATAATTTCAAATTTGAAAATTTTCTTCTCTGAAGCACTATCAAGAACTGATTACTACTTTCAAGGCCCATCCTAAAATTACCCCGTTCAATATTTTCAATCGATTCTAACCGTCTAACGGCAAAGAAGCGATATTTAACAATTTTGTTATTAAAAACTTTTTTAAATTTAATTTTGAATGTCAATGAAATAATCCCCAAATAAAATGAAATACGGCCCAAGAAAAATTAGAGTCATTTCGATGAAAATGAAATAAATCCCAAACAGTGAAAAAATCGCCAAAACCCAATGTGAATGAAATAAATCCCAAATTCATTCATATAGCGCCATCGGAAAGGGCATAAAAAATATTACGTTTGTAGAAATATTCAGCAAGGGGTATTGGAAAATTTGATTAACAGGAATTGTATCAGAAACTTGGATGTGGACCATCCATCAAAGACAGCAACGTTAATGAAATCATATTCCTTAAGTAATGGGAATGTTTGCTGGAAAAAGAGGTCTTTGTTATTTTTAAAGAAACTTAAAAAGAAACAGATCTGGACCGCTCTATATAATAGTGTTTGCGAAACAAATGAATGTATTCATTAGGGATGTAACGAATATTCGCATTCGCATATGCGAACGCGAATTATTCGCATCATTTTAACATTCGCTTTCGCAAAAACCATCTTTGGATTATTCGCTTTCGCAAAAATATATTTCAATATTCGCTTCCATTTGTTACAAATGTTAAAACTCCTTATTCCCGTCACACAATTTGAAGATATTAATACCAATGAAAACCTCTGCCACTTCTCTTCAAAACAGTTTAAAAAATATGTTTGTCCTTGTGGTAATAGGAGGTAAAAATATGGAAAACATTCTTAATACTTGAATATCCTGGAAAAGTATCAATTCAGTTCCTTAAATTTGTTGGTACTAAAGGGTCAAACTATTATTCGCATTCGCTTTCGCAAAAATGCATATTTTACTATTCGCTAAAGTCACTTTCGTTATATCCCTAGTATTCATGCAGACCTTTAATTGGAATAACGTATGATTAATATTAAGCTTAATAAGATAACTCATACGTTCCTATTAGGGATGTAACGAATATTCGCATTCGCATATGCGAACGCGAATTATTCGCATCATTTTAAAATTAGCTTTCGGATTCGCAAAAACCATCTTTGGATTATTCGCTTTCGCATTCGCTTTCGCAAAAATATATTTCAGTATTCGCTTCCATTTATTAAAGTGTTAAATCTCCTTATTCCCTTCACACAATTTGAAGATATGTGTGTGCTTGTGGTAACAGGAGGTAAAACTATGGAAAATAGTCTTAATACTTGAATATCCTGGAAAAGTATCAATTCAGTTCCTTAAATTTGTTGGTACTAAAGGCTCAAACTATTATTAGCATTCGCTTTCGCAAAAATGCATATTTCACTATTCGCTTTCGCATTCGCAAGAAATATATTTCAATATTCGCTTTCGCATTCGCTTTAGCTAAAGCCACTTTCGTTACATCCCTAGTTCCTATGACAAAAATTAAAGATAAAAGAACTTATACGAATATATCGATATCTCAATTGTACAACCTGCTAAGTCATCATAGCTTGTTTCAGGAATATTGATTTTTTTATTCTAAATATTCCAATTTATTTTAACTCAAAAATTTGTTGTGAATTGATCAATCCAATTAAAAGTTATATGTCGATATCTCAATTGTAAAACCTGCTATGTCGAACTAGCTTGTTTCTTGGGGAATTGCGTTTTTTTTATTCTAAGTATTCCAATTTCTATTAAGTCAAAATTTGTTGTGAATTGGTTAATCCAATTAAAAGTTATGCACAAAAATTAAAAATTGTTATATTGGTATTTCTTTTCAATTTTTTTTGTAGAATTCCATTTTTCATTTGATGTATAAGCCCGAAATACGCATTTAATTTAATGTAATTATGAGGGTTCTAAATGTTATAGATTTCACTTTTACGTACAGCCTTTGTTTTATGAAAAAACATTATATGCTGGCACAAAAAATCCATAAAAAATAGAAAAAAAGGTACAAAATTATGTTATTCCATATTTTGAAAACTAGCATGCTAACGAAGAAAACAATGTGTATTTGAAAAATCTATGGAATGTTGTATAAGTTATGAACCATTTTGTAAAAGTAATTTGAAATTAAAAAAAAACATTATTCATGTTTTATTTTGACTATTTTATTTGGGAGGTACCAAAAGGGGCGACCATTTTCACGGGACTATACGTACTATAAAAGCATTACACTGCACAAAATTTTAAGTATTTGTATGGGAGGTAGCAAAAGGGGCGTGGTAACTTTGCCCATTTTTCAAGATAAAAGCGGCCAAGAAACTAATATTATATGTGGAATTGTGAAAGATTGTGATAAGTAGTATAGAAGTTATTAAAGAATCAAGAATCGGTTGCCGGTTATTATTTTGGTCTGTAATCGTTATGATTTAAACTGAGATACTCTCTCGGCTAAAGACCAACCTGCTTCTATACAGTGATAGAAAGCAAGTATTTTACATGGCAAAATATATTGCAAGTATTTCATTGCGTGCCCACAGACTATATCATGATTTCTGGGGCGGCTTTTCAAAAAAGCCTTTGATTGATGATTCGATAACCAAACTCTCAAAGCCTATCACGGGGCGACTCACACGAGCAAATGAGACTCACTTTTCCGGCTATCGATCAAACAATCAAACACAATGAAATACTAGCACTTTGCCATGTCAAGAAATTTCACAAAATGTTACCCATTGTTGGGGTGGAACTCGAAGGAGTGGACCGTCTCCGTCTTTGATATTAGCCTGAGATAGAAAAAAAACTAATGCATAACAAATTTGAAGTCAATCGGTTACTACTATCGAAAGTTATTATGTGCACCAGGCAGACAAACAGACGGACAGACTGAAGGACATTACTTCAATGACTTAAAATGGCTCGAAACAGATTTCCGCCAAATATTCTTGGGGTCTCATATACATATACCCTCGGTCACAATAGTGTGATATATTTTGTTGATATTCTATTATTTCAACCAAAAGGGCTATAATTTCGACATTTATCCATTCTATTCTATTTTTATTTTCGTTTTTTTTCGAAATGCATAGTTTCAGCCAAATGGCGTATACATGCGGCTAGATATTCCGGATTTTTAAATTGCAAATCCGGGATTTATCGATATCCCGGGATTTTCGGGACAAATCAGGATTTTCGGGGTAAATCGGGATTTTTCATTCTTAATAATGTGATATTTCGAAGTGGAATACAAACTTTTTAGTTCAGTTTTAATTTAATTTGATTAAGGACAAAAACAGCTTAAGCTTAAATAATTTTTTGTTAAAAAATACTAACATTATTAAAATATTTCACAACATCTTAGCTATGGAATTATTTTGGTCCAACTTCAGTTCGTCGTCTGAATGATTATTGGCGTTATAATTTTCTATCATTAAACCACGAAAAATATTTTTTTCAACTTGAGAAATCAGTTTGACTAATTCCGTTTTTATGATAACCAAATCGATGTGTCGATCCAAATCAGACTTTAAACTAGGATTTTTTCATCAATTTGAAAGAATAGAATACAATGTTTCTTCGTTTTGTGGAACACAAATCCCATTTTTGGTTTTGTTTTAAGTTTACTTCTTCATATATTATTATTAAAATATCCCGGGATTCATTTTAAAAAATACGGGCGGATTTTTCGGGATTTTCGGGATCGGGATTTCCCGTTGGACATCACTACATACGGCTTAGATACGAGTAAATAAATATTAGAGCGACCTCTGTAGGAGAGCTATATCAAAGTATGTACCGATATGGTAAACATTCGTTGTGCAGAATTTAAGTATGTATATATGAAACTCAAACTGTAAAATTTCAGCCTAATCGTCTTGAAAATGTGGTATCTATGCATATTTGAGAGATAAATCTAAAATATGTATATGTGGACTATCACATCATTTGAGCAGAATATTTGCTGTGATGAATGCTTGTCTAAATAAAATACAAACTGCAAAAATTTAGTAAAATTACTTAATAAATGTCGATTTTGTGGCTTAAAGAACCCGATTTGCGAGCGATCTCTATACAGTTTATTTTCAATTTCAAACGACCATCAACTCTAACTCTATTATTACGTACTGTAGCGTGATTTCAACTAACATACGGACATGGCTAAATCACCTTAGAATTTTACGACTATCACGAAACAATATTTCAAGGCGTTCCAAACAGAATGACAAAGTTAGTGTACCCCATCCTTCGGCGGAGGGCATAACAATGGAATTAACGAATCGATAATGAAATTTCAGCTGTCTAATTAATTCAAATTCAGTTATAAAAATATACATTACACATAAATACAAGTTACTGCTAACTGCATTCCAAAGACTGTTTTTTCTTTACCCTGCTCCACCTTAATACACGCTCTTGTTTATTTACGTCCTATACTTATACGAGTATATGCAGTGTTAGCTAGTAAATAAATATGTACACAACAATTGTATATAAATAAATAAATGCAAAATATAAAAACAAAACATAATCTAACAACCAATAAGAAAGACCTTTGCAAAGGTACGCCCACAGAACAGAAATTTCACAACAACTATAAAACAAGACTAACCAACCAAAGGAAAGCTAAAGCGAAAGGATATTAATGGAAATGCAGCAGCAGTAACAAAGAATAACATTAATTTGTTTCTATGTACTTGGGGGTAAATAAAACAACAAAATATTTATATATAAACACAGAAACAGTACAACAAAATATGGTGGAGGAAGGAGTAACATAACAGCATTAGACTATCACAACTACCAATATCCTTGTTAATGCGTTTTGTCTGCTTCTACATACATACATATGTATGTATATAACATATATAAAGAATGAGGACGCAGAAAACTACATGCCACAACTACAAGTGCAACAACACCACGACCACAAGTGCAGGACATGCGCAATTCGATTGACATCCAAACAATGCAGTTTTCTCAACAAGTCAAGAGAATGAGTCGGGAATCGAGTAAGAGATAAATCGACAGAGAGGTTATACGAGTAATTTGTTATGAGAACACAATGCACACTGTGAAATGTATGTGGCACAAATAGAGAGAGTGAGAGAAAAAACGCGAGAGTACAACAGCTGTAACTGCAATGGGCATTAGTGTTTTGTTTACCAATTGATATAGCAAAACAGGACATTTAAATAAATACAAGTATAGTCCCTGTTGCTGTCTCATAAAAAACGTTGTTGTTGTGTCTGTGCCTTGTTGCAGTGGACACCATTTTTAGTTTTGAAAGTATCTAACAAAAGGCTAAACAAAGGCAATAAAGTGGGTTGGTGTAAAGTCTGTCTTGCATACAGATTCCTCCAATCGCAAGGCATGTTGTGAACTGCATTTGAAGAAGCAGATGGAAGGATTTTCAGTATCTGCAAGTGTTGTGTTTTTTATATATCGATGTACATAACGAAGCTAACAAATAAGACAGTCGCAGTCGGGTAAACCATCGGAATTTTGCCCTCACCTTTAGATGAATATAATATGATGCTGGTCGGAAGGTGTCTGGATGGGTGGGAACGTTTTGCCTAGTATCCAGCAAAAAATATTGTTCTTAGAAGCAGTATAAACTTTGTTAGCGCTACAGTACATGCAACGAAGTCTGAATTGCAGAAACTATAGATGAATTAGATGCAATAGAGTAAACCTGATGATGAAAGATTCATTTAGTGTTGAAACAATGCATGACTCGGTTGCAGATAAAGCAGCAAGGACCAAACTCTCTCTTGGCTCTATCAAAAACGTACGTGTGACGAATGAGATTGCCGAAGTAGAAACACTTTTTCAGCGGCATTTTCGGACATTTCCTTCAAAAATCAGCGCTTATTCAGCAGGTTGGTAAGAAAATTATACTGCATCCATAATTGCCTTATTAACCTCTAGAAAACGGTGCCGTTTTCAAAATTACTCGTATTAAAAATTCCGGAATTTGAAGATTTTGAAATCATTTCCACAGTACTTATGAATCAACGATTTACACAATGTGACAAAAAAAGTTGATAGCACGGCATAAATCTGGCATGATAGTACTCCCCAGTAGATTCAGATTCTTGCTGGATTTTCCATAGCTGAAAATATGGGTATACTTCAGCCGGATTACTTGACTTACACGCAAAGAAAAAATTCGTTTCTGCGAAACGAAATATTAGACAACTACAATTCTCGTTTACGACGACTGAAATTTCGCTTACGCGAAATAAGTTTCTGTCACAACATACGAAATTCCAGTTCCGGCAAACGAGAATTGTAGTTGTCTAATATTTCGTTTCGCAGAAACGAATTTTTTCTTTGCTTGTAGATTTGATGTCGTTTTATAGTACTCTGTAATTTATAATTTCTTTGATAACTGTTTCATAAAATTGCTCGAAATGGACACTTTAAAACTGCAAAAGAAAGAACACCATAAGGTAAATCTTTTTCGATCATGGCGAATCCAGTGGTTGTAAGTTACCGTTAGCTCTTGTTTTCGGCCACCAAGTTTTCCGGGAAATCTGAAAGGTGAGTTATCTCGGAGGAAATAAACAAGACCATTCTAGAATTATTTCTATCAAAACAGTCGCCCACACTACTCATCCTCTTATCAAAAGTCTCAAAAATCGTTGACATTTCTAGTCGATATCTTTGACAAATAAATATTCTATTTACGTGAGAAATACTATAGATCCTTTCTCAATATTTTTTGATAAAAAAGCAGATTTACAATTATTAGATATTTTGTTTGTAATTCTACTCAAAACAGAAAATATTTGCTGAGATTGGTTTTTGAATTCGATTTTTTAAAATTATTTTTCGGTTGATGTCTATGGAAATTTCAAATATAACTGACAAAACCTAAGAATTTTTGAAATCTGTGATTTTTTCTTAAATAGGTTGATACTATTTCGCAAGCAATATTTTTGTTAAAGATGCCAACAGTACAACATTTTCGAGGTCATCGAAAGCTAACTCCGTTTTGACTTCAGTTTCTGAAAGTGCTTAACGAAAGTAAGAATATACCGTTTGGTTTATGGTTCTGGTTTAGCTAAGTTTTATCGTATCGTGAATTTATTGTCTGAAATATGATTATTTGAGCATTTTTTCTGAGAAAACGTAATTTTTTAACGGCAATATCTAGTTAACCAATGATAATTTTCTTTTACGACTCAGAACATAATTGTAGGCTATGAGAAACAAAATTTAAAATAAACCGGTTTGAAAAAACAACATCTATTGCTTCAAAATAGCAAAATTGTTGAGAAATTTCAATTTGTTGAGCTTCTCTGAATTTTGGTTGACAAATCGAAGAAAACACCTCTAAAAATGGGGAGGGTGGGGATGAAATTTTCTAGAAAAATGTTGGCCATAAAATGTTACTATATATGCCAGAACTCACCAAAGACCAAAACTTAACACAAACACAAAATCGTTATCGTTATCAAATTCGTTTTCGTTATTGTTTCGACCACTAGTTCGTATGAATATTAAATTAGTGTGGTCGTATGTATAACACTGCTGCACGACCAGACAAACCTAAAATGGGTAGGGTGGGGAGGAAATTTTCTACAAAAATTGTGGCCATAAAATTGTACTTTATGTGTCAGAACACACCAAAAACCAAAACTTAATACAAACACACAAAAAACGGTCAATTTCCAGGCAAAAACCTCTTTACTGGTATCGTCTTTGCTTCGACCACTAGTTCGTATGAATATTAAATTAGTGTGGCCGTATGGATAACATTGTTGCATGAACAGATAAAAAAAGGTTTTGACTGGAATTTTACTGTTTTGGCATTAGTGTTAAGTTTTGGTCTTTGGTGTGTTCTGATATATACTTATATAGTAAAATTCCATGACCTACATTTTTTGTAGAACATTTCATCCCCGCTCTCCACATTTTTAAGATGTTTCCAACGATTTGTTAAAATAGGGCCAAGAATTACCGTTATGTAGGGGAGCTAGCTGAAGGCTTCGGAATACAAGCTTCATTCCAAAGAACGAAATAAAGGGAACCTTTCGAGAATTATTTCTCTCAAAATATTCAACCACGCTTCTCACTCCTTTACCCCTGAAAAAGTGCAATCAAATCTTACCATATGTTAAACATCATGCAAATCGTCAACATTTTTAGGTTTTGTCTTTGTGAAAAATATTCCTCGTGACAAATTACTATGAGTCTCCTTTCAACATATTTATGAAAAATTAACAGGTTTTATAATTCAGCAGGTTTTGTTGGTTACCTTTGAAATTTCCATTGAGTAATTTACAAAACTTTAAGTCAAAAAAATTGTATTACAAATACACAAATTATGTAACAACTCGAAATCTGCTTAATTCTCACAAAAAAGTTGAGAAAAAACTTATAGAATTTTTTGCGAGGAATATTTTTCTCAACGGTGCCTACTAAAAACGATATGTATGATTTTTAACATATGATAAGATTTCATTGCACTTTTACAGGGTAAGGGGGTGAGATACGAGGATGACTGTTTTGAGAGTATAATTCTCCAAATGTTCCCATTATTTCAATCTTTGGCCCGTAGCGTATATTCCGAAGACTTCCACTTCAAGATCACCAAAGAGATAAGTAACCTCTCTGATTTTCCAACAAACCTTGTGGTCGAATGTCGCGAAAACTAGAGCTAACATAGAAAAACGGCTAATGTCGCTGGATTCAGCATGGCCGAAATATGTCTAACCATAGGGTCTCCTTTCTGTTACATTTTTGGACTAGCACAGTGTAATTTTTTACACTTTCTCTCTTTTTATTTTCTCAAGGTGGATTTTTAGCACCTTTTCTATATTTTTTTGTTGGTATACCGTACGGAATACCTCTTTTGTGCCTGAAGCAAAATTGTGCATATTGAATAGGAGAAAAAAATGCGGAACAAACCTACCTGAAAAAATGCAACCAGTGCCTTAAAAATCGCAAGTGTTCTGTTCTGTTTTAAAATGGTTTGTTTTAATTTTCGTATTACTTATACATATTTTTCAATATTTTACTGACAGATATTTCATGACTTTGTGGGCATTTTTGCGGTTTTTAAGGCTCTGGTTGCACTTTTTTAAATTAAAAAATTACGTTTTCTGAGAAAGTGCTATTCCTTTCGCTTCAAATTCTCTCCCCAGATAACTAACATTTCAGATTTCCCAGAAAACTTCATGGCCGAATTACTTGAAAACAAGAGCTAACCTAGAACCAGTAAGGAAAGGCACAAAATCGGGCGTGACGACTATATATAATACCCTACAGCTCCCTAACAATGCGAAAATATACATTGCGATAATAATTTTGCATAATTGGTTTCGTTTCAGTTAACAAAGTACTTAGCTCCACCAGTACAACTTCTATAGCGCTTTGATACCAACTCGGGAGGAACATATATAGGGTTTTCCAACAAGAGGTGTTATTTTGAATCACCCGGTATTTCGGTAGCTGTCACTTTCGAAGCTTTTATTCTTTGACATTTGACAAGTAGAAACTACGCCATTACTAAAAATGGAACGATACACGATTCAACAACGCATTGAAATGTATTAAAATTCAAAAATCATCGAAAAATCATCTTGACTGATGAGGCCCATTTCCACCTCGGTGGCTACGTCAACAAGCAAAATTGTTGCATCTGGGGCTCGGAAAACCCAAGAGTTATTGTTGAGAAGCCTCTCCATTCTAAACGGCGGGGTCATTGGACCTTACTTTTTCAAAAATGAGTTTGCATCAACAGTTACGGTGAATGGATTGCGCTATCGAGAGATGTTTAATGATTTTTTATAGTCGGAGTTGGATGGTATTGATCTGAACAACGTTTACTTTCAACAAGACGGCGCTACGTGCCACACAAGCAACGAAACCATCGCTCTGTTACGGGAAAAGTTTCCGGACCATGTTATCTCTCGAAGAGGTGATCACAATTGGCCACCGAGATCTTGTGATTTAACACCTTGCGACTTCTTCCTTTGGGGCCACGTGAAAGATAAGGTCTACGCCAACAGCCCAGCGTCTATTCAAGACCTCAAAGATATAAATCGTGAGGCTATCGAAGACATAGGACAGCCACTTTGCGATTATGGAAAATTTCATGAAAAGGATATGGTCCTTTAAGCGTGGTCGTGGTGGCCATTTGGCTGCTGTTGTTTTTCATTATTAACGGCATACCTTCCTCTTTATTATGAAATAAACATCCGACCATTTATCTCAAAAAATTGAATTTTTCTTTGAATACCAAAATTACACCTCTTGTTGGAAAACCCTTTATATGTTCACAAAATTTTTATTTACAAATAATTTAAATTTTCAAATAGTGCTTTTCGCCATAACTTTTTAGACATCTCCGAAAATATTAAAAATTATATTAGTATTAATTAAAGAAAATTAATTTTTCGATTTTTAAATGTTTTGTTTGAAGCAGGTATTTTATTTTAATTAAAATAAGTTAATAAAACAAATAACTTTTATTGTGAGTAATTATTCCAACTGCTGTTGCCCTTAAAAACTATGTATAGTTAGAGCAGACAGAAAAAAGTTCTGTATCTGTAGTTTTATGCTAAAAACTCCACCCATTCAAGAGATATACTCTAAACGGAGCTCGAAAGTGTAGGAGTATGAACTGTGCCACATACCTACCTATTCTTCCTTTCTTTCTTTCATTTTTCAAATGCTGACTGATGTTTCAAAATTGCATTTTGCCATTTCACACGCAGTCGTCTTGGAGGATAGTTGTATATAGTTTTTATTCGTCTCCTCTTCCCCCTAAGCCTTATTTATTATTTTATGTATTTCTATTTATTTAGACAACAAAGTCGTATATACAAAATATTGTTATTTGGGAGTTTATATAAAACACAACTGCAAAAATGTACAACAAATAACAGCTCCTCCTGCAAGGAGGAGTTTTGCCACAATGCAATTCTAAAATAAATGTGTGGGTATGTATTTAGTTCCCTGACAAAGGATAATAATGGCTGATGTTGTGTTTTGTCTCTAGCCATGAATTGAGCTAACGACACAATAGTTGTGCGGCTTTTACGGATGCATACAATCAGCCGAACGAACTACCCTTACTTATGAAGAAGGTGTGTCCCACATTTGATAGACTGCACATTTTTGGCGTAGGTTGTGAAGCGAAAACTTTTCAAAACAACGCCTTTTCAGGATATCCTCACAAGACAAGGAGAGTTCCAATCTGTGTAGTTTGAGTTTAGCGCAAATGGAGTATACAATTTATTTAAAAAACAAAGGAAAATAAAACGAACGTAGACGAAAATGAAGTGGTGGAAGAAAATAAATTACTCTCGAATAGGCAGTCAGCCATGAATTATAATCACGTCGCACCAATAAATTTAAAATCGAACATTATGGCTTTAGCATAACAATGTACAAAATTATAGTATCGATAGAGGGTTTATTATTGGCAAAGAGCAAATATGTTAGGATGAGAATCGCTACAAAAAACCTCCACAATTTGTTTGGAAAACATGAAAAACAGATTAACTTCAATTCTCACTGAAAAAAAGAAAAGGTTGTTGACGGAGTTTGACAATGAGTCAGGAGGAATCGATGTTATTTGTCATTTGCTTCAAGGGTTTTTTTTAATATCATTAACGCACTGTTCCAAAATTTATACTCAATGAAACTTATGTTGCACAATTTCGAAGCGCTGAATCTTTATTTTCTCTATCACATCAAGTTGTCGAGATTTCAACCCACAAAATTTGCTGGGAAAGCAAAAAGGTTCGGTGATGTATTTGAAAACTAAATCGTTGAAAAGCGCTTCGAGTTTAAGAAAGACATTCAGAAAAACCTGATGCCTTATCCAAAAAAATCACTTTTGGTCAAACGCACCTTTTTTGACATACATATAACTATTACCTATTGTATTTAGAAAACTTGGTTCAAAAATGATTTCGAAACCTATTTCTTCAAACATCTTTAAAAAATAATATTTTGTTTTGTAATTTTTATCAAAAAAACCTATTTTTGTTTTTGATTTTTTTTTGGTCAAACGAAAGCTTAGGTCATTTCCGTTAAGAGCTTTGTGGTCTATTAGTGGGATAGGACATATTTTTCAGCATAACTCGAGATATATTATGATATAATGTGTACAGGAAAACTTTAAAGAATCGTAATATAATTTTTTCATCCTATAAGCGGTTTCAAAGGTATCTTACAAGATACTGCGAATAATACAATTTTTTAGAAAATATTAATAATTTTTTAGTTAAAACCTCTTAAAAAGATTGACAAATTCACAATAAATATTTTTTTTTTATTTTATCGTAAAATCTGATCGGTCATGAATAGAATGATAGCATTCCGAAGAAAATAGATGCAAAAGTTAAAAAGTTGTAATTTCAAAGTTGATGCTGTCAAAAACAAGAGCAATTTGTTCAGATTGGTTTGTGACTTAGCTTTTTGGTATGGTTGGTGTGGCGTATTAACTTCCATGAAAATAAAAAAATGCTTAAGAAAAACATCATCATCATAATTTTCAAAAAAAAAAAAAATCAATATATGACCTATAGCCATTTTTTGCAAGAAATATTTATTTTTATTTTATTAATGTAATATAAATGCAATAGGCCAATTAAAGGTAAATTGCAAAATTTGTTTACCTGGTTTTCGCTAATAATTATACTGTAGGTTCGCTACTGCATTTCATCTTTAATTCCACATAAAAATGTCCTCAAATTTTATTATTTTGGATATATAATAATTTTTTGCCCATAATTGTTTATGTGCAATGTAAATAAATGTATGTGTAAATATTTAACTAAGAGTCCTTCGAATTTCTCTTTTCTGCTTCATGTTAGATGTTGAAGTACCTAACGTTTACGATTTCCCACTAAACGTATCGGCAAATATGTCAAATACATTGATCAATAGAAATTCAAAGATTCCATATCAAATTAATATTTTAGAATATCTATTGATCATGAATAGAATGATAGCATGCCGAAGAAAATAGATGCAAAAGTAAAAAAAGTTGTAATTTCAAAGTTGATGCTGTCAAAAAACAAGAGCAATTTGTTCAGATTGGTTTGTGACTTAGCTTTTTGGTATGGTTGGTGTGGCATATTAACTTCCATGAAAATAAAAAAATGCTTAAGAAAAACATGTGATATCATAATTTTCCAAAAAAATTCAATATATGACCTATAGCCATTTTTTGCAAGAAATATTTATTTTTATTTTATTAATGTAATATAAATGCCAAGCTTTCGGCCAATTAAAGGTAAATTGCTAAATTTTTTTAACTGGTTTTCGCTAATAATTTTACTGTAGGTTCGCAACTGCATTTCATCTTTAATTCCACATAAAAATGTCCTCAAATTTTATTATTTTGGATATATAATAATTTTTTGCCCATAATTGTTTATGTGCAATGTAAATAAATGTATGTGTAAATATTTAACTAAGAGTCCTTCGAATTTCTCTTTTCTGCTTCATGTTAGATGTTGAAGTACCTAACGTTTACGGTTTCCCACTAAACGTATCGGCAAATATGTCAAATACACTGATCAATAAAACTTCAAAGATTCAATTTCAAATTAATATTTTAGAATTTCTATTGATTTATTTTGAATTTTCAATGGAATTTTTGAATTTCTTATTTGAAATTGAATTGCGGTTGAAAATAGTTTAGATTTGCCAGTTCAAATTTAAGTGATGCCATTCTCGTTACAAATCTTACGTTATACATAATTTTAAATTTATTTGTGGTACTTACCAAAATATGTGTCGTATATATATTGCCCCATCTACTACCCGCATATGCTGTGTCCCATTGTATATCAAGTGTCTGTAGAGGTTCCTTTAAGTATACAGATTGAGTGCCCGATGATAGATTCTAAAGAAAGGAATAAAATAAAAAACACATAGATAAATAGATCATAATTATAGGTAAGTACAGGGTTTTCCAACAAGAGGTGTTATTTTGAATCACCCGTTATTTCTGTAGCTGTCACTTTTGAAGCTTTTATTCTTTGACATTTGACAAGTAGAAACTACGCCATTACTAAAAATGGAACGATACACGATTCAACAACGCACTGAAATTATTAAAATTCACTACAAAAATGGTGAAAATCTTGCAGTCACAGTTCGAAAACTAAAGCGATTTTTTTGAAGCGATGAGGCCCATTTCCACCTCGTTGGCTACGTCAACAAACAAAATTGTCGCATCTGGGGCTCGGAAAACCCAAGAGTTATTGTTGAGAAGCCTTTCCATCCTCACCGTGTGACTGTTTGGTGCGGTTTATGGTCCGGCGGGGTCATTGGACCTTACTTTTTCGAAAATGAGGTTGGATCAACAGTTACCGTGAATGGATTGCGCTATCGAGAGATGATTAATGATTTTTTATGGTCGGAGTTGGATGGTATTGATCTGGACAACGTTTACTTTCAACAAGACGGCGCTACGTGCCACACAAGCAACGAAACCATTGCTCTGTTGAGGGAAAAGTTTCCGGACCGTGTTATCTCTCGAAGAGGTGATCACAATTGGCCACCGAGATCTTGTGATTTAACACCTTGCGACTTCTTCCTTTGGGGCCACGTGATGCCAGCCCAGCGTCGATTCAAGACCTCAAAGATAGAATTCGTCAGGCTATCGAGGACATAGGGCAGCCACTTTTCGCCACTTTTGGTTACGGAAAATTATATTTTGGTTACGGCATACCTTCCTCTTTATTATGAAATAAACATCCGATCATTTATCCCAAAAATGACATTTTTCTTTGAATACCAAAATAACACCTCTTGTTGGGAAAACCCTTTAGATATCATGTTATTATAATTGCGTTATATACATTTTTGGGGTATAGTTTTCGGAATCTCAAACAACTTCGGAATTTTTGTTTCAAAACTTGAAATAATTTTTACATTCGCTTAAAGTTGGTATTACACAGTGCGACAGTCCAAAAATACTATTTTTCTTGTAGGTTTTGGCGAGTAGAACAACGTTTGTTCTACGAAATTTGCCGGACACCCCCAAAATCCGGATTTACGGGTAAAAAACGATTTTCTTGTCTTTTTTCACATGAACGCCTATAACTTTGTTAATTATTAACCGATTCTAATCTAAAAGAATTTGGAATTAAGAGAATTAGAACTTTCGATCGATTTTTTTTTTGTTTATTTGAAGCTGTAGAAATATAGGTTTATTTGTCCTACAACGGCATTTTTTCATTTTTGTCCGTCATTTTCTAGTTTAGGCAATGTTTTTACCAATTACATTGTGAGATAACCGTATGATTAATTAATTTACATATAAAGTATATTTTATAAGGAACACAATGCAACCAGTCTCTTAAAAATCCGTTTGCAATTGACGGAGTTATTAAAGTTTCATTAAAACTTACTCTCTTCTTTCCAAATTCTTCCAGAGATTGAAAATCGGTTAATAATTAACAAAGTTATAGGCGTTCAAGTGAAAAAGGGAAGTAAATCGGTTTTTTTACCAGTAAATCCGGATTTTGGGGGTGTCCGGGGAATTCTAAAAAAAGATCCGTGTTTTACCCGACAAGACGTACCGGAAAAATAGTATCGCGTCAATTGCTTCTCAACTTGAGTTTATTTTGTCGCACTGTGTTATTATTATACCCTCCATAGAGTGGGGATATACGCATTTTGTCATTCCGTTTGTAATACCTTTAAATGTTGATCAAATACCACATAAAGCATATACATATGCATTTTGTGGGTCATTGCAATTTAAAATCCTAAATATTCCAAATTATATTCAGAAAAAATTTCGTGTTTATCCTTGAACCCATTCAAAAGTTTTTCATATAACAGTACAGGTCATTCGATTTGCATTATATAGGAATTCCGCCATCGCCACTCCGGAAAAACTACCTTTTTGGAATGGAGGTATCGCTATATAACTCCCCGATTTGACTTCATAAACCCTTAGAGACCACACATTTGGAACAACGGCCGTCATAGGCCAATGTTTTGATATACTCGTATGTATCCCTCATAGTACAAAGATCCCTGACGAAACATTAATTTTACTGGATATTTATTTTTTTTTTGTAATTTAATTTTTGCTATAGCTCCTATAGAAAAATCTTCCAAGATTTGAATATTTTAAATAACCCCCAATTTTTTGATCCATGGTTGAGGTTATATAAGATTCGGCATGGCCGAACTTAACGCTGCTTTTACTTCTTTTTTTATACATTCTATTCATATAAAGTTACAGAAGTGTGCCCTAAGACTCTAAGTACTTGTATGTTAGGAGCACATCCCTATAAGGGATGAGCTATGTCTGTCAAATGTTGATGATCCGAGAACTCTCAAAGAAGTAACCGATTGACTTTAAATTTGGTATGAAGTAATATATTTTTATTATCTCAGGCTATGTTCGAAGATGGGCCATATTTGCTCACTCCTTCAGGCATATCACACACTAAGGGTTAAAATTTAGTGAAATATTGATTCTTTAATAACTTCTAGACCATCTATCCTAATATTTTGTAATTCCACATATAGAAATAGTTTATCTGTAGCTAAACCCTTGAGAAAAATGGGCGAAGTTGCCTCACCCTTTTTTTGAACTTCCCTCACAAAGACTCCATTTTTTACAAAAAGGTTAACAGGTTATAACATGGCTTTAAAACGAGAGTAAACAAAAACTGAGCTGTGCATATATTCCCAAAAAATCAATATTTTCGAACATCAATCTTAACATTCCTCCAAAACGTGGAGTGGTAGTGTTGTCTCGATGCATTTAGCGAGCCAAAATCCTTCGAAATGCGGTCTTATATTGTCGCCATTAAAATAACTACGACTAACTAGGACGATTTCGGTCTGTTAGCAAAAAATAGTTGTCAGATTTTCTACATTATTTGTTTATTACTTATAGCTATATAGTATTTCTTCTACTTTGTCAATAGTATTTCTTATCTTAAATACTATATTTTTTCCACTAATATGTTGTTTCTGACTACTCGTAACTGTGCAGCTTTTTAGGCGAAAACATTTTAAGTCGATAGTAAACATTGCTTCTTGCCTTTTTCGTTGTCTTAATTATAAGTTAATACAAATGTTGAGAAATTTTTCTAAAAAACAAAAAATAAAATTCCATTCTTACCTCCAATTGAGATTTCTTCATATAACCATCCAACGATGTGGTAAATAGAAATCCTTTATCCTCACACAAATGCATTTGCGTAATGGCCTCGGTGTGTTTGTGAAATGTATTGGTCAATTCCAATGTAGAGGCATTAAATGTATAGATTTTACCATCTTCCGAAGAGGCTAAGATCGTGTTGTCAAAAACGCGAATTTGTGCAATGGGCGATTGCAAGCGTTCAATTAAGCGGCAGGGCATATTTTTATATTTTGAAGAGATCACCTCGTCGTCGTTCTTGTTGTTGATGGCGGTGAGAGTAGGGGTGGTGGTATTATCGTCAGTTGGAGATTTGCTGCCGGAGCTGGGTGGAGCAGCAGCAGCAGATGTAGTTTGAGCTGCTGGTAGTGGTGGGGTTGAAGTTGAAGGTTGTGGCATAGTTTCATCGGTTATCACATCCGAAGTTTTTAAGGTTTCTGTAGTAGTTTTCTCCTCAGTAGCATAGGAACGATGAGTTTCATGATTTCTCACACTGTCGTTTTTATTGTTTGTCGTAGATTTTTCAGTTTCCGTTGACGTTTGTGTTGGACTTGATGGCTTCGAAGTGGAACTTTGTTGTGAGTTTCTTCTTTGTAGTTTCTTATCTTCATTCTTATGCGATTTATGCGTATATCCTTTGGATGGATTTCTCATTTCGGAGTTGCGTCTTGTTTTATGTTTGTCCGTAGACTTTATTTGGCCATTCTGATTTTCACTTGGTGTACTGCTGACCCTAGAATTTTCCATATAATTCTCTTCGGCCGGACTGTCACGGACTGTCTTCTCTGTTGATGAAGGGGTTGCAGTTTTCGCCACAGTACTGCTAACTTCACGATTCTCTTGTGAGGACTTTTGGGCCTTTTGACACAAACGCTTATAGGTCTCTCCAATTGTAATAGAGTCTGAAGAATTTTTTCTTTTTACTCTTTCCGTGGTTGTCACTTTGGTTATTTGCGATGATTTACGTTTGGCTGGTGGTATATCGCTGGCCTTTTGACTCGACGACGACGATGTGGTAGAGGATGATGATGATGACAATTCTTCGCTTATTTTATGTCTTGCCTCAGGTTCCTCAATGGCCTGTTGTGTCAACTCAGTGGATTCGGTTACTTCTTTAGGGTTGAGCTCCTCATTTTCTTTTCTTCGTTTTGTTGAGACATCATTTTCAGTTATTTTCTCTTTTCCTGTTGCAGGTTTTGTGGTTATCGGCTGCTCATCATCGGGTATTTCTACAGTTTCGGTTTTAATATTTTTAAGATTTATCAACGTGTCCGTTAGAATAGCTCCTTTATCTGTGGTCGTTGCCGCTGTTGCTGAATTGGTCACATTTGCCGTCATGGCCGTATTGAGAAGTATGAATTTCTCATTTTGTAATTTTATGGTCAATAGATCGGTGTCCATTTTATCTTTTTGCAATTTCAATATCATTTCTTCAATGTACATTTTACGTTTGTGCAGTTCCATGAGTTTAACATCGATCTCGCGCAGATTATTGACTACCGCTTCGCCTATGGGACTTTGCTTCTTTAACATTTCCAAATCCAAGGCGGGAAAGGTGGGTGGTTGCGTAAATGATGAGGAGGAGGGAAAATCAAAGATGCTGGTATTGAAACGTATGGAGGTGGTATCGATGGGCAAGAGATTATAATCGGAACTGCTTAAATTCGTTAGATTTCTGATGTGATTGAATTGACTTTCAGTTTCTCTTTGTAGCTGGGTAATCCTATTGAAATTGCTGAGCTGCTGAGCATTTTCATCTTTGTGCAGTTTTAAACCATTCGCGGTATTTTTGCAATTCAACGACAATGCGGAGGGTAATGATGAAGCTGTAGATGATGATGATGATGGTATGGTGGTTAAGGCTGTTGATGTCGCTGATGAAGATGCTAGGTCGCTAATGATGTTGGATGATTTCAAACTCTCACTTTGTGGTTGAGCCTCGGTCTGTTTAGTTGTGGATAATGATGATGCTGTGGCTGTTAAGCTTTGTGGCGTCACTGGAGTTATTTGTATTTGTTGCTGTTGTGAAGCTGCAGCCGCTTTCATTTCTTGACGATATAAGGACAACACCTTGGTAACACATTTCTGTATGGTGGAGGCATCAGTATCCTCTTCATTTGCTATTACACTTTTTGTGGTATCCGCAGGAGCAGCTGGAGCCGACTCAGCATTATCTTCTTTTTGTTTTCTTATTTCTCTATCATTTCCTTGCTCTTTTTCTGTTAATTGCTGCTGATTGATTTTGCCTTTCTCCTGCTCTCCCTCTTCCACTTGTTTGACCACTTGTTTTTGTTTATTCAAAACATTTACAATTTCTCTCATTAGAAATTCCAAGGCCATGGAACAATCGGCCGATTTGAGATTTCTTTGTATCTTGGCCACTTCCAGTTTGGAAAATTTCTCCGAATTATATTCACTCACACAAATGCAGGAAATAAAATGCAATTTCGTATTGATGGAATTAGAGTATTTGCAGCGATATCTTTCATTAAGACTCTCACTGAGACTGGGCAATACCAGTTTCTCAAAACTGTCGACCACATTTTCTGCATCCACTTTTAGTTTCAAACGTTTTCGTTTTATAGCTGAGGAAGAGGATTTTTTGGAGGTGTCTGATTCTGAATCACTGGACGATGAAGAAGATGACGAAGAGGATGAGGAAGAGCTTGAAGATGAAGAACTGCTGCCCGTTGAAGAAGAGTTGGAGGATGAATCCAAGATTATTATATCATTTGCTGGAGATTTCTTTTTGATTGATCGTTTCTTACTATCTTTTTTGTTTTTATGAGATTCTTTGTGTTTACGATATTTTTTAATTTTTTTCTGATCTTTGGTTTTTTCCTCCTTTTGCAATTTGGCTTCGAGATGAGGTTCCTTTTTAATTGGCGGTATACTGCCTGCGATATCATCATCAATAACTATTGTTGTTCCGGTTTCCATAGCTCCGTTTTGTAGAGTTGCCCCTTGTGATTTTAAAGAAGTGCTGGGTTTTACCATTTCTTCCAAGTTAACCAAACTGTTGTGGTTGCTGCTGCTGCTGGTACTGGTACTGGTAGTATCCTCCACAATGTGTTCTGCTTTTATTGATTCTCCTGTTATTTGCAATAGATCGTAACCCAAAGCTTTTCTTATTTCCTCCAATACCAAATCGGGTATATTCATAGAATCCACAATTTCGTCGGGTACAAATTCTGCATTCACCGGATCTTTAATGGTGGGCTCTATGTTCATCGATTTCAATTGACGTCGTATTTCCTCACGCAATCGTTTGCGTGCTTGCACCTTTAAGGCTTCGTCGTATTTTGTTCCTGTATTATTGATAATATCTTTGATATTAATTTTGTTCATAGTTACAAGTTTGTCTACAATATGATCAGCGGCGGTGGCTGTTTGGCTACTGTTGGATGTATTGCTGCATGTTGAAACGTTACGTTTACGTTTAACCAAATTCGGTTTGAAGATTGGCTGATGATGCAGCTTATGAGGTGTGGTTGGGGGGGCGGTAGGAATTTTGGGGCACAGATCAAGTGTCAGGGCTTCTTCTCGTGGGGTTTCCCAGAATTCTGAAGCTATTAGACGTGACAAGGGTATTAAAGAGATTTTGGGAAATTGAAATTCTTTAGTTTCTCCTTCACTTTGTGTGTCTATAGAAGTGGTGCTATTGTTGTTGGTAACTGGTAATACTGTCGGATGCTGTTGTTCTTCTTCTTCGTGTTCTTCTTGGTCTTGTGGTTGTTGTTGTTGTGGTTCCAATAAAGTGCTAACCTGGTTCTCAGTGTTTTCTAAGTGAACGTGAGATGTGCAGTCATCCAACACGTTTGTCATATGTTGATAATTCAATTGTATTTCTGGAGGTTCCAAGTTTTCGGCGCCGAATTCAGAAATATCTTTAGCTGTAACTGGATTATAGCAGTTGGGATTAGTTTCTAAAGTACTTTCCGAAATGACCGCTTCACAATAGTCCAAAGCGGATATGTGTTGATTATCGTTTAGCGTTATGGACTCTGTTCTTAAATTTTCTGTACAGCAGTTGATTTCGGCGGTAATATCAATTTCTTTTAGTTTTTCAGTTTCCCGATTCTTGGGAGTTTTCTTTGTTTGGCTCTCCTTTTTAGGTTCTAATGGCTCTATAATTTCTCTATCCTTTGTATTTTTCTTTGAATCGCTCGGAGCGGATAGCTCTTCACTTTGTTTATCTTTTGTATTTTTCTTTGAATCGCTCAGAGCAGATAGCTCTTCAATTTGTTTATCCTTTTTATTTTTCTTTGAATCGTTCGGAGCGGATAGCTCTTCAATTTGTTTATCCTTTGTATTTTTCTTTGAATTGCTCTCTTTGATAATTTTAGGATCGCTTTTTTCTTCACTTATTGTCTTGGACTTTTTATCACATTCGTTTTCGCCGGAAATCACTGTGGCCGTAATACTAGATGAAGATATAGCCGAATTTTGTACCTTGTCGTTTGGTTTCCCTTTGGGCTTTTTACGAGGCGGTGTTTTAGGTTTCGTTTCCTTTCTATTCGCTTTTGGAGATGTTTTCTTGGCGTTTGTTTTGGCGTTGTAGTTGGCTCGGGGAGGACTAATCTTGGTGGTGGTTTTCACTTTAGTGGCTAATTTCGGTCTTTTAGCCGGAATCTCTGATATTTCTTCTTCAGCGAATTTTTTAGATTTTTCTAAAACTTCTAAACGTTCCGGTTTTTTGATAAAGCCGTTCTTTTCGGAACGAATTGGTGTTGCGCGTTTAAAGCTATTTGCTTTTTTGGAATTTGGATTATCTGTGGGACAATCGCAACTAGGTGTCTTTAATAAATTTTGTTTGGTTAGAGACTTTTTGGAATCGTTGTTGTTACTTTCTCCGTTAGTTTCTAATGAGTCCTCGCAAAAGCCATTAGTAGTCGTATTATTATTATCATGTGAACGATTCAAATCGTATCTGGACGTGCAATTGTTATAATTATGATTTTTACGAAAATTGTTATTGTTGCTGTTGTTGTTGTTGTGGGTGGAGTTGAATTTTGGTGACCAATGTATAATGTTGGAGTTGGAATTATTCCATAGATTATTTTTCCAATTGGGGCGGTTATTGTAGTTGTGATTATTACTATTGTTGTTGTTGTTGTTATGGTATGTCAGGTTTCGTTGAAAGTTTTTGGGATGGCAATCTCCGTTCAAGCGGGATTTCTAAAAACAAGAATGTAATTGAGAAAATAGAAATGCATATATGTTATTTATTAAAAATTTACTTCAAATATTAAATTTTTTATTTGGAAATTTCCAAAATTTTTGGATGAAACTTACAAAGTTTTTCAGAAAATTAGGACTGCAGTTGTTTTTCCGAAATGAGTTGGTGGTACTATTATTGCTATTGCGTATGCTGAAAATAAATAGGAGGATAAAATAATATATTAGACTTTTTGTATCTACTTTCTGTTTTATAATAAGATTTAACATTTAGCAAGTATAGTTTATAATTATAGGGGGATAAAATAATATATTAGAATTATTATAAAGTATTTTTTTGTAGTTAAAGTCTATTCTATAATAGATTTAACATTTCTTTATGATAACTTTCCCTTAGAGAGTAAAGCAGTTTTTACAAAAGACAAATTAATATAAGAAGACATTCCTTCAGGCCGAAATGTCAAAATCCGACAGTTACGAACGAACAGGAATGAATTGTCACACGCGAAAAAACTGTTTTCCGCGAACATAGCTTGAACTTTTTTTGCACTTATCAATTAAAATTAATTTTTTAATTGTGACAATTACAAAAAATTCGGGAAATTCGCGAAAAACTTTTCTCGTTGAAATCAAAACGAATAGGATCGTTCGTAACTGACAACTACTCGCTACAGGAAGAAATGTCTTCTTAAATTATATTGTTTTTGGTTTTTACTCTCTGAAATGTAATAAACTAATAATTTATACCGGAAAATAATAGAAAAATAACTATTCTAATTAAATTCGATTTGAAATTCTTTAAGACTCTTATAATTATGTCGATCCCACTCTTAGTACTTTTTGCAGTTCTATGTTTAAATAACAAAATTATTTTGTATTCAAAATCCACTCCAATTAATCACCTTTTGAATGATTTACGAGTGCCTTTTTGTAAATTACTGTCACGCTTATCAGAAACCACTTGAACGGACGGCGGGACATAATAACAGCATTGGAACGTGATTTATATTTTTTGTTAATTTTTTATTTAAATTTCAAAGTTCAAAGGGGGTGTTGTGCGTCTGTCCCCCCGAAAATGTAAAACTTCTCCAGGTGTTTTGTCGTGAGAATTTCTTTCTCATATTGTTCTTGACCTAAGCCGTCGAAGAAGAAGAAAAACTCATTAACAATCATGATTGGGACTGGTGTAGTTGTTGATGTTGTTGTTTTCTCTGTAGTTTTGTTTTTATTCCTTTTTTGTATACAAGAATAATTAATGCAATCAAAGAACGTGCTAAGAGGCAACATACTAAAAACAAAAATCTTTAAACATATTTTACGGAAAATTCTCCCCCTCGACCTATGACTTGTGTAGCTCCTACTAAAAACAATAAGAACATCTTCACGTACCATGACATTCAGTCGGGAATGGGGGGCTGGCTAACTTGGCTTTAGGTGGAAATAATTTAGCACAGATTTAAAATTTATAACCATAATGTCAGATGGCCCGCAGCAAGGTGCGTCTTAGGTGGAAGTTTAAAAGTATTGTGAAGAAAAAAAGTACGTTTAATAAGTAAAGCCACAAATCTTAAAACAAAAAGTGTTTTTTAAGTGTAGAGGACATTTTTCTTTAACACCTAAACTACGTCATTTTTGATATGTTTGAAAGAAAATATATTTGGAAACGATTTTTTTAAATATTATATATTTGTTAACAAATAAATTTTATTTGAAAATCAAGAAATTTTGTTTGGAACGCATACATTAATATATTAGAACATAAAATATTTGCAAACTGAGTTTTACAAATAAAATATGTGTTTACACACAAACAAAGTTATTGTTTAAGAAGTTTTCCAAATATATTTTATTTAAAAACGATTTTAAAAACTTTGCCGACTTTTTAGAATTGTAGTTAGTTTTTCGTAGTTTTAATTACAAAATTAATTTATAAATATTCCAGTTCATCACTTTTTGTCGATCCATCAATGCAATTTATATTTACGAATGATTATACGATTTAAGTTTTAATTAAATTTTAAAAACATATACAATTTATACAAAAAATATCTGTATATAACATCTGAAAAACAGAAAACTTGTCTTTAAATTTAGGCATTGATACATTGCCAAAATACCTAAATACAAATTAATCTTTGTTTCGGATATACTAGTTCCAAATAAAAAAAATATTAGGATGGGAACATATTTTTGTTTGGAACAATATCTTCCCAAACATATAACATTTGTGTGTGTCAAATATTATATATTTGTTGTCTACCGTAAACATATGTATATTTCAAGCCGAATATGTGTGGGACAATATACTACAGAAGCGATTTTTTTTCAGCGTGTAATAAAAAATATACATCCGATGTAGAAGTCGCACTTATCTGAGCCTAATTTAAAACAACGTTGTCGTTAGACAAGTTATTACTGTATCAACTAGTGGGTGACTATTTATAAAGCATTATAGTGGGTGGTGAGGTGAATATCAGCTGTTTAGTTGTCATATGGCGAATATGATTTATTTTGTCACTGCAACAATCACAGGCTAAACGGTTTATGTTTCAAAGTTAGTTGCTAAATACAAAATTAACAATAAAAACAAATTATGTGATTTATTACGATTTTATCTAGACTCGCATTAAAATGTATAGTAGCAATATGTGTGCAAAATGTGCTATGAAAATGTATCTTCGGTGAAAACAATCCCGCATAATTTCGACCCCCTAAATCGAATGACATTTTTCCTGTGACATATCTTTTTTAAGATATTTAGCCATAAAGATTCCTGGGTAAACAAAACGGTTAGTAAATTGAGGCACAAGAACAAAATAAAGGAAACACTTCAATAAGTATTTCTCCCAAAAACATCTGACACCTCCGTTCATCCCATTACCCACCTCCAAAAATAATGATATATCAAATGTTGTAGAAATCGATGGATTGATGTATTCGAAAAATAAACCTTGAAAAAGGTCACTAAGGATCCCCACAATACACTTTTAAGGCTACCCAATGATTTTTGAAATATATCGCATTTTTCCACAAAGTTTGCTGGGTGAAAAGTTTGTAAATTCAGACACAATTTTAGCATAGAAAGCTTCGGAATACTTTTGAAAGAACGAAATTAAGGAGATATATACTTTATACACTGTAAGTGGTATAATTGTCCAGTGGTCGGAACGACTTTGACATACAATATGTACTGCCTTTAGACTTTTTTATTTTTATTAATTAAATACAGGGTTTTCCAACAAGAGGTGTTATTTTGAATCACCCGGTATTTCGGTAGCTGTCACTTTTGAAGCTTTTATTCTTTGACATTTGACAAGTAGAAACTACGCCATTACTAAAAATGGAACGATACACGATTCAACAACGCATTGAAATTATTTAAATTCACTACAAAAATGGTGAAAATCTTGCAGTCACAGTTCGCAAAACTAAAGCATTTTTGGGTCGTCGTGAAGCACCTTGTCGGACCGCAATACAGAAATTGGTGGAAAAATTCGAGCTGCTGGGACAAATTAGTGATGTGAAGAATAAAACCCGTGCAAGTCGCTCAAGAACAACTGAGAATATTGCTGCTGTAGCCCAAAGTGTTGAAGAAAACCCAGTTTAGTCTATTCCTCGTCGTTCTTTGGAATTGGGCATTCCACAAACGTCATTACACCGTATCTCGCATAAAGACTTGGGTCTTAAGTCTTATAAAGTTCAGTTAACACAAGAACTCAGGCCGGCCGATCATCAAGAACGTCGTGTCTTTGCTGATTGGGTCCTTGAAATGCATGAAAATTATCCGGAATTCCATCGAAAAATCATCTCGACTGATGAGGCCCATTTTCACCTCGGTGGCTACCTCAACAAGCTAAATTGTCGCATCTGGGGCTCGGAAAACCCAAGAGTTATTTTTGACAAGCCTCTCCATCCTCAACGTGTGACTGTTTGGTGCGGTTTATGGTCCGACTGGGTCATTGGCAAAATTGTCGCATCTGGGGCTCGGAAAACCCAAGAGTTATTTTTGAGAAGCCTCTCCATCCTCAACGTGTGACTGTTTGGTGCGGTTTATGGTCCGGCGGGGTCATTGGACCTTACTTTTTCGAAAACGAGGTTGGATCAACAGTTACGGTGAATAGATTGCACTATCGAGAGATGATTAATGATTTTTTATGGTCGGAGTTGGATGGTATTGATCTGGACAACGTTTACTTTCAACAAGACGGCGCTACGTGCCACACAAGCAACGAAACCATTGCTCTGTTACGGGAAACGTTTCCGGACCGTGTTATCTTTCGAAGAGGTGATCATAATTGGCCACCGAGATGTTGTGATTTAATACCTTGCGACTTCTTCCTTTGGGGCCACGTGAAAGATAAGGTCTACGCCAACAGCCCAGCGTCGATTCAAGACCTCAAAGATAGAATTCGTGAGGCTATCGAGGACATAGGGCAGCCACTTTGCGATTTGGTTATGGAAAATTTCATGAAAAGGATATAGCCCTGTAAGCGTGGTCGTGGTGTTTTTCATTATTAACGGCATACCTTCCACTTTATTATGAAAAAAACATCCGATCATTTATCTCAAAAAATGGAATTTTGCTTTGAATACCAAAATAACACCTCTTGTTTGAAAACCCTTTATATCAAATACCGTAGAAATCAATGGATTCTTGGGTGAAAATTTCTATAGATTCCCACAATACAGTTTATGACACACAAATGATTTTTTAAATATATCGCGCCTGTTCAACAATGTCAGTAGATGCCAAAAACCGCTTCCGTTAATATTATTGACATTTAAAAAAATTGTCAAAAATTATGAAAATATCTTCATAATTGAATTTTCTTGCAATGGCATATTTCTGTTAATACTCGTATTAATTTTTTTAAATTAAATTTACGGGAACAGTTTTTGGGCTCTAGTGAATTTTTTTTTTATTTTGAGTTGTTACCATTTTGTTAAAAAAAATGTACGTTCTGCTACATTTTTTTAAAAAACAAAATTTTATATTATTTATAAGAATATTTTCTTTCGATATTTTGTAAAAAAAAAATATTTTCTATCAATAAATTTTCTACCAAAAACAACAACAAAAATTAATTTCTCTACAAAAGTCGGTGTCAAAAAAGTTGTTTACACTTATTTGATTGGCCCATACTCCGAACTGGAGTACATTTATGACAAATTTGTTGATACTATTCTGATGTCTACCTTGTCGGCTACATAATGCAATTTAAAAAATTAAAATGAAATAAAAATAAAGGGTAGTTTTTTAACCTCAAAAAATCGAATGTCAAAATACTTCCTTGATTTAAATTAGGGATGTAAGGAAAGTGACTTGAGCGAAAGCGAATGCGAATATTGATATTTAAATGATATAATGATATTGATATATTTCTTGCGAATGCGAATAGTGAAATATGCATTTTTGCGAAAGCGAATGCGAATAATAGTTTGACCCTTTAGTACCAACAAAATTAAGAAACTAAATTGATATTTTTCCAGGATATTCAAGTATTAAGAATGTTTCCCATATTTTTACCACCTGTTACCACAAGGACAAGAATATTTTTCATCTGTTGAGAAGATAAGTGGAAGAGGTTTTCATTGGTATTAATATCTTCAAAATGTGTGAAGCGAATAAGAAGTTATAACACTTTTAACAAATGGAAGCGAATACTGAAATATATTTTTGCGAAAGCGAATAATCCAAAGATGGTTTTTGAGAAAGCGAATGCGAAAGTTAAAATGATGCGAATAATTCGCGTTCGCATATGCGAATGCGAATATTCGTTACACTAAGTGTTGCCTGGCGCCATCTGACATTTCCATTGGAAAGTTTGACATTTTTTAGCATAAACTTACTCAGAACGTTTTGACGTACGACCATCATTTGTGTTGTTTACAGTGACTTGAAAAAATCAATTTGGCAAAACAATGGAATTAACTCGTGAACATTTTCGTGCGATCATTTTTCACAACTTTCGACGTGGATTATCACGACAAGAGTGCATCGATGAACTTAAATCTTTTGTATGGCGTGGCACCCATCAAGAAACAACGATGTTCGTCGCCAGAAGATGCTGTTGAAGCGTTAAAAAACCATGTTTTGGAGGTGTCTCAATCGGAGTGGAAAAAGTGCTTCGACAATTGGTTTGAGCACATGCAAAAATGTATAAATCATGCTGGAGAATACTTTGAAAAACAATAAAACCATTTTTGATGATAAATATTCGAATTTTCATTATTAGGCCAAAAATATATATAGCAGCCCTCGTACATCCCTGATTTAAATATCCTTATCATACTACTACAGTAGCAAACTTTATATTATCAAAGCCAAATCAAAAAGAGAAAAATATGTATGTATGTATATTTGAATACCACAAGCTGTTGCACATTCAACTTTTTAATTTGAATACAACAAGACAATTACATTTAATTACAACCGATATCAACATAAATTCATTACCACAAAAATACACAAAATTAAAGGGTGATTCATGTTGAGTTATCCAATGAAAGTGACCAATAATTTCCAAACATAATTTACAAAATAAGACACATTTTCACCTCTACAGATTTTTAAATAAGAAAAATTGCAGCATTTATGGAACGAAAAATCCAAGACAGATTTTCGAAAAGGAAATGCATTCGCAAAGAGGAAGTGTTAGGAATACTTTGTGGTCTGAAGGCGTATCTTGCAGAAATGTCTGCGAGAATTATAAAAATCACATTAATCCGATGCAATATTCCATATGTGTTAAATTGCATGCTTTTAAATTATATTTTTCCTTATATTTTAACGTGAAAGCTCAAATTAAATCACCCATTTCATTTACAAATTACACGCACATTATCTGCAATGCCACCACCACATGGTATGGTGTGTAAGCAACAATTAAGTATTGTTTCCCTTTAATACTACAAACATTTTGTGTTGTTTTGATTGCTTGCCATGAACAGAGGGAGAGGAAGCTGTCAGTATTACAAAACTCCATCGTTCCTCTCTCTATAATCTGGTGAGAATTAAAGCTTTACACATGTAAGAATGTATGTAGGTGTGTTTCTGCTTTGCCTTCAGTGACAATGTAAAGAGCGGTTAAAGAGTTAAACAGTTGTCATATTTATGAGAGTCATAAAAACCAATGATACAACAAATTAATGCCAAGAAACAAGTGTAAGTGTTGTTTGTTAAGACACCGCCGCAGAAGAAGAAAGTAACAGAGACAAGACTACATTGAAATAACTGTTTAAGTATCAGGTAAGTGAAGTCTACTTAGAAGAAATAAAAGGTAGAGTAATGACGGTGGTAAACTCGGGAAAATTTGTTGTTTTACTTATGGCACTATGCAATAAAATGAAAAAGGCCAGGTTTTCAATTCAATAGATACATTACAGATTTAAATGAGGCTTAAATACTAAACATGTGGATGTATATAGACCTTGGAATAATAATGTTTTTTTCTGTTCAGAGTATACTTTTTTTTTCGAGTGTATACTACTGAAGCCACCTTACCCTTTAATCAGATGAACAGTTAAAAATGTTTCGTGTTTTAATTGTTTGAATTTTATCTACTTTATAATGAAAACAACAAATCGAGAGTGATTATTTTTTCAACAAAGAAAATATTTTTATTTGCAAAATATTTTCTAATTTCCCCCCTCTCTCTATAAACTTTGCTGCTTAAAAGGATTTTTAATTTCGTTCCCTTCCCCAATATGCGTTCCATTCAGTCCCCGGTGTTTAATAACACTCGAAGTCACGTAGTTTTCTTGAGACTTTTTTAATTGACTGACTTTTTCTTGTCGTTCCGTAGATTTGTTCGACAGGAGAACAGGACATTTGTTGTGCATGAATGTGTGTGTGTGTTCAGTTCATTAGGCAAGGTTTCTTCTTTCCTCACAAAAAAATCTTTTTGTTATTTATATTTTTTGGAGAAAATATTTAAAAAAAAACCATGCATGTTGGAATTTATTATTGTCATGTCTCATCTCAGTTGTTGTATAGTTGTTGACTTTTTAACACTTTGGTGCGGAATCTTACGTGATTCCATGGTTCCTTGATAAAGAACACACGGATGCCAAAGAAATGTCCTTTTTCCGTTTGGTTGCCGGGCTGTTGATGTCTTTCGTGGTGCTAAATGGTGTATTAAGACAACCTTTTTACTTTCAACACTTCTTCAATCAGAAAGACTCTTATTTTTGCACAGTAATGCTTTGCATATTAATTTTTGGCATTTTTATTTTTCACAAAAAGATATACAGAATTCTTGTGATTTGTTAGAATAGAATGGATTATGTTTATTTTTATATGTATGGTGTGAATTTCGAAGTGAACTCTGTATGTATATGAAATATGTACAGAGAGGAATTTATCAAAAAAAGTCTTGAAATATATCTTTTTGAATTTGGAGTGCCTTTAAATACCATAGCTATCTGAATTTTTCATTATTCCATATTTTATAAACTAAAGAGAAATATATGTTTAAATAGAAACGCTTCCATTTTGAAAATCTTCGGAATATATTAGATATATCAATTCATGATATTATAACGTGTGGCCGGTACATCGGAATATATTATTATTCGGATATATCAATCATAATATTACCACGTGTTCCCTGTACATCGGAACGTATTATTAATTAAAATTCAAAAACACTGGGGCGTATATGTATTGAAATTAGCCCTTCCTTAGGGTTTTTCGAAATTTTCTTTTTGTGAAATCCTTAAGAAGATTTTTTTAAATGTTTGTAATAATAAAATTATTTTTCATAAATCAACTGCATATGACAAACTTTCTCCTTAATTTCCAGTAAATTATAACCTTTTGTAAATAAGACAAAGAAATGGTCTTATTCTTATGTTCTCTAAAACATACTTTATGTTGAAAATTCCTTTGCTAGGAAATGTTTCTCCAGAACTCACATAATTGAAATTTCTTGAAATATTTTTTTTTAGAAAATTCCTTTAAATTTGCATTTTTCTAGAAAATGAATTTTTCAACAAAATTTTTAGAAAATTTCATTGATATTAAATTTTTCTGGTATATTTCGTCGAATTTTTTTTAATTCTTGGTTAGCACTCTTTAATCCCGTCAGTGTGCCTTAATCTGTGGCCATCGACATTTAGTCCGGTCATCGATCTTTAATCCGTGAAATTTTTATTTTTGTGAAATCCTTAAGAAGATTTTTTTAAATGTTTGTAATAATAAAATTATTATTCATAAATCAACTGCATATGACAAACTTTTTTCTCCTTAATTTCCAGTAAATTATAATCCTTTGTAAATATGACTACATTTCATTGTCTTATTCTTATGTTCTCTAAAACATACTTTATGTTGAAAATTCCTTTCCTAGGAAATGTTTCTCCCGAACTCACATAATTTAAATTTCTTGAAATAGTTTTTTTTTAGAAAATTTCTTTAAATTTGCATTTTTCTAGAAAATGATTTTTTCAACAAAATTTTTAGAAAATTTTACTGATATTAAATTTTTCTGGAATATTTCGACGAATTTGAATTTTTTAGAAAATTCTTGGTTAGCACCCTTTAATACCGTCCGTGGGCCTTATTCTGTGTCCATCGACATTTAGTCCGGTCATTCGGTTATTGACCAGAAATCAGATATCTTGCCCCGTATCCCTTAGCGCACTAAAGCTCGACGAAATGATTAAAGAACTGGAATTTTGACAACATTTTCTAGAAATTTCTAAAAGAAATTATTTTCGACAAAATTTGAAAAAAAAATATTTCCACGAAAATTCTAGAAAAAAAAAACTATTTTAAAAATTTTGGAGAAATACAATTTTCAACAAAATTTAAAAAATTAAATTTCGGAAAAAATTAAAAATGCCAATTTTGAGCAAAAAATCAATTTTGAAGAAAATTTTTCAAAAATTTCAAGAAATATACAATTTCATCGAAATTTTCTAAAAAAAAATTTGAATTTTGGCATAATTCTCGAAAAGACGGAATTTTAAATAAAATATATTTTCGACAAAATTTGCCAAAAAAAATCCAACGAAATTTGGTAAAAAAAGGAATTTTGAAAAAAAAAATTAGAGAAATCAAATTTTCAACGCCTTTTATTTAATTTAAATTTTGAAAATGTTTTCTAAGAAACGTCGATTTCTATTAAAGTATATTTTTGGCGAAATTTTCCATAAAAATGAAATTTTGTTTTAAAAAAATTAAATTTCAAAGGATTTTTTTTAAAATATGCAATTTTGACGAAATTTTCGGAAAATTATGTAAATTTTCTAGAAAAACGAAATTAAAAAATATATTTTCGACAGAACTGTTTAAGGTAAATGCTATTTCTACGAAATTTCCAGAAAAAGCTATTCAAAAAATGTAGAAAAAATAAAATTTTCAACGAAATTTAAAAAAAAATGGCAAATAAAACTGCGATTTTTATTAAATTTTCAATAAAAATCAATCTTCCAAAAATGATTAATTATGTGAAACGAAAATTTCTAGAAAAATTAAATTTCCAAGAATTTTTTAGGAAATATCAATTTCGTCAAAATGTCCTTCAAAAAAAAAGAGATATTGACATAATTTTCTATAAAAGCCAACATTTTCAATAAAATGTTTTTTCGACAAAATTTTCCAAAACAAATATATTACTAAGATATTTTGTAGAAAAAAAAAACAATTTTGAAAAAAGTTTAGAGAAAAGTAAAATTTTCAACGAAATTTAAAAAAAATTTGGGGATCATTGTTTTTGTTTTTGGAAAAAAATAAAAGCGTCTATTCCGGCCGCATTTTGTAAATTTTTTTCTCAAATTTTCAATGAAAATCCATTTTAGGCGAAATTTTCCAAACATTGCAATTTCTAGAAAAATTAAATTTCAAGGATTTTTTTAGAAATATGCAATTTCGTCAAAATTTTCGAAAAAATTGGATTTTGAGATAATTTTATATAAAAGACAAAATTTTCAAAAATAAAAAAAAGAAACAGTTTCGGCCAATTATTTTAAAATGCCAATTTTGACGTTTTCTATAAAACTGCGATTTCTATTAAATCTTAGAGACAAATAAAATTTTCAACAAAATTTAAAAAAAACAATTTTGGCAAATTATTTAAAAAATGCCTATTTTGACAACATTTTCTATAAAACTGCTATTTTTATTAAATTTTCAATGAAAATCCAATTTCTAGAAAAATTAAATTTTAAAGATTATTTTGAAATATAAGTTTCATATCAAAGACAAAATTTACAATAAAATGAATTTTCGACAAAATATTCCAAAAAATACATTTCGACGTAATTTCTTAGAAAAAATCAATTCTGAAAAAAGTTTAGAGAAAACTAAAATTTTCAACAAAATTTAAAAAAAAAAGTTTCGGCTAATTATTTTAAAATTGACAATTTTGCCAACATTTTCTATGAAACTGCGATTTCTATTAAATCTTTAGAGAAAACTAACATTTTCAACAAAATTTAAATAAAAACAGTTTCGGCAAATTATTTTAAAAATGCAAATTTTGACAACATTTTCTATAAAACTGCGATTTCTATTAAATTTTCAACGAAAATCCAATTTCTAGAAAAAATAAATTTCAAAGTTTTTTTAGAAATATAAATTTCAACGATATTTTCTAGAAAAATGGAGTCTTACAAAACGAATTTTCCACGAAATTAAAAAAATGCGCTCGACAAAATTGTTTAAGGTAAATCCTATTTCGACGAAATTTCTAGAAAAAAACCAATTTAAAAAGATAGAGAAAAACAATTTTGAACGAAATTTAAAATACAAATGTGGCAAATAAAACTTAGATTTTTATTAAGTTTTCAATAAAAATCAATCTTCAAAAAAATTAACTTTGTGAAACGAAATTTTCTAGAAAAATTTAATAAGAAAAAAATTGTTAAGAAAAATCCAATTTCGTCAAAATGTTCTTAAAGAAATGAGATTTTGACATAATTTTATATAAAAGGCAACATTTTCAATAAAAAGAATTTTCGACAAAATTTTCCAAAAAAAAAATATATTGCTAGGAAATTTTGTAGAAAAAATCAACTTTGAAAAAAGTAAAATTTGTAACGACATTAAAAAAAACACTTTTGGAAAAAAATTTTGCAAATGTCAATTCTGGTTACATTTTCTATAAAATTGCGATCTCTATTAAATTTTCAATGAAAATCCATTTTTTGCGAAATTTTCCACACAATGCAATTTCCAGAAAATTTAAATTTTAAAGTTTTTTTTAGAAATATGCAATTTCGTCAAATTTTTCTTAAAAAATGGGATTTTCGCATAATATCATATAAAAGACAACATTTTCAGTAAAATGAATTTTCGACAAAATATTCCAAAAAAAATACATTTCTACGATTTTTTTTAGAAAAAACAATTCTGAAAAAAGTTTAGAGACAACTAAAATTTTCAACAAAATTTAAAAAAAAATGTTTTGGCAAGTTATTTAAAAATGCCAATTTTGACAACATTTTCTATAAAACTGCGATTTTTATTAAATCTTCAATGAAAATCCAATTTCTAGAAAAAATAAATTTCAAAGATTTTTTTAGATATAGAAATTTTGACGAAATTTTCCAAAAAAAAATTGAGTTTTATAAAACGCATTATCCACAAAATGCACAAAAAAATGCATTTCGACCAATTTTCTAAAAATAAACTCAATTTTGTAGAAATTTTCGGAAAAAAATCAATTTTGTAGAGATTTTAAAGAATAATGGAATTTCAACAAATTTTTTAGAAAAAAATTTTTAAAATACAAATTTTGACAATATTTTCTATAAAACTGCGATTTATAAAATTTGTTATCATCTTTTCTGAAATTGTAATTATTGTAAAAATTAAATTTTTCTGAAAATTTCTATTCAAAAAATTACACAAATTCTCTTAGAAGATCATTACCGCCCAATGGGATGCCACGACTCCCTGATTCGAAAGCCTTGGTCGCAAAAAATAAGTTTTTTTTTGTAAATTAAGAAGTTTCTGCCAATTTAACTGTAAGGGAAATTACTGATTTTTTACAAAAGTTTAAATTTCGGTGACATAATTCGCAGTAATTGTAATTAATGTAAAAATTAAATGTTTCTGAAAATTTCTCTTCAAAAAATTACACAGATTCTCTTAGATGATCGTTACGGCTCAATGGAATGTCGCCGCTAACAGATTCGAAAGCCCTGCTCGTAAAAATAAGTTTTTTTTTGGTAAATTAAGACGTTTCTGCCAATTTACCACTAAAGAAAATTCTTGCTTTTATACAAAAGTTTAAATTTCGATGACATAATTCGCAGTAATCTAAAATTAATTGATTTTCGAATACATTCCCCCATTAAAGAATATATTTGAAAATTTAAAAAAAAAATAATATTAAAATATGATCCCCCTCTTGGGAATTATAGAGATTGAAAAAATGTGTGCCATATTTTAAAGTTCTTTAATATTAAATGATTTTCGAATACATTACCCTTTTCACACTTATGTATTTGAAAATTGCCAAAAAACTAATAATAAAGAAATAATATAATAAAATAAAAATAAATAAAATCTAATTCTAAATTTCCATCTAGGGAATTATAGATATAGCGGAAATATGAAAAATTCTTATTCAAAAAAATTTATGATTTAAGGCTGTTCATTTTTATTTTAGAATTTCAACCTAAAGGAGATTTAAAGCACTAAACTGCATTGGAAAAAATGTTTTCCCTAAGATTAAGAAACGTATATTAATCTCATGAATATTAGCATTTTTTATTTAGGCTTTCTAAGGGAAAGGGTCTATTTAATATTTTCTGCAACTTATAGCCTTTTCACATACTTTCGTAAAAAAGTCAATCTTCACATAGAGATTTCTTGAGTTACAGAACAAGCCAAAAGAGTAAAAGTATCACTTTGATTATTTAAATTAAAACCATCTTCAGACTCATACATAACATTCTACATATGTACCATGCACAACTCGTTAACGACATTAATCAGCACAATATGCCAATGTTTTGCCGCCGATATCGTATGTGAAAGTTTACCCACTTTTCTGGGCTGACTTGTACTTGAAACAATTAAAACACCCTTCCAGCAGTGGAAGCAGGAAACTGGTGAACTCGTCTGACGCTTGTTTGTTTGTTTGCCAAAACCAGGCGATACTTGTCGTTGTTGTCGTCGACGACTACGAGGAGTATGTTCATCCATTGTTTAATCCCTTGATATGGTTAGGAGTTGGTGGCGCGGCATTTTCTACATGATACATGATGTGCTATTTATGACGACAGTCGTCCTCATCCTAGTCTCATGTCTGTCTGTCCGTCCTTCCGTCCGTCTTTTTGTTTTAATTTTTTAAGTGAACATTTATACAGAAGTTGTGGTTTCTATGCAGTTGTTGTTATTTGTGTTGCTTCCATAAAACATGTAAAGGATATCTTCTTCCCCAGGAATTAAGATGTGGATGGTGAATATTATGGAATATTCATGTAGAACTTTTCGGGAATTTGCGAATACAATGCTAACATAACAATTGGCAAATAAACAGTGGATGCAAGTGAAGTATATATTCGGACTTTTATAGTGTTGACTACAATTTAGAATTATTTTAATAGCAGCTTTTTTTGATGTAGCCACTCTCTCCGTAGTATTTTTTCTTAACATCCCTGAATAGAGTAGACGATAGCAAATAATATAGTGGTACATTTGTACGTATGATTAATTTAAATTGGCTTATTCCAATGATACACCGAAGCGTATTAGTATTATAATTAAATTATAATGTAAAACAACTCTGAAGAAACCTAAGGTTTTCGAATTTTTTTTCTTCCATATTTTGGAATACGAAAAAACAGAATTATGTAGGCAAGTAAGTCACAAAATCGGGGCACACTGAAACGTATGATTGTTTGTAATTTAATAGAGAATCTGGAAATATCATTGTTTTGTAATATTGTATGGCCCTATGCTCCTGAAGGGATCAAAAAGGAACGATTAATAATAATATTTAAGAATTCTAATACGTATTTTTGTCATTATTTTTGTATGAACGAGTATGAAGAATTTAAAAAAATTTGGCAGTTTAGGTTAATTTTATTTTTATCTTGACAATTATTAGCTCAATATAATTTTTTCTACTAACCTAAAGATTAGCGCAATCCACTGTGCAGTGTAGCTACTTTGGTTCTCCGCCAAAAATTCTTCTGCTTTCAAGTACGACTCGAAACATAAACAACCAAAAACTACAATGTAAGTACTGTCCCCCTCACGCTCCTCAAATGGTACTTCACATGTGAAGTTCAACAACAACTCCCATACCATTTGCAAGAATTTCTTTCAAAACAAGAAAAACGGTGTTTCTTCCCATTCTCATCTTAAAAATAATATCGACAGTTGTTTCCCACATAAAATTTGTTTTCTTTTCTCCAATTCTAAAGAGAAAAACAACAAATGTTACAATAACAACATATTTCGCGAGTTGGTGAGGGTCAGGGGAATGGCAACTTTGACCGAAAGGAAGGGAAATGCATATAAATCTAAGGCTAAAACTTGAGGGGAAATTTCTCAAATATATTTGAATAAATATTGCGTTTTCCTAAGATTTGTTTAGGAAGAAAAGAATAAAATACAAATGTCATATTGCTGCAGTTCTTCATTAGAATTTTCAGTCATGAACTATGAAAGGTAAAATTTTTGACTTTTTTGTTTATTAAGGGATATTTTAAAAAAAAATGCTCTATAAAATAATAATAAACTATGGAACCGAAACATTTTTGTGAATTATTTGAGCCTTAAAAGTCGAAAGTGTTAAGCAAAATTCTTAATTCTGCTAATTTCCCATCAAGGAAAATTTTTCGTTTTTCATATAAATCCTCAGATACAAGTAATGTATACTAAACATAGTTAAAATCATGACAGTTCCAAAGTTTTCTGAAAATTTCCTTTTGGGTAATTTTGAGGGACATTTTTTTAACTACGGCTATTAACTTGAAAATGTTGAGCTGGAAGATACAACACAATTTTTTAAGGAAAATTCCTAATTTTATTAATGTTCCATTAGGGAATTTTTTTTTTCATAAAAATACAAACATTTTAGTTTCAAATACTTCATATCAGAAACAATTTTGATAAAAACTTTTTTTAAAAAACCCCAAATAGTAGAAATACAGTCGAACATTGTTCAGGAAGAAAAAACATATTACAATTGTCATATTCTGCAGTTTTTCTTTAACATTATCAGTCAAAAATTACAAACGGTAAAATTTTAAGACATTTTATTTCATTTAAGGATATCATTTCCACTATATAAAACAAATTCCTATGTGACCAAAATAATTTTTAAAAAATACCTGAGGTAAAAATTCTAAAGTTTTACGCATAATTCTTAATTCTACTAATTTTTCATCAAGGGAAATTTTTCATTTTTCTTAAAAATCTTAAAATACAAGTAATGTATACTAAATTTCTCTAAAAACATGACAGTTCCAAAGTTTTCTGAAAATTTCCCATTGGGAAATTTTTTAAAACATTTTTTTAATTACGCCAAATGAGTTGAACATATTGAGCTGTAACATACAATATACATTTTTAAGAAAAATTCTTAATTTTATTAATGTTCCATTTGGGATTTTTTTCTTTTAATCAAAAAACAAAAATTTTAGCGTCAAATACTTCATATTAGCAAATACAACAAAATTTTCAAGATTTATTGAAAGTTTCCCTGTGGAAATTGTGATGAAAACTATTTTGAATGAATTTATCCAAATGCAGAGGTAAATTGTTGCGAAAGAAAAAACAAAGTACAATTGTAATATTCTGTAGTACTTTCAAATTATCAGTCATAAATTACAAAATGTAAAATTTAGACATTTAAATTTATTTAATGATCTTTGTAAAACCATATTCCCATGTGACCGAAATATTTTTAAAAATTACTTTTGGCTTAAAAATCAAAAATTTTAAGCAAAATTCTAATTCTGAAAATTTCCTACTAAGGGAAATTTTTAAAAAATCCTAAAATACAAGTTATGAGTAATATATTTCGCTAAAATCATAAAAATTTCATGGATTTCTAAAATTTTCCCTTTGGGACATTTTAAGGGAATTTTTTTTAAATGCGCTTAGTAGCGTGCACATTTTAAGGTGAAAGGTAAAACATAAATTTTTAAGGAAAATTTTTAATTTTACTAATCTTCTATATATATAAAAATGGAAAAATGTTTGTATGTATGTATGAGTTTTATAGACGCTTAAACCACTGGACCGATTTAAAAATTTTTTCTTTTGTTTGAAAGCTATTTTGTCTGAGATGGTATTGGAAAAAAAAAATTGCAAAAAGTGGGCGGCGCAAATGTGGGCGTGACAAATCGTTTGTTTTCAAAAATGGACGGGATCGGAAATCTAAATCTGGGGCAACGAAGTGGACCGGGTCCAGCTAGTATTCCATAAGATTTGTTTGCTTTTCATAAAATGCTACAATTTTAGTGTCAATACTTAATATCAGCAAAAAATACCACAGTTATTGAAAAATTCCCTTGGGACGTTTTGAAGAAAACTTTACTTTAAACTTTAATATCTGCAAAACATATCACAGTTTCTGAAATCGTCCCTTGGGACATTTTGAATGAACCATTTTTAAATATCATAATTAACTTAAAAATTCAGAAGTGAACGATACAAAAAAGTCTTTAAGTTAAATTGCTAATTTTACATTAAGGAAAATGTTTCTTTTTCATGAAAAATGCAATAATGTCATGTCAAATATTACAAATCCCCACAAATTATGACATTTTCGATATATGAATTTATTTTTGGAAAATTTCCGCCTGTGAAATTTTAAGGGAACCTTTTTAAACATCCTTCATTGGCTTAAAAATTCAAGGATGAATGATAGAAAAGAAAATTGTAAGCTAACTTTCAATTCCTTTTAATAAAAATACTTACATACATACATACATTATTAATGGCATTATAAATACTTATCAATTATTTGTCTTGCGCACAATTTTTCAAAATATTGATAGGTCAAAAATTTCAACAAAGCTTGAAAAAATTGGTTTTGGAATTTCTTAAAAAATCTGAATTTTTTTAAATTATGCAATTTTGAAGCATTCTCAAAATTTCCTCATTTGAAATTACCCTATACATACTGTAATATCAGTCACGGGGTAGTACCATTTGAAATCAACAAATGGTAAATAGTTTCCTAAACTATCGTACCACATTAGACGTGATGTCGTCAATTAATTGACATCGATCTATCCGTACGAAGCAAGAATAGTGGCCGAAAATGATATTATTATCGGTAGGAAACCTACGTTAAGTGATGATATGGGTACGTGAGTACATGGGAGCGTATGATAGCTAATAATTCTATATTATCAGGGATACACTTGGGCGTATGATTACTAATATTAGGATATAACGTATAATAATATTAAAAACTTTATTTTTCTTTTCTATCATACAAGAACGATCGATGTGTACGAAGCAAGAACATTGGCCGAAACTGTTGTCATTATTTCTGGAAACAATATATATATCAATTGGCTCCGTATTTTCGGTACGGAACCTATGTTAAGTGATAACATGTAAACGTGAGTACATGGGAGCGTATTACTGTTAATAATTCTATAGCATTAAGGGTGCACTTAGCCGTATGATTGCTACTATTAGGATTAACATAATATTGTTGATAATTCCACAGTTTCAAGTGTACACTTAGGCTTATGATTACTAATATTAGCATAGAAATATTCATAATATTAAGAAAATAGCTTTTTATGCAGACTGCGATTTAGATTCGATTTCTGACTTAAAGTTGGGCAAAATATAATAAATGTTTATTTATACTAAGAATTGATAACGAGTCTGTCATTGATTGGCAATATTTTAAGAAATCGAAACAAAATAAAATAATTAAAACATAACCAGACAATGCACTGATCCCCTCAATTTCAATGATGAAGACAATATTTAAATATTGTTTAGATTACATTGATTGGTCTTAATATTTATACAAAATCAAACCAAACCATAGCCGACAACCACCAGCATAATCAAGACTTTATTTGCCTAAAATTCACGATGGAGTTGTCGTTTTCTTGTGCCAGCCAGCAAACAATAAAATATTGGCACATTAATGTTTAGTCAGACGTAAAATTACTTTCAGGACTTTTTTCTTGGCTCCCCCATCAGCAGCACCAGAAGCAGTGGCGGAGGTAGTATAAGGAAAGATCTACGCAAAACACCCTCCTCTGATTATTGCCAAAAAAAATTTAAGTTTAAAAACAAAAAAACCTAAAACCCTCTTTCTCTTGAGGACAAAAAAAAACAATCATTCTCCCTTGGTGTCTTGTTGAAGAAGGCAAGGAAACGAAGCTGTAAAATATTGTTACCAGAATGAATTGAGATATCCTTCTGTGGAAAAGCGGTCTGGGAAGGAAGGACACGTTCGTTTCCCCTGGAATTCCGGCAAAATTTAGATGCAATTCAAAATTAGTCGGTATATTTATGTGTTAATGCCACCTACCATTTATTCTATTATTTATTATTGTATCAATATTATTTTTTACTTTTCCCTCATGATAATGATGATGATGCTGACGAGGACAATAGCACCAGGCACTGACACGGCAGCTAGCACTCCGCGCGAGAAATTTTATCCTGCAGCAAATGTGTCTGTTTTCTGTTCTATACTTTTCTTAAGCCGTGTCATAATGCTTTCGATAATGAAAAATGGAAATTTGTTGTCATAAATTGACAAATATTAAGTAGAGCGACAATTGGCCACATTTGACGGGGGGTCGATGGTGAACTGTGAAAGAGTCATCCCTGCTCTTGAGTGGAGGTACGTATGCCTTGAATTTATCCGTGATAATAATGAAATTCAATTGGATTGAATGTTGATTTCTGCTGCGTCTGTGTTTTTTTTATCAGTTGTTCCACTAGAATGAAGAAGTCTTTTCACAGTTTTTCTTCTTAATTTAATTAAAATTTTTACAGCACTTCTTTTGGATTTTTTAATTGTATGTATTTGAAGCGTAGTCATAAGAGGATTAAGAAAATAGAGAGGCGGCTTAAGTAAAAGTACTTTTAATTATGGATTAAGATTTTGGGAGCGGGCGGTAGAATCAACATTTAATAAATGTCACAATTAGTACAATTTCGAATCTTTGTCAAATCTTAAACAAACAAAAAAAAATTACAAAAAATTAAGGCGATATTTTTTACATTTTATATCTTAGTCGACATTTATTGAAACAATTTCCTTGGGAAATTCAAAGAATTTATTATTTCAATACTCTTACATCAGAGTGCTCTAAAATCATTGGCAGTGAATTGCATTAAAAAATATTTAGTTTGTTTAGTTGGGGTTAATAATGTTTCGTATTCACTGTTTATTTGAAAAAGGCCAAACACAATAAATTGATTTTTGAAATTTAAGGCAGATTTCGTTTTTAAAAAAAGATTCTAAAATGCTAAATACAATAATATACACTATATTTCTCTAAAATCACGATATTTTCAAAGTATTCTCGAAATTTCCCTTTGGGAAATTTTGAGGTATTTTTTTTAAACACGCCTACTTATTTGAAAGTGCACTCGTGAATGATACAACTTAAAGTTTTAGGTAAAAAACCTTGATTTGACCAATTTCCTACCAACGGAAATTTTTTGTTTTCCATAAAAATGCTAAAATACAAGTAATGTACATTCCATTTCTCTAAAATCACAATATTTTCAGTTTTTTGAAAATTTCCCTTTGGGAAATTTCGAGGGAAATTTTTTTTAACTCGCCTAGTGAATTGAAAATGTAAATATGAATGATACTCGTACAACATAAATTTTTAAGGAATAACTGCAAACAATACCACAGTTTTTGAAAACTTCCGTTGGGACATGTTGAGTAAAACTTTTTTAAATATCCTAATTATCTTTCATTCAGAGGTTAACGACACAAAAAAATCTTTTGAGATTAATTGAGGGAATTTTGAGGGAAATTTTTTAAGACACGCATAGCATATAATTAAAAAATTCTTAATTTTATCAAGAAAAATTTTTCTTTTCATTAAAATGCAAAAGATTTATTGTCAAGTACTTCATATCCCCAAAAATTAAAACATTTTTAAGATTTATTGAATACTAGCGGACCCGGCGAACTTCGCCTCGTCCCAATTTAACGCCTTCAGATAAACTCCAGAGTGATAATAAAACACAGATAGTTAAAATTTTAATGCGATTTGTTTAAAAGGAATCGAAATCAGTAGAGAGCGATGTGATAAACAACAAACAACGAAGACAGAAGACAGGCAACGTACAGATGACCGTGCGAAAAACAGGGAAATTCGAGATTAATTCCATAGACTTCCTACGATTTGTCTTGAGATTTATTGATTGTCATCGTAAAAGCCAATCGTACAGGGAACTGAATCCGCTTGAATTGGAATGAAAGATCAGTTGGAATAATCGGAATTGGTGGGATAAGGACTTCCTCTCCTTTGAATTTTCCCTTGATGATCGTCGCCTGAATCACATTGTCCATCAGTTTCATAATGGACAACCGCGAACTATGCACAATTTCGGATGATTCAGATTCCGCAACATGATTATGATCGATTCCACCTTCAGCTGTAAATTATGCGGCGGAGCTCCTGGCACATCAAGCGAGTTCGATTTTACTTTGAATAATAAAATTCATGCTATCGACGTCCTTATACTTCGCTGCTAATATTGCCCGTTCACTAATCTAATCGAGATTTGGAAACACTTTGGTGATGAGTTCCTCGTTCGACGATGTGAACTCGCAAAAATTTGCCGGGAACAATATCAATGCAGTGGAAACATCAACAGTAATTTGGCCATTGCCAAGCGCCAACAGTTGTTTCGAGAATTCAAGAGCCGATGAGTCGTTCTGCAACGCGACTCTCATGTTCGTGGTCAATTTCAACTTCTTGACATGCCGCCACAAAGACCACGATTTCAGGCATGCATTAATTTCATCGGCAGTAGATTTCGGGATGACGGGAAGCGTTTGACGAAAATCTCCGGAGAGCAATATCACAGACTCACCAAATTGTCTCAAATCACGAGCTCGTTTATGCGCCATCGTGCATTCATCCGAAATTATGATTTTGCAGTGCCCGCAATCCAATAAGATAACCTTACCTCTTATACTCAAACTTATTATCTGAAAAAATTTTCGAACTGATAAATATCGCGTTGAATTTTAATTGATCGTAATGCTTGTACCGTTTGTCGATGTGATACGCGAAATCAGTGTAACAATACGCAAAACTCGAATGAATTGCAGCAAGAAAAATAGCACATACTCGTACATATGTTTAATAGAAAACTTTTTTGTTTAATAGAAAATTAATAAAAAAAATTGGTTTCAAAAAGAGAGTAGTAGATAGGAACAGTAGGAATCTCGCAAGAAATAGCAATTTTCGATTTTCCCAATTTTCCGACTTTTTTCCAAAATTTTCTTGTGTATTCTTCTTATTTGGCCGGAGACCTGTCCGAATTGGTGCTAATCACCGAAATCGGTCCAGGCGTTCTCGAGTTATAAGCGTAGTAACTAACATCACTTTCTTTTATATATATATAGATTACACTTGCAAAAAAATCTGATGAAAATTCCTAATTGACTGGGAGACAATTTTTAGTACATGTACATGTTTAGTACATGTACATACATATATTAAAGTCGACATTCACAGGAATAATTTCCTTGGAAATGGATGGAGAGGATTCTCAACAATAACTCTTGGGTTTTTCGAGCCCCAGATGCGACAATTTTGCTTGTTGACGTAGCCACCTAGGTGGAAATGGGCCTCATCAGTCAAGATGATTTTTATCGTTCGTATCGTTTTTTTTGTTCGATCGGTTTGTATCGTTCGATGGTCGAGTATCGTTCCATTTTTTAATAATGGCGTAGTTTCTACTTGTCAAATGTCAAAGAATAAAAGTTTCAAAAGTGACAGCTACCGAAATACCGGGTGATTCAAAATAACACCTCTTGTTGGAAAAACCGTTATATAAATATTTCAATATTAGCTGTAATCGTAGCAATAACGCAACATATTGGAAATGTTGATAGATAATAAACTTGGTTATGGAGATATTTTGTTTAGTTTAAAAAAATTAGCTACTTCGAGACTTTTTGTAAAATTTTCTAAAATAACACAGAAAAATAGATAGAATTTAATTCAATAATTAAAAAATGGTAAGAAAATATTCAAACATTCGACGTAAAATTTCACTTATTAACAAAAAAGTGAAAATATTTTAATTTTCAATCAATGTAGAATTTCACATATCAACAATCGTTTAAGAATATAAAAGTGCACAGATTGGGAAATTAATTATTCAAAACTTCCCAATTCGACTAATATCCTATTAAGGGTATTTTTCCTTTTCATAAAATGCAAACATTGTCAACCACTCAGATCAGTAAAATAATGCGATTTTCAAAATGATTTGTTTTTTAAAATTGAAAATTTGCGGCAAAGGCGCCCTTGTCTTGAAAGTATATCTGTGATAAGTACGTTTGTACTTAAAATTAAAAAAAGTACTTAATATTAATAAAATATATTTTAAGTCCAAAATGTACTTATTTTAATGACTAGGTACGTTCTTGGCGCAATTCTTTAATTTTATGATTTTTTCAGATGCAAAAATACAGAAGTTGATAGTAATTTAATTAAAACAAAAAAATAAATAAATTTACGAATATTATTTTGGGACTCAAGGTGAGGGGATTCATAAGTCGGTTTACCCGACTGAACTTTCTTACTTGTTATTTGTAAACTTCAGTGCAAACTTTTTGAACTTGTGATCTTTCAGAAAATATTTCAGGGATACCCGAAATTGGCCTCCATTAAGACAAAAATCTCAATTTTTTCTAAATTTTCGAAATTTGTCAATGGGAAATAACCTGTCACTTCAATATCAATTACGGGATAGATAAGTATATTTTTATTTGTAAACTTCGAAAATTGTGCTATATAATTACTGATTTTGACATAGATATATCTGTACGAAGCAAGAACAGGGGCCAAAACTGATATCATTATTCCTGGAAACGCTATATCAATTGGCCCAGTCGTTGGAAACATGGGAATGTGCGTATATGGGAGCGTATGATTGTTAATAATTATATTGCATCAAGGGTACATTTAGTCGTATGATTACTGGAATTAGGATATAGCGCATACTACTACATATTTGGAGATATATTCATAATATAAGGAAACTAATTTTATACACTTTTTCTTTTAGATACGTTTTGTTTTCTTCGTTGTAGGTTACTTGAAAATTAATGAGAAATAAATTAGACAATATTTTTAAAAATTGTTCTTTTTTAAATAAAAAATATTTTTGGATGGAATGATTTTTTCTATTTGTTGTACCCAATGTACTTAAACCACAGTGCCTACGTTAAAACTATGTCCATATCATTTGTAGCCCATATAATTGTCTTAAATTTGAGAACAACTTGGACTTGGTCGGACGTTTCTATTCTAAAATATAGTCAAAGTAGTTCAAAACTCACCCGCGAAAAGTAAAGTTTTATAAATAATCACATGACACGGAAAATTATACATATAATATAAATTTCATTTTCTAATTTTTTCTGCTTTTGGACGTATTACAAATATTTTATTCTAATGTAATAGTAATAATCATACGCCTCGATGTATCCATATTACACAAGTAATATAAATAATCATACGCCCCGGAGGTAATATTAATTTTTATATTATTATAATTACACAGTACATCATTTTTTTACCTCATTGATTTGGGACTCAATTCTGAGAATTGGACGTGAAAGTAGCCCCAAAAATAAGAACATCTGCATCATTAGTCAAGTTGGCTCAATTAATAATACAATTTTGTTTGCTCAAGGTGGATTTTTTGGACTTTTCTTTATTTTTTCTCGGTATATCGTACGGAATATCTCTTTTTTGTCTGAAGCTAAGTTGAAGATATTGAACAGGAGAAAAAAAGCGGAACATACCTACCAGTGCCTTAAAATCGCAAAATATTCTGTTCTGTTTTATACATATACGCATTACGTATACGTATTTTTCAATATTTTACTGGCAGATATTTTATGACTTTGTGGGCATTTTTGCCATTTTTAAGGCACTGGAAAATTTAGCATTTCAAAACCTGTTTTAAATTAGATAAGATACAAAACAATAAATCACTCTTTACAAGAACATTGATATTTTTTGTTTTCTATAACTAAAATAGTACATAACTCTAATAAATCTTACCTTTACAGTGGATAGGATGTTGGATAATATGTTGGATAGATGTAGATGCGATATAAAAAAGGGTTTATTTCAAACCAATCACTTTCACGCACTAATCAAACTTAGTTATAATAAGTTTAGCTTTCAACTAAATTTTTGTTTAACTATCACAGATCTCAGACTATTCTTATTAATGTTAAATTAAAAATTAAAGTACATTTTATGTATCGCAAAAATAATAATAATGATCTTAGATCACAAAGTCTTGTTGAGAAAACTAAAACGTTTGGGATGCAATTTAATTGCCGTTCTTAACTTATCATCCCTTAGAGGGGGTGTGGGGAGTAAATCATACTTTCCAATCAGTCATCAGTATTAAATACTGCACTTTTTGTTGTGTGTTAATAAAAGTTAAAAACTATCAGTCACATTTTATTTTTTGTTTATTTTTTTTTTTGAAAAATTTCCGAGAAATTGGTTTCAGTCACATTTTATGTTTTGTTCTTTTTAACAATTAATGGGAAATTAATGCTGTCACATCAAATAATGGTTACTTAGTTACTTTGTCACACAATCAATGTTTATTTACTTTGGGTGAAGGAAATTAACACCCTTTTAATAAAGGGCCTTTACAAGAGGACATCAAATGTCTCAAAACTGTTGTCAAGGGTGGTGGTTGTGGTAGGCATTTGCTTGCCCACCTTTAACACCTTTTTCATGCATTAATTCATCGATTGCTCGATGACTGCTGCTTTCTTCGTTCATTCATTTATTTATTCCCATCAACAGTTCAAGCCACAATGACAATACAATCAAACACCGTTTAACTGTTCACACTTCGTCGCCTGTGTCGTATGTCAAGCCGTGCGTGCGTGAGTGCGTACGAACGTGTGTGTGTGTGTGTTTGGGGGTATTAAATTAATACGAGAGTGTGTTTAAGGCAACCACGAAGGGTCGGCTAGAGGAATGTTGGCGGGGTCACTCTGTCTGATGTCTACGTATGCACGTTTTACCGACCGTTGCCTTTAGCCGAAATCGAAAAAGTCTTCGATTCAGCGGCCCGAATTTGTCAATTCTTTTTTTAACGAAAAAGCGGCCCGTAAACAAGTTGTTTATTAGTTAATACACAACAACACACTGATACAAAATTGTTTTGAGGATTCGCATAAACACCGTGAGTTTTTCGTTCAATGACGACGACGGAGAACGTTATGAGAGCTGTTGTTTTGCCAAATGCCAATTACAAAACAGCTCACTCTGGTTCAGGACAAGCAACCCAATGTTGTTGTTGTATACAAGAAAATATATACAAATTTATCATACGCACACTTGTACAAACTCACAACACAATAACAACAAACAAACGTTTACTCCTGCAAATTGCAGGCAGGAGCAAAATAAAAATAAAAACAATAATAACAACAACTGCGGTAGCATCAGGACAAACCCTAAATAAAAATAAAAATAACAACAAAGCAACATTACCCCACGCCCGTTTGCCGGTTTATATACCTAGACACACACTGACAAACACAATACACAACAACACAACAAGATACACTCACTCTCACTCGCTCGTTAAACTAGCACAACGACACATAAACGATGAAGAGCGAAAGAGCCGAACAGCAGCCAAGCCAACCCTCTTTTTATACGTACTCGTATACAAATATATACTCGTACGACGACTCGGCCGAAGAGACGGCTGTGCGTATGATGTTGTAAATAAACAAAAGCAAAACAAAACAACATAACACAACAACTCTACAAATTGGGGGTGGGGGCTTCGTGTATTGTCTTTCATTGCCGACACTGATAACGATGACGCTGACGTGCAAAATCTTGCTGCATAAGCTTTGCTTGTGTTTTTATTTTTATTTTCCTCTAAATGTGGACTACCTCCCACACCCAATATACATATAATGTACATACATACATACAATCATACGAACACATATACACAATAAACT